>ML664177.1:1500596-2100596 GCA_007570785.1 Antilocapra americana | reverse complement strand
CTCAGTCCTGCTAAGACCCAGGTGGCGAGACAAACTCAATTCCCTATCCCTGCCCCATCCCCTGAAAGAGCCATGGAAGGCCCCAGGCGGGGGCGGGGTGGTGGTGGTGGTGCCCCTGCTCCCCCCTGTTTGTACCCAGGGGGACTACCATCAAACCCATAGCCAGATAGCCCCTCAGTAACCAGAGGACATATAGAATGTCTCTACATTCCGCGGGGGGCACCTCTCCTGCCTCCCCTCCCCGATCCCACCTGGAACTCCCTGGAGGTGTTTGAAGACAGAGGCTCCAGGTTTGGGGAGGGCACGCTAATGTGCTCAAGGCCACGTCCCTCGATTTTCTGAATTTTGCAACTCGGGGCAGAGACAGGCTTCTCAGATGGCCCAGAGACTCTGGGAGCAGAAAAGCCTGGAGACTGTGGGGCTCAGCATTCTAGGAGGGACTGTCAGAGACTCTGGAATCTGAGAGAGAGGGTCAACTGAGAAAAATCACACAAAACGAAAAAGAAAGAGACAGGTTGCCCAGGATGGGAGAAAACAACTGCAAATGAAGCAACTAACAAAGACTTAATCTCTAAAACATACAAGCAACTTAGCAGCTCAATATCAGAAAAATAAACAACCCAATCAATAAAATGGGCAGAAGACCTAAACAGACATTTCTCCGAAAAAGGCATACAGATGTCTAATAAACATGTGAAAAATGCTCAATGCCATTTATCATTACAGAAATGCACATCAAAACTGTTAACACAATGAAGTAGCACCTAACACTGGTCAGAATGGACATCATCAAAACAAACAAAAAAAAAACCAACCTATAAACAATAAATACTGGAGAGGCTGTGGAGAAAAGGGAATCCTGTTGCACTGTAGGTGGGAATGTAAACTGATACAGCCACTATGGAGAACAGTACGGTGATTTCTTTAAACATTAGGACTAGAACTACCATATGACCCAGCAATCCCACTACTGAGCATACACCCTTGGAAAACCACAATACTAAAAGACACGTGTACCCCAGTGTTCACTGCAGCACTATTTGCAACAGCCAGGACACAGAAGCAACCTAGGTGTCCATCAACAGATGAATGGATAAAGAAGTTGTGTATATATTTCAGATATACGATGGAATATTACACAGCCATAAAAAGGAATGAGTTTGAGTCAGTTCTAGTGAGGTGGATGAGACTAGGGCCTGTTATACAGAGTGACGTAAGTCAGGAAGAGAAAAACAAATTTGTCGATTAACATATAGATAATGGGATCCAGAAAAATAGTACTGATGAACCTATCAGTATGGCCGTAATGGAGACGCAAACATAGAGAAGAGACTTGTGGCTACAGAGAGGGAAGGAGAGGGTGGGATGAACTGAGAGACTAGCACTGAAACGTGGACATTACCGTATGTAAAATGCATAGCTGGTGGGAACTTGCTGGACAACACAGGGCACTCAACCTGGGGCTCTGTGACAACCTAGCGGGTGGGGTGGGGTGGGGGCGGGAAGGAGGTTCAAGAGGGAGGGGACGCGTGCGTACCTGAGGCTGATTCAGCTGATGTACGGCAGAAGCCAACACAACGCTGTAGCACGATTATCCTCCAATTAAGGATAAATTTTTTAAAAAAGAAAGAGGCAGGTTAGAGCCTCATTCCTGGGCTCCTCACCTCCCTTCTAACCCCACTCTGTGCTATGGGGAGGCGCCTGCTGTGTATATTCTCCACTCACATGGAGGCCATCCTCTTGTCCCTCTGCCTCAGTCTCGGGGCATTGGCAGCACTTTAAAAACTGACAACAAACTAGAAGTTTCCAGACCGTCTCCTGGTCTAGGCTGAACGGAGCCTTCGGGCTCTGTCCAGACCAAATTAAACAGCCGGAGCCCAGAAATGCCCCCAGCACCAGGGGGTGTCTAGGCGCCAACCGCTGGATCTGTTTGGCTAGAGAAATTACAAATTCTCAGTCTTCTGGGACCGGGTTCCACAGACTTCCAGCCCATTTCATCTCATAAGCAACTCAGCCTCCAAATTTGGGAAAAACCGAGAGGAGGTTGGAAAGATAGCCACTGCTTGACCATGTTTCCTCAGTGGGGCCGTCAAGACAAAGAAAAGGAACTTGCTTCCTGGCTGGGTTTCTGGGATGAACCCAAGAAATGACATCCCCCAGGGCCTTGATTCCTGATAAATCTCTCCAGAGAGCCCCCTGGCTTGCCCAGCACCCCTTAACCCCTACCCTAGCCCACCATTCTAAACACACCACCAGGTCTTTGAGGGTCTACACCATGACCCACTGTTACCTGCCCTCAGGGATTCCAAGCCCATCAGAAGCACCCGGTCTGGCCTGGCAAGAAGGTGCGACTTCCGGGTTTGGGGGCCACCAGAGATCCCTTGAGCCTGGCCCCCCAGGTCCTTGTTTTTGGCCTGGGGTCCTATCTGTACCCCAGGGAGACTTCTATTAGCAGCCAGCCCACCCCCAGCACAATGAGTGAGGGGCATTCAGCTGGTAGACAGGTGGTAGCAGGAGAATAGTGGTGATGCCTGAACTGAACCGTGGCAGGGGGCTCCATCTCTGAATGTGACAGTCCTCTGACTGCCGGACATTCAAGGAGAAAGAGGAGGCAAGGACCCATTCTGCTCAGCCAGCACCAGGCTGTAGCACTTCCTTAGGGGCCTGCCAAGGCCACGGTCACCAGGCCGAGAAGTCTCCAGCCCCTGCACGGTGAGCGTGCCATCTGCCCTTGGCAACCTCACGTCATGAACAGGCTGCAGGGCCAACTGCTTTCACCAGCAGGACAGTCTCGCTCACAAACACGGCCTGAACAAGTACACCCACCGTGTGTCCACTCCCGGCATATCAGACCCAGGGCTGCCCATGGCTGCCGCTGAGCCTGGGGGCTCAAGCTCCAGGGGGCTCCTTTCTCCAAGCAGGGAGGCCCCAGCATAGGCCCACCCGCTTCCCACATTGGCACATGGGTGCAGGGCTAACCAGCCCCAGGGGACAGCTCAAGGCACCCAGCTCTGTCCTCCAACCCCCAGCTTCTCCACACCAGCCCCAGAGGGAACGATGCGCCAAGTTCCTGATTTGCAGCACAATCAGGAGTGGCAAAGGGCTGCTGGTCAAGGAGGATGTCCCGGTCAACATGCCCCATCCCTGACACCGGCTCCCGGTTCTGACTCCCTTTCAGGCAGGCTGGCAGCCAGCAGAGGCATGGGCAGGCAGCCTGACCCCACTGTCCCCAAAGCCAGGTCATCCAGCATATGCCTGTCTTCATCTGTAGGGCGGGCCCATAGTCCCCCCATCTGGGGTGCTCCCGGGTCGTGGAGACTGGGATGACCTCCCCAGTGAAGGAACCCTGCAGGCAGCCCACTTGACCCAAGTCTCCAAGTTCTGCCAGTGAGACAGCGTAACACCTCCAAATGGGATGTCTACCAGGCCCGGGGAAGCAGGCACAAGTTTGAATCTACCGTGCCGACCATGGTATACAGCCTCACTCATCACCACTCCCCCCAATCACCTGGGGATCCAGCAGACCCTTGCACCCCTTCCCTTCCATCACCCACATTCCTGCATTTAGGCATCCACACCCACGTGATCCTAGCATCTGACCCCCACCTCGAGCCCCAACAGCATCAGCACCCATACTTCTGCAAACAGGAACCAGGCTCAGGCTGTCGGCTATCTCCCCAAGACAATCCTTGGACAGAGGTGTTTATAACCCTACTCAACAGAAGGGGAAACTGAGGCTCACACGGGCCCAGACTCTTTCACCAGCCAACTGCCCTACCTATCACTTCTTCCCAAAGGCCTTCCCCTTCAGGATGCAAAGTCTACCCACTTGTCCCTTTCAAACCTGCCTACACGGACTTTCCTGGTGGTACAGTGGGTAGGATTCCATGCATCCACTGCCAAAGGCCCAGGTTCAATAATCCCTGGTCGGGAACTAACAGCCCACTGGTGGTGTGGTACAGCACTCCCGTCCCCCGACCCCCGCCAAAAAAAAAAAGACTTCCTGGAAAGATCTGTGTCCTCCAGGAAGCCTTTTCAGATGGACACCTCACAGCCCAGGATGTCCCTGCTCAACCCACCTCACTGGCCCATGTCTAAACCTCAGCCCAATTGATGATGGGGACCCTTCTGCCACCTGGCACTTCCTCACAGTCAAGACAGGGTGAGTCTAGCCCCAGGCCCTAGACCCAACAGCACCAGGCTGGTGGTCAGACCTGTCAGAGAGCCAGCCCCTCGTAGCCACGAGCAGGTATCAGCGGAGTCCCAGGTATCAGCGGAGCCCCAGGAAGTCTGGTTCCTTCCATCAAGTGAGTGATCTCACACCACCCCAGCTCCTGTCTCCTGCCACCAGGTGAGGACTGTTGGGGATGCTGTATTCTCAAGAGGCCTCAAGCCTCACTGAAAAGCAGGACTCATCGCTCAAGAGGCCCAGTGGTGTTAATTAGGGGCAAATTCACACCCATCACCAAGTTAGGCCTCATCCTTCTGAGAGGAGAGGGGCACCTGGACCCAGCCGAGGGAGCCCTGGTCCAGGAGGCGTCTGGGCTCCCAGATGAGCAGGTGTAACTGCAGAGTCTCATCTCCCCAGGAGACCCTATCCCTGCCCGCTGCCCGCTCCACGCTCTGGGCCCAGGGCCCGCTTGGGCTCCAGGACCCGGCTGGCAGGGTCCCACAAGGAGACGTCAGAGGTTCAGAAGGGCAGACACCTCCTCCAGGTTGGAAAGACGGCTCTGGGACCGGAACTCCTGGGTCCTAGGCCAGATTGCGTCTCAACCATCATCAAGGACTTTCCGAATTTTTTTCAGCCCATGCAAATCCGGTTACAGCCAACGCTGCTGGGAAAGTAGGCCAACAGCTGGCACTTGGAAGGGCTTTTGTTACACAAAGACCCGAGTTGTAATAGCATTTGCGATAACAGATTTGGCCTGCCTTCATGAGAGAACACGCCGTCCAACTGCCCTGTACTCCACCAGCCAGGAGCCAGATAGCAGATGGGGTCACCCTTCCAGCCACCCCATCACACAGGGAGTGACGGGTGCTGAGGCCACCTGCAGCCCATCTTCCAACAGGTGAAACGAAACTTTAAAAAAATCAATTCAGCAAAACAAAATGCTCTTCCTGCCCCTTCATGGGGGTCTCCACCAAGCCCTGAGATCCTCCTCGGAGGGAGAGCAGGGGCCATCATGTGGGAGATTCACACCCACGGAGGACACTGCCCTCCCCTACCAGCAGTCCCCAGAGGAGACCTGAATCCACAGACACTTCCAAAATAGGAGACAGGCTGAATCCCCGCGCTACCTCGGTGATGGTGGTGGTGCTTAACAACCTCACCCTCAATCCTCCAGGGTAGCTAAGGGGATGAGCAGAAACAACAGGATGAAAAGAGAAGAGTGTTCCCCAAGGAAGGGAGAGGCATGTGCCTGGGATGTGGGGCGTCAGCAGAATTTAACTGAGGGTATCCACTCCACAACCCCCCCCACACACACACACCTCCACTGGGACAGCTTTCTGTCTGCTCTGCAGGGCCTGCTTCTTTGGCCTGGATACTGCCATCGCCCCAAACCTCCAGGGAACACCCCAACAGAGCCAGTGGGACCCAGCCGTAGGACTCCAGTCTGCTCCAGTTGAAAGTCACCCCAAGCAACCGCCATGGCTCAGAACTCTCCAGCCTTTGGAGGTGGCCCCTGGGGCCTCCATCTTTAGCCACCAACACACACAGCTGTTGAGGAGCCAGCATTTCCTCCCACCCCTCTGACCCTACCTTGCAGAAACTGAGATACTAAGGGGGCAGCCCAGGCAGAGGCCCCCCACCGGCCCCACGGAAACAGACCAGCGCTCCTCTGGCTCCGATCTCGGCCACTCAGGCCTCCCCAGGATGGTCTGGGCTCCCAGCGGGCAGGCACACTGGGTGGTCCTCTGTGACCGTGCTTGTCTGACTGCCACGAGCAGGCCCCTCTCATGCCCCAGCCCTAATGGACCAGCTCATCCCGGCCTCCCCTTTTCAGTTCACTGTCCCTGGCCCAAGCGGGCTCCTCCTCCCGCCTGCAACCAGATTCCACCTCCTCCACCGCTGCGACCTTTCTCTGTCCTGGCTCTGCCAGCCAGTATCACCCACAGCTGCTCTGGGTCACACACCCTCCTCCTGCCCTGATCTCTCCTTCCCACATCTGTCTGTCCAAGGCTGTCACTCTCAACACTCAACTCCACTCCAAGTTCCGGGGGCTCTTGGGGAGGCTGCCTTTCTGGTCTCCAAGCTAGTCATGCATACAGAGGGCACACACATACACACACATAACCAACGTGCAGGCGGGGGGCTCTAACTCGCCTGCCTTCAGTGCATGAACCTGCAGGGTACACAATGGGGAGGCTGCCACAGACCAGGAACCAGAGGGTCCAGGCTCCGGTCCCTAAGTGAGAAATCCCCCCCTGAAAGCACAAGCACGGGGCTGCCAACTGCCACACCAGGATGGTCTCAATGAGACCATTGTCTCCACCAGATGAGAGGGTTGAGAAGCTGCCTGAGAAGCAGCCGCCGAGGCTGCTGGCATCTCCAGATGGGGCACTTAGGGTGATGATGGAGTTGCATGCGGGCCCCGAGTCAGAGGCACCAACAACCTCCGGGACATGTACTGTGACAGAGCGCACGACCCCCAAACCTCCTCCTCCTCCGGCTGCCTCAGGGCTCCTGATCTCCTGCTTTCACATCAGGGACCGCAAGCTGACCTAACTTACACAGGCCTCAAGAGAAAAGTATAGAGAGTGCAGGACCTGAAGCAGGCAGCCATCTCCAGGTCGACCAGTTCTCCCACTCAGACTTCTACGCATGAAATACCTTAGAAGTGTTTACTTCCTCCAGTAGCAGTGAGGGTGCTGCTGGGAGCAAGCTGAAGGCAAAACAGACTCAGGGAGACCTTGAGTATGTGCACGCACCCCAAGAGGTTGGTACCACGGGGTATAAGCCGTCACAGCTCTGTAGACCGGGAACTGTTCTTAGTACTCAGTGTCACAGTCAGAAAAGTGCTCCAACCAGAGAGCCAGCCCCCAGCAGGCACGTCCCTTGCACAAGGCAAACCGGTGCTGGACCCACCCCCTCCTGTCTCTCCACCCCCTGCTAAGCCAGTCCAGGCCCAGCCCAGAATTACAGCTGTTGGGGCTCTGCCTGGGGTCCAGACAGGCTCTGGTCCCCAGAAGTGCCCCTTCACACGGAGCTGACCCCAGGTAGGCCAAGTGCCTGGCTGGGCTCTGGGCCCCCAGACCCCAGTCTTGATTCTGCCCTGAGGGCCAGCCTGGCACCTTGACTTCTGTTCATTCCCTTCAACTCAGCCTTCCCCAGGTAGGGGCCCACCAGAAGGGTCTGCCCAAAGGCTGCCTGGGAGCCCCTCCGAGGGGCGGGGGCTCCAGATCTCAGCAGAGACGGACCCGCCCCTCCGAAATCCGGCCCCGAAGTGCTGGAGACTATTGTGCGAGATTCCCTTCTGATCGCTTTATTCACTGCCCGGGAGGCAGGACGCAGAGCCATCGGCAGGCAGGAGGGCAAAAGAAAGCTACACACACACACACAGACACGAACCCGGGAGCTGGACGTCCTACCGCATCGGGCAGGAGAAGCTCCCCACGTCCCTTCATACTTTTCTAAACCCCGGAGGGAGGAAGGGACCAAACGCGCTCCCTACCGGCAAGCAGGGCCCCCTCCCCGGTACGGCCGGAATCCGGGAGGCAGCTGACGACGTCCCCAGGCCCGGGTGGGGGCAGCGGGACGCCCCCCACCCCATTCTAGACTCGCCGCGGCCTGGGCCATGTCTACTCGGGTCCCTCCGCAGCCCGGATTCTCTGCTCAGCCCAGACCCCGAAATTGACGTGGGCGGGGGGTGGGGGTGTGAGAGGGTTGTCCTGCGAGTGGGACGCGGGGGACGGGTAACTTAACTCCCCGAATCCGCCCCAACGACCAGGGCCCCGAGGCCGACGGGGAGAGCGCCACGGAGAGGGCTGAAGGACGAGCCGAGAGGGAAACTGCGCGCCCGGGTCCTTCGAGGACGAGCCCTCGAGGAGACTGCCGTCGCTCGACAAACACAAACAACAATAAAAGGAAGGAAACTCGGCGGCAGCGCGCAGGGCGAGCGCGGGGGCCAGCAAGGGCGCGCGGTCCCCGCCGTCCCCCTACCGGGGTCCTCCGCGGAGGCGGCGCGGGCGCGCGGCGGGAGGGCGCCCCATCGGGGTCCCGCCTCCCCTTCCGCGCCCCCGTCTCGCGCGGGGGTCCTCCCCGAGGGGCCCCGTGCCGTGCGGTGGGCGGCAGGCACCCACCTTCGAAGTCCGAAATGATCCCGTCCAGCTGCGCGTTGACCGCGGGGTCGGACATGGTGGCTCTGGCGCGGCGCGGCGCGCTGAGGGCGGCGGCGAGGAGGCGCCCCGGGCCGGCCCCGGCCCTGCGCGCTCGCGGGGGGGGGGGGGGCCCGCCCGCGCTCCCGCCGTGCAGAGCTGGCCGCCGGAGCCCCTCGGCCCCCGGGCTCCGCTGAATGAATGGGGGAGGCGGGCGAGCGCCGTCGCTCCCCGCTCCCCGCGCCCCGCCCCGCCCCCGCCTCCCGGGCGGATCAGGTTCCCCGCACCCGGGGCCCGGCCTCCCCGTCTCGCACTGGCTGCTCCGCCCGCCTGTCAAGGCCGGGCCTGGGCTGGGGGGGGGTGGAGGGGGGGAAGTTGGGGCCCGAGCGGCGGCCGCGGGGATCGGCCCAGTCCTGAGCGCCCGACCCGAGCGCCCCCCTCTTCTCCCTGCCTGGCCCGCGCCCAGGGGACGGCGACGGACGTGGCCCCGGGGCCCTCTCCACCCCCCCGGAGGCCCCGCTGTGGCCAGATGTGGGCGGATGTAGAGGCCGGGCGGCGGCGCGGGGGCGGCGCCGGGGCGGGTGGAGGGGGGAGATTCCTCCCCTTCCCTGGGTTGCAGGGATCCTTCTGCGGGAGGTTTTATTTACGCAGCCAAACAAAGTTCGCCGCCGCCTTCTCGCGCTCAGCGCCCGCAAGGGTTAAACGCTCGGGCCGGCGGCCGGCAGGATCCCGGCCTATTGGCCTGGAGCCGAGGAGCGTAGGGGTAGGCGGGAGGGGGGGGAAAATCGATCCCGAGTCACGTGACTCTGGGGGGGAAAGGGGGCGCCGAATCCCACCCGCTCGGGGCACCCCTCCAGCTGCTCCCTCCTCTCCCCCAAACCTCCATCCCCGAGGTCCCGGCTGTACCCTCGGGGTTGGTGTCAAAAAGGGTGCTGGCCCAGCAGGGACGGAACACCCTGGTCAGAACCTCCAGGGACACGTGCCACCCCCACGCTCGACAAGGGGCTTCCCGAAGGCTGCGCATAGACCCCGGGTTCTCCCCTAGTAAGCAGATTATTACAAAGTCTCTGAAGGCAGGCGTTGGGGGAGGGGACGGGGAGCCAGGGGCCTGCGAGTGAGGCTCTGCCCCATCTGGCCTTGCCCTCCAGGGTAAGTTATTTTCTACCCTTCTCCATCTATTCGACAAACACTGATTAAACCCTATTACCTACAAGGCAGGCAGGTCCCGGGGAATGGGGACAAAAGGATGGGCTGGAACTTGAGAAGGGCCTGAGCTCTGGCACCAACAGTGGAGGGGGGCGTCCTCTCCAATCCCCCAACCAGTTAGGCACTCCTGCCTTTTCTCCCGCCCCACCCCATTTCCTTAAACCCAGGGCCTCGGCTGAGTCAGGGGCCCGTGTGAGAATTTATAGCAGGGAAAGATGCTCCCTGAGCTGGTGGGCAACTGAGGCAACTGTGCCCTCAGTGTGGCCTATGAGTGCCCGAGGTCTTGTCCTGGGTCTCAGGCTGGTCAGTGCTACCCCCCTCCCAGCCCCCCACACCCCTAGTTCTGAAAGACCCCAAATGCAGCAGGGATGCTGAGCCTGGGTGACACCCCGGTTATTCAGGCCCTCCACAGAGAATGTGCTAGGTTTGAGGAGCTTTTTTTAAGTTGATGAAATCGAGTCCTTCCTTTTTAAGAAAGGCAGTCTCCCCCTCCCTCATGCCTTGGATATTTTGAACTATTTTCAACCAAGTGAGTTTGTGGACAGGGAACCACAAACATTCTGCCAGCAAAACCACAGACATTTCAGATGCGCGCACACCCTCTGCCTGGGAGCAGGGGTTTCAGAAATGGAGTCACCACTGTCAGTAATAGCACCCACACCGGCCCACGGAGTACTTGTCTGACAACCAGCACCTGGGCCTGCCTGGCTGTCCAACGCTCTGGCCACCTGCCTGCCCCATATTTGGGAGTGTGGTGGTCCATTCCCTCTAAGAAACAGCTTTATGCCCTAACCCCCTGGGAAGATGCTGGGTCCCAGAGATAGGGCAGCATCCAGCCTGAGCCATAGCATTATTCTCCAGTGTTTTTATAAAAAGCACCGGTGAGTGTAGACACACCCATGTGATTGTTCTCCCAGGGAGCTGGCTTGGAGTTCTACCAGATTCGTACAGGGTCAGCTTATAGTGTATTATTCACTTCCATTCACAGCAGAGCTAAACATACTTATGCTTATCTCCTCACGGAGGCCTGCCAGGGTCCACACCTCACCAAAATGCTCGCCTATGGGAACCCAAAGGACAATGGCAGGAGGGAGCAGACCTCTGAGGCCAGAATGTTGGCACGATTGTGCTCCAGAGCCCAATGAGTGCATCCCTCTGCCTCTGGCCTTCCTCCACTTAACCACTGAGGCCGCCAATGCCAGGCCTAGACACCTCCAGGTAAGGAGATAGCCCCCACGTTCCCTTAGGAAACCCAGTGCGGCACTTGGCCACACTCCCAGCCAGGAAGTTCACCCTTGTATCTAACCAACTGCTCTAATTGTACATTTATTTCCTCTTTTTTTCCCTGGCCTCAGAGGAGATGGGAAACAGCTGGGTACCACCCTTCAAGTAATAATTACCTTCTCCGAACTCGAAGACAATCTAGTTGCTCCTTGGCCTTCTCTTTCTCGGCTTAAATCATCCATCCCGGCCCTTTAATCATCCCCCATCCTTTGATCACTTCTGATGACTGTGTCCAGATTGGGGCCCCAGGACTTTAACAAGGCTTGATCCCAATCGGATGGGGGAGGGCTCCCCCGCCAACCCCCTTTCCCAGGGCATGAACAGTCAGGGCTGGGCTCAACAAACGATCCTGGTTGGGGCTCTGGGCAGATAAAATAAGCAGCAGCAGCAGCAGCAGCACAAAGAAGAAAATGAGCTTGAATTTGGTGAGAGAAAAAGAACCGGACGCCTACATATTCTGTGATGGTAGCGCTCTCCCAAGGGCGAGGGCAGGACTGTTTGTGGGCCTGGCCTAAGGGGAAGGTATAACTTGGGGAACATCAGAGGGGCCACCTACCTCGCAGGTCCACCATGAGACATGTAATGGGGTGAATGGTGGGGCCTTAAGAGATAAGTCCATTCCAAACCTCGGAACAAGAACTGGCTTGGTGTAAGGATCTCTGCAGATGTAATGAAGCTGAAGGCCTTGAGCTAGTGGTGAAGAACCTTCGTGACAATACAGGAGACGTAAAAGGCACAGGTTTGATCCCTGGGTGGGGAAGATCCCCCGGAGGAAGGCATGGCAAGCCACTCTAGTGTTCTTGCCTAGGAGATTCCATGGACCGAGGAGCCTGATGGGCTACATACAATCCATGGGTCACAAAGAGTCGGATATGCCTGAAGCAACTTAGCACGCATGCACACAAGGGCCTTGAGATAAAATCACCCTGGGTTAAAGTGAGCCCTGAACCGGATGGCCACTGTCCTAATAGAGATGAAAAAGGAGAAGACACGGAGACCCAGAGAAAAGGGCCACATAAGTCAGAGGCAGGGGTGGAAGTGATACAGCCACAAAGCAAGTAACACTTGGAAAGCTGGAAGCCACAAGATAAGACTTCCCCAGAGCCTTCAGAGAGAGTTTGCTCTGGGGCTTCCCTGCTGGTCTGGCAGTTAAGAATCTGCCTGCCAATGCAGGGGACACCAGTTCAATTCCTGGTCGGGGAAGATCCCACCTAACACGAGCCAGCTAAGCCCCTGCACCACCACTACTGAGCCCTCACCCTAGAGCTGAGAGCTGCCACTACTGAAGCCCACACGCCCTAGAGCCTGTGCTCCACAACAAGAGAAGCCACTGCAATGAGAAGCCTGTGCACGGCAACTAGAGAGGAGCCCCCACTCACTGCGACTAGAGAAAGCCAGTGTGCAGCGACCAACACCCAGTGCAGCTAAAGAATAAATAAATATGTTTAAAAAAAAAAAAAAAAAGAATGCTTGCTGGGCTGACACCTTGGTTTCAGACTTCTCATCTCCAATTGTGAGAGAATAATGTTTTGTTGTTTTAAGCTCCCAGATTTGTGATTTTTTTGTTACGGCAGCCCCAGGACACTCCTATGGATCTTAAATCCCCATCCGAAGCATCCCTTTAGGCCAAAGCTGCCTCTCCCCAGGATGTCTCAGGAGCCACAAAATCCACAGCTGATAATGAGCGCTGGCCAGCAGGTTGCAGTCGGAGGGAACCGGGGGCATGGGGCACTCAGACAGCAAGTTTTCATAAGGAAAACTTATGAAACTTAGATGTAGTGTGAAACCCTTCTGGAGATGGAAGGAGCAGGCCTGAAGGGAAAGCCCAAAGGTCCAGCCCAGGTGGAGTGGCCCTTGCAAAGCATGGGAAGAGCGGGAGGAGGAAACGGATGGGCGGAAACAGCATTCCGGCTCACCCGGCAGTATCCCTGACCTGCGCTCTGGAGGGGGCGTGGGGACCGGAGGGAGAACGGTGGCTGTGTGCCCAGCAAACCGGGCCTTTGGGCCCCATGAAGTGGACCATCTGTCTCCTCTAGGGCAGGGGCCATATGGTCTCAGCTCTGCGTGCACCTGGAGCCCCATATGGCCTCCCTGAGCCCTGGAGCCTCCAGTCCGTCAGCTGCTGGGCCTTCCACAGTCCCCGAGCCCCTTCAGGTCATCATCTCAGTAAACAGCCCCACCGTTCACCTAGCCGCTCAAGCCAGGCATCAAGGCTTCACCCTCAAGGTCTCCGTTTCCCTCCCCTGACCCTGTCATATCCAAGCCACCAGAAAGTGTCTACCTCAAAAATATCAGCTTGTATCTGCCCTACTCTAGTACCCCTACTCCAGCCCTCCCCCTCCACCGGAGACAGGTAGTTTAAGGTTTAACAACCAGCAAATACAGCGGTACCCAATATATAGTATTTGCCTGTTTTTGTTATAAATACTCCCATCTTGGCCAATTTGGAGGCTACCAGAGGCTTCCCTGGTGGCTCAGAAGGTAAAGAATCCGCCTGCAATGCAGGAGACCTGGGTTTGATCCCTGGGTCAGGAAGATCTCCCTAGAGAAGAGAATGGCTACCCATTCCAGAATTCCTGCCTGGAGACTTCCAGTATTCAAGAACAAAGATGATGGTTAAATGTAATAAGATCCTTAGAAAGTGGAGAACTTTGTATATTTATTATCTTCATTCTTAGTATAATTACCTGTAAGTAATTTAATTCATACCATATACATCTCTGATTTAATTTTATAATTTTCTCTAACAGAGCAATACATCTTTATTGTGGTAAAATCTACACAATATAAAATTAACCATTCCTACCACCTGTAAGTGCACAGTTCATTGGCACCAAGTATATCCACTGTGCTGTACAACCATCCATTTCCAAAACTATCCACCATCCCAAATCGATCCTCTATTCTCATTACCCAATAACTCCCCACTTTCCCCCCTTCCTCATCCCAAGCTCTGGCAACCACCACCCTTCTTGCTATCCCTACAAATCTGACTACTTGGGGTACTTCAGGTAAAATGCAATTGTAATACTTGTCCTTCTGTGTCTGGCTTATTTCATTTAGTATAATGCCTTTAAGATTCGTTATTCAAGGCATGCATGCTTCAGCATGTGACAATTTCCTGATGTTTACAGGCTGAGTCATATTCCACTGGACGTATATACCAAAGTTTGTTTATCCATTCATCAACCAAAGGACACTTGGATACTTCCACCTTTTGGCTACTGTGAATAACACTGCTACAAACACGGGTGTACAAACATTTCTTTGAGTTTCTGCATTTAATTCTTTTCGGTATATACTCAGGAGTGGCATGACTGGATTGTGTGATGTGTGTGTGTGTGCGTGCGCTTAGTTATGTCCAGCTCTTTGTAAGCCCATGGACTGTAGCCCCACCTGGCTCCTCTGTCCCTGGAGTTTTTCCAGGCAAGAATACTGGAGGAGTTACCATTTCCTCCTCCAGGGGATCTTCCCAATGCAAAGATCAAACCCACATCTCTTGCGTCCCCTGCTTTGGCAGGCGGACTCGATCCCTCAGTCAGGAAGATCCCCTGGAGACAGGAAGGGCTTCTGCGCCACCTGGGAAGCAGATTGTATGATAATTCCACAGGATTTAATTTTAAATAATAATTTATATACAGAAGATGAGCTGGATAAATAGCATCATTGACTCAATGGACATGAGCTTGATATAACTCCAGGAGATAGTAAAGGACAGGGAAGCCTGGGGTGCTGTAGTCCATGGGGTCGCAAAGAGTCAGACGTAACTGAGCGACTGAACAACATTTCCCAAAACGTACATTGTATGAAATGGAAATCCCATATTTTATAACATATAATTAAAATTTTAATGATGACTCTGTTTAACAACCGGCTCACAAAATGTCTCAAAATTCAACAGCTGGCTCTTGTCCTATGGCTATCCCCTCTCCCCGGCTTCCAGCAAAGCCTCCCGATGGAGCTGCTTGTTCTGTCTCTCGCTTCCCTTTGCCCCAGAACTCACGGTGGGGCTTTCAAAGTGAGGTCAGACGAAGTGACCCCCCCACAGCCTGGTCCACACTTAGAGTGGACAGACTGTAGACTCCTCGCCGAGGCTGCCGAGGTCCCGGGTGCCTTGGTCTCTACCCGCCGCTGCAGCCTCACCTATTCACTCACCGCCCCACCCCCCGCCTCCGTCTCCCCTCTGCCTCCTGCTACTGGACACCTGCCTTGACTGTCCTCTCCGCCTGGACGTCCTCCCCCAGGTCTTCCCCTGCTGGATCCCTGTCTGTCATTTCCTTTCAAACGTCAGAGCAACCACCCCAGGGCCCCTCAGGAGACACCTTGCTCCTTCACCTCCAGGCCTGCAACGGAGACCCCCTGAGACTCCCCCAAGACCCTGTTAGACCCTGTGGAATGACAGCATTCAGCTCCCTTTGTGGGGGCGCAGGGTCACAGGGACCCCTGACAGGGAACTGCCCTAGCGGGGCAGAAGGGCCCTTGGGGACACCACCCAGATTCTGGGCGTTCCTGCCAGCACCACACAGAGCAGCCCCCACGTTCAGGGTGACAGGCAGGACGCCGTCTGCCCTGGGCCAGGCCCCCAGGCCCCCAAGCCCCCGTGGCCCTTTATCGCGCTGAGACATCAGCAGCAGCTAAGCTTCTGACCACAAAGTCTCTCAGGCAGCCTGATTCTGAATCTTCCCGTGAAGCCCGTCTGTGGGTACAGCTGACATTTAACCAGCGTGTAGGCTCCAAAACCCCCTTACGCCATCTGCCTGGCGGCTTAAATGCAACCAGAAGGTTTCACTTCAAAGGGGAATGCCATTCCCTTAGCACATGATCAATCTGTTCCCCAAACTTCCCAGTCCTCACTCTGGCCTCCTTTGCTCGGAATACTCAGAGCAAACTCTAACCACAGCAGCCCGGCCCTTATCTCGGAGGCAGGAGGACTTTTTAAACAAAAATCTTACTCTTCTTTAAATCATGCTGTCAAGCCACCGAAGGAAGCTCCTGGCCTTTTGGGCTCCAGGCACACAGAGCTCCCCGTCCCTCCATGAGCCCCGAGCCCTCCAACTCCAGCTGACAGTCCCCCCATCTCAGGGCTGAATCAGCTGAAGTTCCCCCTGCCTCCTGGCTCTGACAATGTGGCCCGCCCCTCCCATCTTTCAGATTCACTGCACATTTCCCTGCAGTGATATTAAACCCCATGGGACACTGGGAGCCAGGGCAGAGGGAGGCGGCTGCTAACACAGGGGGCAGAAGGACCTGGGGGAAATTATGACCCTGCAAGATGACTCCCCAGCAGCTGAACCCAGACTGTGGCTCTGGAGAGTCATTTGTTTATCCACGCGTCCAATGGGCTTTGGATGGGCACATTCAGCTGTCTGGGATGCTGGCGTGGTGAGCTATCACCCAGATATGATGGGGGAGGAGGAAGTCTCTTCTTCTGAGGACTCATGTTTTATTCCTGATTCTTCCTTCTCTGCACAGCCCCACGAACCTCTGCTCCTACCCTGAGCCCCCTGGATTGGGCTTTGTAATGGATTCAAGTTCCCAACTTCCTAGCCACCAGTTGAGGTTGGAGGTACAGAGATGAAGTAGGGGACATCCAGCATCCCACATCCCCCAGCTGATGGGAAACTCCCTCGGGCCCTTCTGATAGCTCAGCAAAGTCACACAAGGGGCCTCAGAGGTGTGGCTGGCCTGGGACCAACCCAGCCTCGAAGCAGCCAGTCACTGGGTCAGCCTGCAGACTCCCCACCCCGACCAGGGCAGCCAGGAGACTTGGCCAGGCCACATCCCCGGAGGGGAGGGGACAGGCTGTCCCCAGGGGCCATCGTTGTCCTGGCCTCCTTGCCACTTTTTGCCAGCAGGCGCCCTGCGCTGAGGGCTCAGAAGCTTGGAAGCGGCTCGCCACTGCTGCAGGGTGGGGACAAGGCTGAGTCACCCTAGTTCCACGTCAGCAGGAACAGCAAGAACAACGGGATCCAAGCAGAGAAGGGGCGACAGGGCCTCTGCGGCCACACTTATTTTGAAGTCACCACACTGACCAAGGCGACATTGTCCCTGGGGAGCTGCCAGCCAGCCTGGCACCTTGGACAATGGCCACCTGCCCCGACAATACCCCAGCCCACTGCCAGGAGTGGTGGCGGGTCAGCACGGGAAAGGCAGGGAAGCAAGCTTCTGCACCCTCTCAGAAGGTTGTTCAAGCCTTACCCTGCATCCACAAACCCTGCTGGAATCTCCTTCATGCCCGCTCCCTAATAATCTCATCCACCCTACCTGTGGACACCTCCAGTGACGGGGAGATGAGTACTTATCACGCTGTTCACTCTATCTTTAGCCAGTTTGGGCTATTTTAAAGAGATGAGGGGACTTCCCTGGTGGTCCAGTAGTTAAGACTCCGTGCTCCCAATGCAGGGGTTCAGTCCCTGGTCAGGGAATAAGATCTCACATGCCACAACCAAGAGCTCACATACCGCAACTAAAGTGCCTGCATGTCAAAATAAATTTTAGAAATAAATAAATAAAAGTTTAAAAATAAAAGAGATGGCACGGGGGTGGGGGGTGGGGGGTGGGGAAGGAATGAATTAAAGCCTGCCTGACTGACCGTAGCTTTTGCCCATGGAAGAGATGCCCACTGTACTCTCATCCAGAATATAAAAGTGATAAAGAGGATGCTGCAGAGATGTGGACTATAGTTTTACTACCAGATCTTTCTGGGAGCCTGCAGTTAGGGGTATCCGCCCTCTCCATAGCCAAAATATGTGTGTGTGTGGGGGGGGGGCTTCCTGTTGGGCTGGATCTTTTTTTTTCCACCCTGTTCCCAGTCCACCATGAATGTAAGAGGATGTTGTATGCCCCTGGACGTGCCCCTTCGCCTGCCGATGACCCCCACAGGAGGAGAGGGTACCTGAGATGCAGGCTCCCGATGCTGGGCTGCAGCCCTGGGAACAGAAAGCCCTGTGTGGGAGGGAGGGAGACAGGAAGAGCGGGTGTGCTGGTGGGGCGGGGGTATGGGGGGGCAGCCCTCTCAGCAATCTAGTGTTGCTTTCCTGGATAATGAAATCTCCCCACCCCGGGTGCTGCTGGAACCAGCCAGCAGCCAAATCAACCTCAATGGACCATTTGTCCCTCGTGTGAAGTGACTTCGGGATGTAATGGGTTTGCCATTAACTCACCCGTCCCCCGCTCTTCCCCTCCCCTCAGCGTGAGTCATTTGCCCAGATGACTCTGCCCGGCAGGGCCCTTGCCAGGGGGTTGCCAGCTCCAGTTGGGCCTGTGTAAGGGGAGAAGGCAGCGGCAGTCCAGCTGGAGGCCAGGGGACTGGGGCCCACACCGGTCCCTGGGACTGTCTATATCCAGACCCTGAAGCAGGGGTAGGTCCCTCTGTGTCTCCCTGGTTCCTGGGGCTCTAGGCAGCCATGCCCTTACCCATCTGGGGACCAACAGTCTTCCAGCAGACTCTCATAGGCAGCGAGCCGAGAGGGTGAACTCTGGTGGACACTGGCCCCAAGGCCAATGAGGACCAATTATCAGCCCTCCCATCTCGGAGTAGGAGGTTTGGGGGTATGTTGGCTTGCTTTTCATTAATACTAAATGCTCAGGTTTTCTTACCCACTCAGCCCTAGGCTCTGGGGAGGGGAGCTCCAAGCTGGCTTCCCTGCCCGGGGTCTTGGCTGCCCCCAAGCTGAAACCTTTCTAAAGGTAAATGTGGACTTCCCTGGTGGTCCAGTGGTTAAGAATCCACCATGCAACGTAGGAGATAAGGGTTCGATCCCTGGCCTGGGAACGAAGACCCCACATGCCCCAAGGCAACTAAGCGCCTGTGCCACCCGTAGCTACTGGGTCCACGGTCCACAACTAGAGAGCCTACAGACTGCAACTGAGACTCAAGGTAGCCAAATAAACAGATCAGAAAAAGTAAATAAAGGCAAATGTGACCGGTCACCCTCCGGATACAGTGGGAGCCCAGCAGGGCTGCCAGCCAGGCCTTGGTCTGCTGCCAGCCGCTCCTTCTCCCCTCCTTGTGCTCTTCCTTGCCCTCTGCTCAGACCCGGCTGCTCTAGGTTCCTGGACAAGCCAGGTGTTCCAGCTCTGTGCCTGTCTTACTCTACTCCCTCCACCCGGCAAGCCCTTCCCACCCTCCTTGGCCTGGCTCATTCTCAGTCCTTCTGCAGGTGCCTCCCTGAGCCCCTGGGTGGGGCGGCTCTCTTCTGGCCCCCCCACCATGGGCTTTCCCAGTGGCCGGGGCAGTCTTTAACCCAGACCATTCACTGGAGGGGGACGCCAGGCAGCGGGGAATCCGTAGGTGGGCTTCCCGGAGCAGAGAATCAGCACGAGGGAGTGACCATGTTCTCCTGCTGCGGGTTAGAAAGTGCAACAGGGCACCTCAAGTCTGAGGAGGGAGGAAGTCATGAGCATCACCCCTCCCCCTGCCACGGCCCAGTAATCCTGCCAACCAGATGGGCCACCTTCTCAGCACAGCTGTGCTTCAGCAGAGAGAAATATCTCACCTTCGGGGACAGGGTGGGGACATTCCAGATGGGGCCTCGTCTACCCTGGTCACAGGGCCAGTGGAGTCCGGATCTCCGCGGCTCTTTCACCCATGTGGCCACAGACATGAGCCTGCCATCTCTGCCCGAGTGAGCACACGTCTGGAGCCTCAAGTTCTGAGTTCTGAAGGGCAGGGTGGGGCAGGGAGCCTGCCTTTAGCTGAAGCCGCTACACAAATGGAGAACAGACCTGCACACAGATGCACGCCGAGGCTTTGGGGGGGCGTCACTTCCAAGGAGGTGAACGAGGACATTCTAGGTCAGTGAATCACCAAGTGCCCGCACATCTAGACAGACCACAGGGCCATCCTCCCACCGCTGGAGAGAAGGAATCTGACACAGCTTACATACGGTGCACAGGGCCTTCTGGGCCAGCAGCATGTGCAACCCAGAGGCTCAGAGGTTTGACCACTTGCTAATGAATAATCTGGAACGTTAATCCAGGAAAAGGTCCAGCATTGTCCAAATCTCAATACATGTCCCCTTTCTGCAGAACCGTGTCACTTTCCTAGCTCCGCCCTCTCACCCCGTCTGCAAGCCTCAGCTGTCCAGCACACAGCACAACCACCACCAACAATCCTACCGGTCTCCCGGATCTCCCTCATTCATGACTGTACCTCTAGTTCTCAGCAGGAGCTGACATTCAGTTCAAGACAGAGCAAGATCTTCCAAGGAGGGTGAGATCTATTCTGTGGGAAGCCCCTCTATAAAAACAGAAATCAGTACTCAAACTTTCAGCAAGATTTTTGTTAAGAAAGGATGAACGGGACTTCCTTGGCGGTCCAATGGCTAAGCCTTCACGCTCCCAACTCAGGGGGCCTGGGTTCAATCCCTGGTCGGGGAACTAGATCCCACGTGCCACATCTAAGACCAGATGCAGCTAAGTAAATAAATAAAAATAAATATATATTTTAAAAAAGAAAGGATGAAAGGCCAGGCTGAAACAGTGGCATGCTGGTAAATGTTTAACAACGTGCTCCAGTGGACAAGGGAAAGAGTGATTTATAATGTTTGTCAATTGCCGTGATGTCAGTACTCCCACCACGGCTGAGTTCAAGGTACCAACGTGACCTAACTGTACACAGAGTTGGCAAAAGACGTGCATATCACTGGCTGAAACTCTCAGATCACTACAGCTGATTCTTTCATCTTGGGAGAGTGGCAAGTCTATGAAGTTCTTTGCTAGGCAAAACAGCAAACCCCAGTCGGGTTCAACCGGCAGGCTGATCCAATCAATGGCCCACCATCATGATGCAGGGCAGATTTCTGAGGCTGCCTCAGAGATTAGGGAGAAAGACAGTGGTGACAATCAACTAGCGATGTCTGCCCTAACCTCAGAATGGGAGATTATTGCATGGATTTGCCATTTGCCTTTCTTGACCTAAGACATTTCTCTTGCCCCTGAAGTTCAGTGCAAAGGTCACCTCCTTGG
This sequence comes from Antilocapra americana, assembly GCA_007570785.1. Taxonomy (NCBI): domain Eukaryota; kingdom Metazoa; phylum Chordata; class Mammalia; order Artiodactyla; family Antilocapridae; genus Antilocapra; species Antilocapra americana. The sequence goes on along the minus strand of ML664177.1, from coordinate 2,079,821 downwards.
TGAACTCCTTCCCAATCTCACCTTTCCCCTGAATAATCCCTGCCACAGAATTTTACTACCATTCTGTACATACCAAGGGAGTTATCAGTGTGTGTGGCGCAGACCCTAATTGCTCCCCCAATATCTGACCTCCCTTTCTTCTATGGTAACAAAAGTTTCAGTTAGGCACATGGCTGCCCAGATAAAGATACATTTCCCAGCCACCTCTGCTGCTGGGAGTGGTCATGTAATTAGGTTCTGGCTATCAGAAGGGAAGTTGAAATGTTTAACTTTTAGAACACTCCTGCCCCTTCCTCCCTGCCATGGCTGGAATTTGGACATGATGGATGGCAGGAGCTGAAGCAGCCATCTTATTTCATGAGGTGGAGGCTGCATATTGAAGATGGCAGAGTCACAAAGAAAGAACAAACTGAGTCCCGGCTGCTCGGGGGCCACATGACTACTTATACTTGGTCTAGGAAGTGGAAGAAAAAGGAACTTCTCTCCTGCTTAAGCCTCTATTGTGTTAGTCTTTGTTTTGCAGCCAGATGGCACTCTGACTGATACCATGTGTGCCCATCATCCTGCTAGTCTGGGCAGGAGAGAGCAGGGCAGGGTTCCCAGCTTTATGTACTGAGCCCCTGGCAGAGTCTGTCTGATGCCTTAAGTGTAGTTAAAGCAAAATGAACAGACTAGTTCGCACAAGGTTTGTTTGGTTTGCTTTGATGTTTGAAACTGGAACAGAAAGACCTGCGCTTGATAGAGGATCAGTTCGGTTCAGTCGCTCAGTTCTGTCCAACTCTTTGCAACCCTGTTGATAGAGGATATACACTAACAAACATAAAACAGAGAAGACAACAAATAAATACACGCCCAGCACAGGCTGGGACTGCTCTGGGGAGTGACGTGTTGGGATAGATTGTGAAAGTCACAAACACAGTCAGATGCGTGCTGGACGAACAGGGCAGCAAAGGAACAACGGAACTGGCAGGAACATCAGGAACAAAGCTCATGCCCAGAATATCAGGAGGTGCTGAGCCTCTGGTCAGACGGTGGGTGCAGACCCAGGGCAGTCATTCACCAGGCTCTGAGATTAAGGGCAAGTTACTGCACCTCGCCAAGCTCCCGGTGACTATGTTGAGAACAACAATACCTAGATTGAAAGGATTAGTAAGTGGAAAGTGTCTGGCATAAAACAAGAACTTGCTAAATGGTAGCTCTTATAATCTACAATAGTTTAATCCCTTTGTTTGATGGGTATGAAAACTGGACCAAGGGACTTCCCTGGTGGTCCAGTGGGTAAGACCTTGTGCTCCCAATGCAGGGACTCCAGGTTCAACCCCTGGTCCAAGAACTAGATCCTTTATGCCACAACTAAGAGCTAGCATGCTGCAGTGAAGGTCGAAGATCCTGTGTGCCTCAGCTAAGACCCAGCACAACCAAACAAATAAGTAAATACATTTTCAAAATAAACTAGACCTAGAGGGGCAGAATGGTTAGAGCCAAGATTAGAACTGGGACCCCACTTCTCCTGCAGTGCCCTGGTGTGTAAGGCGTTGTCCTGGATGAGTTTAAGGACTAGGTAATCAGGGAGAAATCTTGAAAGGGAGACTGGAATATTTGGCAATGATTGTGTACGTAATCAGGATGATCACAACTTTTTTAATTAAAAAATAAGATTGCAAAAAAGGTGATTATAGCGCATGTGTGCCTTCAAGGTCAAAGGACCCCTTGCTTCTTCCTCCAGCCCACCCCCTGTCCTCTCTGTGCCAGGACCTGGAGGATCCTACAGTTAGTATGGGCCAGCCCAGGTGCCCACTCTCCCTTCTGCCCTTTCTGGGCATATGACAGATTCTAAGGGACTGTCAGCTCCTCCCCTGATGCCCGTCTGCCTGCCTGAAGAGATGCCCCCAGCAGCCTGGTCTGGCACCCTACTGACCCTTGTGGACGTCTGGCCAGCAGCTTCTTCAGCTATGCTCTGGCCCTGCAAGCATCCTAAATGCATAAAGCCATGAGTGAAGGTGTCCTAGCCTCCTCTCCCACAGCATTCAGTCCTGACCGCAGATGGTCCTCAAGCCCTGCCCCGGGGGTGTGGCCCCAAGGCTGTCCCCCCACCCTCGCCCCCAGCAAGCACTGCAGTCAGACCCACTCAGGCGCTGGCTGCCAGAGCCACCCTGTGCTGGAGTCCGCACTTGGAGAACCCGAGAGAGGAGAAGAGTGGAGGGCATCAACTCTGGTGGTCGTGCAAGAAGAGGGAGGAGGGGGAGAAAAAGATGGAGGAGGAATAAGAACCAGAGGAAAAACAAGAGGGGGCACTTTCCAGAAAGCCACTCTCTTCTACATTCATTATCTCCTTTCATTATATCATCATCTCCTTTATTCCTCACAAACCCCTAGGACAAAAGCTCTCCAGTACCTCCATTTCTGTACAGGAGCGGAGGTATGGGGAGGACACAGGGCCTGCCCAGGTGGCCAGGCACCAGAAGCGTTGCTGGGATGTGGGCTCCAACTATTTGACCCCCGTATCCAAAGGCCTGGACCTTAAAAGGCTCCAGGGTAGCAGGGGACTCGGCTTTGAGCCCCCACCAGAGGGTCTAAAGGATAGGGAGACTGGACTAGAGGCCAGGCCAGGTGCAGTCCCTGCGACGATACTTGGGAGAAGCTGCAGAGGGGGCGGGTCATGGAGGGTGCTCACAGTATCCATGCAGCGGAGGGATAACCAAGCCAAAGGCAGCATCAGTTCAGTTCAGTCGCTCAGTCATGTCCAACTCTTTGCAATCCCATGGACTGCAGCATGCCAGGCTTCCCTGTCCTTCACCAACTCCTGGAGCTTGCTCAAACTCATGTCTTTTGAGTCAGTGATGCCATCCAACCACCTCATCCTCTGTTGTCCCCTTCTCTTCCTGCCTTCAGCGTCAGGGTCTTTTCCAGTGAGTCAGTTCTTCATATCAGGTGGCCAAAGTATTGGAGTTTCAATTTCAGCATCAGTCCTTCTGATGAATATTCAGGACTGATTTCCTTGAGGACTGACTGGTTGGATCTCCTTGCACTCCAAGGGACTCTCAAGAGTCTTCTCCAACACCACAGTTCAAAAGCATCAATTCTTCAGCACTTTGCTTCCTTTATAGCCCAATTCTCACATCCATACATGAGTACTGGAAAAACCAAAGCTTTGACTAGACAGACCTTTGTCAGCAAAGTAATGTCTCTGCTTTTTAATATGCTGTCTAGGTTGGTCATAGCTTTTCTTCCAAGGAGAAAGTATCTTTTTATTTTGTGGCTACAGTCACCATCTGCGGTGATTTTGGAACCTCCCAAAATAAAATTTCTCACTGTTTCCATAGTTTCCCCATCTATTTGTCATGAAGTGATGGGACCGGATGCATGATCTTAGTTTTCTGAATGTTGAGTTTTAAGCCAACGTTTTCACTCTCCTCTTTCACTTTCATTAAGAGGCTTTTTAGTTTCTCTTCATTTTGTGCCATAAGGGTGGTGTCATCTGCATATCTGAGGTTATTGATATTTCTCCCGGCAATCTTGATTCCAGCTTGTGCTTCATCCAGCCCGGCGTTTTGCATGGTGTGCTCTGCATAGAAGTTAAATAAGCAGGGTGACAAGAGGCAGCATAGCTTCCCCCAAACGAAGCTGGGTGGGCAGCCTGCGCCCAGTCCCAGGGGATGGGAGTCCTTGTCAGTTGCAGTACCTCTAGGTCTGGGAAGACCCTCCCAGCAAGAAGCAAGGACTGCGCCGTGCGTTGTTCAGAGATTCAGATGCTGGTTTTCTCCTGAGGATGGAAACCCCAAACCTCAACATGTGCTTCTAAAGCCTCCACAGACTTTGCATGGATCCCATCACGTCCCTCGTTGTGAAGTCTTTTCAAATGCTACAGCCACCGTGGGTGGGACCCGGGTCTCCACCCATCAGGTAGGAGCATGGGATGGGCACGTGACCTCGGAGCCACCATCAGGCTCTCTGCACACAGCTATGCAACACTCGTGAACGGGCACAGCAGCCGGGACACAAGACAAGACCCCTCAGTGGCCAGTGTTGCAGAGCAGAATCCTGGCAGCCACCCAAGGGGCTGGGGGGAGGGGGAGGGGTGCGTTTGCACAAGCTCTTCGTACACGTGTGGTTGACAATCACCCCCACACCCGGGCCCAGGAATCTGGCCCAGAGCCTGCCGGCAAAAGGGTGCTGGTAATCCCCAGCTGCTTCCCTGACGCCACTCGGAGACGCTATCCAAGGCGGAAAGGAGAGAGTCACTGTTTTCAAGGTCACACACCCAAAGGGGACATGGAACCAGAGGACAGAGACAGGCATTTGGGCCAAAGCCATCAGCTCTCAGCCATGTGGGTCAACGGGCAAGCACAAACCCATTCGTTCTGCACTTATATTGAGCAACTACCAAGGGCCCAGCAGCTTAGAGCATCCGGGTAACCCAGCTCCTGGGAGACATCTCTATCCTTTCCTGGGCCTGATGTCCTAGGAAGAACTGGGCTTTGGGTACCACACGGACCTAAAGAGAACTCTTGGCTCGGCTAAACTGTTGGCTGGAAGTCTGGGAAAGTTACTCAACATCTCTGAGCCCGTTTCCTCATAATACAGTACCCGTGCCTGCTGCACCCAGTCTCAGCGAGATTTTGCCGGCAGGCACCCAGCACTGGCCTGGGTCCTAGGACTTGATGGATTCCTCATTGAGGAAAGTGTGGCAAGCAGGCAGCAGGCCTTGGGAAATACTCAAGTGATGATCCATCTGGGCTCATCCGAAGGCGTGGGGAGGTCGCAGCAGGAGGCAGGCTGGGCCCCTCCAGCTGCTTCTCCTGAAGTTTGTGCGAGAGGGGAAATTATCACCTCGAGTGCCTTTCCCTCCCAGGACAGCTGCTTGGATCCCTGAACAAGCCCACTGGCCTGGCGGCCAGCTCCATGATGACAGGAGGGGCTTGTAGGGGTGGTTTGAACCTGACCAGTGACCTCCAGGGAGGAGGGGGTCATTCGGCCCTCCCCTCCAGCTGGGAAGGAGGGTCCAGGCTGGGCCAGGTCACTGGGGAAACCCACTTCCTGGGAGCGGGGCCAGACCGGAGGAACCAGGCTACAAGGAGGTCCCTCAGTGCCTGAAGCAGGATGGGGCCAAGGGCTCTCCCTGACCGGGGCCCTGGCTGGTGGGACACTGGTTCACATCAGAGGAGAAAGAGCAACCAGGAGAGAGCGTGGGAGTGTGTGAGTGTGTATGAACGGGGCAAGGGTATGGGTAAGGGAGAGATAGGAGTAAATCCCTGACTCCTCTATGCCTCTGTTTCCTCATCTATAAAATGCGACAACACTACCTACTTCCAAGAGCTGTCATGACACAAAAATTATTAATATTTATTACAAGCTTAAAACAGGGCCCGACATAAAACCACTACTCTGGATATGCTAAATAAGTAAAAATAAGACACATGTCGGACATCCCTGGTGGTGCATTGATTAAGACTCCAGGCTTCCACTGCAGGGGACACGGGTTTGAGTGGAACACCAGTTCAATCCCTGGTTGGGGAACTAAGATCCTGCGTGCCGCGAGGCATGGCCAAAAAAGAGCAAAGGCACGTTATCACGTGCTTAACAACAGAGCTTGCATAGCATGGGCACCGATAGCCAGCGGTCTTGAGTCCTCCCGTTAGAACCAAGACAGCCTCGAGTGCTGAGCCTTGTTCTAGGGACCCTGGCGCAAGAGGGTCTCTGACTAGAGGGATCTGGCTCCATGATTAGAGCTGCTTCAAGCCCACGGGTGCATGTGCGTGCATGTATGCATGCGTGTGCATGAATATGTACAAGGCACAGGCATGTGTTCGTATATAGACGGGACCCCCCTCTGCACGTGCTTACCCAGAACCCATTCGACACAGCTCTGAATTATGGTGTCGGAGCCCAGCGTGTGGGCCATGGGGCTGAGACTCCGATTCCCTGGGAACCAGGCGAAGCGAGCTTTTGGCCAGCACAGGCAGCCAAAGAGAAAGAGCAGGTGGTAGGATCGAGCCCAGCCTGACGCCCTGCCCTAGAGACAAAGCAGAGTGTGCGGATATGTCCAACAATATTACACTTTGAAATTCAAGTTCTCATAAAATAATAGATGCCCAGTATTGGCAAGAACCTGAGGTCCCTTCTATAGCAATCCTGAACAATCTTTGCACAGTCCCTGATTGAATACTTCTTGGCATGGGAGACTCACTACTTTGCAAAAGAGCTCACTCCACTGTTAGAAAGTGAAGCCTGTGAGAAAAATGCCACTTTCTGTTACCTTCCAAGTATCTGGTTCTGGTTTTCTATTTTAGAGGAACTCAAAATAAGCCCTGAGCGGGACTTCCCTGGGGGTCTAGTGGATAAGACTTCAGGCTCCCAATGCAGGGGCCCTGGGATTCAATCCCTGGTCAGGGAACTAGATCCCGTGTGCCACCAGTGAAAGCTCACATGCTGCAAGCAAGGCCAGGTGCAGCTGAATAAACAAATATCAAGAAAAACACACCCTCTGCTTCTTCTACAGGACGGCTCTTCAAATAGTTGGAGACATTGACTGTAGCTCTCCTCCTCTCTGCGTCTCCTGTCCAGATAATCACCTTGACCTTCCTGACCTATCTCAAGCAGTCTCCTAGGGTCCTCACTGTCCACCCACAGCCTCCTTCAGCATTGAGTCCTGGAGAGGCCCCCCTGTAGCCAGAGCCCACTGAAGACTGAGCTGTGCCCCGCCTCCAAAACATGCTGAAACCCTCCTGCCCAGAACCTGTCAACATGACCTCATTTGGAAATGAGGTTTTTGCAGATATGATCAAGATGAGGCCCTCCTGACTTAGGGTGGGGCCCTACACCCAGTCCCTGGTCTCGTTCTAAGAAAGGAGCAGGTGATTGGACCCAGACACACCCCAGGGACGCGGCGCCACGGGGACAGAGGAAGAGCCTGCAGTGACGCAGCCCTGGGTCCAGGAGCACTGACAGCCGCCAGGAGCTGGGAAGAGGTATGGAAAGGATCCCTGAGCCTCCAGGAGGAATCCACCCTGGTTTCTGCTTTCACAGCCCCTGGGTTGTGGTCACTGGTATAGCAGCCACAGTATCAACCCAGAGCCTGAGCAAGGGCGGCCCAGCCGGCACGGTGTCTCCCTGTCCCGCTCCCCCGACACTGCAGCCAGTCTGCATCTGTTATCTTGTCTCACTGGCAAGGTGAAGGGCGGGTCACCCTGAGTCCCGGTCAGCAAGCATCCGTGGATCTTCCCACGTCCCGGGTAAGGGCAGCCCCGCCACTGGAGGACCTGCTGTCAGGGCTCTCCCACTGTCCTGGTTCCCCCCGATCTGACTCACTCTGGGGACCCCAGCGCCCGTCCTGCACCCTATCTGATCCTGGGATCTCAGGACCAGCCCAGAACCTGTATTTTTAGCAGGTTTCCCAGGTGACTTCATCAGCCAGCTTGAGGGGCTCTGGGCCAGATAATCCTAGCCCAGGACTCCAGGACAAGGGCCCACCTGAAGTGTGACCCCTCCCGACCTCGAGAGACTCCCTGGGGCAGAGGCACGTCTCCTGAGCCTCCAGAGCTAGGACAGGCCAGGCCAGGACAGGCCCTCAACTGCGCTGGACGCTGCTTCTGGCAAAATCTACTCTTCTGAACGTGAACTGTTCCCACCCACCTCCACTTTCTGTTCCTTTGAATGAACAGCAACAAAAAACCTGACTTCGTGCCAAAGGTGGGGCCGGAAGTTTCCCAGAGTCCAGTTTCCTGTCAGGCCTAGGTACAACCCACAAGAGTGCTGTGTGTGTGTGTGTCTGTCTGTCTGTCTGAGTGCACACATGTGCGTGTGTGTGTGTGTGTGTGTGTGTGTGTGTGTGAGCGTGTCCCGCCATGTGCAGCCTGGGGAAGGGTGGAGAAGCTCACGGAAATTCTTTCTGCTGTCAGGAAGATAGAAAAATGGGAAATGAGACTGTGCGCGCGGGCGCGCACACACACACAGAGCCCAGAGGGAAGGTCTTACTTTCCTTCACCTGGAAGGATCTCTGAGCTTGGGAAACAAGACTGGATGAAATAGGAAATAATAGGAGTTGCAGAGAATGCGGAGAAATTGGAACTCTTGGGCGCTGCTGGTGGGAATGTCAAATGGTGCCACCTTGACCGAAAACAGCTTGGGGGTGCCTCAGGAAATTAAACGCAGATAATCAAACGTAGAATGATCATTGTTCTTTGCGCTTATTCGCTCAGCGCCACAGGACGTGCCAGTGGAAGTGCCCTGAGTGTCTCCGCTGTCCACTCATCAGTGCCTGTCAGGTGTGGAAGGCATTTCTACCAGCTTCCGCTGCGCTCCTAGCCTCACCCCATCTCATTTCCTCCCCAGGCTCCTGCAATCCCTCAGCGGCACGCTCCAACCCCCACCTCTGCACTTGGGTGTGAACCATTTCCTCTGGCATGTGCACACATACACGGTGCGGGGGTGCGGGGGCACAGGGAGAGGCCTCTTTCTGCCGAGCAGAAGGGGCTGCTCTTCCTGGTCGCCTGGGCCTCGCTCCTCCTCTGGCACAGCTGCACCGAGTTAGCAGCCAGCAGGCCCCTTCCCGTGGACCAGCTCTAGCCCCCCAGCCCACACTAGGACACTGGTAGGCACGTCCCCTGCATCAGCTCCATCCAACCTGCCCACACCCTCCACAAGTTTCTCAGCCACCCAATAAGCCGCTGCTACAGACCCACTCCAGCTTCCCAGGGGGCGCACTGGTAAAGAATCTGTCTGCCAGCGTGGGAGATGCAACAGACGTGGGTTCAAGTCCTGGGTCAGGAAGATCCGCCGGAGAAGCAAATGGCAAACCACTCCAGTATTCTTGTCTGGAGAATCCCATAGGCAGAGGAGGCTGGCGGGCTACAGGGCTAGCCACGGGGTCGCAAGGAGTCGGGCATGACTGAAGCAACTGTACCCACACACATGGTCCTTCTATGGCTCAGTGGGTAAAGAATTTGCCTGTAATGTAGGAGACACAGGAGACGTGGGTTCGATCCCTGTGTTGGGAAGATCCCCAGAGGAGGAAAATGGCCACCCACTCCAGTATTTTTGCCTCAAACATCCATGGACAGAGGAACTTGTAGGACGGCAGTCCAAAGGGTCACACAGAGTCAGACATGGCTGAGCAAATAAGCACAAAGAACAGTGATCATTCTATATTTAGTTTTCTGAGGAACTCCCAAACTGTTTTCCGTCGAAGTTGCACCATTTGACAGTCCCACCAGCAGCGCTCAAGGGTTCCTATTTCTTCTCATCCTTCCCAACACCTGTTCTTTTCTGTTTTTTGTTTTGCTTTATTATAACAGCCTTTCTAATGAATGTGAGGTGGTATCTCATTGCAGAATTGATTTTCATCACCCTCACGATAAGACGTCCCTGGTGGCTCAGACAGTAAAGCGCCTGCCTACAATGCAGGAGACCCGGGTTCAGTCCCTGGGTTGGGAAGATCCCCTGGAGAAGGAAATGGCAACCCACTCCAGTATTCTTGCCTGGAGAATCCCATGGACAGAGGAGCCTGGTGGGCTACAGTCCATGGGGTTGCAAAGAGTCGGACACAACTGAGCAACTTCACTTTCTTTCACTTTCATGATTAGTGATGTTGAGAACCTTCCCAAGTGCCTGTTGGCATCTGCATGTCTCCTTGGATCAACGTCTCTTGAGGCCCTTGGCCAATTTTTTAATTGGGTTGTTTGGTTTTTTGTGTGTAATTGAGTTGTAGAAGTTTTTAATACAGTCTGGATATGAAATCCTCATCTGCTATATGATTTGAAAAAAAAAACCATTCTATGGATTGCCTTTGCGTTCAGTCGATAACCATCTTCGGTTCACAGAAGTTTTTCATTTTGATGAAGCTCGGTTTACCTAATCTTTCTTTTGTTGCCTTTGCCTTTCAGTATCAAATACAAGAAATCAGGGCCCAGTGCAGTGTCCCAAAGTTCTCCCCTACATTTTCTTCTACAGCAGTTATCTCTTGTCTTTGCTGTTTCTACATTCTTCAGAGTCCTCTTTCAACCTTGCAAGAGTTAAACCACCTTTTACAGTTAATGATTCTTTACTTTTCACTTTGCCGTTCAAACTACTGGTGTGGTTTCTGTTTCCTGCCTGGGCCCCAACTGATACACCAAGTAAGTAGAAGGAAGGAAGTAATGAAGATAAGAGCAGAAATCAAGGAAATGGAGAATAGAAAGAAAATACAGCCCAAAGTTGGATCTTTAAAAGATCTACAGATCAATAAACGCAGAGCTAGACCGATAAGAGAGAGGAAAAGAAATGAAGAACGTAAATTTTCAGTATTAGGAATGAAGGGTTATCCCTAAGACCCTATAGATATAAAGATTATAATAAAGGAATATTATGAACAACTTTTTATGAATAAATTCAATAACTTTCAAGAAACAAATTCCTTCAAAATAAGACTTACCAAAATTGATACAAGAGGGAGTAAAAAACTTGAATAGTTCTGTTTCTATAGTAAACATATATTTAAATAACATTTAATATCTAATTAAATATTTATTTAATATAGTTAATACTTTTTTTAGCTGCACTGTGTGGCTTGCAGGATCTTAATTCCCTGACCAGGGATGGAACACAGGCCCTCAGCAGTGGAGTCCTAACCGCTGGACCACCAGGGAAGTCCCTAATATACATTTTTAAATTAATTTTGTAATTAAAAAAATCTTCCCCAAAAGAAAACTATAGGGAAAGATGGCTTCCTTGGTGACCTCTATCAAACATTTAAGGAAGGAAATACAATCTTATACAAACTTTTACAGCAAATAGAAAGGAGGGAACACTCTGAACTCATTTTATGAGGCCAAAATAATCCTGACCAAAACAAACTAACAGAAAACACCACATCAGTACCCTTCATGAATCATCAAACACATACACACACACACACACACACACACACCCTTAAAAAAAAACAAAAAAAAAAACGGCAAATCAAATCCAGCAATACATAAATAAATGATTTATCAGTTGAGCATCCTAGACTTACTCCAGGAAGGCAAATTTGGTTTAATATTCAAAACTCAATCACTGTGGGACTTCCTTGGCTGTCTGGTAGTTAAGACCCAATGCTTCCACTTCAGGAGGGATGGGTTTCATCGCTGGTGGGGGGAACTAGGATCCCTTATGCTGCAGGATGCAGCCAAAAAACCAATTCGGTCACTGTAATGTATCTTCAATAAGAATAAAGGAGAAAAGTGATCATTTCAACAGACACAGGAAAAGTATTTACTACAGTCAACACGCATTCTTGTTCAAAACTCTGAAAAATTAGGGATACAAAGAAATCTCCCCACTCTGGCAAAAAGCATGTACGGAAAACCTATATTTAATATGATATGTTCCGACACAAAGCCAGGATGTCCATGTACCACTCCTATTCAACACTGTACTTGCAGCTTCAGCTACTGCAATAAGGCATGAAAAATAAAGTCATCAAGATCAGAAAGAAAGAAGTAAAACTGACTATTTTCAAATAATGTCATTGTTTACTTAGAAAATCATGGAACATCTATAAAACAAGTATTAGAATAATAAACGAGGAGAAGGCAATGGCAACCCACTCCAGTACTCTTGTCTGGAAAGTCCCATGGACGGAGGAGCCTGGTAGGCTGCAGTCCATGGGGTCACTAAGAGTCGGACACGACTGAGCGGCTTCGCTTTCACTTTTCACTTTCATGCACTGGAGAAGGAAATGGCAACCCACTCCAGTGTTCTTGCCTGGAGAATCCCAGGGATGGGGGAGCCTGGTGGGCTGCCATCTATGGGGTTACACAAAGTCAGACAGGACTGAAGTGACTTAGCAGCAGCGGCAGCAGCAGAATAATAAATGACTTTGATAAGATCACAAGATATAAGACTTATATATAAAAATCCACTGCATTTTATATAATCTTTATATACTAGTGGCAAACAACTGCTGTTAGAAAATGAAATTTAAAATGTATATTCAATTTATAATAGCACCAAAAAGAAGTTAGAATAAATTAAACTTTTGACATGCAGAACTTTTCATTGAAAATGACAGAACAACATAATTCTGTAGAGATTAGAGATATATAAAAAGATCTTTAAAAATGGAGATATTAAAAAAAATTTTTTAATTAGAAGACTTAATGTTATTAAAACATCAGTTCTCCCTAAGTTGAACTACAGATTCAATACAATCTCCATCAAAATTTTCAGTGTTTTGTAGAAGTTGATACTTTATTTCTAAAATTCATAAGGAAAGTCAAAGAACCAAGTATTCTTGGCCCAACACAATGTTTTGAATATATTGTGAGATCCTATTTCAAGGCTTATTTTTCAGTCACATTAATCAAGATAGTGCAGTACTGGCAAGGAAAAAAAAAAGGACAAAATACCAATAAAACAGGAAAACTGAAACAGAGCCACATATATAAAATTAATTGATTTTCAACAAGAGTGCCAAGCAATTTAATGGGGTAAGAATGTCTTTTCAACAAATGGTTCTAGAACAACTGAACGTCCACATAGAAAAGACAACAAAATAGACCTTAACCCTCATATCTTATGATACAGAAAAATTAATTCGAGATGGTTGCTGAACACAACATAAAAGTTCTAACTATAAAGCTTCTAGAAAGAAACAATGAAAATACCTTCACCACTTGGGGGTCAGCAAAGCTTTCTTAGAAAGAACACAGAAAGTGGTAACCACAAGAGGTAACATCATTCAACTCAGCAGTGGCCACAGGACCGGAAAAGGTCAGTTTTCATTCCAATCCCAAAGAAGGGCAATGCCAAAGAATGTTCAAACTACCACACAACTGCACTCATCTCATACGCTAGCAAAGCAATGCTCAAAACTCTCCAACCCAGGCTTCAACAGTACATGAACTGTGAACTTGGAGATGTTCAAGCTGGATTTAGAAAAAGCAGGGAAACCAGGGATCAAATTGCCAACATCCGTTGGATTATAGAAAAAGCAAAAGAGTTCCTGAAAAACATCTACCTCTGCTTTATTGACTGTGCCAAAGCCTTTGATTGTGTGGATCACAACAAAATGTGGGAAATTCTTAAAGAGATGGGAACACCAGACCACCTTACCTGCCTCTAGAGAAACCTGTACGCAGGTCAAGAAGCAACAGTTAGATCTGGACATGGAACAACAAACTGGTTCCAGTTTGGGAAGAGAGTATATCAAGGCTGTATATTGTCACCCTGCTTATTTAACTTGTATGCAGAGTACATCATGAGAAGTGCCAGGCTGGATGAAGCACAAGCTGGAATCAAGACTGCCGGGAGAAATATCAATAACCTCAGATATGCAGATGACACTACCCTATGGCAGAAAGTGAAGAAGAACTAAAGAGCCTCTTGATGAAAGTGAAAGAAGAGACTGAAAAAGTTGGCTTAAAACTCAACATTCAGAAAACTAAGATCATGCATCCGGTCCCATCACTTCATGACAAATAGATGGGGAAACTATGGAAACAGTGAGAAATTTTATTTTGGGGGGTTCCAAAATCACCGCAGATGGTGACTGTAGCCACAAAATAAAAAGATACTTGCTCCTTGTAAGAAAAGCTATGACCAACCTAGACAGCATATTAAAAAGCAGAGACATTACTTTGCTGACAAAGGTCTGTCTAGTCAAAGCTTTGGTTTTTCCAGTACTCATGTATGGATGTGAGAATTGGGCTATAAAGGAAGCAAAGTGCTGAAGAATTGATGCTTTTGAACTGTGGTGTTGGAGAAGACTCTTGAGAGTCCCTTGGAGTGCAAGGAGATCCAACCAGTCAGTCCTCAAGGAAATCAGTCCTAAATATTCATTGGAAGGACTGATGCTGAAATTGAATATTTTGAATCCAATACTTTGGCCACCTGATGTGAGGAACTGACTTTCTGATGCTGGGAAAGATTGAAGGCAGTTAGAGAAGGAGACGACTGAGGATGAGACAGTTGGATGGCATCACCGACTCAATGGACATGAATTTGAGCAATCTCTGGGAGTTGGTGCTGGACAGGGAAGTCTGGCGTGCTGTAGGCCATGAGGTTGCACAGAGTGGGACATGACTGAGCGTCTGAACTGAAATGAACTGAAATTAAACTTCAGCAAAATTAAAATTACAAACTTCTGCTCACCAAAAGCTATATCATAAAGAAAGGAATAGGGACTTCTCTGGTGATCAAGTGGCTAAAGACTCTGTGCTCCCAATACAGGGGACCAGGGTCCAAATCCCTGGTCAGGGACTGGATCCCACATGCTGCAACTAAAGCTCCTGCATGTCACAAGTAAGACTCCTGTGCGGCCAATTAAATAAATATTTTTTAAGAACAAAGGAGTAGGCAAGACACGGAGTGAGGAAAAAAAAAAATTGCAACTCAAAAGACCAGTATCCAGAAAGAATTTAAGAATAACCCAATTTTAAAATGGGCAACAGATTTGAAAAGACATTTCACAGAGGAAAATATATGAAAGGCCAATAAGCACATGGAAATGTGCTCCACAGCCTGAGTCATCAGACAAATGCAAACTGAAGCCAGAATGAGCAGGACTACATTGTGAACCAGACAGCACCAAACGTTGGCCAGGACGCGGAGCCTCCGGAATGCTCAGACGCTGCTGGTGGGCGTGTAAAAACACAACAGCTGCTTGGCATAAAGAATGTGGCAGTTTCTTACAAATCTAACCACATTCCTATCCTCTGGCCCGGCAATTCTACTCTCTGGTATTTACACAAGAGACATGGAAGCATATGGCCACAGGAAACCTACCCAAGAATCTTTGTTCATGAGACCTCCAAAATGGAAACAGCAAGGGACCCGAGAACAGAACAGCTAAATGTTCATGCAAGGAATCCTACAACAACTACTATTACTGGCAGCAACATGGATGCATCTGAAAAATATATTACATATTCAAATGGGCAAAAGTAATCTATCATGGAAAAAAAAATCAGAAGTTAGGGAGGTGGAGGTAGAAATTATCCAGGAGAGGGATTCATGCAGGGGTGGTGGTGATGCTCTATATGCTGATAGGAGCTGGGATACAGAGAATAGGGCTGTTATGACCTGTGCATTTCACGGTACATCAGTTTTACCTCAAAGAAAGAAAAAGAATCACAAACAAATACTGGACTCTGGTTGCTGTCGTTATTGTCGTTCAGTTGCCCAGTCCTGTCTGACTCTGCAACCCCATGGAATGCAGCATGCCAGGCCTCCCTGTCTCTCACCATCTCCCGAAGTTTCCCCAAGTTCAAGTCCATTGCATCGGTGATGCCAGCCAGCCGCCATCTCATCCTCTGACGCCCTCTTTTCTTTCTGCCCTCAATCTTTCCAACAGCAGACAGGGACTCTGATTAGTGAGAGGCAAACTGAAGTGTTTGCAGGGTCACATGAACCGCTAGCAACAACTGATTTTGAAACGCATCCAAAAATCCCCATGGGCTGTTGGTGGAGGGAGGGATGGGTGTGTGACAACCCAGGAGCACAATTAGCCCTGAGGAATCTAAGTGGTGGGTGTGGGGGTGTTCGCACTGTAATTCTTTGATCTTTCCTGCGTGTCTGAAATCTTTCATAGCAAAAAGCCAGAAAATTTTTAAAGAGACTGAGCTATATCAAGCAAAAATTGAAAAGCAAGAAGAGGGAGCAGGAGACCCCTCCCTGAAGCCCTGAGCTCGCAAACCTCCCTTGTCTGTTAGGGGTTTAGGACCACCTTCTGGGAGATCTGCAGTGTTCCAGCCCTGGTGCCAGGGCAGGTGCCAGCCTCATGGTACTTCCTGTCTCCCCACCTGTCACTTCCCTCATTGCAGCAGCCAAGTGAGTGGAAATAGCACCAGGACCGTGTGTACATGCCAAGTCACTCCAGTTGCGTCTGACTCTGTGACCCTTTGGACTACAGGCTCCTCTGTCCATGGGAGTCTCCAGGCAAGAATACTGGATTGGGTTGCCATGCCCTCCTCCAGGGGCTCTTCCCGACCCAGGGGTGGAATCCGCATCTCTTAGGTGTCCTGCCTTGGCAGGCGGGTTCTTTACCACTGGCAGCCTCTTTCTCACAAATTTCATGAAATTGAAAACCCAGCAGGAGCTGGGCTCTTGAGAGCCTGCACCGCCACCTCCTGGAGGAAAGGCTGCCTGCATCTGAATTCCTGCCCCTTTTCGGATCTGGCTTCACAGCAGTCCCCTTGCTCCCTCCCAGGACTCAGCCAGGCCCTCGCTGCAGTAAATCTGGAGGTGAGATGCATGGATGATGCATTCCTCCAGAACCTGGGCCCCTCCGTCCACAGCTCCATGATGGGGTGCACGCTCCCCTTCCCCTCCTAGCTGCTCCCTACAGGCTGGAGGGAGGCGGGAGCTACAGGGAGGTCCTGGAGGTATGCTCCCCCAACCCTCGAACATACCTCACAAAGACACAACCCAAGACCACCCTCTCAAGGTGATGAACAAGTCCCCAGCCTGCTGTCAACCCCAGCCCCTTCCCTCTGCTTTGGACAGGGGCCACATCAGGATTGATGGTGGTTTAGTCGCTACATTGTGCCCAACTCTTGTGACCCCATGGACTATAGCCCACTAGGCTCCTCTGTCCATCGGACTTCCCAGGGAAGAATACTGGGATAGGCTGCCATTTCCTTCTCCAGGGGTTCTTCCCAACCCAGGGATCAAACCTGGGTCTCCTACACTGCAGGTGGTCTCCTGCATTGCAGGCAGTTTCCAAAAAAGAACCTGAAGCACTGAGAGCTGAAGTCAGTTTCAAAGGATCACACAAGCAAGGTGTAATGGGAGAGGACTCTTCATCTCGACCAGACCTTATCCTCTTTGTACAACAACACACTGCACCCCCATGAAGTCAAAGACGTGCGTGTGCGTACTCGGTTCTTTGGGACCCATGGACTGTAGCCCACCAGGCTCAGGATTAGGATACTCTAAAGACCTTTGAAGTTGGAAAAACACTGAAAACAGTCATCCTAAAGATGCAGTTCCTGGGACTTGCCTGGTGGTCCAGCGGCTAAGACTCTGCACTCCAAGTGCAGGGAGGCCAGATTTAATCCTTGGTCAGGGAACTAGACCCCACACGCCTCAACCAAGAGTTTGCATGTCACAACTAAAGAGCCCACGTGCTGCAATTAAAAGATCTTGCATGCCACCACTAAGACCCAGAGCAGCCAGATATATATGTGTATATTTTTTAAAGGGACTTCCCAGGTGGCACTAGTGGTAAAGAATCAACGTGCCAATGCAGGAGATAAAAGAGACGCATGTTCGATCCTGGACCGGGAAGATCCCCTGGAGAAGGGCATAGCAACCCATGGACAGAGGAGCCTGGTGGGCTACAGTCCATGGAGTCGCAAGGAGCAGGACACGGCTGAGAGACCAACACCTTCACTTTCCATATATTTTTAAAGATGTAGTTCCTTAGTTATTATCAGATAACAATACATTGACATCTCCCAGGGTGGGCATGCCTAAGTGCCCTGCATCCTTGGATGGAATAAACCACCTGGAGAAGGCACCTGAGCCCGGTGGAGGGACAAGCCAGCTAGGGCTGGGCTGGGCTGGGCAGATGGTGGGGGGCAAAGTCCAGACTGAGGTGCATCAGGGGCAAGAGGACCAGAGAGAGACACGAGCCTGAGTAACGTCAGGGGAAGGTCGTGCACTGAGCCCCGCGCTTGACGGCCAGACCAGGCCACCCCGCTAAGTGGTGGGGTGATCGGGAGTCTTGCTGTCCTAGTAGCAAGCGAGGCTCTTGAGGGGAGCGGGGCATCCTACCAGAGGGGCTCTTCCATCTCCTTCGTCCCCACATGGCTCTCTCCAGGTGAGCAGCAACGGTGTAGAGACGACAGAGGGAGGACGCAGGACAGGCTGCCGGAGGGTCAGCGCTGATACGCTCCGGAAGCAGGAGCTGGGGGAGCAGCAGCTCGGGCCACACCAGCGGGGGGGTCGGTGCCCTGACCCACGAGCCGCATCACGGTCACACCTCCCCAGAACCACTCCTCCCTGACACACAAGCCCTGGGGGCCGTGGCCAGCAGAGCAGGCTGGGTGCCCGGGCTCCCCAGGTGGCTCCCTCCTGCCACACTAGCTCTGGATACAGGACGCAGCCAGCTCTGTGCGGAGGAGCTCTCTGTGGGCTCGAGGGGGCGCCTGGAGCAGGAGAGGAAGATGCTCAGCGCACAGACAGCGCCAGAGCCCCCAAGTTCCCAGCATCTGCCTCTCTGGGTGACATGGGACACGGAGGGGACACAGTGGACCCTGGGGGAGCAGTGGAGGGTCGGAAGGAAAAGAAGCAGGAGTCTGGGAGAGAGGCCAGGAGACCCACTCTGGACCAGAGGAGAAGGTCAGCATCGGAGAGGAGAGAAGGGATGCAGAGGCGGTGAAGGGAGGTGGCACAAGGGGGTCCCGGTGGGACCAGCGGCTGGGACAGAGCAGGAGAGGGATGGGCCGCAGCCCAAGGTCACACCGGCCCCTCAGTGCCCCCCCAACTCCACCTGCCTAGCAGCTTTCCTCTCCTGCCCGCCTCCCCCAGGGACCAAGCCAGATCCCCAGGGCCTCCGCTACCGTTCCGTCACAGACAGAGGCTCTGACTCACCCCAGCTCTGAGGGCTGGTGGAGAACATTCTGTATTCCCATGCCTCTCTCAGAGTCAGGAGCCCAGAACTGGGAGAAAGCTCAGAGGCTTCAAGGGGGCCGCTGGGATGGGATGGTGTCCTCAGACACACTGGGCGCACAAGGCCACCACCCCTCTCGGGGGGCATGGGCAAGCACGGAGGCTCAAAACCCAGAACTCAGGCCACCCCTGCCCCCTCAGCCAAGCATCCAGCAAACCACAGCCTCTGTGCTCAGAGACCGCAAGCACTCGGTCCTACGACAAGCAGCGGTGAGGCAGGGCGGGGCAGGGCTGGCCACCACGTCAGTGCATCCAGCGGTCTCTCCAAGCACCAAGGTCTACCCAGTGATCAGAGGCCCTCCCTCTCCAACTGCTAGAGTGAGTGACTGTCACGGCCCCCCCCTTGGGGTTCCCCAGCTTCTCCTCTCTGCCTGGCAGCCACAGGGCACTCGGGTCCTGTCGCTCCCTCCACGTGGCACCAATCACACTACAGGAAAAAAACAAACCATCCCCAGGGCCTCCGAGGCTGGCCTGACCTGAGTCCATCTTGCTGGACTCAGACTTGCCTGTCTCCCAAAAACACAGTCCGACCACTGGCACCTCCACGATGTTCTAACCTCAGGGCCTTTGCATCTGCTATTTCCTTTGCCTAAATGTCCTTCCTCAGGATCCTGGCCTCCTTCTGGACATGTATGTTTCAGCTCAGTGTCACCCTCTCAAGGAAGGTGTCCATTAGTACACATAAATACATACACACACATGTGCCTAGTAACAATCACATCACTTCACCTGTTCTTTGCTTTTCCATCTCAAGTCAAAACTTGGTGTGTTTATTGGTTAGCTGCCTGACAGCGATTTCAGATGACCAGCCTGGGAGATACCTGAACCTAGCAGGACCTCCATAAATATTTGCCGGCTAATTGGGACGACTGCTGTCAATAGTTATCCTGCAAACAGGAATTTGGAGATGTCACGACCTGAGATGAACAGACAGAGGCCACTGGTTGGTCACTCACGCTGGCAGGAAGGAGAACCGGGACCGTGTGGAGAAACAGGTGTTGGGGTGCAGGCTGCTGCCATCCAGAGCTGGGCGGCTCCTCACAATGGCAGACAGGCCCAGCCCCAAAGCACTGTCTTTACTGTCTGAGCCACCAGGGAAGCCCTCCAAAAGCATTTTCAAGTTTTCATAGTAAACTTTCAGAGCCGGTGCTTCTTTGCTAATTCCAAGGGGTGTGTTGCTTTGTTTATTCAGCTTGCTGAAGTCAGAGTTGCCTCGTTTGTTAAAAAAAAAGAGAGAAGAAAGAAAGAAAAAAAGGAGGGCGCACGGGGAGGTCTAAGGCAGGTCCCAAGCCCAAAGGCAGTGGGGGTCTCCAGGAGCTGAGACCTGCATTGCTAACTGTCCTGAGTTCCAGCGAGGCCACTGGTTAGGGGGAACCTCCCTAGTTTCTCCACTGCGTCCCACCCCGACTCCA
This sequence comes from Antilocapra americana, assembly GCA_007570785.1. NCBI lineage: Eukaryota > Metazoa > Chordata > Mammalia > Artiodactyla > Antilocapridae > Antilocapra > Antilocapra americana. The sequence continues at coordinate 2,059,779 of ML664177.1, read as the reverse complement.
CGCCCAGCCAAGGGGAGCGGAATCCACCACTGCAGAATCCACGTGAGTGCGGTGGAGGCAGGACCATGGTCCGCGGGACTTTGGGCAAAGTGCTTTCCGTGGCGGCTTCCATTCAGAGATTTGGGCCCAGATGGGAAGGGAGACAATGGGGATGACCGGCTCTGAGCAGACGGTCATCGGAGATGTGAGGCCAGGATCGCAGAAGCAACGCCTGACGGTGGGGCAGAGCCCACGACCAGCCATGTTCTGGACCAGAGCCGAGGCTCCCCGGCTGGCCTGAGAGGAGATGGTCAAGGCCAGGCCCAACACAGAATCTCCCCTGCTTCCTGCCACCCAGTGCAGTCAACTTGGGTCTGAGAGGGGAAAAAAATTTTTTAAAAAGTAGTGAATCAAGAACCCAGGATGTGAACTTGGAGCCTTACCTCGCACTATGTACAAAAATGACCTCAAAATGGGGCAAAGGCCTAAATATAAGAGCTAAAACTAGAAAACTCTCAGAAAGAAACGCAGGGGGAAAGCTTTGTGACATTGGTATGACACCAAAAGCATGGACATTGAAAGAAAAAAATTAATAAATTGAGCTTCATCAAAATTAAAAATTTGGGGGTACTTCCCTGGTTGTCCAGCGATTAAGAATCCACCTGCCAATGCAGGGGACACAGGTTCCATCCCTGGTCTGGGAACTAAGATCCCCCATGCCTTGGGACAACTAAGCCCATGTTCCACAACAGGAGAAGCCACTGCAATGAGAAGCCCGCACACCGCTATAGAGAGCAGCCCCCGCTGGTCACAACTAGAAAAAGCCTGTGGGCAGTAGTGAAGACCCAATGCAGCCAAAAACACATAGAATTTAAAACTTTAAAGCACCAAAGGAGCCTATCAACAGAATGAAAAGGCAACATACAGAATGGAAGAAAATATTTACAAATCTTATGTCTGATGAGGGATTAATATCCAGAATATGTTTTTAAAAAAACACTAGGACTTTCTTATTGGTCCAGTGGTTAAGACTCTGGGCTTACACTGCAGGGGGCTCAGGTTCGATCCCTGGTGGGGAGGAACTGGGATCCCACATGACACACAGTGAGGCCAGGAAAAGAAAACTTCTACAACTCAATCACACACGAAAACAAACAACCCAATTATAAAGTTGACAAAGGGCCTCGATAGACATTTATCCGAAGAAGACATACAGATGCCAATAGGTACACGGGAAGATGCTCAACATCACTAATTATTCAGTTCAGTTCAGTCGCTTAGTCATGTCCGACTCTTTGCGACCCCAAATCAAAACTGCAATGAGGTACCCCCTCACACTTAATAGAATGGCTGTTGTTTAAAATAATAACAGAAAATAACATGCGTTGGGGAGGATGTGGAGACACTGGAACCCATGTACACTGTTGGTGGGAATGTAGAATGGTACAGCTGTGGTAAAAAGCAGTATGGAAGTTCCTCCCAAAATTAAACATAGATTTACCAGGTGACTGACTGGTGACTCAGATGGTAATCCACCTGTAATGCAGGAGACCTGGGTTCGATCCCTCGGCTGGGAAGATCCCCTGGACGAGGGCATGGCAACCCACTCCAGTATTCTCACCTGGAGAATCCCATGGACAGAGGAGCCTTGTGGGCTGCAGGGAATGCAAAGACATGATTGAGCGACTAACACTTTTCATTTACTTTCTCCATGAGATCCAGTAATTCTCCTTCTGGGTGTGTACCTAGAAAAATCTGAAAGCAAGGACCTGAGCAAATACCTATACACCCAGATTAATGGCAGCACTTTTCGTAAGAGCCAAAAGGTGATTCTTGATAGACCATGGATAAACAAAATACAGTCTGTAAATATAATGGAATATTATTCTGCCTTAAAACAGGAGGGGACTCTGACGCCTGTTACAACATAGAGCAACTTTGAAATTACTAAATGAAACAAGCCAGTCACAAAAAGACAAATACTGAGTGATTCCATTTATATAAGGCATCAAACAGTCAAATTCACGTAAACAGACAGCAAAGGGTGTTGGGCAGGGTCATGGAGGAGGGGGCAACGAGGAAGTAGCGCAGAGCTCCACTTTGAGAAGACAGGGGCCCCCCTGATGGCACAGCTGGTAAAGAGTGCGATTCCTGGGTCGGGAAGATGCCCTGGAGAGGGGAATGGCTACCCACGCCAGTATTCTGGCCTGGAGAATTTCACGGACTGTATAGTCCATGGGGATGCAAAGAGTCGGACACAACTAAGCAACTTTTACTTTCACTTCAAGAAGATGGAAAAAGTTCTGGAGATGGATGGATGGTTGCATAACCACATGAAAGCACTTAACGCCACTGAATTATACACCCCAAAATCATTTAAAAGGTACACTTTATACCGTACGTTATCTCTTACATGTGGAATCTTTAAAAAGGGTTGTTGCTGTTTAGTCGCTAAGTCATGTCTGACTCTGTGACCCCGTGGACTGTAACCCGCCAGGCTCCTCTGTCCATGGCATTTCCCAGGCAAGAATATGGGAGTGGGTTGCCATTTCCTCTTCAAGGGCATCTTCCCCTCCCAAGGGTCAAACTCGCATTTCCTGCATTGACAGGCAGATTCTTTGCCGCTGAGCCACCAAGGAAGTCCTAAAAAAGGGTGCAAATGCACTTATATACAAAACATAAATGAGTCACAGATGTAGAGAACAAACTATGGTTACCAGGGAATAAAGGTGGGGACAGATAAACTGGGAGACTGGGGTTAAATATACACATATATATGTAATAGATAATTAATAAGGACCAGGAACTTGGCACCCAGACCTCTACTCGATACCCTGTAATGGGATTTCCCTGGTGGCCCAGTGGCTAAGGCTCCATGCTTCCAATGCAGGGGGCCCAGGTTCAATCCCTGGTCAGGGAGCTAGATCCCACTTGCTGCAACTGAGACTTAGAGCGGCCAAATTAACTAAAATAAATATCATTTAAAAAATTACTCTGTAATGACCTACTTGGGAAAAGAATCTAAAAAAGAGTGGATTATATGTATAACTGATTCACCTTGCTTTACACCGGAAACTAATACAACATTGTAAACCAATTATAACAAATCTTTTTTAAAAAGGTACATTTTATATTATGTACATTTTACTACGATTTATTTTAAATGAGTCCAGAGCCTCGGGCACCCGAGGTCCTTATAGTACAGAAAGACTAAGTGACCACACAAGGGGTCAGTCCCAATCCCACGCTATATTGTCATTGAAGACGGTTCTTTATTGTGTAATAATGTGATGGTCATGCCATTCCTTTGCAGGACTTTACATTGAAATAAACCCTCTAATCGGGAAAGGTTGTAGACAGACCTATTTGGGGTGCAAAGAAAACAAATTACAAAGCACCAGGCAAAGGTGACCTTATCAGGCAGGCTGACCCAAGTATCATATTGTCCTAGGTCTACTCTGTCCCCAGAGCCTGCCCCAGGCCTCACCCCACCAGCAGAGGACATAAGGCAGCTCCCAGCAGGTAGGTGCCTGGAAGCAGGGCAGGCAGGATTCTGGAATTCTCATGGGGCTGGGCTTCCCCTACCACACCAGAGGTAGGGGACCGAGTGGCAAAGGGGACCTAGAGGGATCTTACAACACAGAATTATCCTGTGCATCCAGGACACATGAGGACTGGGATGGGTTGAATGGTGGCCCTCTCAAAACTCATGTTCACCTTGAATCTGTGGACATGGTCCTGTTTGGAGAAAAGGGTCTTGCTGATGTCACTAGGATAACGATCTGGAGTTTTGGTCATGCTGGATTATATGTGTGCTCAGTCCCTCAGTCCTGTCCGACTCTTTGTGACCCCACGGAGTATAGCCTGCCAGAATCCTCTGCCCATGGGATTTCCCAGCAAGAACACTGGAATGGGTTGTCAAAATAACCTCTTCCCAGAGATCAAACCCGCGTCTCCTGCATCTCCAGCACGGGCAGGCGGATTCTTTGCCACTGAGCCATCTGGGAAGCCCCAGTGGATTACTGGAGTGGGCCCTAAATCCAGGAACGAGTGTCCTTGTAAGAGAGAAGCGGAGGGAGATCTGAGACACAGAAGAAGGCCGTGTGGCAACAGAGGCAAAGACTGGAGCCAGCATCCAGCAGCCAAGAATGCCAAGGAGCACCAGCCACCACCAGGAGCCAGGAGACTCACAGAGAGGGTGCTATCTCAGGGCATCCTGAAGGAACCAACCCTCTGACACATTGACTTTGGACTTCTGGACTCAAGGGCTGGGAGAAGATACATTGCTGGCACTGTAAGCTCCGCAGGCGGTGGTACTTGATTACATCAGCCCTAGGGAACCAACTGGTACTGGATACCACTACTGGATACTGGAGTGGGGAGCCTTTCCCTTCTCCAGGGCATCTTCCCAACTCAGGGATCGAACCCAGGTCTCCCACATTGCGGGCGGATTCTTTACCAGCTGAGCCACCAGGGAAGCCCAAGAATACTGGGGTGGGTAGCCTATCCCTTTTCCAGGGGATCTTCCCAATCTAGGAATCAAACCAGGGTCTTCTGCATTGCAGGCGGATCTTTACCAACTGAGCTATCAGGGAAGCCCTAGGAAACCAAGGCCTGGGTCAATCAGAGCTGTAAGAGGAAGAGGACCAAGAGGGCCTCAGGCCAAACTTCTCATCCTGGAGATAAGGAAAGGCAAGCTATGGCAACACGGGTCCAAGACACTGATGACCACAGCGAGTTAAGAGTATGAAGTGCCCAGGGACCCAGAGACAAGAGGGGCCATCAAAATGAGGCCCAAGGCATGCTTTCCATGATGGGAGGCTGTCTAGCCCCCTGCCCGCCCCACGGCCATGACACAGGACCCCCTGAGCAAGTCTGAGAACCAGCTCTCTCCTCCCGGGTGAGCTTGGGACAGACATCCAGTGACAACGTGACCCAGCCTTCCCCGCCCCCCAGACCAGCCTTCACGACCAAGCGGAGAAACGTCTACATTCTCTGCCGACAGCTCACCACGCGGCCGTTCCCAGCCTCCCGGAGGCCCAGCTGAGCTAAGTCACTGGCCCCCCCCCCCCCCCCGCCCCAGTGGAAAGTTCCCTTCCTGGAGATTCTCCCTGCTGAAACACAAGAGCTTGGAACGAGATAAAACTGCTTGATTTGTAAAAGCCACAAAGCCAGTCCAGAACAAGGAAAAAAATGCCGACCCTTGGCTGGGAGGAGCGGCCGGTGCCTCAGCGGCTAGTCACTGCTGGGTGACTCATCCCGGCCTGCTGACAAGCCCTCCAGCATCTTCCCAGGGCCGGGCTGCAGCCTCAAGGGGGCTGGAGGTGGTGTGGCTGCCGCAGAGGACCCAGGGCCCCGGGGCCCAAACCAGGGGCAGGAGTTGGTGCTCCCGGGAGATGGAGGAGGGAGACCCGAGGTCTCCTGAGGCAGCCCCCACCTGCCCCAAGCCCCCTCCCCACCAACCCCTCGGGTTGGACGGCTGCTGGGCAGTGGCCAAGAGCCAGCCAGACCCTCCTTAGAGGCCAGCCCAGTGGGCCATGAGCAGGAACAGCCATTTCTGGAAATTGGCAGGTGGGGCGTCTGGCCAGACAGGCCTCCGTCCACACATGCTGGGCATCTTGAGTCCAGCCCCACCCCCACTCAGTATGCCCGTTGTTGGGGGGAGGCAGCTACTTCACCTGCCTAATGGGGTCCCAGAGGGGCAGGGACCATGAGCAGCAGCCCCGCAGTAGGCGGGGACCCCCAGAATCATCTCAGAGCTCACTGGCGGGGGGGGGGGGGGGGGGCGGGCAAGGCCTAGGGGCCCTGGTGCTCCGTCTCCCCCACTTTACAGGTTAGGAAATGGGGCCTAGGGTCGCAGAGCGACTAGCTCGAGGTCCCAGCAGGAACAGGGTAGAGATAGCTTCCCCGGAGACCGCTGAAGCTCTGAGTTACAATTAAAGACTAAGGTCATAGTCCAACCAAGTTGGAGAAACTTGGAGGGACAGCTTGGAGACCTGCCTTTTCTAGAACCAGGTTTCTAACCCATGCTTTGAAAGAAATAAGTATCTTTGGATGAAAATGCATCTAAATGAGGATTTCATAGGAAGTCCCAACTTTTCCTCAGGCGTAGCCCGGGGGAAGGCCCGTGTTCCACTTCTCATCATGAGGGCGTGGTGCTCAGCGAAGCTATAAAGGCACAGAGCTGACTGTTTATTCAGTTCCTGAAAAAGCTCCTGGAGTTTGCTCTGCCTGGGAGGTTCCAAGACTGTAGCCATCACTTTTGACTCCCCAGAGACCCCTTCCCAGCCCTTGTGCCTTGGCTGTCTGGTCATATGTCTGTCACCCAGCTGGGCCTTGGCTTGGTCATCCATGAAAATGAAGGCTGGGCAGGAGGCCCCTGCCAACCAGGCCAGCAGAGTGACCGTCTCCCCAAGTCCTGCACCCGGCAGCCCCTGCCAGGCTGAGAGCCAGGAACCCTGATTCCCACCCCGTCCACCCCAGCTGGCCCACGTCACTGAGCTCAAACATATGTGAGGTGCAGTTTCACCAGCCGTGCCTTCTGGCAGTCTCCGGGGCCACCCCAGCTCCTGCGGTCAGTTGTGGTGCCCAACGGTGCATGCCCAGCGGCATGGATACACAGGCACACCCACTGCCCATCAGCAGCTCCCCTGCCTGTGGGTGCCCTGACGCCACACTGGGATCCGATTAGCCCCTGGAGCAGCAGGCCAGGGGGCACCTTCAGAGGAGCCACGGAGACGTGCCTTCCTCCCCTGTGGCTTCTGGGGGTTTTCACCCCTCCCCGCCACAACACACGCAGTGACAAACAACAGACCAGTCTGGTGACACCTGTGGAGAAACCCAGGGGCCAGCTCGGAGCACCTGAAGCCCGGACACTGATGCCCAGGATGTCTCAGCCTGCAACGTGTACCCCAGCACCTGGCTCGAGGGGTGTGCTGTAAGCAGCAGACTGGGGAATGAATGGAATTACTCCTGATGACGTCAGATGATGACTCAGGACACACGCCTGGGAGGAGGATCTCAGTAGGTCCACCTGGGAAACAGGGGCTTCTAACTGGGGTGACTTAGGAGGGGCGGCCTCTTTTCTCTCTCACTTGTCGGTTCTTGCCCAGCCCCGATGGGGCTGAGCCCACTTGGTGTGGGGCTACCAACGTGACCCCTTAACTCAAAATGCATCCTATGTGGGGTGCAGGGACCAATCCAGGGGCCTGGAAGCCCCCTCCAACCCAAGGACCAGCTGTCTGCCCTCACGCCTTGCCCCCATGACATTCAGATGTTCCAATCAGTGGTTCTACCCCAGAATCTGAGCAGAGCCCACAGATCTGGTCTCTGTCCCGAAATGTCCCAGCCAGACAGGGATGCTCCTCGCTACCCCCTCCCTGTTCACTGTGCCCAGGCGAGGACAGGACCCAGATGATGCCAACCCCCGCAAGTGGAGGTCACCTTGGTAAACTCCCCCAAGCTTCCGGCAGAATAGGAGGAGTTCTCTCCGCTGTGTGTGCACACACACACGCGCACATGCATGCACACACACACACGCACATGCACACACACACACACGCATCTGCACATCTTGTCTGGGCACTGGGAGCTCCCAGCCCTGTAATCAACTCCTAGGAAGACACCAAAATGCTATTTCAGGGAGGAGACCAAGGCGGTCTTGAAGACGGACTTTGGCAAGCAGCGGACAAACAAACCACACGGTGGACAAACAAACCACGAGTGGCGCCCCCGTGCCGCCGGACCAGACCCCAGCACCAGAATCGGGTCCCCCCAACCCGACTCTTTCTCGGACTTTGGCGCCCACGGTCTCAGCATTCACAGCCGTTCTCATATGCAAAACTGGCACATTGGGAAATGAAAGAGAGATAGTGAGGGAATAAAAGCCAGACTTAGCAAAACTGCACTTTTGGAACATTATGGAACATTATGTCCCAGGACCTCAGAACAGTAGAGAGGAAAAGAAATATGCCCGAAAAAATGAGCCGAAGTGACCCCTGGGTGCTTATGTCCCGAAGCATAAAGGAAGTTTTGAGTTAAGGGGAAGGGGCAGCGCGGGGCGGGGAGGAGGGCCCCTTGCCTACCTGTGATCCGGTCTCTCTCCATCATTACGGATATATTTAGCAGCAGGCGGGAGTCCCAGCGTCCCCCTTTCCAGAGACGTCCTCCCCTTTCTCACCCCGTCGCCCTCCCTCTTTCTGCCTCCTCCTCCTCCTCCAAAAACACTCTTTGTCTGGTCTAATTTCTTCAATCTGTTGCAATCACGAATGCATCCAAATTACCACATTTCCATGTGCTGATCATATGTTTGTGCTCCAAACTGAAGTAGCATTGTCTCTTGGAACCGGGAGGGGAAACGGAGTGAAGGAGAGAAATAAAAAGAAGAGGCGGGAGTGAGGGCCGGACGTGGGCCTTGAAAGGCTCCTGCGGTCCCCAGGGTCCTCTGGCCGAGGACCAGCCGGCAGGGGCTTTGTGCGGTGGCTCCCGAGGTGCGGCGGCGAGTGGCTTCCGGCGCCTTCTCTCCACCCCCTCCAGCCCCTCCGCCCGGGGCTTCTCGTCTGGCTGCTCCTTTTTAATATCCACTTGGAGAAGCTTAACTTAGCCTCTTGGAAACCAGCTCACAGAGTCAAATTCCTGGCGACTCCCAGAGTCTTTCATTCCGCCCCGCGGCTCGCGATGCTGCGATTTCGTCTGGTTTGAGCCTTTGCAAAGCCTGGTTCCTGCCTGCCTGCCTGGGCTCCCCTCCACCTCCGCTGGCCAGCGCCCTCACCCCGGCCCCTGCCGGAAGGACGGGTGGTCGTGCCCCAGGCCGGCTGCCACGGGGAAGGTTCAGGAACACCTGCCGGGGAAGAGCCAGAGAAATGCCCCCCTGCAGATGTCCGGGTGTCCCGTCAGCCTGCTGGGACAGAGGAGGACAGAGGAGCTGGCCGCCCGTCCTGTCCTGTCCCGCCCTGGCCGAGCGGGGAGCGCGGGAAGGAGACTTCCTGGAAGATTTCTACCCCTCGCTCGTGAGTCAGTGAGTCTCAGTCTCCAGCCTCCCCTGGGAGGGCGTGCAGTTCCTCACCACAGATTCCCCAGACTCAGCGCCTCTCTGGGAGGAGGGGACAGGGGCCTGGCCTGGCTGGGGGCTCAGCTGTTGCTCGGGTCTCAGGGGGCTGCTCCCCTAGCAACTCAGGGGTGATGGGGAAGGGTGAGGGCTGGGGGCGGGGGAGTGGGGCGCTGGGGCTGAGGGCATCTCCTCTGCTCTTTAAGTTTCATCCACTTCAAGGGTTCAAACTGGCAGCCCTCCGCCCAAGGAACACAGAGACAGGCTGTGTTTGCCTGCCGACCCTGTCTAAAGACATTGTTGTGTCCGTGCCAATGTTGAACACTCGGGCAGTTTCACCAAGAACTCCAGATTTTCCTCTTCTCTTGGAAAAGGGAGGGCATATCGCCACACCGAATGAGCCCTCCTGTCTGGCTTCACGGGGCGGGTTTGAAGAGTGCCTCCCTCCTTAGATGAAACTGCCTTTTCTTGATTCACTGTGATCCCCACAGCAAGGTGATACACTCAGTCTGATTACCTCCCCCAGGTGGCCTCCCAGCTTGAGGTCTCTGCCCCACGGCCACACGAGCAACGTGTCACCAGAGGGCCACATACCATTCTCTGTCGGATTGCTCCCCCCTGCCCAGAGCAGGACTCCAAATGCAGTATCCAAGGTATCGAGGAAAGAAGAGGGCGACAGAGGATGAGATGGTTCGATGGCATCACCAACTCAATGGACATGAATTTGAGCAAACTCGGGGAGACAGCGAAGGACAGAGGAGCCTGGCGTGCTGCAGTCCATGGGGTCACAAAGAGTGGAACAGCAAGAACAACGAAGTGGCGAGGGCATCTTCTTTGGGGTGGGGGTGGGGGGACTGATACCTCCCGGGAGACACCAAATTGCAACTCCCAGCAGAGTCTGGAGGACAGCTCCAAAGGCGGCAACCTACACAGTGAGGAGAGGTGTTTTGGCAGTTTTGGGGGCACCGTGTAGCCAGAACAATGCCCTCCCCCTAAGATCTCATAAACTAATCCCCTGAACCTGGACATGGGAACTTGTTAGCAGAAAGAGTCATTGCAAGTGGGATGAAGTGAGGGATCTTGAGATGGGAGACTACTCTGAATCACTGGTGGGGGAGGGGGTCCTAAATGCCATCATGTGTATTCAAGAAGGGGGCAGACAGAGATCTCTCTCTCTCTCTCACACACACACACACACACACACACAGAAGGGGATGCTCAGACAGAGCAGACAAGAGATTCGAAGATGCTAGCCTTGAAAACCAGAGGGATGCAGCCACAAGCCAAGAAAGGCAGGCAGCCCCAGAAGCTGGAAGAGACAAAAGCAGCTTCTCCCCTGGAGTCTTTGGAGGGACCCGGGCCTTGCTGAGACCTGGGTTTCAGGCTTCCGGCCTCCAGAACTGTGAGAGGAGACCTTTCTGCTGGTTTCAGCCCCCCGAGTCACTGGTAATTTGTTACTTACAGCAGCCACAGGAGACTCAAACAGGTACCACAGACGGACGAAAGAGCCAGGGCTCCCGATGCAGTGCTTTCTGGTGAGTGCATTTCATCCTAACGCATTACCATAAACCAACCACCACTAACTGAGTTAGAACAATGGGAATCACCGAGGGTTTTTTGATGTGTTTACTTCACCTCTTTTCCAATTTTGAAAAAAACTATTCCTTATTGTTTTTTTTCTGATTATACATGTACTACATGTTCATTACACTTAGGAACTACAGAAAATGGATTTAAAAAGAAACCCCTTTAATGCCACAGGGGGCTGTGTGACTCCAATCCCCACTGCAGCAAGCAGGGCCAGGAAGTCCCCACGAGGCGGCAGACCATTCCACGGGGTCTCCTCTGTCCTTCACTACCTCCCCAAGTTTGCCAGCTGGCAGGGGTGGCGGGTGGATGGCTGGCCCAGAACCAGGCACGCAGTCATGGCCTCGGGTAACCTGGCCACTTCCTGCAGGCGCCGTGGATTTTGTTGCTGCGGTCGGTGCAGCTGCTGAGCACAGCTCTGACCCTCGGTTCCCCCCCTTGCCCCCCCGGCACAGTCTGGCTCAACGTCCAGTCCCCAGTCATGCCTAAAACTCTAAGCATGCTTGGCCCAAGCAGGGGATAATTTGAAACCGAAAACCTCAGCACCGGTTGGCTCCGACAGGGCTGTGTTAGTTACGAGCCATGTAGAGGCCGGGCACAAAGGCCAGGCAGGGGAGAAGGGGCAGCCAACCCCCACTGTACTGAGTCCCGGCCTCGTCCCCAGCATCGGCCACTCAAGGGGCGACTGGCCAGGTCAGGGCTCCCCGAGTGACTCCTCCCTCCAGCAGAACACGGAGGGAGCTCTGTGGTTATGAAGAACTTTGTCCTGGTCTTGGATTCCCCAAGCACATGAGCGCAGTAAATCAGCGAGCAGTCCCAGTGAGGGGGTCAGCGTTTGAAAGCGCTTCTCCAAATCTACTGACGCCTGCTGTCCCGGGGAGAGAGAGGGCGCCCCCCGACCCCGCCAGGCCACAGCTTTGGAGACCTCCCTTTATGCCAGTCAGCGAGTCCCTGTGCCCAGCCACCTGAGCCTGCCCACGTTCTGGGGTTGCCCAGCAGCCCCTTCCAGACAGTTCTAAAGGCAGCATCTCTACCCTTGACCTCTGCAGACCTGCCCCTGTGAACTGCATACTCCCTGCCACCTTCTTTTTGATGTCACCTTCATCAGAGAGGGCCCGGGGCAGCTAAGGAGGAAGAGTAAGGCCTGCTGTATCTGTGAAGACAGTGCTGAGTCCCCTTCCATGAAGCCCCCGCACCCAGCTGGAGGGGACACAAGGAGTAAGTGGCTACCCCAGCCAGCGCTGAACTCCCAACACAGTCCAGGAGGCCTGGGCTGACCCAGCTGTGAAAAGGGGGCAGGTGCTCCAGGTAACTCTGACACACGGTCAGCAGAGGCCTCGGGAAGGGGGTCCCCAAGAGCGGCACAGCGTCATTCCTGGGGCCCAATCTGGGGAGGGGCCTGTGAGGAGGTAGGAGGAGAGGAATCTAGCTGAAAGGACACTCTCTGAGGCTCTGGGCTCAGGTTTCCTGCCACCTCTCGCCTCCCCCACCCCTCAAGCCAGTACCTCCTTCAAGAATCCTCCATAATTACCTCCAACTATGGGAGACACAGGGCTTCCCTGCTGGCTCAGAGGCAAAGAATCAGCCTGCCAGTGCAGGAGACGCAGGTTCGATCCCTGGGTCGGGAAATGTCCTAGAGAAGGAAATGGCAACCCACTCCAGTATTCTTGCCTGGGAGATCCCATGGACAGAGGAGCTGCAATCCATGGGGTTGCAAAAGGGTCGGACACGACTGAGCGACTAAATCACAACATGGGGGATACCTACCCCTCACTTTAAAAACAGACTTTTCCATTCATTTCCTGCTCATCCTCAGACACAACCCCTGGAGTGCACATCCCTGAGTTAAAAATAAAGACGCTCCATCCCTCCGACCCCCTCCCACTGACCGTCCTGCAGTCATGGCTACTGTACCTGCCAGCAGAGCGGGCAGCCGGCCGAGACCCTCCAGGGCCGGCCCCAGCCTGGCCGCCTGCAGCCTCCCAGAGCAGGATGAATTCCGGGCTGGGGGCCGGCCGCATTCCTCTCCGGAACCTTCTCTCCACTTTTTATGGTGGCTCAAGTTTAGGCCGTTCCTAAATAAATATGACCCGGCTACTCTCGGCCCTGGGGATTGCTGCAGGGTTTACTGGTGCAAACAGCCTGGGCTGGCCTGTTGCTTTGGGAGTGCTTCCAGGTCAGCGTGGAAGGGAATCCAGACAAGGGAGAGAGACGGCCCAGACGGGGCCAAATTCCACCACTAACGGCCCTCGCACTCAGCCATCCGACTCGGCCTGCTGGAGCCGGGAGCTGGCGCTGTACTCCTGAAGGCCCCCAGCTCCCTGGGCAGAGCAAGAGGGGGTCCAAGAGTAGGGGAACTAGAGTCCTTGGGAGAGTCTGTCCCAAGGCCCCTGTGTTTAAAGTCTCCAGGACACACACCAAAACTCACCCAAAGGCTGGTGTCTTTCACCTCCCACTGGAAATTCCAACATTCTGCCTGCTCAGTGGCTCACAGGAGGAACAAGGGATTTGAGGATCTGGTGTGTGGAGTAATGCGGACCAGCCCTCCCCCAGGGAACTTTCTATGCTGATGTAGACGCCATGGTCTCTGTCGTGTTCAATACGGCAGCCACGTGTGGCGGACAAGGGCCTAAGTGTGGCCCATGTGACTGAGCAACTGAGTTTTTAATTTGTGTCAAATAAATGCTTTAAATGTAAATAGCTGCCATGCCTACTGGCTGACCTGTTGGGCCGGGTCTGCCTCTCCTCCGCCTCCTCTGTGGAGACCTGGCATTTTCCATAAGCCTCTCCCCGCAAAAAGCAAACAAAGAGAAAAGCTACTTCTCAGCCAAGGTAAAAGATGCTTCTATTTAAGATTTGTTTTTTGGCCAATCACCCTCCCCCTGCCTCCCAGCTTCTCCTATCAAGTTCAATTCAGCAACATTTACTGCCTGCCTGCCAAGTGCCATAAGAGCACCCAGCCCTACAGGATGGGAGGACAGAGCAATGCCCGCTGCCCACCTGCTAACAGGATTGACAGGCTGGGTCTAATTACCAAATTACCCTGGAAAGAGAACAGCTTCCAGAGCTATGACCCCTCGGAGCAGGGAGGGAAGAGGTTGGATGGGGGAGGCCAGCAGGGCTGGGGGGCATTAGGCTGGATTTACCAGGTGGTGCTAGTGGTAAAGAACCTCCCTGCCAATGCTGGAGATGTGAGAGACACAGGTTCGATCCCTGGGTCAGAAAGATCCCCTGGAGGAGGGCATGGCAACCCACTCCAGGATTCTTGCCTGGAGAATCCGGTGGACAGAGGAACCTGGAAGGCTACAGTCCATGGGGTCACAAAGAATCAGATACGACTGAAGTGACTTAGCACACACACACCTTCATTCTATGGGAAGAAGGGAAGCGAGGGCTCTCTCAGTCAGAGGACCAGGGCCAGATCTGCTTTAAAGAATCCCGTGCGTGGAGCCCACTGTGCAAGCCCAGGCACACAGGTGGGACTTAGTAAAGGCCCCCAGATGCTGACTAGACAGGGAGGAGCCTCTGGTGGGGAGAGAGGGTGGGGATAAGGGGAGACACAGAGGCCTGACCAAGCCACGGACAGAGTCATGGGAGCCCATCCAACGGCCATAGCGGTGGGCGGTGAGCCGACAAGGTCTTGGCAGCCTGTTGATCTAGGGTGCTGCGGGTATGGAGGTCAAGGACGACACTGAGACTTTCGCTCGAGTGCCTAGGTGGATGGCAAGGCTGAGATGTGAGAGAAATGAAGGGAAAGCTGTCAGCGAAGGGGGCAGGGGACAGCAGCTGGGGATCCCTGTGGGGACCCAGGTGTCAGCTGAAAAGAGGCCAAGACTCTGGCCAGGTCTCTTCCTGGACCCGTCCCCCCAACCCCCCACAAAGGACACTCCCCTCTCCCTTGGTGGTGGGGAGGGGGGTCTTCTGTGCTGGGAGAAAGGGTGGGCAACGAGCTGTACGGCCCCACCCCCCTATGGCGCTGACTGTCCAAGGGTGGGGGGCAATGGCAGGCAGGCAGTGCAGCTGAGTGACAGGATGCTGGGGTGGGGCCCTTCCCCGCAGGAAGGGGTGTGTGAGCCAGGGCGGGGAGGGCTGCAGGGACACCAGCCAGGGGCTCACGTTGGGCACCCCCTGTAAGGGCAGAGACACAGCCCAGACAGTGGCATTTTAGAGAATGCCTTGCATGGGTGGATGTAGACCACTCTCAATCACGGAGGGAAGGGGCACTAGCTTCCTGCAACTGCTTTAACAAATCACCACAAACTGGGTGGCTTAAAAATAACAGAAATTAATTCTCTCACAGCTCTAGAGGCAGAAGGCCAAACTTAAGGTGTCAGCAGGGCTGTGGTCCCTCCAGAGGCTCTGGGAAAGAATTCCCTCTTCCGTCTTCCCGTGGCCCCAGCATCCCATGGCGTGTGACTGCAAAGCTCCCATCTCTGCCTCTGTCTTCACGTGGCCTCCTTCCTGTGTGTCTGCGTCTCTCTTCTTATAAGGAGCCCAGTCATTGGATTTAGGGCCCCCCTACTCTTCCATGACGCCATCTCTAAGTCTTTGACCTCTAAAAGCCCTATATCCAAATAAAGTCGCTTTCTGAGGTTCTGAGTGAATATGAATTGGGGGTGGTCAGCACTGTTGAACCCACGACAGAAGGGATGAGGGTGGGTCTGAGGACGAGGCCACCACCCCCAACAGCATTTGAAGGAGGAAAAGCAAAATCCATCCACACACAGGATATCAGGGCAGAAGGAGAAGGCCCCAGGGATCCCAGCCAGGAGCCAGACCAGCGTGGGCCGGGCAGCAGAGGTGAGGAAGCAGACAGCAGGGAAAAGGGTGCCGTGGGAACTGGGGCAAAGTTCAGCAGGTCTGGGAGGTGGCCGCTCAGGGTGGCTACTCAGGGCACAGAAAGGGAGGGCAGAGTGGAGGCCACTTGGAAGGGCCCAGGGCAAGCGTCCCCAGAGCCCAGGCGATCTGCCCAGGGGAACACACACATGCATGGGACCCATGAGAACATGTCCAGCAGTGTCTGCAACAGAGGAAACCTTCCATGGACCCCTCCGTATCTGGCCAAGGGGTAGAAAACTCTGCCTCCCCACACGGGGGCACCCCACCCACCCGCGGTCAAATAAATGAACTCGAGAGCTACACTGGGAGCCCAGCTGGTAAAGAACCTGTCTGCAATGCAGGAGACTCCAGTTTGATTCCTGGGTCAGGAAGACCCCCTGGAGAAGGGAGAGGCTACCTACTCCAGTATTCTTGGGCTTCCATGGTGGCTCAAACAGTAAAGAATCTGCCCACAGTGCAGGAGACCTGGGTTCAATCCCCGAGTCAGGAAGACTCCCTGGAGGAGGACATGGCAGCCAGCTCCAGTACCCTTGCCTGGAGAATCGCCATGGAAGGAGGAGCCTGGTGGGCTACAGTCCACGGGGTCACAAAGAGTCGGACACGACTGAGCGACTAAGCACGGCACCACACAAAAGCTACACAGAGCTACATGGGTAAGTGGGTAAATCTCAAAGTCATCCCATCTCGTGAAAAAGCAAAAGACAGCAGCCAACTCCCCTCGCACACGTGATGCGATGCTGCCAGCGTCAGGAGCAACGGTGCCAACACACACCACACGTGTCAGCTGCAGACACACAGCACTTGGTACAGACACACCTGGCAGTGAGCCATTCTAATTCAGATGGAAAAAAGAAATAAATAGATAGATAAATTCAGGTGGGTGCTCACCTCAGTGGGGACGAGGGCCACCCAAGCGCTGGGGCTGCACCTGTAACACCTTATTTCTTAAGCGGGATGCTGGATGTGCAGCTGTCATTATATTCTTCACATTTTTAAAAACGTGTTTATCACATATTTATTTATTTGGTGGTGCCAGGTCTGTGCCTCTGGCACATACTATGGCATGTGGAATCTAGTTCCCTGACCAGGGATCGAACCCAGGCCCTCCGTGTTGGGAGTATGGAGTCTTAAAATGCTGGACCACGAGGGAAGCCCCCTGCACATTTTTTAATATGTCCAATAATTTTTTTTTTTTTTTTACAAAAAGGACATAAAGTAAGTGAGCTGGGCACAGGGTTGACCGTGAGTAGTCTAAGCTGATGGTCTGTGTGGTTCATGCCAGAAACAACCATTCCCTATCAGTCTCGTGAAAACCTGAAATAAAGGAAGGGGCATCACAAAGAGGGCCCTTGGCTTTCTGGGGAGGAGACGGGGTGTGGGGTCCAGACACAGGGGATCAGGCAGAGGGAGGGACAGAGGAGA
Organism: Antilocapra americana; assembly: GCA_007570785.1. NCBI lineage: Eukaryota > Metazoa > Chordata > Mammalia > Artiodactyla > Antilocapridae > Antilocapra > Antilocapra americana. Next base: position 2,042,906 of record ML664177.1, on the reverse strand, counting down.
GGAGGGGGCGGCAGGCTCCAAACGGGCGTTCTTGTGAGGTCAGAGGGACTGGGGCACTGAGAGGCTGGGGGTCCAGGAGAGAACCCTGCCCGGACCCAGGTCTTAGCCACAGGGAGGCCTGGACTGGAGCCGAGAGCCAGGAAGACGAGGGAAGGGTGTTTGGGCGGGAGCCCACAGAGGCCCCCAGAGACAGGATTCCGTGTGTCAGCAGGCGGCTCCATGTGAAACCCAGATCACGGCTTGCAGCTTCAGGACTGGGCAAATTATGCCTTAGGCTTCCAAGTGGAGCTGCGGTCACGGCTGCCAAGTGCTGATGGCACAGAACTGGCCACCTTGGGCACAGGGAAGTAAGGGCCAGAAGCAGACTGTGTCCACGCAGCCTAGGGAGCCGGCCTCCCGAGACCTCACTCCCGGAGTGCAGGGGCCTCTCCCAGCACCAAGAAAGAGGGAGATGGAGAGGCAGATGGCGGCAGAGGCGAAGAGCTCCGAGAAAGGCTCCCAGGAACAGAGCAGCAGCTGGGCATCCCAGTGGTTAGCGGCCCATGTCTGCAGCAGGGCAGAGCTTCCCCTTAACCACGGAAGTGACTCACTCCCCGACCAAAGGCCTCCAGCCAGCATCAACCTTCCTGTCCCTCCCACACCCTCGTGTGGACGTCCAGCCTGCATGTCCCCCGGCACCTCAAGTCCCACCCCTGACCCCACTCCCTGAAAAGATCCACCCTCGGCCACCGCTCGAGCCTAGCAGTACACAGCCCACTAGCAGGGGTCACCTGCAGAGGACAGACTTGGGAAAAGGTTTGGCTAGGCCCCGAAGTGGGCCCAGGAACATTTAGGTTCAGAATTCTGGGGTCCCAGAGAGCCGGCCTGGTCTGGAATTGTCTAATTTCATAGCCGCCAGCCACATGAAGATACAAAGTGGGAATTAATACAAAATAAACTTAGTTAAATAATTCTATGCAGATGAATGAAGAAAACAGACAATGTACGCTTCAGGTGCTTCACAGTCACGTGTGGCCAATGGCCTCAGTCCTGGACGATGCAGATACAGAATATTTCCACTGACACAGAAAGTTCTGTGATCTAGAAGGTAGGGCGTGGGCTTCGGTGGACACAACCCCTCCTTCTAAAACAATTGCTACGTCACCATGATGTCCCTCTGCCTGTCCAGCCTGGGGTCTGGCACCCAGCAGGTCCCTAGTACACCCCTGTTATCTCTAAGGGGAGTAAGTCTCTTCACCTCTGGGCCCCAACATCCTCTGACAAGAGGCCATGGATGGAGCCCAGCCCCTGGGCAGCCACTGGACGTGACAACAAAGATGCAAGACCAGCTCCTGAGATGACCATGCCGGGCTCAGATCTGGGAGGCTGGAGACACCCAGAAGGGAGAAGTCACAGAGACCCAGTGGGGGCACCAAGGTTGAGAGGTGGAGCCCTGTACCCGCTCCACCCCCTCCATTCCCACCCCTAAGGCCAGGCCGGGTCATGGTTGGCAGTCTCTTCAGAGCCCATGAGCAGTAACTCCTGCCCCCAGAAGAACCAAGTGGGCCAAGGCTGAACTAGCCACTTACCCGGGCCAGGTGGGTCCCCAAGCTTCCGGAGACGGCCGCTGGAGGTCCGTGTGACTCCTAAAGACAGGGGCAGAGGTCAAAGGTCACCCAAGGCCACCAGAGGAAGGTTAACACTGGGTATATCCTCACCTCAGCTCCCGTCAGGGGTTTCAGAACCAGAAACCCACCCCTTGTTGGGCCAGAGGCCCTAGTTCTCCCAGGTAACACCGGGCCCCAGCAGTCACCTGCAGAAACAGCCACCACCGTCTGGATGTGAGCCAGGCAGTGGGTCAAGCCCTTTATGCACATTTTCCCACCTGACCCTTTATTACTCCATTTTGCAGATGAGATAACCAAGTCTCAGTGGGGTTGCGTTACTTGTTGGAGGCGACACAGCTATGAGGAGTTGAGCCCAGAACAAGTGAAGTCCATCGCACTACAAAACCTGGGCTGGGCTCCAGGTAACGGCCACCAGGACTGTCTGCAGGATGGACAGGCGCTGGCACGGGTCAGGCGCGGGCCGGCTCCGGTACAACCCACGTCTACCTTGTTAGGAACTGGGGTTTCCCTGTCCTGGGTCTGCAACACGGGGTAAGCTGGGCTGGACTGGGGAGAGTGGGGGACGAGCTGTTCTCCCTCCTTGCCCCCCAGGAGGGAGCCAGAACAGAGCCCCTGATCAACTCAGCCTCCTGCCTCCCCGTACACGCCCCCTCGGCCCAGCGCTTGACCCCTGGGGAGGCTCCGGGCAGGCAAGTCCCAGCTCGAGCAGATTTGCTGAGGAGCTCAGCCAACCGAACTTGAGAGGTTTCTAAGAGGGAGAGGCAGGTGGCTGTCCTATTGCTGCCAAGGTCATGGCGCTCTGGGGTCTGCAGCCTCGGCGACCAGGGCAGCCTGCAGAGGGCGGTGGGGACACTCACGCCGGCCTGGTGGAAGCCTTCCCCACGGACAACACACACTGGAGAAGAACCTGCAGCCCAGGGCGGGCCCGGGCTGGACCCGGACACCTGTCTGCAGCCTCCGCCATCTGACACGCACCCAGATTGCTGGAGCCAGACATGCCAGCTCCTCCCCTGCAGCTTGCCAGAGAGACTCATTCATTCAGGCATCTCTTATCCCACAAGCCCACTCCTAAACTATGACCGAACAAGAGTGAATGCAGTCAGCTTTGTTTTGAAAGTTTCCAGAGCCCTGAGCAGGGCAGCCTGCAGGCCTGGTCTTCCTGTCCAGCCCCCGGGACGCAGACAGTCCTCACGTCTGCAGGGTGACTCAACAGCTGACAACAAGATGGGAAGAGGGCTGTCCTTCAGGACAGCTGGTTTATTTGCCAACACCAGGCCACCAAGTCCTGGCCTCCTTCCAGGCTGGGGAAGATCCCAAGACGGCCGCAGTTTGAGTTGAACTCACCTACCATGTAAATGGGCTTCCCTCGTGGCTCAGATGGTAAAGAATCTGCCTGCAATGCAGGAAACCTGGGTTCAACCCCTGGGTTGGGAAGATCCCCTGGAGAAGGGAATGGCAACCCACTCCGGTATTCTTGTCCAAAGAATCCCATGGACAGAGGAGCCTCGCAGGCTACAGTCCATGGGGTTGCAAAGAGTTGGACACGACTGAGCAACTAACACACACACACACCTCAGGTAAACAACACTGCAAGAGACGCACTTGGCATGCAGTTCCCAAGGGCGGTGAGCACTGGGAGCTGGGTGACTGGTAAGGCTTTGAGGAGGACTGGAGGGTCCTTGAAGGAGGGCCAGGAGGACACTGGGCTCTCCCAGCCACTTCCAGCGCCAAGGCTCCACGACAATCATGGGCTTCAGGTCCATTCTCCTACTCACTCAGTGTGACAGGCCCACGAGGCAGGTGCCACCACCCCCATTTCACAGATGAAGGAAGTGAGGGTAAGAAGCCCTGAAGCTGTCAAAACTCCTACAAAGCCCCTGGCCCACCCCCTAGCCATAACAGAAACCACTGGTTGATTGTATGTGTCATTTTTAACACGATCACAGAGTGCCCAGATATTTGGCTAAACACTGTTTCTGGCCTTGTCTGTGAGGGTGTTTCTGGATGAGATGAGCATGTGACTAGTGGTCTGGGAGAAGCTGATCACCTCCCCAATGCAGGCGGGCATCCTGCAGTCCCACAAGGGCCTGAACAGAACAAAAGGTAGGAGAAAGGAGAATTCTCTCTGCCCGACCGCCTGAGCTGCAGCCCCAGGTCTCCTCCTGCTCCAGGACTAAGCATCGCCTCCCCTGGGTTCTGTCCACAGACTTGGACTGAATCCACCAGCGACTTCCCTGGGTGTCCAACTTGCAGATGGCAGATGGTAACTCCATGAGCCAACTCCTCATCACTCCCTCCCTCTCTCCTGCTAGAACCGTTGTTCTGAGGAACTCTGACTACTGCTAGCCTCACACAGCAGAGACGGGAGGGCACCCACGTGACATGGATGAAAAGTGATAAAGGCGAATCACCCTGCTGAGTGATAAAGGCGAATGGTGATTCCAGGCTGGCCCCGCCAGACAGGCTGGATGGACCACAGCCTCCGACCTGTGGGGGCGTGAGGAGCTGGCATCTAGCTCCCAGAACGCACGGTCCCTTAAAACCAGGAGAGGGCAAACCTGGAGCAGCTCTGATTCAAGGGCTGGGGGGAGAGGGAGGTGGAGCCAAGGCTGCTGAGAAGACAGAAGAGTGAGCGTGGGCACCCCTGCTGCCAGCTCCAGCCTTGTCTCCATGATGGCTGTGACCTCCCTCCACACCCTAACATGGAGCTGCACTGCGCTCAGTGACTCTGTCCCACCACCACCCCCAGCACACACAGACAGCGAGCTGCCTAGAGGTCAGCTGTCTGGGCTGAAAGTGGCACTGGTGAGCGACAGCTGAGCCCACGAACCCAGCGGACCCTCGGTGTGGAAACAGCAGGGCGAGGAATGGAGAAAGAACAGACCCCATATTCCTCTGGATCGAGTCACTTCCGGGTGCACCTCCCCCCAGGCCAGCTGGATGCCCACCCTCCTGGACAAAGATTAAATAGAGAGAGAGAGAGAAGAGGGTCTATTCAGGTTACACCTCAACCCCAGGCATCGGATCCCCAAGAACCAAACCCACAGTGGGGGTGGAGCCATGTTAATAAGGAAGATAGCCCATGTCTCAGATTTCTTGGGTGGAGTTATGGTTTTATTTACACTGTTTATTTTTCAGATTTCCCGAAATGTACAGCTGATGCCAGGCAGCCCCTGGCACAGAGAAGATGCCAGGCCTGCTCCCTTAAAAAAGAAAGGGAGGCAGCCACCTGAGGTTCCCGAGCCTGGGGCCGCCTCCACCAGAGCCCTGGAAGAAACCCCAAATCTACAGCAGCTGAAATTCAGTTGCTCAGCCCTAACTCCTCAGGTCTGTGTCTGAGACCAGCGAACAGGTAGCCGGAAAAGCCTCCAAGACATCAAATGGCTCTCTCCAGGAGAGAAGAGAGTTGTTTTTATGTGATTTTAAAATAAAACATACTCAGAAAGAGGGGAGATGATTTGAAATTCAGCTCTCTGGCGTCATCCCAAACCAAATTATTTGAGTTCTCTGAGGCCAGTGAGGCAGGAAAGCCTGCAGTCAGACGAACAGGGCTTGAATCCAGACCTTGCCAGGCACTCACTGCGGGTCCCAGAAATGACCTCCCCTTTCCAAGCCTCAGCTTTCCCATCTGCAGAATGGGGACAGAGATGGGGATTACTCACAGGTGACTAAGATTAAATGAGGCCACATATTGTAGGCACTTAGCATAGTGCCTGGCACAAAATAAACACTCAATAAATAATATCATTTTTAGGATACTAATGATATACTAATATAAATTATTATTCTAATAATTATCGGGACCCCTCTGGTGGTCCAGTGGTTAAGAATCCACCTCCCAATGCAGGGGACACAAGTTCGATCCCTGGTCAAGGACTAGATCCCATACGCCTCAACAAAGACCAAAGATCTCATGTGCTGCAACTAAGACACAAAGGAGCCAAACAAATATTTTTTTTAAAAAAGAAAAGAAGCTTGGCTGCAGCCCTGTTTAAAATATATATATATATATATATATATATATATATATGTATAATATGACTAGAGAAGGAAATGGCAACCCACTCCAGTATTCTTGCCTGGAGAATCCCATACACAGAGCAGCCTGGACGGCTACAGTGCATGGGGTCACAACGAGTCAGACACGACTTAGGGACTAAACCACCATATTACATGACAGCCACACACATACACCGGCCTGGACCCAGGGATTTACAGTTGGACGTTAACAACCGTTGGCTGCCTTGTGCTTACGCATTTAAACATGTAAGCTATAGCCATGGAGAAGGGAACGGCTACCCACTCCAGTATTCTGGCCTGGAGCATTCCACGGACTGTGTACATAGTCCATGGGGTCACAAAGAGTCGAATACAACTGAGCAACTTTTGCTTTTCAGTTATAACCAAGGCACCTCGCGTGTAGCATCCAGGATGGGGCTACCCCAAGAAAGGCTGCCAGGGGTCCTACTCGACTCCCTGCCAGCTAAGGGAAGTTGCCAGCCCTCCCAGTCTCCAGGATGGACTACGCATTAAAGAAAGCCAGGACAGCATCTGTGATCCAGAGAAAACAGTGAGGATTTGGGGGCTGTGAGTCCCAGTGAGCTCCCATCCTTGCCCCCTCGCCCCCAGAAACTCCCCATCTGGAATCTGCGCCCACCTAGGCAGGGCCAAGGCCATTTCCCAAGTGTCCACGAACTACAGGCCAGTGAGGGACACTAGTCAGGTTTCACACGTGGAGGCCACAAGATTAAAATACACTTCCGGGACTTCCCTGGCGGTCTACTGGGTAAGAATCCACGCTTCCACTGCAGGGAGCATGGGTTCAGTCGCTGGCAGGGGAACTAAGATTCCCACATACCACACAGCACAGCCAAAAAATAAATTAATTTTTTTTAAAAAAAGAAACACTTCAGATCAGATGAGGCAAAAGACAAGAGGCAGCAGTGAGTGGGGACAGGACTCGCTGCTGCTCTGTGTCCCAAAGAGAATGAAAACGCAGCATTTCAATCAGGAAAGAGGTGGCCAGACACGGAGATGGGCTCCTTGGTCCTCGAGAGAAAGGGGGTGAGCCACTGTCCCACCCATGATCGGGGTGGCCAGGGCAGGGGGGGGATAGCTAGGATGCTCTGGGGAGCACTGCCCTGTAAAAACACCATTGGGGTGGAAAGCCATTACTGCAGCTCGACAGCAGAGCCCACCCCCAGGTAAACAGCCCTGCGTGCTCCCTGACCCTTCACCATAGGTCAGCCAGGTGCCCCTCAGCTGGGCAGACCAGTGCTGGCCCCCGAGTCTAGGGGCCTGGATGCCTATCCCATGGGTGTTCCCCATGCATATAATCTGGGGAGTCTGGAAAAGAGAGAGAAGGACATAGTTACTGTGAAGACCTCTTATATTTTTCCTTTCAGCCAAATTTTTATGATTGAATCTGGAAAAATACAAGATTACATGGGCAATAGTCTCTGGAGCTAGTATATTATCGTTTAGTTGCTGAGTCGTGTCTGACTCTTTTGAGACTCCATGGACTGTAGCCCACCAGGCTCTTCTTTCCATGGAATTTTCCAGGCAAGAATACTGGAGTGGGCTGTCATTTCCTTCTCCAGGGGATCTTGCTGACCCGGGGATCGAACCAGCATTTTCTGCATTGGCAGACGGGTTCTTTACCACTGAGCCATCAGGGAAGCCCAGTGTATTATTATTATATTAGTGACAGGGGACCTCATGCACCATCATCTCCTCCTATTGGGGTCGCAGAGCCACTGTCCCACCCAGGATCGGGGTGGCCATCTTCAACCCCTCTGGGGTCTCACACAGCCCAGACATCTTAACCCAAGGAGGGGGCAGAGCAGGAATCAGCCTGTCCCCAGGGGAGGGTGACGTGGCCACACACACACGCACACACGTCCTTTGCTCTAGTGCCAACAGTGCATGGGACTGGACAACTCTTCCCAGCCAGAAAGTCATCCTTTTCTCAAAAGAGAGCTTTGCAGGAAGGGGTGCAAACTCAAACACAAACACCCATTTTCGATAGCAACAGGAGATTATCTGCAGAAAGGAATCAATACTCAGTTTTTTCTTAAGAATCACACAAGTCCCTCCGGAAAGGACAAAGTCGTTCGGACCCTGGCCAGGAGCCTCCTGCCGCTCCGGCGGCCCCCAGTCTTCCCCTTCTCCCGAAGTTCGTGTGCTCACAGGGGCTGTCAAGAGCTGTCTGGATCAAAGCCAAGGGCTTCAGCTGGCAGTAGAGAGTCCCATTCCAGGCTTATCTTCAGAGGAACCTGAGATAAGGAGATAAGCCTCCTTCCCCTTGTCCCTCCTCTGCCCTGGGCCTTTGCTGCCCACGGAGGTGTACACCTAACAGGTGAACAGGGCAGCCTTCCTCCTCCTTCCGGGCTGGCAGCTGGGGCTGTGGATTAAAGGGAACCTCAAGGATTCATCCACAAGGTGAGGAATTCTTCTGCCTTGCTGACCTGCTCCAGCATGAGACTAAATACTGCAGAAAGTTCCATTTTCAGCAAAGCTTGGGGTCTCAAAGAAACAGGTTCTAGTCCCTTCTCTGACTTCTGCTCTGACCTGCCATTCCCCTTGTCAAGTGGAGGGGGTGCTCCTGGCCCACAGCCCACTCAGCTGCAAAGCCCTAGCCCAAAGGGGGCCTAGCCCCTGATGCCATCGTCTAGGGTAGGGCCAGGCAGAGCCACACCCAGGTGAGTAAGTGACACCAGGGTGCAAATCCACCTCCAGCTCTCACTGCATCTTCGGGTAAGTTTGTAGTCATTCTATGCCTCAGTTTCTGCACCTACAAAATGTAGACTTGTGAAAATATTAGTAAGCATCTCCTCTGCACCGGGTGCTGTGTAAGGAAATGGGGACACCGTGGTGATCAACAGTGAGCTGGCCACCCTCTTGGTGGTGCTTCCAGCCCAGCGGGGAGGCAACCCTGATATCACAGGCCGAGGAAGTGGCCGCAGCTCCAGCAGGCAGGGGGCCTTGCATCATCACCACTAGAGGCCAAGCTCATCAGACACCAGTGCTGACCAAGAACACACAGGGCCCTTCCCTTGAGGGTTCACCAGCCCTGGGCATCTGCGCTCTGGGTCCCATTCACATAGAAGACCCTGCCATCCAAAATACACGATACTTGGGAATTCCTTGGTGGTCCAGTAGTTAGGACTCCATGCTTTCGGTGCCAAGGATATGGGTTCAATCCCTGGTCAGGAACTAAGATCCCACAAGCTGAGCAGCACAGTCAAAACAAAACAACAAAAAAACACAGCTAAGTCTGAATTTCAGCTAACCAACAGATAATTTAAAGCAGAAATGTACCCCCCATCCTTCTCCCTTCTGAGGCGCTTTAGTAGCAGAGGACTTGACCTCTGCAGGCTGAGGTCTCTGGGTCCCCAGGTATACAGCCTTTTGGCTGGATTCCACCTATAGGAGGAGACTGGAAGGTGCGAGCCAAGGAGAACTAGCGTAGCTCTTTCCTGGCTCTCAGCCTTGGAAGGTTTCTCCAATGGCAGATTTAGTCTACTCTGCAGCTGCAGGTCCAGCAGGGCAGGTTCACCTTCGTCCAGCCATCCATCAGGTAACCCTGATCCCTGGACTATGATAACACGCCCTCCTCCCTCTGATCCTCTGATGGGGGGTGGACGGGGAGTAATGGCTCCTCCCCCGCTGACCTCTGATTGTCTTCAAGAAGCTAAGAAACATCAAACACCAGGGTCCTTAGTTCAGGTACATCCCATTTCAAGGTAGTTGACAAGGGCCATGTCAAGTGTTTTTGCAAAATTTGCAAAATGGAATAAATTTTAACCCCAATCGGTTACGATTGCTTTCTCCTTCTACTCTGAGTTCCTGCCCACTGTCCTTTCTCTTGTGCATGGTACCAGTGGAGGGGTGGGTGGCCTTTGCGGGCTCCTGCTAATGAAAAGTTGAATTGGGAGAACAGTTTGGATTTCAGTGGGCTTTATATACAAGGTTTACAGTTATTTCCATGCATAGTTAAGTGACTGCTCATCACCCCCATGTTAAGGCCAGGAGTACTCCTTCTACCTACTTTCCCAAATCTGTCTACTGTGCAAAATCTGAAGGAATAAGATAGGAATGTGTCTGCTGTATTTAAAATGGATAACCAACAGGGACCTACTGTGTAGTACATAGTTATGTACTCCTCGGTGTTATGTGGCAGTGTGGATGGGAGGGGAGTTTGGGGAGAATGGATACAGGTATATGGCTGAGTCCCTTCGCTGTTCATCTAAAACTGTTACAACATTGTTAATCGGCTATATCCCAATATAAATTTTTTTTTAATTTTTAAATAATAAAATAAATGGAAAAAAAAAAAGATATGAATGTGTTCTGCAGTACCTGTTGCCAGAAAAACATGGGCAGTGTGGGAGAGCAAGGCTTGAAGCATATGGAGCCAGAGGCTGCTGGTGGTTTGGTGGCTAAGTCATATTTGACTTGTGACCTCAGGGACTATCATTCGCCAGGCTCCCCTGTCCTTGGGATTTCCCAGACAAGAATACTGGAGTGGGTTGTCATTTCCTTCTCTAGGGGATCTTTCCGATCCAGGGATTGAACCCTGGTCTCCTGCATTGCAGGCAGATTCTTACCGATAGGGCCACCAAGGAAGACCTAGCCAGAGGCTGGTCTGTGGGAAATTATTCCAATCACCAGATAAAACACTGTAAGCAGAGAATCCGATTCTCTTCAACTCAAAACAGAATGTATCTCCAGCATAAAGTTGGAGCTCCCCAAGTGGCACTAGTGGTAAAGAACCCGCCGGACAGCTCAGGAGGCATAAGAGACTCGTGGAGGATGGCTAGCAATCAGAAACAAATGACAACAAAAGGAGCAGCGAGGGGACGCTCCAGAATATGAGAAAGGCTGAGCCATTCTTTGAGTCCTTCGGCTTAGTGGGTAGCAGGTCACCAAAGAGGTAGGTGTGTCTCACTCAACCTGTCAATGCTCGGGAGATTAAATCCAAGGATACATTTAGGGAGGTGTGTGTGATGGGGACTGCGGGGCAGAGGCCCCTCTGGGAGGGGAGATGGAGGTGAGAGAAGCAAAGGAGCAGCCACGGAGGTCAGCCGGACATGCAGCACTGGGGCCTGGCCTGGGGAGCCTGAAGGTTCCAGAAGAAACTGCGGCCCAAGTAACCTGGCAGCAGAATGATCTCCAGGGGAGGTGGCTGCTTACCTGGGGGCAGACAGCCCATCTCTAAGACTAGGGCATTCAGGCTGGCCCAAGGAAGCAAGGAAACCCTCTCCTGCATCCTGTAGGGGCCAAAGAAAAGGAGAGGAGAGGTGGGGAGGGGGGCGGGGGGGGGGGAGCAGTTGGCATCATACCCCAATCAGAGAGAGGAATCGCAGACTGCAGGCAACAGGGTAGATCTTTTAAAGGACAAGTGAACCCGGGGACTTCTCAGCGGCTATAAGCAGGCTGATAATTGGGGCAAATGGCGTTTTCTGTTCATTAAACCTCTTAATAAAACTGCTGGGTTAAGAACACTTGTTTGGGATTTCCCTGGCGGCTCAACGGTAAAGGATTCACCTGCCAATGCAGGTTCGATCCCTGAACTGGGAAGATCCCACACACCTCAGGGCAACTAAGCCTGTGCACCATAACTCCTGAGCCTGTGCTCTTGAAGCCGGGGAGTCACAACTACTGAGCCCATGGGCCTCAACTGCGGGAGCCCCAGCGCCCTAGGGCCCGTGCCCTGCAGCAAGAGAAGCCACCCCGACAAGAAGCCTGCCCACCACAAGAGAGCAGCCCCCGCTCCTCCCGGCCAGAGAAAAGCCCTCTCAGCAACGAAAATCCAGCGCAGCCAAAAATAAATAAAATTGTATAAAGAAAAGAACACTTGTGTGGTTTCTGGAGCCATCCCAGGAATGCTGGAAAAGGGAATAATCTTGGGCAGTATTTTATTAAATTAATTGCCTCCAAAAATTCCCAGTATCCAGCCAGTCCATGTCTCATAGCTATAAGCACAGCTACTGTGAACATCTCCAGCTCAGCACAGCATTCTCGGTTCAGGGTCACATACACCCACCACCAAGGAAGAGTGCCAGCATCCGCAGACAGTTTAAGCGCTCTGGTGAGAGGAGGGCTAAGTAAATTCGGTAGCATCCACTCTGAAGAGCTATTCAAACTGTAATTAGGGAATCCATGCATGGGATCTGATTTTAATGTGAAAAGAGCAGAATTAAAAATTATCTGTACAGAGAATATGCAACTCTGTGAAAAAACATTATACCGCTTTGATAATTAAATCAAACAATACAACCCGTGCATGTGGAAACAAGTCCAAAGGGAACACAAAAAGCAATGTTGTAACTGATGGGATTGGAGAATCTGTCCTTTTAATTTCCTGTTCACATTGTTTGATAACAAGTAATGAGCAAAATTACCCGGGGCTTCCCAGGTGGCTCAGTGGTGAAGAATCCGCCTGCCAGTGCAAGAAATGCCAGAGACGTGGGTTCCATCCCTGGGTCAGGAAGATTCTCCTGGAATAGGAAATGGCAACCCACTCCAGTGTTCTTGCCTAGAAAATCCTGTGGACAGAGGAGTGTGGTGGGCTACAGTCTGTGGGATCGCAAAGAGCTGGACACGGCTGAGTGACTGAGCATCACCACAATGAACAAAATGAACAACCAAATAAAGAAAAGATACACAGTGTCTTTTAGAAAGTTTTCCTTTAAAAAGGAAAGCAAGGCACAGGCTTGGCAGCTAGAAGGTCAGTCCCCAGCGAGCACGGAAACACTGCCATCAGGAAGATCAGCACCCCACGGCTCAGAGTTCGCTCACCACACCTCGGGGCCCCTGACACGGACCAGAAGTGGACCTCCCCCGCTCCAGCCCCCACGATGCTGCCACTGGGCGCACACGGCTGTCATTCCACCACCTGGCGTTGTGCCCACGACGTCTACACTGGGTAACCTCTGCACAAAAACCCAACACCTGTGCCTGGGCCCTGCATCTGGAGTCCAACTCACCCGTTCATTAGTGAGGTTTGCAAACCACCAGCCCCCCTTATCCCTCCGGGTTGATTAACCCAGTCCTTTGGCTGGAAGATGAGAGGGGTTGCGTTTAACCCACTTCCAAGTGGCTTTGGGTTGCAGGCGCCTTATTCTCCCGCTGAGCCCCAATCCTGGTGGAAACACGAGGCAGAGTCCAGGGGAGGGCTGTGAAAGCCCCAGGATGCGGATCAGATTGATAGGCAGGACAAGCCCGAGGCTGCCTGCCAGGTCGCCTCTGCCCAGATCTGCCCAGCCTCTCCTGGTAACCACGCTTGTGGGAGAGTGATCCCCGGCCAGGCTGCCCCAACACGCCTGGCCCAGCCGGGACAAGGGGCCCAGGCACACTCTCAGGGAGGTCTAGGGTGGACGCACCCAGCCCCTGGTTCCCAGGTACAGCCTTGAGAGGCCCAGTAGGGCCCAGTCACAGCCCAGGTATCACAGTACACCTACCCTTTAAGAGTTCTAGGGGGAGCAAGGCCTCCCCAAGAACCAGAAAGAAGGCAAGGTCACCCCCATCTCTCATGGGGATCCCTCCTGCCTCGGTCCAGTCTCTGAAACCCTGAGCCAGGGAGGGCACTACTTCCTGAGGAGGGGGGTGATCTGGCCCTTCTCACCCTACCCAGGACTTCCAGGGGCCCTTGGGAAGCTGGGGGCCACACACGCAGGCTGGAGCGGCCATCCAGGGTTCCTCTCCCCTGTCACAAAGCCAGCATTGCTCAGAGGATGACCAGGACTCGAGCTCCATCCAGAGAGGGTGGGCAGCTGGCTGCCCTGTGTGCTGGGATCATCTTCCTCTCCCCCTTCCTATCCCAGAGGCTTGCAGGCTGCTAGCAGTCACGCTTCGCAGAACCAGGTCAGATTAGGCCCGGAACAAAGCTCGGTTGTTGCAGGGCTTCCAAGAGGCCACTGACAGCAGGACGCCCGGAGCCGCCGCCCCCTCCCCTGGGCAGCACCTCAATGCCCCCGCTTCACGTGGGCTGCAAATGGACCCGGCCCCCAGTGTGGGGACAGGGAGATAAGGCAGGGAGAAACTGGGCTGGGGGCAGAAGGCCACACTCAACCCAGGAGACCTGAGGCCAGGACGCCCTTCCAGAGAGGTGTGGAAAGCCACCATCCTGCAGGAAGGAGCCAGCCCCCAGCGACGCCCGGCAGACTATTCTGGGAAGAACAACCGAACCTACAGGGAGGCTCAAAACAGGCCAGGAACTTGCAAAATGGGCACCCCCAGCTCTGCCCAGCTGCTCCAGCAAAACCACGGGTACTTGGCCTCTCGACAGTTTCTGGGCCCAGTTACAGCTGCCCAACAGGGAAGGGGCAGGCTAACCAGCTACGGGCCTCAGAGATCCTTCAGTTCTCCTATCAAACTCAGGGCCCCACGGTCCCAGGCCTGACCTCAGGACCCCCAGCCCCAGAGCCCTGTGATCAGCAGGACAGGCTCCCTTCCCTCAGTGCTTCTGGACAGGCAGTCTCTTGTAGCTGCCAAGGGGACTCACTGGCCAAGGCCTCTGGGGGAGCACTGTGGGGGGCTGTATCCTGGTGTGCTCCTCTTTGGGCCTCCGGGGGCATCCTCAACCACTCATACCCACTGAGCCCCCATAAATCTCCTGACGGTGCCTATGGCTGGGGTGCTCCAAAGTTACAGCTCCAGGGACTTCCCCGGTGATCTAGTGGTTAAGAATTCACCTTGCAACGCAGGGTATGCTGGTCTGAGCCATGGTGGGGGAGCTAAGATGCCACATGCCGCAGAGCAACTAAGCCTGCAAGCCTCGAGAGAAAGCCCGCCTGCCACTCAGCACAGTCAAAAAAAAAAAATCATAAAAAAAAACAAAGCAATAGCTCCTGTAGGGGTGCAGGAACCCAGCATGTCACCTCCTTCCCCACCCACCACTAACCCCCCACCCGCCCCTCCACCCCCCAAGGCCTGGGACCTCTCTCTCCAGCCCTCCTCCAGCAGGATCCGCCCAGGAACTGCTGCTCAAGGCCCCAGGGGCCGGGCCCTGCCCGGAAGTGTGCTGAACCCTTCTTATCAAGTACATCTTAAGCAAACTGCAGAGCCCACGCAGCGCTGCTCATGGCTGCTCATGGCTGCTCATGGACAAACAGCGGTGCGTGCAGAAACAAGGTCTCACCTCCAGGTCCCATCCCTGTGGGGCCCGGGATGGGCAGGGAGTCTCAGAGGAGGGTGGCCCAAGAAGCCGGGCAGAGGATGGCGAGGGGTGCCTTTTCTGGCTGTTGGGGGTCCCTGGTGAGATGCCCTCTGCTGACACTGGCACACGGAAGCTCCAGGCATGTGGCCGGCCCGTCCTTCCACTTGGACGTACACTCCAGACCGCTGCCCTTGAGGGGCGATCTCCCGTCCCTTCTGCACCCCAGAGGGCTTGAACTGGTCACCCAGAGGGTTTCCAGGAGGAGTGTGGGCTGTCTCAGACTCAGGTGTGTCCCCAGGTGCGTGGCACTCTGCCTCTGGAACCCCTCAAGGCAGGCTGGGGAGACGCTGACAGGCAGGTGACTTTGGGGGTGGGGGTGAGCCGGAGGGTGGGCAGATAACTGCCAACAGGCTGGGGAGGGGACAGGCTGCAGGATCAGGCTCCGCCAGCTCCCCAAGGACGGGGAGGGCCTCTGGGTCCACAGGGGTCGGTGACCCTCGGCACCAGTCCAAGGGAGCCATGGATGGACAGCCTGAGGTGGCTCTTTCTCTCCGCCCAGGTCCCTGCAGCAACCCAGGCGAGCAGGCTGGGACCTGAGGAGGCAGAGGTGCGGCAGAGGGAGTGGGACAGAGGGGCAGGGCCAGAGGGGGAAGGAACTGGCCTTCCCTGATTCCGGCTCCCACTCCAGGACTTGCCCCTCTCCTCTCGGCTTCCCAGAACTCAGCTCCCGGAGCGCTGGGCGTGGGGAAGGCTTGCTTGCCCGGCTAATCTCTCTAACTGCAGCCTCCCGCCCTGCCCAGGGCTCTGCGTAGCAAGTGCAAGAGCTTTACAACCTTTGGTAGGCCAGGTACTGCTTCGGGGATCTCCTGAAAGTCACCAAGCATCTCTGAAAAATTCCCCAATCAGCTGGATTTTATTCCCCATTTCTGTGGCTCGTGGGCCTCAGCTAAGCCCCCTCACCACTAAGAATTCCCAGAGGATCCGGGGCCCCTGAAAGGCACAGTGGCACAGCATGCAACCAGAAGTCCCAAATTCAGGACGCTGGAGAGATTCAGACAGCAGCCCGCTCTGACGCTAAGGGGCTGAGGGAGAAGCGTGGGCCACAAGCCTGGCCTCCAAACCAACAGAGGCCCAGGGAGAGTGCCAGCAGCCCCCCCGAGGCATCCTGGCAAAGCTGGTGACATAGCTCCTTGTGAGTGCATCCTAAGGCTGATAAGGATAATGAAGCAAGTTACGGATGGCGCAAGCATTCAAGCCTTTCACACATGAGCTCATTTCACCATTAGAACAAATCAGCATTGCCCCTGTCTAACAGATGAGGCAGATGAGACACACGACTGGATGGAGGAGGTGCCAGCCTAGGATTTAATTCCGGGAGACCATGCTGTGAACCACTGGGCCACACTGCCCACAGCTCTGCCTGGCTGGAACATTGGGTGAGGTGTATCCAGGAAGTGCCTGGAGCAGAACTAGAACTGCCAGACACAGAGCTGTTCCCACGCAACCCCCTGGCATCCTGCAGCCTCAGTGGGCACTCACTCTGTTCCCCACCTAGAAGGACCCTTTTTATTCTCCACCTTCTCAAAGCTGCACATTCTTCAAGGCCCACTTCAATCTCCGGAAAAACCTCCCCTACCCAAGGCAATCCAGTAGCTTGGTGGGAGGGGGTGGGGCGGGGTGTTAACTACCCAGGTTAACTAGCCAGGTTAACACTCTGCATCCTGCCTCCCAGGACAATGCAGCTTGCTTGCAAACAAAGACCACATCTTCCCATCATCTTTGTACCCTCAAGGCCCTGGCTGTACAGCCCCAGTGAGTAATGTGTGTCCAGTGAGTGTTTATCTAAGGCACTCAGGATCCCCTCAAACATATTTTTAAAATTCCTCCCTTTTCAGAGACTCATGAGTGCTCAAGCCAGCTCTACAGAAAACATATTTGATTTCTTTCTTTTTTAGCGTCTAAACAACATCTATTATTTACTTGGCTTTGATGGGTCTTAGTTGCAGCATGTGAGATCTAGTTCCCCGACCAGGGATCAAACCCAGACAGGCCCCCTGTTCTGGGAGCACAGAGTCTTAGCCACCGGACCACCAGGGAAGTCTCGATTTATTTTTGAACCCACAAACAGGTCTCAAAGGAATAATCCCACTCAATCTAGATTTAAAAAAAAAAAAGCCCTCCTGGTTGGCTGTCCTTGAATTTCTTAACACTGGGGATCCTTCACAGTTTGATGCTTTCCCTAATTTCAGGGCCCTGATGCTACTGGGGGGGGTCAATCTGAGTTCTCAACAAGGGAGGGCACCAACAGAACTGGAGCCCCCTCAGGAGGGGACCAAGCGGCCACCCCGCCCCTGGGCCAGCCCCCTCCAGCCCAGCCCCACACAAATGCAACAGAGGGACCCAGCTCGCCTTGGACCATCGCCAGGACGAGAAGCTGGAAGAGGCCCAAGCTCTCCCAGGCCCGTCCTCCAGGGCCCTGCCCCTTCAGGTAAACACCGGAGACAGAGAGGCCGCCTTTACAAGAGCTGTTTCCTACCCACCTGTAAACACTACTCTGAAACCTTCCTCTTTTTTCTTTTTTTTCATTTGCCAGGGCAGGAGGGAGCAGGCATGGAGAAGACACATCCAGCCTGCCTCAGAGGCCCTCTGGCATCTGTGTAGGAGGGTCTCAAAGTTCCCCCAGGAAAAAGCCAGCTCACTGGGGGGACTCTGGTTGCCAGACTGATGGGCAGAAGGCCAAGTGTGAGGAGCCAACGGCAAGAGCCAACTGGTGTCCCTGGGCCACATTGGGCTGCCGAACTCAGGCAAAGGGCGATGCCCACAACCACCTCAAGAATTTGGAACCTGCTGGGGAGAGAGGCCAGCGCCAAACCCTCACCTATGCCACCTGGAAGCCCCCTCCTCCCCCACCATTACATCAACGCCCCCACACTCCTGAGAGGGAGCTGTGTTCAGGCTGGTTGAGGGCCAGGCTGTTTGCAACAGGAGGGGAAAGTTGAAATTCTAAGCGACTGACCCGGAAGGCCATTTTAGGGGAAGTTCTGAGTAATTCTCTTTGAAATGAGTTATTCTTTATTACTTGTTTTGTTTCTGAAAAAATGGAAAGCAGAAGGAGACTGGGAAAAGGTCCCAAAGGCAGAGGGATGGCCCAAAAGACCTCTTCAGCTCCAAGTAAGTACCATGACTCTGTCCTCTTATCAAGAAAAATTAATTCACGAGTCCTTGGCAGAAAACTTCATGTCCAAGTAGATTAAGGGGAAGAACATGAGAAATTTTGCAGGGTTAGCAGAAGAGATGCCGTTTATAACTTGACCATTGAGGAAGACAAAGGATCCGGCCTGGATCCTTTGGGGAAAATTACAAATTAAAAAAAAAGGAAGGGAAAAAGAACAGCTCAAGATTACCCTCAGTTTACCCATCCTCAAAATGGAACTTCGGAGTACCCAAGGGGAAAATGCTTATAAAGGATCCTGAGTACGTGGTGGGAACTGGCCAGGCCCCTTCACCTGTCAAGCCTGCTAGTGAAGCTGGGATGCCAGCAAACCAAAGGCATCCTGACACCCTAAAGGTGAACCTGAGTGGGCTTCAGGTGTAGCTGGACAGTCCCCTTTGGGAATTTCCGGTGCTCTCCTGGGTAGAGGAATAACAGGAATTCATCTGAAGAAACGACGCTAAGCCCTGGACCACCAGTCCTAGAAGCTGACCCCAAGGAAATCCTCCACACAGCCCCCTTCCCACGCACACATACCACGGAGGGGGACCCAGAACGCCCGGACTCTCGGCCCCTGTCAAGTCAGCGATTCCGGAGAAGGTACAAGGGGGAAGGAGTGTGAACAGGAGGGACGGCCAGCCCAGGGCAGCGGCTCCCACAGTGGCCCCTCCAGACACCTGAGGGGGTAGTGGCCGACAGACGGGGTCAGGAGACTCTCCGCCAAGGTCAGAATCAGGGCCCAATCGTCTTGGGGATCAGAGAGTTGGAGCACCCAGACTCCCGAGGACACCAGTGGTCTCGGACTAGCGCGCTGGCCGAGACCCTGGAGCGGCGACGTAGAAGCCAAGGAGAAAAGTGTGGTGTGTTGGGGGGGTGCCCAGTGTGTGGTCAGCGATCCCGATCCGGGGTGCAGCCGCGTCAGCTGGCCGGTGGGACGCCCCACACCTGAAAGCTCGCCCCGGGACCCCGGCCTCCCCCTCGCTCCGGGCGCGGCGCCCACCTGGGTAAGACTTCTTCATGGTGCCGTCGCGGCCGCCGCTCCCAGCAGAGTGCGGCGGGCAGGCCGCGGGGCTCGGGCTCGCAGGTCGCTAATCCCGGGCCGGGAGTGGGAGGGCTGAGGGCCGGGAGGAGGGGTCGGGCCGGCCCCGCCCCGGCCCGCCGCCCGCGGAGGTGTGCGCCCAGCCCCGCCCCGCGCGCTCTCACCTGGCGGGGCCCCGCGCGCCGCGCATCCCGACCCCCAGCCGGGGCGCCGGCCCCGCGCCGCGTCCTGCGCTCACCCCGGCCCGGTCCGGGCGCGGCCCCTGCGCCGCGGCCCCGACGCCAGCGGCCCGAGGGTGGGGGTCGCCGAGGCGGCGACCGTCCCCAGCAGCCACACCCCCCAGGCCCGGACGGGTCCTTCCGGGGCGTCGCCGGCACTTTCCCAGTCCGGAGTCTGGGCGGGGCGCGGCCTCGCCAGGTGGCCGCGGGAGGAGGGGCGCAGGGAGCGGCCCGGGGCCGGGTGGGGGTCGTTCCACTCTGCCCGGGTGGGGGTGTCGGGGTCCGCGGGCCGGCTAAGTGGACCGGGCAGGACCGGGCAGGACCGGGCAGAGGAGGTCCCTACCGTATGTGCCCCGCTACTTTCCTGGTAATCCAAAGGGCAGACTGCCTTGACGGCTGGATGAACTGGGGCCTCAGTTACCTCATCCGTACAATGGGTACGTTGGTCCAGCTGATAACTTCTGGTTCCATCTGAGAAATATCGAATACATTTCCGGCACCAGGTGCTGTGCGCCGTCAGGGCCCCGACGTCGGAGTGCAAATACGAATGCACGCGTCTTTATAACCTGGGTAGTGCAGTCAGTGAGGAGAATGTGAGTTCCTGGGCAAAAATTGTACAGAATTCTCTCTGCTTTTGTATCCCTAAAGAAGTTTTCCGTAAGAAAATTATTTTTTGTTTTAATGCAGAGGGAAAAGTGATGAATTTTGTCTAGCGGGTGTTTGTCAGGGTTTTACTGAGGTAATTCCAAAACAAGGTTTTAAAGAATGAGCAGGAAATTTGCCAGGCAGCCAAGGTGTTCCTGGAAGTGGGAAGGGCGTGGCGGAGCTGGAGGCCCGCGGCATCCCAGAACCTGCGGAGACAGATACGCGAGGGCCAAGTGGTCCGGGGAGAAAAAAGGGGGCGGAGGAGGCAATGCCGAAGCGCCCCCACGCTCTCAGCTGCGGGGCAACGCTGCCTTCTGCCCGACAATCCAAAGATTGTACCGAAAATAGAGGTAGAATTAACATCACTAAAACACCCTCTTCCCTTTTCCGTCTCTTCACAGGTCCAAAAGCATTTCCATTGCCTGCTAGAGAGTAGAAAACCTGCCTAAGTAGGAATTGAGGCACACATGGTTCCACCAGATTGTTCCACCTGTTCCCCTTCTTAAGAAATCTGTCCACCCTGGAGGAGGAAATGGCAACCCACTCCAGTATTCTTGCCAGGACAATCCCATGGACAGAGGAACCTGGCAAGCTACAGTCCATGGGGTCGCAAAGAGTCAGACATGACTGAACATGAGATCTCATATGCATTTTAGGATGAATTTTTCTCCTTTAGCCAAAAAAAAAAAAAAAAACCGTTGGATCTTGATAGAGATAGGACTAAATAATTGAAGGTTCCTTGTGGTATTAAAATAATTGAAATATAGTAATATGTGTTTAGCTGAAGTAGAAGTTCAGCTCTGGGACTGTTTGAGTTTTTACCTCTAGAGGAACATTTATTCAGCATCTGCTACATGCCAAACATGGCAGCAATTCTGGGAGAGACCTCATAGTGTTCTTATCCTGCTCTACATGAAAAGCAAGGATTTCAGCAGGAATATGAGCCCAGGGCTGTGTCCTTATAGAGCCTGTGCTTTTCTCACACTACCCAGCTGCCTCCTCCTCCATCTTCTGGCAACTTCCTAAGAGTAGACAAACCCAAAACTGATGAGAATTTATCTTTTCATTGGTGCCACCACATGTGTGGGGCTGCTACTTGCTCCTGTGCTTCAGGGGTTGTCACAGAACTTGTTAATTAGTTGCTTATGTATATTTGAATACTAGTGTTCTTTGGAGGAACATGCCTAAGCGAACTACGATGTTTGAGTTCACTTTTATTTTTTAAATGAATAAAGTCCCACCTGGGACTTCTTATTAAAAATAAATAAATGAAAATAATAATTCAAAAAAAAAAAGAAACTGTCCAGCCACAGCCCTGCAGGTCTGGCCTCCCACACCCTCTGGCTAGACTGATTGGACCAGAGTGGATGCTGGACTCCACCTGGGTCAACCTCCAGCTCCTCATCTGGGACCTGGGGAGGAGGCGAGGGAGGGGAGAAGCCACAGGCCTGGACTGGAGATGAATTCTTAACATCTGTCCTTGGGCTCTGGGGATAGCCACACACACCCCCACACACACTCCCCCAAGGGCCACTTGCACTGGCTCCTGCAAATTTCGCTCCATCCAAGACAGAAGGCCGAGCTCTGTCCTGATTCTGGCCAGTAGACATGATGATTGCACCCCAGTACTGATGCCTGACCTTCCCAAGGCCCAACTGCCTATCAAGAATCTGTCTAATGGGCACATTAGGGGTTGATCGCTTCACTTAGCTTAAGTCAGAGGTCCTCTTGTTAGGGGAAGCACACTGATTGAAACCGTCCTCCCTGGCCAGGCACCATAGTACCCATTTGCATAAGCTGTTTTACGACAGGTGGTCCCGGTAAGGAACACGGAACTAATAAGCCTCCACCGGAAGAGCTCAGGAAAGGTCAAAAGGAGACACCACCTGTCCGACCACCTCCCAGAATCCTTCTCGCTGGCATCCATCTTGGCTGAACAAGGCATGCACCACCAGGAAGGACTCTGAGGCAGAAGGATTGGCTAAGGACAACCCGGAAACTAATCCCATCATCATAAAACCTGAGACTGCAAGCCATGAGGCAGAGCAGTTCTCCTGGGTTCCCTTACTCTACTGCTCTCCACCTGGGTGCCCTTTCCCAGTAAAACCTCTTGCTTTGTCAGCACATGTGTCTCCTCGGACAATTCATTTCTGAGTGTTAGACAGGAGCCCAGGTTCAGGCCCTGGAATGGGTCCCCCTTCCCGCAACACTCTGGTTCACATGCATCCTCTGAGCAATAGATCCTGGAGTCATGGAGGACCCTTGGGTGTTCTCTGTTTATGGTTGGCCCCTTCATGCTAACATTTCTGCCCATGGGTTATAATTTACAAGTACCTGGGCACTTAGGAACAAAGACCCATGTGCTGTACTGATGCCGTGTGTGTCTGTGTGTCTGTATGAGCACTCGGTCGCTCAGTCATGTCCTATTCTGTGCGACGCTATGGACTGTTGCCCACCAGGCTCCTCTGTCCATTGGATTCTCCGGGCAAGAATACTGGGGTGAATTGCCATTTCCAGCTCCAGCGGATCTTCCCGACTCAGGGATCGAAACCATGTCTCTGGCATCTCCTGCATTGGCAGGCGTATTCTTTATCACTGATGGGGAATCAGTGATACTGCGCATACAAAAAAAATGCCCCAAATCTGAAGGAAAGACAAGAGAAAGAAGGAGAAGGAATGAAAGCATTTTCAGGATGCATGAAGGTTAATTGTTCAAACATGAAATTTTAATTTAACGGACAACTCTCTTTAAAATGTGTGATGTAATCCCTTGCCTTCATGACTTGTTTTTCAATCGCTAAGCCATGTCCGACTCTTTGCAACCCCATGGACTGCAGCATGCCAGGCTCTTCCGTGCTCCACTATCTCCTGGAGTTTGTTCAAATTCATGAGTAGAGTATACCAAATGTTAATCATTTTCTCGGGGCTCAAGGTCATCATAAATGACACATTGAACTGTTACAGACTCACATGTTGCTCCTTCAGCATAAACGCTTTCGGATAGACTTTTTGAGGATCCTCAGAGGATGCCTTGCCGTAGGTTTTGCACCTCTCAAGGGGATCCACCCACTGCATCCTCACGTGAGGGTAGAGAGGGCTTAACTCAGGAAGCTTTCTGGTGCTGAATGAAAGAAGCCAATCTGAAAAAGCTACAGAAATGTATGATTCCAGCTATACGACATTCTGGAAGAGGCAAAACTGCAGAGATGGGAGGAATAAAGAGGTGAAACATGGGATTTTTAGGGCTGTACAACACTGTACTGGTGGATACATGACGGAAACATTGATCCAAACCCATAGGATGTACGACACCTATGTAATCCTGGTGTAAACTATGCATTTAATAATAATTAATTGATAAATAATAATAGTTGGGCTTCCCTGATAGCTCAGTTGGTAAAGAATCCACTTGCAATCCAGGAGACCCCATTTCGATTCCTGGATCAGGAAGATCCCCTGGAGAAGGGAAAGGCTGCACACTCCAGTATTTTGGCCTGGAGAATTCCATGGACTGTGTAGTCCATGGGGTCGCAAAGAGTCGGACACGACTGAATGATTGATGACCAAATATCAATACTGGCTCATCAGTTGGAACAAATGTACCACTCGAATGCAATGTGTATCATAAGAAGGGAACCGCCACGGCGTGGTGCATATGGGAACTCTCTGACTCATTAAATTTTTCTGTAAACCTAAAACTGCTTTTTCTTTTTGGCTGCACCGTGATGTCCACAGAATTTTAGTTCCCCAAGCAGGGGAACCTGTGCCTTGCAGTGCAAATGATGAATCCTAATCTTTGGACTACCAGGGAGTTCCCTAAACCTGCTCTTTGAAAAAAAAAAAAAAAAGTCTATTTTTAAAAAAAGAAAAGTGTTTGTGGGAAAGGTTTTCATCTCATGGAGTGGATTTTAAATTAACATGTAAGCTTTTAAGGAACTAGGTTCTTGGACTCAGAGGGATGAAGGCAGGACAAAATGAAAAAGAGGGTTTTGGACTCAGTCTTTTAGAGGAAGGACGCAGGCTGAGAAAGTTGTGTAGTTGCAAAGTTTTCCAAAGCAAAAGGAAGTATGACTCAGAGGACTGAGCCAAGGCTGGGAGAACAACCCCCCAGGGCGAAGTCCTTGAAGAACCCTTGTGAGGACCCATCTGCACTGATTTACAGGCTTAGAGCCTGCACCCGGAGTCTGAGCCCACACCACGATGGCTGAGACTTTCAGGATCTTGGGTCGGGTGAGGATATTTTTCATGTGGGAGGGATGTGAGTTGTGGCCATGGGCAGGCTGTGTCAGACTGTGTTTTCCCCAAAACCGTCACCACGGCATCTCCCAGCCCTCCTGCTCCCTCACCTATGAGCTTGGCATTGTGTCCCCCTGTGTCCCCTCCCTTTGCAGCTGGGAAGGCTTGTTGTTTGACTGTAACCCTGGACCTTGGAGCCCGAGCCACTCAGTAAAGGTCTGTTCACCCAGAGACCTCTGTATGCAAGCCAGACCACTGGGGTGTATGGGTTACCCGTTGCCACATAGCAAGTTAGCACAAATTTAGTGGCATAAAGTGACACATGTTCATCATGGCACAGTTTCTGTAGTAAGGAGCCCAGCCACCACTTAGCTGGGTTATCAGCTTCAGAGCATCTCCCAGACTGCAGCTGAGGTTCTTGGCAGAGGCTGAGTCTCATCTGAGGGCTCAGCTGGGGATGTGTCCATATCCAAGCTCACATGGTTGTGAGCAGACTCAGCTCCTCAAAGCCTCTTAGATGGAAAACCTCAGATTTTGGCTGACTAGATCTGAGTTTCTTGCCACAGGGGACTCCCAACTTAGCAACTTGTCCATCAAAGCCAGTAAGAAAGATGAGTCGCTCAGTCGTGGCTGACTCTTTTCGACCTCATGGACTGCAGCACGCCAGGGTTCCCTGTCCTTCACCATCTCCCAGAGTTTGTTCAAACTCATGTCCCTGGAATCGATGATGCCATCCAACTGTCTCATCCTCTGCCACCCTCTTGTCCTTCTACCCTCCTCCTGCCCTCAATCTTTCCCAGCATCGGGATCTCTTCCAATGAGTTGCCTGTTAGCAAGAAAGATGGTCGGCTAGCAAAACGAGCATTACAATCTCGTGATCTGCTCACGGACACAGCCGCCTGTGAATACCAGGGGGTGGCGTTCACTGGAGCCGTCTCAGAAGCCATCTGCCATGGGGCGGTCACAGCAGCCGCTCAGGTGGGCAGTCCTGGACTTTAAGTCTTCCCAGCCCAGGGGCAGAGATGTGAGCACAGAGCCTTCCTGAGGTCCTCTTACTGCGCCTTCTCCCATCTTCCTGCCCCAACCACGACCTCTGCTGTTTGCCTCCATTTCTGAGCTCTGCGGCTCCTGCTCATTTTTTCTTCTCTCTCTCTCTCCTGTCAACTTCTTTCTGGTCCTTTCCCTGACCGATCCCCCCAGGATTCCAGGCCTGAATGGTCAGACATGGCTTTGGCAGGCCGCCTGGGGGTCATTGCTTTCATCTCCTGACCCCAGAGGGGCTGGCTCACGCTGGGCGGTATGGCCATCTTTGCCTGGCCTCAGCCCAGTCCAGCGGCTCTCTCCTCTGCTTGGCTCAGCGTCCCTGCTGAGTCAGACTCTTCTCTGACTTGTGGCTGTCCCCGAGCTTGAACTTGTCAGATGACTGGGGCCTTGCTGCGTGTGTATGATTTACGGTAAAGGTGTGGCTCTACTGACATTCTCCTGTGCAATGTGGGAGTGTACCTGCCCCCAGCTTTCTAGAGAGCACTTGGCAATGAAATTTAAATGACTTTAAAAAGTGTCCAGGTGCTTTGTCCCAGTGATTATACTGTTTTCTCATTGGTTGATTCAATATATATTTCTTGATGACTCATGACAGTCCTTGCCCTCTAAAGCTTATACTTTAGTAGTGGAAACAAACAGTAACCAAGTAACCAAATAAGAAGGTACAGTGAGGTCTTCCCTGGTGATCCAGTGGATAAGACTCCATACCTCCGAGGCAGGGGGTACGGGTTTGATCCCTGGTCAGGGAACTAAGATCCCACATGCCACAGCGCAACGAAAAAATAAAAATACAATATGCTGTATACAGCTTAAGTTTTATGAAAAAGAAGAAGGTACAGTGAGGGTGTATACTAAAAGGTTCACATCTGGGGTCTAGGGTCTGGGGGAGCTTCTTTGTAGAAGGGGAGACTGGGCTGAGATCAGAAAGATGAACAAGAGGTAACCAGGAAAAACAGAGGGGAAAGAGTCTGCAGGCAGAGAACAGCCTTGCAAAGGCTTTATGGTGGGAAGAAATACAGTCCATATAAGGAACTCAGATATGCAGATGATAACCACTCTAATAGCAGAAAGAGAAGAGGAACTAAAGAGCCTCTTGATGAGGGTGAAAGAGCAGAGTGAAAAAGCTGGCTTAAAACTGAATATTCAAAAAACTAAGATCATGGCATACAGTCCCATGACTTCCTGGAAAATAGAAGGGAAAAAAGCAGAAGCTGTGACATATTTTATTTTCTTGGCCTCCAGAATCACTGTGAACGGTGACCGCAGCCATGAAATTAAGACACTTGCTCCTTGGAAGGAGAGCTATGACAAACCTAGACAGCTTATTAAAACACAGAGACCTTTGCCGACAAAGGTCCATATAATCAAAGCTATGGTTTTTCCAGTAGTCATGTACAGATGTGAGGGTTGAACCATAAAGAAAGCTGAGCATTGAAGAATTGGTGCTTCGGATTTACGGTGCCAGAGAAGACTCTTAAGAGTCCCTTGGACTGCAAAGAGATCAAACCAGTCAGTCCTCAAGGAAATCAATCCTGAATATTCATTGGAAGAAGTGAGGCTGAAGCTGAAACTCCAATACTTTGGCCACCTGATGCAAAGAACCTGATGCTGGGAAAGATTGAAGGCAGGACAAGGGGGCGACAGAGGATGAGACGGTTGGATGGCATCACCAACTCAATGGACATAAATTTGGGCAAACTCTGGGAGACTGTAGCTGACTGGAGCCTGACGTGCTGCAGTCCATGGGACTGCAAAGAATTCAACAGGACTTAGCGACTGAACAAAACGCGGCAGTCATCAGATGGGGGCAGGGAGGGCATCCATCAGCCAGGGCTGGACCCATGAAGGACACACCTTAGAAGGCGCCTCTGCACTTTGGCCCTTGCCCCCTGGCTCTCGCCTTGCCTCCTCCTCCTCCTCCTCCTCTATCCCTCTGCTCTCCTGCAGGAGGAGGAGCCAGGGTGAGCTTTCTGATGGGAAAACTGCAGCCCAGGAATGAGGGAGGGGAGGGGCTGGCATCCTCGCTGACATTTCACCAGTGACTTCAGCTCAAGGGGAAGCTGGGAATCCCTGGGAAGTATCCGTAGGAAATCGCAGGCCACCCCGTGTCTTGGGTCTTGTCTTCATCACGGCCTTTCTTGTTCACTCCACTGCAAGCCCATTTACAACCCTCCTCCCCCTGCCCACCCCGGCGTCTTTGCTCCTGCAGTCCGCTCCCCTTGGAACACCCTTTCCAGGCACTCAAATTGGGTCTTTGGAACCGGACGGAGTTTCTCCTCCCCCTTCTCCCCTTCCCCACGCCCCCTTCTCCTCCTCCTCGGTGGGGCTTCTCCTCCCACTGAGCTGTTTCCTCTGCCCTTATCTCCGTGGCCGGGCGAAGCTGGAGTTATCTGGGCGCACGGCACCTCCCAGGGAGCGAACAGCCGCCCCCACTCAGGCCCCGCCCCCGGCCCATTCACTCGGAATCTCTGGGGCGGAGCTTTCTACCGGCTCCGCGGGCTAAGCCCGCCCGCCTGCCGGCGGGAAGCCAGAAGGCCGGGCTGAGGTCCCTGTGCCACAGGCTCTCTGCACGAGCCCCAGCTTGTGTGCCTCAGCTTCCTTGTCGGCTTCGTGGGGATAAAGAGGCCTGTCCTGGGCTGTCCTGGGCTGTCCTGGGGTTGGGTGGTGGCCCTACATCCCCAAGTGGTCGGTGAGCGAGAGGGCAGGAGCCCCAACTTCGCCCGGGGCTGCGTGCAGAAGGGGAAGAAGGGCAGCCGGTGGGAACAAGGACCCAGGCGGAGAGGAGGGCCAGGTGTCTCCACTTATCACAAGAGTCTCCAGAGGACAGTTCTGATACAGTTCTCCAGAGTAAGTGGATGTTCACTGGCTTTCATTTAAAACATAAATAAACACAGGGCCTGCCGGACAGGGCCGGTGGGAGTGTTGGGAAAGGGCTGGCAGCCCTCAGGGGTTGCAGGTGGACGAGGTCACAGAGGGGAGTCGGGGAGACACACTGGCCCCCACCCCATGCTCTGGCTCGCCTTGGCCAGTCCTCCTGTTCTGAGAGTGCCCCTCATGGGGACTTCACTGGCTAAGACTGCGCTCCTCTGCAGGGGGTGTGGGCTCGAGCCCCAGTCAGGAAACTAAAATCCCGCATGCCACATGGTGAGGCCAAAAAATTAAAAGTGTCCTTGGAGAAGTTGCCAGAAGAAATATAAGACGCCCAGTTAGATTCAAGCTTCAAAGAAGCAAAATATAATTTTTGTAGTGTAAGTACGTCTCATGTAGTATTTGGGATATACTGGTGCTGAAAAAATGATTATTTATCTGAAATTAGAATGTAACTGCGCATCCTATAACTTTACTTGCTAAATCTGGAAACCCTGCGTTCTCAGTCCCCAGACCTAGACTTGTAGTCCTGGAGGGGAGGTTTGACCATCCCCCACGCAGGGTTCCCAAACACCAGGCTGGGGACTGGGGCCAGCCTGTGACAAGCCCTCACCCGTCAGAGGCAAAATGAAACAAGTGGGCACAGTGCAAAGAGGTGAGGTTCTGGGGTTTTGTTTTGGGCCTTTTTTTTTTTTTTTTAACGCCGAAGATGCTCAACTTCAGTTCAGTCACTCAGTCGGGTCCGACTCTTTGTGACCCCATGGATCACAGTACGCCAGGCCTCCCTCTCCATCACCTACTCCTGGAGTTTACTCAAACTCATGTCCATTGAGTCGGTGATGCCATCCAACTATCTCATCTTCTGTCATCCTCTTCTCCCGCCTTCAATCTTTCCCAGCATCAGGGTCTTTTCCAATGAGTCAGTTCTTTGCATCAGGTGGACAAAGTATTAGAGTTTCAACTTCAGCATCAGTCCTTCCAGTGAATATTCAGGACTGATTTCCTTCAGGATGGACTGGTTGGATCTCCTTGCAGTCCAAGGGACTCTCAAGAGTCTCCTCCAACACCACAGTTCAAAAGCATCAATTCTTCGGCACTCAGCTTTCTTTATAGTCCAATTCTCTCATCCATACATGACTACTGGAAAAGCCATAGCTTTGACTAGATAGACCTTTATTGGCAAAGTAATGTCTCTGCTTTTTAATATGCTGTCTAGGTTGGTCATAATTTTTCTTCCAAAGAGCAAGTGTCTTAATTTCACCATCTGCAGTGATTTTGTAGCCAAAAACAATAAAGTCTCTCACTGTTTCCACTGTTCCCCCATCTATTTGCCATGAAGTCTTGGGACCAGATGCCATGATCTTAGTTTTCCGAATGTTGAGTTTTCAGCCAACTTTTCCCACTCTCCTCTTTCATTTTCATCAAGAGGATCTCTAGTTCTTCACTTTCTGCCAGAAGGGTGGTGTCATCTACATATTTGAGGTTGTTGATATTTCTCCCAGCAATCTTGATTCCAGCTTGTGCTTCATCCAGCCCAGTGTTTCTCTCATCATGGACTCTGCACATAAGCTAAATAATCAGGGTGACAGTATACAGCTTTGACGTACTCCTGTCCCGATTTGGAACCAGTCTGTTGCTCCATGTCCAGTTCTAACTGTTGCTTCCTGACTTGCAGACAGGTTTCTCAGGAGGCAGGCCCCTGTTCAGCCCCTCCTTTCCCTATTCCCAGCAGCCCTCCTGGCAACACCTGTTCCCCGCCCCTCACCTGCCTTTCAGAGCTGTTCTCCAAACTTGGGACCGTGGCCTGGCTGTGACCCCTCCCTGCTGTGTCTCTTCGTAGCTAGGATCCTTGGGAAAAGCTCTAACCTCTCTGATCTTGTGTTTTCTTGCCAGTGGGATGGAAACAATGACCCCAGCGCTCAGGACTGGGTAGAGGCTGCACGGATGTGTCCACGCGCTATGCTCATCACGCTGCACACTTATAATCTGTGCAGTTTCCTAGTGTCAATGTTACACTTCAATAAAACCGTTTATTAAAAATTAACAGCTAAGTTAAGCCTCCATTAGCAAAGAAGCTTCCCTATCGGGAAAAGCTGACACACTTTATCTTGCTTGGAAATGTTGTTATTTGTTGTTGTCATTGCCTCCAACTTTTAAAAGGGAAGAGTAATTTATTATTTGTTGCCTGGATGCAGCTGGCAGAACCCACCACTAAGGAATAAAAAGATCTTCCGCTAAGCTCACACTTAGGGCAGTTTAATGAGGTTTTATTTTTCAGAATTAACCTTCAAACCCATTACGTTCCAGGAAACTAAAAATTTACACTAGTTTTCCATTTTTAATGGGCTTACAATAAAAGGAAATATTTACAGCTCGAAATAAAATAGATGGCACTCTAAGTTCATTTTTCAAGTCATTCCAAATAGACATAAAAGGAAGAGAAGGACACATAAACCATGTAAACAGAAACTTAAAAGACATAACCATAATAAACAAGTAAAATGCCCATCTCCATGCAACAGTCAGTAAACGAGGCAAGGTCTGGAGCCGCACTCAGCCAGGGCTCTCGGCTATGCGTGTGGACAAGGAGAAGGAAGCAAGCATCGCTTCCAAGCCATGACACCCAGGGGCTGAGCAACTGGGTCCCCAACGTGCCCAGCATCCCTCCAGGAGATAGGTTCTCTGAGCCAATAGTAAGCACCTTCACTGTTCTGGCGTGGGACCACCAGGAGGCCAAGTGGAAATAGCTGGAAAACGGGGAAGGCGGTGGAATGGGGGAGGATTAAAGAGAATGAAACATCTACTCAAGAGAAGTCTAGGGACTTACCCAGTGGTCCAGTGCTTAAGAATCCACCTTGCAACTCAGGAGATGCAGGTTCAATCCCTGGTCAGGGAACTAAGACTCCACATGTTGCAGAGAAACTAAGCCCATGAGCCATGACTACTGAGCCTGCACACTCTAGAGCCTCTGCTCCCTGAAAAGAGATCCCACGTGACGCAACTGAGACCCAGTGCCACCAAAATAATAAATACATAAGTAAGATGTCTGAAAACCTGAGCCCCAGAATGCAGGCATAGCTAATGCTAATAGAGACACTCAGGAAAAATCAACCATGGAGATACGAAATCACACCATGATTTCCATAAGACATGCAAATAATAGAAGAATCTGCAAATGATATGTAGGACTATCAAAGAAGGTTCTAAAATTATGAAACCCAAACTGGCTTAAATGAAACAAATATAGGTGATCATGAACAAGAATCAACTGGAAATCCCAGAGTTTTCGGGATCTTAATTCCCTGACCAGGGATGGAACCTAGGCCTGGCAATGAGAGCACTGAGACCTAACCACGGGACTGCCAGGAATTCCCACCAAAATCTTTAAAACACAAAATTCAGCATAGGATAAACATTAGCTCATTCCCAAATATTTAAGAGTGAAACTATAGCACATCCAAGGATAAAAAGAAAATCTGAAAAGCTGTCAGAGATGAAAAGACAGATTATCCACAAAGAAATGAATAGATTTTAGCAGATTTCTTGTAGTCTGAAGCAGTATTTTCAAGGGCTAACGGAACACAACTGTCATTTTAGAATTCTATATAGCAGTCAAACTATCATTCAAGAGTGAGAACAAAGAACAGACATTTCAGACATGCAAAGTCTAAGAGTTCCCCTACCGCAGACCTCCCCTGAGAGGAGGGTCCGGAAACAGAGCTGGGAATGACTTCACAAAGTGATGAAATGGGACAGAAATAGTACAGGATGTGGAGGTGGAAACGGAGGGGTGATATGGATGATGGAGGTCGTGGAGATGGAGGAGGTCATGGGGATAGGGACGTGGAGGAGGTGATGAGAACGGTGGAGGTGATGAAGATGGGGATGATGGAGGAGGAGGAAGGGATGGGACTAAAGAAGACCGAGGAGGTCACGGGGACGAGAGTGATGGAGATGGAGGAGCTGCTGGAATGGAATTCTTCAGGCCAGAATACCGGAGTGGGTAGCAGTTCCCTTCTTCAGGGCATCTTCCCAACCCAGGGATCGAACCCAAGTCTCCCGCATTGCAGGTGAATACTTTACCAGCTGAGCCACCAGAGAAGGCTAAGAACACCGGAGTAGGGTAGCCTATCCCTTCTCGAGTGGATCTTCCCGACCCAGGAATCGGATCAGGGTCTCCCACATCGCAGGCAGATTCTTTGCCAGCTGAGGTGTGTGCTTCACAGGCACTAATTCACTGAAGCCTCATCACAGTCCCATTTCACAGATGAGGCAACACAAGCACAGAGAGGTTAAGTCACCTGCTCAAGGTCACACAGCTCCTCACCAGCACAGCCTTAACCGAATCCCGGGCAGCACTCCTCCTGGCACTGTGCTCGTAACCGCTCCGCTGTCCTGTCTGGCCCTCCGCTGGACCGCTCTGCAGTCTCTCAAGTCTGAAATGGAGTGTCCAGCCCCCCATCTGACATGTGCAGGCTCTGTCTGTTCTCTGCTTCCAGGCTTCAAACCGGTTGGATGGGGGAGTCCAGGTGTTCCTGGGGTGAGGGAAGAAAGGAGTGGTTATTCTTAGCCTGGACTCTTAGCATCCTATTCACAGGCAAGGCCTCCTGAGGTCGGGCCTCTGAGCTCTAAGCCTCTAACCACAGGCATTGCACTCAGCGGATCACCATCACAGCGCCTGTGCAAGGCGGTCTGCTGACCCAGCCCTGGGCAGCCAGTGGTGACTCAGCCCTGGGAAATTACAGGCTTCCCGGGATCAGTGGGCCGAGAGGGGCCTAAATACAGGTTGGGGAAGAAGGGCAGGGCAGAGCCAGGGTGGGGAGAGGGCCTCTGCTGCGCGTGACCTGGGTCACACCTTCTGGGGGCCACAGACGGGCCTCAGCAAGCAGGGGTGAGGGGGACACAGACAGTCCTGGGAGGTGGGGGACAAGGAGACAGGCCCCAGCAGGAAAGAGGGGGAGAGGGAGCAGGACAGGCCTGGGGACTGGACCCTGCCTCGGCTCCTCCTCTGTGAGGGAGGAAGAGTCCCCTCTCGAAGGCCACGTGTGGACTGAGAGATTGGCCCTGTCCATACACTGGCGTCTGGAACCTTCCAGGGCTCTGAATCATGACCACACAGGAGATCACACCCGTCCATCCCAGAGGAAATCAGCCCTGAATATTCAGTGGAAGGACTGATGCTGGAGCTGGAGCTGAGGCCAAGAGCCGACTCATTGGAAAAGACCCTGATGCTGGGCAAGATTGAGGGCAGGAGGGGGAGGGGGCGACAGAGGGTGAGATGGTTGGATGGCACGGGTTTGAAAAAACTCCGGGAGACAGCAGAGGAGCTGGAAGCCTGGCTGTTGCAGACCAAGGGGTCGCAGTGAGTAAGCCAGACTTAGTGACTGAACATACGCGGGGCAAGCCTGGGGAGCGTTCTCACTTTATTGCATTCCTGAGCCCAGGGCTGGGCTGTGGGTTAGGATTTGTGAATTGGCAGGAAGAGGGGGGGCTGGGTCTGATTCACCCTAGTGCCCCTCATTCCCCAAGCCCCGCCTTCCTCCACCAGGAGGATGGGCACTGAAAGGGACTTTCTGGGCGTTTCT
The DNA here is from genome assembly GCA_007570785.1 of Antilocapra americana. NCBI lineage: Eukaryota > Metazoa > Chordata > Mammalia > Artiodactyla > Antilocapridae > Antilocapra > Antilocapra americana. Next base: position 2,009,291 of record ML664177.1, on the reverse strand, counting down.
GGCAGGAAATGGAAGAGAAAGAAGGACTGGCCTCCAGGCTTCTCTCACTTCCTGTCCTAATCGTCAAAGTGGCCTGCCTCCTCCTCCTCCCGCGGATGGGGGGTGTTTACACACTGACCCGGTGACCCAGATTCCAGGCGACAAGGAGCTGGGAGAGAGGCTGGCAGGTTCTGAAAGGCGGCAGCCCTTCCTCTGGAAACAAAGGCTGGTATCAGAGCCCTGAGTGTTAGGCCCACAGAACTTTCTAGAGGTGTGTGCAGCCTCCACCTATGTTTGCTCTGAGGTCACCAGGCTCAGGCACTGGGGCAGTAGGAGAGGAGCAGAGAAAGGAGTCGGGCTCCAGCGGTCCCTGGGCTCAGCGGGGTATGTGGGGCTTGCCCCCTAGCTTCTCCTTCTCCCAATCCAAAGGGCACAGCCGTCCTCACTCACCACCCCCACTGCCAGAGTGACCGTCGTCCGGGGCAGAGGCCGCCTTCTGGTGGACCTCTCCCTTCTTCTCTCCGTCCCTCAGCTCTGGAGTAGTTGGCCCTTCCTCCCCGGCCAGTGCCTCTCAGTGGAGCGCAGACAAGCTCAGGACCACCCCGCAGCCTGGGCCCCTTGCCCATCGCGGTCACTCCAACATGGTATCTCTCCAGCTGGGGGAAGCTGGCTAGACTGCGAGTCTGGTCCTTGGCTCGTGGGTCCAGCAGGAGACAGTTCCTTCAGCTTTTCACAGAGGACCTGCCTGGGCCCAGGTCCTGTGTTCATCACTGTCCTTCAAACAGATGCTCCATCATTCAGTCAAATAATTAGGGACATCCAGGCCAGGCGCCACAGTGGTAAAGAATCCGCCTGCCCATGCAGGAGATGCCAGAGATGTGGGTTCGATCCCTGGGTTGGGAACATCCCCTGGAGAAGGAAATGGCAACCCACTCCAGTATTCTTGCCTGAAAAATTCCATAGGTAGGGGAACCTGGCAGGCTACAGTCTATAGGGTCACAAAAGAATCAGACATGACTGAGCAACTGAGCATCCTTACCCTGGATAAGACAGTGCAGATCTCTTCCTGCTCCTCTCTGCAAAACACAGCTACAAACCTTGGGGTGATGCAGGAGGCAACCAAAGGGGGTTCTGATGAGTGGAAGGAGAAGGTGAACTGATCAGGGACTCCAAGGCTGAGTCTGAATGGGAAACAGCTGGGCATCTATGATCTTCCCCCCCCACCCCCGTTCCGACCCAATAGAAGCAGGTTACCCAGGTGTGCCTTCCTCAAGCAGGCTCACTGCTCTCCTGCACTGACCCAAAGCCTCACCAAACACAAGCTCTGCCAGGCAGAACCAGCAAGGGGACCGACCTGGAGCCCCCGACGTTAAGTGGCCAGGTGTCAGGTGGTGTTATGATTTTTGTTTCAACCATCACATTTGATTTAAAATCCTCGTCGAGGAGGAAGGTGTATTGTGTCTACACTTCCTGCTCTTTCCCGTGTTCTTTATGCCTTCCTGATGCTTTAAGATTCCTTCTTTTATTATTTCCCTTCTGTCTTGAGTTTCCTTTCGCCATTCTTTAGATCTGTCGGCTGACAGAGAAGCCCCTTCCTTCTGGAAGGGCCTGTTCTGGAATTTAAAATTCACAATCGAGGGACTTCCCTGGCGGCCCAGTGGCTGGGACACTATGCTTTCAATGCAGGGGGCATGGCTTCCATCCCTGGTCAGGGAACTAAGACCCTGTACACCACACAGAGTAGCCAAAAAGTTCACATTCAACAGTTCTTTCATTTCAGGCTGCCCTCAGACCTTGCTGGGGACACGTGTCCCGGCGCCCATCTGTGAGCTCAGCCAACACGGATTCTGCCACGCCGCTCAGAGCCCAGCTCCACATCCTCTTTGGAGGCACTCCTCGAGGTACCCCCCAGCCAAACACAGCAGGAGCTGGGCTTCCAGTGCATCCTCTGACCTTCCTCCTCCTCCTTGGCTCCCCCACTCCCTTGTAATTGACTTAAAATTGTGCAATTAAAAATTTGGTTCATTACAGCAGACAGGTGGACAAAACAGACCAGGTGACACTTTCAGAAGCTCACAGACTGGGATAAGGTGAACCCAGGACAGGAGAACAATGATGGTAACAACCTGGTGAGAGTCAGATGGGGAACAACTTGCTAGCTGAGCACAGAGCAGGAGCGCACATCCTAATGTGGAGTCAGGGAAGTCTTCCTGGAGGAGGTAGCCTCCTAGAGGTAAAGTTCCTCCAGTTAGGCAGAGGGAGGGAACATTCCCAGCAGAGGTGACCGTGGTACCAACCAGCCTGGGTGGGAATCCCAGGCCCTAAGCCCACCCACAGGCTGTGACTTCTTTGGGCCTTAGTTTCCCCATCTTTAAGATTGAGAAGGAACTCGGGGCAGGGGAGGGGGGAGGGCAGGGGAGTGCGGTGTCACCTGCCCTGCAATGAGGCTTAATGAGGACCAGGCCTGAGAAGGAGGGAGGCCCAGTCCCCAGAGGCCCCGGGAGTGTCCACTGAAGGTTCCAAGGCCCAGCGTTGGATATCAGACCCTTCCCCTCGTGCAGTCTGCTGACCTCCGTGCTTCCTTCCAGGATCCTCTGCCGATGGGAAGGGCCAGGTAAGCCCCCAGCCTGCCTTTGTTGGAGACTGGGGGATGGCCGGCTGCCCTCCACCTGCGCTCCAGCAGGCGGCGCTGTGGACTCAGGCTGGGGCCGCCCCCCCCGCGGGGACGCATGGAGAGCCGAATAGAGGCAGGGCCGGCGGTGTTTCCCCTTGCAAAGAGGAGAGAGCATCCTTCGTGGTCCCCGTCCCCCCCTACTCCAGAGAAGAGGAGGGAGCTGAAAATCCAAGCCCATTTTAAAGTGCTTCGTTTCTAAATTATCCTGGAACCGTGGCTTTTGGAGTTGAGAAGAATCTTCGAGATCTCCTCCCAGACAGAACAAACCCCCCGCATCCCCTGATCTCTGAATATAACCCCCACCCGTGCTGGGGCTTTGGTTTCACCTTCAGAGGGATCCTCCCTCTTCCCTTAGGTCTCCATCAGGCAGGTGAGAAGGTCGGGCCTCAGAGAGGCTGCGAGGCTCACACCAGGGCCGGCAGCCCGTGACTGGGAGGCAGGGCTGGAAGTCTGACCCCACACACCCAAGCCAGATGCTCTTGGCTATGCGGTCTGCAGCCCCGAGGCTCCTGGAGGGCTGGACGCCCCAGCTCCCTGCCCTGCAGCCTTCCCGTGTTGTAGGGACCTTGACGATCCGCCTTCATCCTCATTCAACCATGCCCACCTGTCAGGCTCCAGAGCTGCCTCCCTGAACTCGACACATGGGGCCCCTGCTCTCCTGAGGCCCGAGTCTGTGGTCCCATCAGAGGAAAGAGCACTGGGGTGTCTGGGCAGCTGGCACTGTTTAGATCAGGTGATCTAAAGGTGGCCAAGACCCGGCAGAGAGATGGCAAAGGCCTGGGGCAGAGACCAGCCTGACTTGCTGTGGTCACATCTGAGAAAGAAAGGGAACTGTAGGTGTGACTGAAAGGTCCTCAGGCCATCGTGATCATCATCATTGGCCTCCTTGCAGTAGCTGAAGTCTATAGACAACTTGCTCTGTACATGGCAGGCTCAACGCTAATGAAGCAAACCATGCACTTTATTTTTAATTAATTAGTTAATTTGTTTATTCATTTGGCTGTGCTGGGCCCTAGTTATGGGATGCAAATTCTTAGTAGCACAGCATGTGAGATCTAGTTCCCTGACCAGGGATCGAACCCGGACCCCCTGAATTTGGAGCTCAGAGTCTTAGCCACTGGACACCTGGGAGGTTCCATCACACCCTTAAAATCATGAGATTAAAGAGGTCCCACAGCTCCCCCAGCTCCAGGAGGCAGCCTGTGGCAGAGCTGAGGCCTATAGTTGCCGAGCCCTCGCTGACTTCCTGACTCCGGGGTGCCCACAGCTTAGTGTACAGTTTTCTAGCCTGCAGGTGGGAGACAGGACACGAGCAGACCCCAAGGCTGCGGGACTCGCCTGGAGGAAGATGAGACACCCCCATCTGGCTCTGACTGAGGCCGTTCCAAGGGAATCGGAGGACAGGCTGAAAGAGAAGCAACAGTCTTCTCATTTTCAGGCAGCTTCCCTACAACGTGCATGTCGTGTGTGGGGCCGCTGACCCCAGGGTGACAGAGTCAAATGTGTGACCGGATTCACGCACCCTGTTCTGGGCGAACGCAGGCCTCACACCTCACACACGCACTCCTATCGCTGTCCCCCGGATAAATGTGTTTGTGATTTAGGAAATTCCACACCGTGTCTAATTTCATTTATTAAACAGAAAATCAGGAAGTAATCACAAATGAGTCTGGCATTACTAGAGGATTCTGGCCGGGGGCTCCTGTCGGCAGCCTTTTCCCAGAGCACGTCTTCAAATCTGATCTGGCCAACTGGGAAAGTGTTTATTAGGAGCCTGCGGTCATGTCTGGATGTTGCTGATGACAATGACAATGAAGATGGTCTGTGAGACTCAGCGAAACAGCTGGAACCTATCCAGGCATCATCTGGAGGTGAGCCCGTCACTGTCTGGTCCAGATGTCCAAGCTCGGGTCTGCAAGGCTGTGTTCTCCGTGTGGGACTACATGGAGGAAGAGTCTGTGTCAGGACCTGGAATCCGAATCCAAACGCACTTGGCTCCTTGGTCCAGCCAAGGAGGTTCATTTCTGCCCAGCCTGGGCGTCTGCAGTCTCAGTGACTGCCATGGGAGAACTGGACTTTGGAGGAATTTGCGTTGCATCCTTCATTAAAACCGTGCTCCTCCCAATTGGTGCTGCATTTGCAATAGGCAGGGCACCAGTCCTGGGGTGCAGGGCCAGAGGTCGAGCTCCAGCTCCACTTTCATGGACTCGCTGTGTTACTTTGGGGAAATGTCTTAACTTCTCTGGACCTCACTGTCTTCCTCCCAATCACGAGAGTGTTGGATTAGAACAGTGAGTCTCAACTGGGGATGGTTTTGCCCCTACAGGGGACAGTGGGCAAAGTCTGGAGACATCCCTGGTTGTCACAGCCGAGGGTTCCTATTGGCACCTGGAGGGTAGGGGCCAAGGATGCTGTCAACCACCACACAGTAAATTAGACAGCCACCGCCAAAAAAACCGATTCCACTCAGGATGTCAGTGGGGCTTCTCTGGTGGCTCAGATGGTAAAGAATCTGCCTGCAATGCAGGAGACCTGGGTTCGAACCCTGGGTTGGGAAGATCTGGAGAAGGAAATGGCTACTTGATCCAGTATTCTTGCCTGGAGAGTCCCAGGGACAGAGGAGCCTGGTGGGCTATAGTCCATGGGGTGGCAAAGAGTCGGACACGACTGAGCGACTAGCACGTTCACTCTCAGGATATTAGCGGGGCCAGAGTCGATGCTGGTTGTCCAGATGACAGGAGCAGACCAAAGCCAGCCCTGGCCGAGCAGGACTCAAGTGGAGAGGTGGAGAAGGCCCGCTGCCCCGTTCTTCCCCCATCCTTGAAGCTGTCAGGGAACACAGTGACATTCCAGTGGGTTCCCTTGGGCTCTGGGAACAGCGGAGGTGTGAGGAGCTGGCGGCCAAGCCTGGAGCTTGTGACTGTGAACCCTGGGAACTCGGGGTCAAAACATCATCTCAGGGCTCCTCAGAGTGTGGGGTGACTGAGACCTGGACCGCCCTCTCTGCTCCACCCACCTTCATTTGTTCATCTCCTAGTAGCTTCAGAGACAGGCAGGTGTCCCTTTAACCTGGTAGATAGTCTCTGCCCATTTCCAGGGGCAGCGGAACCAACATTCATCTTCATTCATAGAAGTCTGTGTTCCCCTTTCAGATCTGTCCTGGAAGTCAGACCCTGCCCAGGAGATGGCCACCCACTCCAGGAGCCCCAAACTGACCCCTAGCAACTGACCCCCAGCAGAGCCGAGCCGGGTTCCAGAGAAGAGCCGGCAAAGCTTTCCCCACTTGTCTCTAGTTTGCATTTTCTCTTCAGCTTCCTCTTGTGATTTTCTAAACTAAACAGCTTCCTAGAACCAACACTGAAGTGTTTTAAAATGAGGCAATAAGAGAAATCACTTGTTCTCCGACGACAGCTGATTGGTTATTTTAATACGGGTTAAAGTCCTGCGTTTCTTGGACTCAGCGCTGACTTGGGAATGCTGCCGGCTTTGTGTCCACACGAGGGCGCTCTTGATTGTGCCTGCTGGGTATGAAATGTGTCCAGGGTCAACACGAGCCCCCTGGAATCAGGGCATCCATTTTCCTTTTTTTTGCCTTCCTTTCTAAAAGATTTATTTATTTATTTGGCTGCTCCAGATCTTGGTCACAGCACGTGGGAGCCTCGGTCTTCGCTGTGGCATGCCAGATCCTTAGTTGCAGCATGCAAGATCTAGTTCCCCGACCAGGGATCGATTCCTGGACCCCCTGCATTGGGGGCATAGAGTTTTAGCCACTGGACCACCAGCAAAGTCCCACGGTTGTGATTTTTCAAAACTTACTGCTGTCTGATTGTCTATAGGTGGCTACTCAGCTGACTCTGGCCCTCTGTGAGGACCTGCTACTGTCCACCTCTCTCTCCACATCCTTCCTACCCATCACTCCGCACCAGTCCCTAAAGGATTTCTCATAAGGGTTTCAAAAAGCTGGAAATGAGCTTGGTTCTGCAGCTGCTGAATCTAGAGAGTCACTGAAGATGAACCAAAAGTCACTACCCAAAACCCAACATCGGGTCTTCCCTGGTGGCTCAGTGGATAAGAATCCGCATGCCAATGCAGGGGACGTGGGTTCGAGCCCTGGTCTGGGAAGATCCCACATGCTGCAGAGCAACTGAGCCCACATACCACAACTACTGAGCCTGTGCTCTAGAGCCCTCGAGCCTCGACTACTGAATCCACACGCCCTGGGGCCAGCAGGTCGCAGCTACGGAGCCTGCGTGCTGCTGAGTCCGTGCGCCAGAGCCTGTGCCCTGCAACAAGAGAAGCCACCGCAGTGAGAAGCCTGTTCCCCGCAACTTGAGAGTGGGCCCTGCTCTCTGCAACTAGAGAAATCCTGGTTGCAGCAACAAAGACTCAGAGCAAACAAAAGTTGTTCAGTCGCTCAGTTGTGTCCAACTGTTTGCGAACCCACGCACTGCAGCACGCCAGGCTTCCCGATCCTTCACTATCTCCTGGAGTTTGCTCAAGCTCATGTCCATTGAGTCAGTGATGCCACCCAACCATCTCATCTTCTGTCACACCCCTTCTCCTCCTGCCCTCAACCTTTCCCAGCATCAGGGTCTTTTCCATTGAGTTGGTTCTTCGCATCAAGTGGCCAGTTTATTGGAGCTTCAGCATCAGGATAAACAAAAATAATTTAATTAAAAAAACCCAACATCTGATGCATCAGAGATTTAAATATTAAAAAAAAAAAGGAAGCCATGAAAGCAACTTAAGAATGTAGGAAAAATTTTGTTGTTCTTGTCATGTTGTGTGTGGCTCGCAGGGTCTCAGTTCCCCAACCAGGGAGTGAACTCAGGCCACTGTAGTGAAAACCTGGAATCCTGACCACTAGGCCACCAGAGAACTCCCCACCAATGTAGGAGAACTTAGCATGGGGAAATCCTTTCTAAGCAAGATGTAAAACCCAGAATCTTTTAAGGAAAAGAAAATAGAGTTGACCTCATAAAGAGTAACAGTTGCCCCATCTCATTCGGAGCTCAAACCAAAATGCCGGTGGCCTCGCAGGACCCAGAAGGCCTTTGGGAACCTAGCTGCCCCTCCCCCGCCTCTGACCACATTCCTGTATTTGTCAGGAAACGCCCCTTTCTGCAGTGGTGACAGATAAACCCTGACGTCATGGGCAGCAGGGACTTACTCCCACTCTCGCCAAGTCCAGTGAGGCAGGCAGAGCCACTGCCCATGGTGACTCAGGGATGCAGTCCATCCTGGACACGGGCCATCACCCTTTGGGTTTGTCCAGGAGCAGCTCCTCCGTACCGTCTCCCTGTCCCCAACAGCCAAGTCCTGCGGCGGCAGAATCAAGGCACAGGTGAGGGAGGAAGCCAGGAGCAGGTGCCCGGCCACAGACATACCTGATGCCTGTCCTCACTCAGTTTCCCGAGCGGCACTCAGGCTTTCTCTATTTCGCTTCCGAACACAAAGGATCTCCCACTTGCTTGTCTGTCAGTGGGTCAGCAGAGAGCGGTTCTGAAACCAGGTGACCAGGACCCAGGGAGCTGAGCACCACCCCCACCCCTGCCCGCTGACCCTGCCCCTCCAGGCTTCTCCCACACCGTCTATACAGCATGGATCCCCCAGACAGCTCCGCAGTGTGAACACAGACCCAGCACTCACACTGCACAGGGATGCGTGCCCACACACGCCAATGCCCGAGGGGGTGCAAGGGTGGCGACATCCTCTCCAAGAAGAACTGGCAGGGACAGGGCCCCTGGGCAGGGCTCAAGGTTTACCTGTCAGTGGGCGGCTCCTGGCCCAGGACTTCAGGAAACTGGGCAGGTGCCCCACCTTGCCCTCGGGGCTGCCCCACTGCTGGGCCAGGGCCACTTTCCCCACCAGGCCCTGGAGGCCGGCCCAGGATTCTTCTTGGGGCCCGTGAACATATTTTAATTTCTCTTAAAATCAGAAGGGAACATGAGCAGTGTCCCTTGATTTCCGGGGTGGGGGGAATGGCCCCAGGCGCCCCTGTGGAGACCAGATCCCAAGGACGGAGGTTCCTCACCCAGAACAGTGCACCCAGGGGACACCTGGGCTCTGCAGCTGCAGGTTTCAAGTGCTCAGATTCGCCCACCTGCAGCTCAAACCAGCCACGGTCAGTTGAGTCCAGGGCTGACTGTCCCAGTGCTGAGTGTATAGTGAGTCCAGACTGTATATCACATGCATTTTTATGCCTCCAGCCGTGAAATGTCCTCATTCACATTGTCTGATGGAGGAAGACAGCTTCCACCTGGGGCTTCCCAGGTGGCACTAGTGGTAAAGAACCCGCCTGGCAAGGCAGAAAGCGTAAGGGACGTAGGTTCAACCCCTGGGTGGGAAAGATCCCCTGGAGGAGGGCATGGCCACCCACTCCCGTCATTCTTGCCTGGAGAATCCCCATGGACAGAGGAGCCTGGCGGGCAACAGTCCATGGGGTCGCACAGAGTCAGACACGACTGTGATGACTTAGCACACACATGAGGCCGGAATCGAGGAGAACTCCCTTTAACTCCATAGATGTTTTGGGGTGTCTGTCCTGAGGCAGATGCCGTCCTTGGCCCCGGTAGGGACAGAGCCATGGGCCAAACACACAGCCCCCTGCCCTGTGAGTGTGGAAGCTGTGCCCCCGACCCTGAGCCTTGTGCTGAGCCCCGCACAGAGGGTGATGGCTGGGGGTGCTGGAGAGAAGGTGCTGGAAGGCCCGGGAGCAGCTGTCCCCGGCACCCACCTCCCTCCCGAGCAGGCTATCTGCCCTCCGTTCCCACGGGCGGCCGAGCAGGGGGTCAGTCAGCGACATCTAATCACGCCTGTGGCTGTCTCCTTTCCTCCCTGAAATGGGACGAGACGGTGCTGCCAAGCCTTCTTGTTTTGCGTCCCCCCTCCCCTCCTGATCTCGCCTTTGGTGGCTTGTCTTCCATCGATGCGCAGCTCGTCCTTCTCCCCGTGGACCCTCCCCCACAGGCACTGGTGTCTCCTCAGACCTGGGCCCCGGCTGGGTCCCCAAGTCCTTGGCGCGTCCCAGCTGTACTGCACCCCTACACTGGCAGACCCCCTCTGACAACCACTTGCTGGCTGTATCTTGACAGCGACCTGAGGAGATAGCCTGCTTCCTCCCATTTTATCATCAGCGACAGCAAGTGGGTGAGAATCGGGGCTGTGGGAGCTCCTGGCTGGACTCAGGGAGCACCTCCTCCCTCCTCTGGGCTGCACCTTCTTCAGCTGTCAGAGCCTGTGGCTTAGCTGGTAAAGAATCTGCCTGCAATGCAGGGAGACCTGGGTTCGATCCCTGGGTTGGGAAGATCCCCTGGAGAAGGGAACAGCTACCCACTCCAGTATTCTGGCCTGGAGAACTCCATGGACTGTATAGGCCATGGGGTCGCAAAGAGTCGGACACGACTGAACGACTTTCACTTTCAGAGCAGACTAAGCTCTTTGCCCAGCTCTGACAGCCTGGAATTTAATTCTACATAAAATAAAGAAGGGTAATTGATGGGGAAAACCCAAATCAAACACACATTCACAGGCATCCCAAGGAGAGGTGATTCCAAATTAACCAGTTTCTGTTGTTGTTGTTGGTAAACACCAAAGGCTTTGCAATGCCAGGACTTTGGAGCAAACTTCCTGCAATCTGTCAAGCTTCCACAGGATGTATATACACAATAGGATGTATTTGTACAGAAAGAGGCTTATTGTAAGGAACTGGCTCATGTGATAATGGAGGCTGACAATTCCTGGTACCTGCAGTGGGCGAGCTGGAGACCCAGGAGAGCTGACGGCCTGAAGATGGGAGGCTCAGGGAGAACCAGTGTCCAGTCCAAAAGAGAGAAAGCCAGTGTCCCAGATCAAGGCCACTGGGGAGGAGAAATCCTCTCTTACTTGGGGGAAGGTCAGTCTCTTTGTTCAGGGCCTTGAACTGATTGGATGGGGCCCATCTGCTTTACTCAGTCTGCCCCTTCAAATATTAATTCCATCTAAAAAAACACCCTCACAGACACACTCAGAACTGTATGGTGTCCAAATATCTGGGCCCCACGGCTCAGCCAAATTGACCCATAAAATTAACCATCCCACCTCTTTTGAGGCAAGATTGCAGCAGACGTGGGAGCTGGAGAGTTTCCTCCGGTGGCTGGGACTCCAGGGGCAGAGCTGAAAGGAGCCAAGAGGTGCTCCCTGCCCAGCCCGATGGTGGGCACGCACAGCTTCCTCATGGCCACAGGTGGGGTCCATGGACGCAATTCCCTGGACGGAGCCGTGACTAACCTTCATCCGCCAGAGGGGGCTCCAGCTGGGGGCTGAGGGTGCGTTTCTCTCTCTGACTGTACCGCAGGGACTCTGAGCCTGGGTGCAGACCAGCCTTGCCAAAGGGAAGGAGCAGGACTCGGCAGGCCGACAGTTCCATGGGCATCTGGATCCCTCTACAGGAGCAGCTGGGAGGGTCCTACTTTCTGGAGCCAGGCACTCGCCTCTCTGTGGTTCCCAGAAACAGCCCAGAGATTCCTGTGCCCTTGTGTCTCACCTTGACCCAGAGCGGTTGGGGCTGGCACACAGAGGCTCAGTAATTTGGATACCCCAGGGCTCATAACTGGCTCTCTGTTGCTGTCAAAATGGGTTCTGGTGACTGATTGCGCTCTTAAACTCAAAGGCAAGGTCAGAGTGGGAAAGTCTGGTTGCTTCTATTTGAAGGAAGAGAAAGGACAGGTCATGGGCAGCTCTCGGCAAGGGGCAGAACTTTAAAGGGACCGGCCTCAGGTTTTCTCCTGGAGAACCCCAGGACCCAGCTGACACTCACTGCCAGCTGGCTGGCACGGCTTTGCTGTCCTGGGCATGGACACCACAAACGCAGGGTATGTCCCCAGGCTCAGAACTTGGGCCATGGGTGCCAGCAGCTCCTATCTTGTGATCTGGGTAAAAGGAAAGCAAAAGTGTGAAGCTGCTCAGTTGTGTCCAACTCTGTGACTGCAGCCCACCAGGCTCCTCTGTCCACGAGATTTCCCAGGTAAGAATACTGGAGTAGGTTGCCGTTTCCTTCTCCAGGGGAACTTCCCAGTCCGGGGACCCAGCCTGGGTCTCCTACATTACAAGCAGATTCTTTACCATCTGAGTCACCAGAAAAGTCCAGGTAAAAGGAGGAGATTCCCAATGAAAGAACCAGTATTACCTTCCTAGTATAAAGCAACCCACCTGAAGAATCTGCCAACAACAGCGGCAAACCTTCCTATCGTAAGATAAACCAGAGACGCGGAATCCGCGACCTGGTGGAAAGATGGCCCCACGCCCCCCGGAACCTGGGCTGCATCCCCAGAAGGAACCGTCATGCTGCTCTAGTTAACACTGTTTGGTCTTGCTTGTTAAGTGAACATCTCTTTAATTTATGGGACTCCCCCACCTCCATTCCTTTCTTCCCCTCACGATTTATCTGTTGAAGAACCTGAGCCTCTTGATCTGTTTCCCACAGTGCAGTTCAACTGTAGCCCATCTTCTGTACTTCCTACAAATCGGCAGCCAGACCCAGAGCCTGGCTCAGGCTGAAGAACTCACAGGGCTGCAAGTCTCCAGAGAGACAGAATATGTAGTTGTCTCTTTCTGTGACTTTAGCAGCTGAGCGCCGAAGAATTGATGCTTTTGAACTGTGGTGCTGGAGAAGACTCAACAGTCCCTTGGACAGCAAGGTGACCCAACCAGTCCATCGTAAAGGAAATCAGTCCTGAATATTCATTGGACGGACTGATACTGAAGCTGAAACTCCAATGCTTTGGCCACCTGATGCAAAGAACTGACTCACTGGCAAAGACTCTGATGCTGGGAGAGATTGAAGGCAGGAGAGGAGAAGGAGACCACAGAGGATGAGATGGTTGGATGGCATCACCGACTCAGTGGACATGAGTTTGAGTAAACTCCAGGAGTTGGTGATGGACAGGGAGGCCTGGCGTGCTGCAGTCCTTGAGGTTGCGAACAGTTGGACACGACTGAGCGACTGAGCTGAGCAGCTGAAGATGCTGAACGTTTGTATCTGTTCTCTTACGCAAAATGGCATTATTGTTATTCCTTTGACATTAATTAGCTTGCTTACTTTCATGGGTACTGCTCTCCAGCTTGTCTATTTAGGAAAGGCAGGATAAATTCAGCTTCTTTCTACTTATAAGCTTTCAAAATTGTTCATTATCGTCCTCCAAAGGGGATCAATTCTATATGAAAATTACTTAGAACTATGAATTCTTGGATTTTAACAGTCAGTGGGCTGGAAGCTGACTGTAATCTGCAGTGCCCCATTCCATTTATTTGGCAGCGCCCGGTCTTAGCTGTGACACGCAGCACCTTTTCTAGGTGTGGCATAGGAACTCTTAGTTGCAGCACGTGGGATCTAATTCCCTGACCAAGGATGGAACCGGGCCCCTTGTGGTGGGAGCACAGAGTCTCAGCCAACAGACCACCAGGGAAGTCCCCCAAAGTGTTGCATTCTTGACCAGTGAAAGCCTCAAGTCAGCTTCCAAGCCCTTGTGCTATGACCCTAGTGTCTTTGATCACTTCCTTCATCTTTGATGAGACAAGATGTCCCCGGCTCGTCTTGTAATTTCCCTATACCAGACCTCGAATCAGCCATTTCTCTAAGAATGGCTTATTTCTTTAGTGAGGAAAGGTATTGAAAGACCATAATCCAGGTGTTAGGGATTCTCAGTGTTTACGAGTTGCTCATCGTTTCACGCTTATGTGTACTTTCCCCACTATCTGCAAGTACAGCGGTCCTATGAAACCCTCTGGAAGTCGAAATGGCATTAAGGGAAGAAGGGATCACCTTAGCGTCTGTTTTGGTAACAGAGGCACAGAATTAACTGAGATAAAGCACAGACACGCAGACACAGCTCACAGCTACGGCGGCTGCACGTTGAGGTGCTGAGTGTGGGTTCCGGGAAGGAGCTTGGCTGGGGGGGCAGCCCCCACTACTCGGGGCGCTGCCTCTGTAAACGCTGCTGCCAAACCAACACGGAACACTATTTTCACACAAGCAAAAATACTCTTCGGATTTGTGTTACTGAAAATGGGTGGTAGTGTAGGTCTTTCATAAAAGCAAAAGGGTGTAAGGTGAATTTTGGAAAAGCAGGGTACACGCGCACCCGTGCGTGCTCAGTCACTTCAGTCGTGTCCGACTCCATGCCTCCATGGACCGTAGCCTGCCAGCCTCCTCTGTTCATGGATTCTCCAGGGAAGAATCCTGGAGTGGGTTGCCATGCCCTCCTCCAGGGGATCTTCCCGACCTAGGGACCAAACCCAGGGCTCCCGCACTGCAGGCAGATTCTTTACCACTGAGTCAATGGGGAAGCCCCTGGAGTGTATGTCCACATCATATACTTACTCACGCATATATAACATCAACATGGGTCAGTACATGTTACGACTTGGTGGCCTGATACGGAAACCCGCTGCCCACTGTTAGGATGCCCGTTTCTCAGAGGCTCTGAGGACAGGGACGGGTGGCAGGGGACACCTGCTTTCATGTTGCTCTGGCTGCCACTGTGAGAACCTGCCGCTACATTAATGGCTTGTAAAGTGGGCTCAGGAGACAGCAGAGCAGGTAGGATTTCTGGCAAAAGCCTTCTCTCCCCCCGGGGACAGGCTGGCTGGGTCAGCAGTACCCGCCAAGGTGCTGCCAACTGGAGCCGTCTTGTCTTGAATGCTGCGGGGTGTTGGGGGGGGGCAGGCTCACAACCCAGGCTGGGCACCGGCGTGTGGGCACCTGCAGGCCTTACCTGCCCCACCCTGAGGCCTGGGCACTCCCTGCGGGCACTCCCACCAAGAGCGGACCCCCTGGCTCCTGATGCGGGGAGACACTGCTTCTGTACCTGGGCCACCCCCACCCCCACTCCACAGGCCCAAATGCGGGAGCCTGGACAAGGCGGCCCAGGTTTCCGAAGGTCCACACTTGACCCACCTGATGAAAGGGCCCATTTTGTTACTAAAGAAATCTACCAGTTTCTTCCAAGGCCTTTTAAACTTCATCACAGATGGTAAGTGAAAATGCAAAGTATCATACGTGTCTTCTTGCCTGTCAACTACATCAACATTTTTGTACGCTGAGAAATACTAATTTGTTTTGACATTCCATGTTAAACTACCGTCATGTTAAGTTGCATTACGAGTAACGCAGACCTAATCCATCTGAGCATGTGTCCTGGGGAGTGTTCTTTAGTCACCAGTTTTAATTTAGTATATATGTAAAAGAGAAACATGGTATCTAGTGTCCAGCATGAGTCCTGTTTGACTTCCTGGAGTTTGCAGCCTGTTCTCTGTGGCGTGCGGCGGGGGGAGGCCACTGAGCTGTAGGTACTGAGCCTCGATCCTCGCCAGCTGCCTCTGGCACTAGCATCTCCTCTTCCTCTAATCTCTAGTCTCCTAAGAACTTCATACTCTTCGAAGGAGGCTGCCATTCACAATAAGAAACAGACTTTATTTTAAACAGTTCACATTTATTATTGATAATAATAAAAAAATCTTTTAAAGACTATCAGTATTGTATTACCAAGAGTGAGGTAATATGTTTACAAAACATTTACAGAATTTGATACGTCAATAATGGAATTAGGAAAGAAGGTGAATTAAGACACTAGTAATAGAGGGGAAACCAGAAGGAGCATTAGTGCTGAAAAAAGGCGGAAAGACAGCAGCATCTGAAACAGGGTGCGGGACACTGAAGTAGGGACGGGATCAGCCACAGGACCCCGCCTACCTGCCCCACAGCCCCTCCTGAGGAGAACGGGGTGGCGTGTACTCAGGAGGGAACCCCGGAAGGTGTGTGCAGGGATGTGCTTTGAACTCTTAAAGATGCAGTCAACTCTGGGGATAAAACAGTGCCACTTCTGAGTCAACTTAAAAAGAACTGGTCTTCAGCCTGGGGGAGGGGGTGGCTGCAATTCAAATAGCTCTACAAACATCCCTGGGCTGAGGTGAACTGTCGAGTGAAGCATTTTCTTGGCAGCTGTCAGCAAAATCGCCATCTGAGACACACACAGAGAGAAAGAGAGAGAGAGAGAGAAAGAGGGGACCATCTTCAGGTCCTCAGAATTTGGAAACAGGAAGCACTGACAGGAAGCAGCGTGGATCCACTCCCTAGCCCCCTGAGCTCTCTGGGAACAGGCCTCTGGGTGCCAGGGGCGCAGGAGACTCTCAGCAGCCGGCTCCGCGGGCACACCCGGGTCCACGCTGCTCTCCACACAGTGCCTCCGGGGCAGATTCATAACCATGCAACTCGGGACTTCTGAGGCCATCTCATGCTGAAGATGGCGCCTGGCTCCTGGCCCAGATTCTTAAAAAGCACAGCCTCTGCCACACACACTATCACGTGACACGCCTTCATTCATCGTGGAGACTGACCCAAAGCAACAACTGGACAGACTCACAGAAAACCTGCTTTTCCCATAAAAAGCTGAGAAAATGATGGGCCAATAAAAAGGTAGACCAGGCTTGGTGATCGGAATCAAAAAGAAAAAATTAAAAGCAAACCAACTTCATACTCTGATCGGCTTCAAGGACATCGAATCCTTTGTTACTTGAACTAAGTTTCTACTCACCCCATCCCCACTGGCACACACCCACCCCCGGACACACATGCTCGCATGCACACACATCCACAACTTCCTTTCACAAAGAAGCAGGGCTCCCCAGGCCACAGGCGGTCCTGACATGGCCATGTGCTAAGAACGCTGGTCAGCTACAGTGAATGCGGGAGTTTCAAAATGGCAAATGGGCCTCACTGTCCCTGAAACACCTCCAGTGACAAGAAAGACCACCTAGGCGCTGACACTCCCAGGCTGTGAGGGGCCCAGGGAGGCAAATCGAGAAGGGGCTGCTCAGAAGTAACCCATGTGGGGAGGAAGAACGGCACCCCAAGAGGAGGAGGAAGAGGACGCCCTTGGCCCACGTTCATTGACAGAGAAAGTCTGCTCTCAAGGTACCAAAAGGTTTGAAGGGAGGAGAGAGAAAATAATGTTTAATGATGGTGGTGTTCTTCCTGGCATCACGGGGGGTTCCCGAGAGCCCCCAGCACCAGCCCCCACTTTACAACAGCGGCTCTGTCTGGTCCCAGAGCTGGCTCTGGGCACCCACAGGCTCCCTCTGAGTCATTCCGGTTAGGCAGTGACTACTCAGAGAAGGAACCTAGAGGGCGGTCACCGTCCTCAGAGTGCGTCGACCACCGGCAGGGAGGAGGTGGGGGCCAGCTGCAGGCGGGGGAGCGGTTGGCAGCTTCTGCTCCGCGGAGGAAGGCGGGTCACCTTGGACGGGTGGTGGAGGGACTTCATCCACTAAGGGACAGTGAGGAGGTGGCTGGAATCGTTTTTTTGCATCCACGTTTGAGACAAAGTCAATCTCTTAACTGGTATATAAACTACTTTTCTTTGAAGAGAGCCCTTTGTGCTCTGATTGGATTCTGTGCACACTGTATACAAAATCTATGGCTATTGAGGAAGAGTTACAACTACCTGTCGAGACAGCTTTGGGGTCAGTGACTACGTTTACCATCTGCAGAGCTATCTGCTACCTAGAGGGCCAGAGCAGTTCACACAGCGTGGCCGCTCGGTGGCGGGTGGGCGGCGGTCCGAGGTGGTGGGCCGTCCCCTCCACGCACTGGGCACTACCTGGAGATCATGGAGCTGGAGTGGGACTGGCTGGACGAGGTGGTGGCGGCGCTGAGCTGCGAGAACCCGCTGTGGCTGGACTCCAGGCTGGTCATGGAGCCTCTGTAAGCAGCACAGGGAGGGGAGGCGTGAGGACCCGTGGTGGCCGCCCACTGCCTTCCGGCTGGACCCTGCCCCTTGTTCCCACGGTCCCCTACCACCAGTCACGAGCCGCCCCGGCCCAGAACCCGGCCTCACGTGCCTGAAGTCCTCGGAGCCGATCACCTCGGTGTAGTACATCACTTTGCACTTGTGGGAGGAGACCTGCAGGGAGGCCAGCACGTCATCCACGCGGGGCAGGCTGGTGGCGGCACAGGCTGGCGTGCTGTGGAACTTCCACTGCAGGATGTAGAAGCCCGGCCACCGAGTCACGTGGGAGCCCTGGAGCAAGTCGGGGGGGCACAGCTGAGGACCACCTGCTTTGCAAGACCCCTCAATGGGGACAGACACCAAGGGGACCACAGCTCTGTCCACTCCGATCCAGCATCGATTACTGACCCTGTCGGTGGGGGAGGGGCCAGCTACCCTGGTTCATGATCGGGGACAGTCCCACGCTGCCTCCAGGGGTGGGCCCGCAGCCAGGCCCCTGCCAGGTGCTAGGGAAGCCCTGGGAGGGACCCCGAAAGGCTGTTTGTCCCCAGGGCTCCACCTAGGGAGGAGGAAGCAGGTGCCTACAGGGTGGGAGCCCCCAGGGGGTCCCTTTGCTTACCCTTGAGGGGGTGGGGTCTAAAAAGCTTTCCCAGACCAGCCAACACTCTGAGCGCTTCCAATGACCTTACCAGCATATCCTGGGTTAAAAGGATGTCAGTCTAAAGTAGAATGACAATCTGTGAAAACTGCTTTCTCCCCTAATTCTGGAACTAAAGGCTGTGTGATACAGCTTCAAATGTTCACTATTTTTAAAACTGAATACTCTCTTTCAGTGCTTCTAAGACCACCAAAACACTGACAGGGTTATCCCTGAAAAGTGTGAAGGCAGCAAAATCATGTGTCCAATATGAAGGCCAGAAGCTCCTGAGAACTATCATTCTGAGCTCAAGCACTCGGAATAACTAGCCAACATTTTAAATGAACTGATGGAACACTACAAAGAAATGAGAATGCCCAGTAATGACAGTTAATTTCCCTATGTCCTTATTTGTCTCACTTCTTGGAGTGACTTTCTTGAAGGAGACGAATGCCTCTGGGTCAAAGGTCATCTTAGCTGTGCGTGTGTATCGACTGCCCTCTCCTTCCTTCCGTTTGCTTCTCTGAAAACATCTCCAGAAATAACTCATGGCTTCTGCTGAGCTCTGAGTTCTTCTGAGAGTCACTCAGCTTCCTGAAACACCCTGACTGTAACTAAGAGGACACATCGAACCTCCCGGCCACCGCCCTAAGACTTCCTTCTCCAGACAGAAAAGCCAGGCTGTGGGCATGCTCAGGGGACCGTACCTGCACACTCTCCCCTTCTTTGCAGATCAGAGGCGACTCCACCATGCTGTAGTCCCGGCCCAGCTGCCAGACTCTGTCTATCAGCTGCACGTTGTTCCCTCCAGGGGAAGTGATGCTGTGCGCCCCCAGAGAGTCCTTCTTGGGCAGCTGCGGCGACCGCTTGGAGTGATAGATGTTAAAGACAATGTCCCCTTTGCACACGTCAAAATCCCACGTGATCACTGAAGAGGCGTCCACGATCTGAATGAGAATCTAGAAGGAGAGGTTGGTTGCATCAGCCTGCCCCATGAACATGAGCCTCTGAGCTGATGCTGTGGCCGCACGTCCACGCCGCCCCCCCATCTCCTCTCAGCTGGGGGAGGGGGGTCACAGCCACGGGCCTCCTCAGCCAGACTCCTCACTTGACCTGCTACATGTCACGGGCCAAGCTCTGTGCTCTGTCAGCTCCATTTGCAGCCTGAGCGTCCCCACATGTGAGCTTTAGACGCCACTCTAACCTACCAGGTCCTGGCTGTAAGAAAGGCCTTAATACAAAACAGAAACAATGCTAGACACCACAGAAGTGGTTCCAAGGGTTGCTCTAGGCTGAAGGGCACAGGGGAGGTCCCAGAGTAAAGAGGCCGGAGGGACGGAAAGAAAGAACCCCCTCGGGGAGGAGGGGAGGCAAGCGCAGGCTGAGGGGCCTCTGCCTATGGCCGGCTGAAGGGCTGGGTGGGAAGAGGGAGCCACATGGCCTGGGTGGGGAAAGCCCCGGGTGTCGAGTGCCAATCTAAAAGCTGAATTTCATGCAGCGCCCATACAGCTTCCCAGCAGGGAATGATCAAAGTTGTAGTTTCCAAAGATTACTGTGAGAATTAAAACCAGCTGTAAAAAGTTATGCATTCACTAAAAAATCTCATCAGAAGCCAGGAAGGCCCTGCGCCGCACCCGCCCTGGAAGCCACTCGCTGAGCCCTGTGGGCGGCGAGTCAGCTCCCCGGCCAGCAGTCCTCTGGCCCCCACAGCCACTTCTCACTGCCTTGGCTCTGCAGCCGCAGACTCTCCCTAAAGAGCAGATTCTGCATGGACAGAGCCCTGTCCCAGCACAGCGGCGGCCCCGACACTGAGTTCCTTGGGCCGCCAGCCCTCTGCGGACCAGCCCCTCGCGCCTGTATTCACTACAGGGATGAGGAACTCAGTCCTCGTTTCATGAGACCCCCGTCCTCGATGTGTGCCCTACTGAACCCCCAAAGCTGAGCCGAAGTTTTCGGTGTTCTGACGCAGAAACCCTCTCACAGATAACCCTGTGACCCACAAGAACACGCAGCACACTGATCTCCCTACCCGGGATGACGCGACTGTGACCTAAGGAGAGACGGAAACTCAGCCTCCTCGAGCCTACTGGTCTCCAAATAAGAAATTAACACAGGTAATCCTTGAGACGCAGTTGTCTCCCCCCAAAGAGGCTGTGACTAAGGCTCCTCAAGCCGGTCTCTGCTCATTCAAACCAGAGCATCGTGCCCACTCACGCCAGGAGGTGCGGACGGTGGTGAGGGAGGCACTGCGCCAGGAGGACGGCGGAGGGGCACAGCGCCAGCCTGGCTGGCAGCTCCATTCCAGGGCTCGATCCCATGGCCCTGAGCTGGGCACACACCTTGGCCCGGAGCCCAGGTGGGATGAGCCCACCTTGAGCAGAGCCGCTCACGACACCAGAGCGCACACGCGTGTGAGCACAGGCACATTCTTGCTCACACACCACCACATGACAGCAAGGAGAGAAAACACGTGTGAGCATTTCTCCTCACTCCACCAGACCAGAAAAGTGGCTACATTCCTTAAAAAATAATAAGTAACCAAACCCAGTCGAGGAAAAACAGAAAATGTGATTGGTCCTGCTGACTCAAAACATTAAACTGAGGAGTTACAAACCTCCCTCAGGGGGAGACCTGCAAGGCAGCCGCGTGTGTCAAGGGTCTCGGGTGAACAGAACGTGGAGACGCCTGCCTACTCTTCTCCAGGGGGCGATGACCAAGGGCAGCCAAGGTCTGCTCTGCGAGAGCCTGCTCACCAGCATCCACAGCTACCTTAACTGCAGACCAAGTGTCAACATGAACCTAAAGACCAAGACGGGAAAAAGCATCTGCTTCTCCTAAACGACCCCCTACTGCGGAGACCCACCGAAGAACCCCTGTGGGGAGGGGAGACCTTCCCCACGGCGCCTACCTCGTGCGGGGCCCCTTTGAAGACGCTGGCGGACTGGTAGATGGTTTCGGTCCAGAGCTTGAGGTCTTCGTTCTCCAGCTCCTCCGCGGTCCTGTACAGGGACTTGGGCACCAGGCCCCCCTCCGGCACCTCACACTGGAAACGTAAACATGGCCGTGAGAGTGGTGCCCTCGGAGGCAGATCCCGAGAGCCACATGCCGGCCTGACACACACAACTCCGCGGAGCCGCTTAGGAATGGGGAACACTGGCCGTGTCGTAAAATATCCTGCACTACTTAGGCAAAATAATTGAGAAAAACCACTTAAACACACGTGTCTCGCTTTAAGTAAATGAGAACAAGCTGTAGCTCATTTGCCACAACATTCACTGTAGTACGTGTGTGGGACAGCATCCAGTTACTGAAGCTGGTTTATGTAAGAACCGCCGGATATTTATATTGTGCTGCAAAAGAAAAACGTCATGTTAAGAAGAGTTTTATTCTCTACAGCTACAGGCACTATTTCTATCATATGCAAGTATGGGCAAGATATATAATTAAAGGAGAAAGTTTAGTGTCTACCCAGGTCAAATCGATCAGTCCACAGCAACAGCGAAAAAACCAATAAAGAGTGGCACCGTTTGAATTTGCTTGACACAGGCTGAATTAGAATTTGCACGTTCATGAATGTCCTAACTGACCAGGATATAATGACTTAACCCTCGAGTTCTTAAAATCCAAACGCTTCCTGTGTTATCTGCCCTGGGAGGTGACCACACAGGGAAGAAGCATGGCTGTCTCTGGTGAGCAGGGCAGCAGAAGATGGGGAGGCCACTGCGGTGACGGCAAACTGGATAGCGTCAGAGGCGAGCGCTGCCTCCTCGACGCCAGCCCGACGGTGGCACAGAAGAGCCGAGACCAAGCCTTAAGAGCCTGAGTGGGGAGAGCTCCGCTCCTACGGAGGGAGAGGGGAGAGCTCTGCTCCTACGGGGGGAGAGGGGAGAGCTCTGCTCTTATAGGATTCTTATAACCACAGGGAGGTCGAGTCTCCGCCCCCTCCAGCCCCACTGCTTTCACCCCAACTGGAAGGAGCAACCTCATGGAGTCATGCTCTGATACACTGCATCTGTGTGTCTCCACAGATTTGACCCCAAGCTTTAATCTCAGGGGCACAGGGTGGGTGGGTGGGGGTCCCCTGGCTCATTAGCTCCCTGCACTGCACTGTGGTTCCATCTGGGACTCCTCAGAGCGGGACTGAAGGCCCGAGAACTGAGAACAGCTCTAAACTCCTCTAAGAATTATGCAAGATCCCCCCAGTAGCTGAACCCGTGAGCCTGCCAGGGAGGTCGCATCTCCACGTCGCATAGGCTTCTTTACTGTGAAGGGGAGTGGACTCCCTGCTGGCGTCACTTGCCAGGTCAGCAGGGCGAGTGGACAGCTCCAGGCTTCTGTTTACTGGCCCTCACCTCAGGCCTTCCTGCCCCAGGAGCCATACGGTCTTCAAGGAGCTAAACTCTTGACTCCATCACACGCCCCACTCATCACAGTACAGGGGCAGAAGTGGAGCTATCTGCCTGCTAACCCACAACGCAGGGTACTTCAAATCCTGCATTACATAAAAGAGGACAAGCTCCCTTAATTACCTCTTTTAAGATGTGTTCCTGACATTGTCAACAGGGCAACCTTTTTGGAGAATCAAATTGATTTTTTAACGTTTTAAAGAAATGCACAGTTCCTCTAAAACGGTTAAAGAATCTAATTCACGCAAAGCTGAGCGCATAAAGGAAGCTGCAATCACACTGATTCTAAAACAAGCTCTCATTAGTATTTAACAATGAAGAATGTGTATGTTATCAAAAATTACCTAAATGGCTCAGTTTAGTTTAACCCAGGATCAGACAGATGCCAGCCAAAACCCCAAAACTGAAAGACAAATAATCCAAACGAAAAGTTCTGAAAATAATTTGTGTCAGCCACACCCACCTTCCCTGCCCTCGTGAGCAGTCAGACGTGTTACCTGCCTACGTACATACCATGCACTCTCCACTCAGGAAATCCGGAATGATCTCTTTGTCGATGTAATCCAGCAGGCCTCCAGGCCCTTGGTAGTCATTTCCTGCATAAATGAGGAATTTCCTTCTGGTGTTGTCGTCAATGAATGGACTAACCTATAAATAATTAGAAAAGACCATGCAGTTATACTTGCTCTGCTGTCTGTACTTCAAGGGTTAAAATTACACGCCAATATAGGGGGCGAGGAATTCAAGTTTGATACGCTCTTTCTGTAAAGTCCACAGTGTATGACACGAGGACACACGGGAAAACTTTCTTCCCTTAAATAATCTGAGACACTTTGATCTCTCCAAGCTTGTCTTGTTTCTTCTTAACTAGTTATAGACTTGGAGTCACAGATACACACAGGGACACGAACAGACGCGTGCATGCCTTCTGGGCAACCGCCCGCCGCGGAGACCCACCAGCGTCCAGAGCACGGGGAAGACCCTGGGGGCGCGCAGGATCAGGAGGCGGCCCAGCGTCTCAGGGTAGTTGGCCTCCACCACCTCGATGATGCGCAGCAGGGCCTTCACGCCTGGCCTCCACAGGTGACGCATGTTCAGCCCCTCCAGGTCCACCAGGCAGGTCCAGGAGCTGTGGGTGAGATGAGCTCTGTTCAGCGTGCGCACGTGGCAAACCACGGCCTAGAGCGACTGGCTTTCCTTTCCTGATGTTCTATACGGTTACTAGTGTCCGCTTTCAAAAACATACTGGGTTTTAAAAGTTACAGTGTAGTGAACTCTACTGCTATCTGCCTGTATTAAGACGTGGGCTGCGTGCAGTAGGACCAATCCCTGAAATACCAAAGCCCCCAAGGGCTAGGGGACCGTCCATCCAGGGAGGCCACGTGCTGCCCTGGGCCTGCTGAGCCCCCTCCACTGACGCAGCGGGGCGAGTTTATGGCATTTAAACACGTGTGTGACTAGATGGCGGCGCCTTGGTCTTTGACGATCGTCACTGAGTCAAACACTGCGGCAGGGGCTGGGAACACAGGAGTGAACAAAAGCCCTAGGGCCCCTGCCCTCCTGGAACTTATGTGCTGGTCAACCATCCAGACCCTCCCCAGTGCCCACCTCCGAACCGCTGCACATCTGCAAAACAGTCCACCATCACTGCAAGCTTGGTTTAAGAAAAGAGAATCATTTTTTTCTGTCCCACCTCCTCAACACCAAAAAAAAAAAAGAGCAAAAACCAAGCACTTGCGATCCTGGACTCCCAAGGACCATGAAACTACCACAGGCCGACCCACGCAGGCCAAAGACAGCAAGGCCGGGGACAGAAACACCAAACCCAGCAGCCGTCCCTCACGGCTAACTACAGCACACGTCTACAGATTAATCTGCCCTACCTCCTAGAACACTACGGAAAACAGCAACCGCTTAGACTTGGTTCTAAAACCCAAAGCAGATCCTGGCTTTTTAAAAATCAACTAGAAATACGTGACTCCTATTCCCAACAAGCTAGAAGGGAGAACAGGCTCACGCAGCTACCTGATAGGCCGGCCGAAGACCTTGGTGTTCTCTTCACACCGTCGCAGGCCTTCTTCGTTGATGGAAAGAACCTGTGTACAAGAGCCAGAGAAGTTCCCCCATCAGTCTAAGGGGCCGACACGGCTGCATCCATCTGCGTGGGTGATGGCTGCCTCAGGGAGGCGTGTAAGCCAAACGTCATCTACGTCCTGACACAGTCGTATGCACAAAATATATCATGGAAGCAGCAGCTCGCTCTCTCACAGGGAATGCGCGCTGTCCCCTGTGGTCCAGGAGACAGCTCCCTGAGATGACAGGGGTAGGGGTAACCAGGCAGGCGGGGAGGGCACGACCTGCTGACCCACGTCCAGAGCGAGCGCGTCTAGAAGAGTCGGAGGTAAGTGTCGGCTGAGTGGCGACACTGTGAGGCCTCACGCACCAGCCAAGAGGAAGGACAGCGTGAAAACTGACCTGAAGTCTGGCTCAAGGGACCCCTTCAAGCTGGAGTAACAAGCCCTTCCCCGACAGACGCAATCCACCCATAGACCTGTGTGCACGCGTGTGGAAGCCCCCAAGGAAGCGCACGCACAGTGGTGGGCACCACAGAAGAGGCAATAAAATGCCCACAGTGGGTAACTCAGGATGACTGTTTCTCCATGTGCCTTTTAGGGTTGCTTGTTTCTACTTTAAGGCTAATATTCTTCTCTTCGTGACTGCCCACACTGTGCAGGCTGCCTGGAAGGGGTTGGGGAGACAGGGAAGGAGGCACAGCCCTGACAGAGGATGCTCAGAGCCTGGACCACGTGGTGCTGGTGCAAACAGCACTGCTGAGAGGTCTGATCTGAGGCGGCCCCAGAGCACAGTGAGGGTGGAGGGTGGGAGTCGGCACTGGGGGTCGGGGGTGGGGAGGATGGCGCCTGGCCGGCGCCCCCACGTCACCTTGAGCAGCTGTGCCCGTGGCTGTGTTCGTGTTTCCCCACAGTGGAAAACATTTTCTTAACTTTTGGGCCCTCTTTGGAAGTTTGTGAAATTTTTGAAAAGATCCTCCTTCCTAATTACGAAA
The DNA here is from genome assembly GCA_007570785.1 of Antilocapra americana. NCBI lineage: Eukaryota > Metazoa > Chordata > Mammalia > Artiodactyla > Antilocapridae > Antilocapra > Antilocapra americana. The sequence continues at coordinate 1,983,763 of ML664177.1, read as the reverse complement.
GCGATACGTGCTACTGCGACGGGACCACAGTCCTCTCCCACCCCCGCGGACAGAGACGGGAGTGAGGCCATGGCAGAGCCCCGCGGCGTCCACGGGCAGCACTCACGTATCTCAGCAGGGCCTCCTCGCCGAGGGCTCTCACCAGCCCTTTGGTGTCCATCTGCCCCAGCCGGAGCACGTAGAGGGGCCGGCCGTCTGCAGGGGAAAGACAGGGGGCATCAGTGCTGCTCCTGCCCCGACCCGGGGCACACGGCTCTCAGGCCCCAACCGGGGGATGGGTGCCCAGCATGCCAATGGGGCCCCACACGCGCTCCTGCTCTGGGAAGCAGCAGCTGGCTTCGGTGGTGCCTACAGGAGGCCCAGCGGTCTTTTCTCACCAGAAGTGTAAAAGGAGAAAACAAAAGCCAAGATGGAACAAGTCATTAGCAGGGCCCTGGCGACACCCCACCGGGGCTAGGGGGCCCAGCAGAGCTCGGCCTCTGGCTCCACCACCACGCACCAACGGCATCCCCACTGCAGGGCGCAGCCCAGGAACCACTCCGCCTGCCACCAAAACTGGGCCAGGAAGCCTGTCCTGCCAGGCGTCGTGTGCAGAGCGGTCTGATCAGACGGCCCCACTCCGAACATTCACTGAGGGACGCTGCTCTTGGTTTACGCTTTGTTCACTCCCCAGGCAGAGACAGAAACCCTCCTGTTCTGATGCGCAAACCGGGCTACACACCGCTGCAGACCCTGCACGGGGCAAGTCACCGGGAAGCACCCTCACTAGCACTCTGCTCCGGAAACCCCGCCTTCGAAGTTTTTTAAGTAAGTCAAACAAACTCCGCCTGATTAAGGAACAAAGGGGAGCAAGCTGCTGGGCGGGGAGGAGCCAGGAAGCAGCGGCCTCGGGTCCTCCCTCTGCTCAGCGGGGCACCCCCAGGGCAGCAGGGGCTGCCGGAAAACAGGAACCGGAAAACTCGTTCCCGTGGGGAGAGGGGACAGCGCACCCGAGGGCCCTGCTCATCTCAACACGGGTCGATGCCAGGCTCCCAGGTACCTTTGTCGTGATGGTGCCAGCCGCCTGCGTAGTAGTCCTGCAGCACCTGGGGGGGGTGCCAGGTGTCGAGGATGTAGTCCACCTGGTGCTGCTTGCGCCAGGTCAGAGACTGACACATCGTCTCTCTGGCCTTGTCGATGTTGAAGTCCCGGGCGCGCAAGAACCGGAGGATATGCTCATCTTTGGGGATCTGTTGAGAGAAGGAGATATTTCTAAGCAATGTGAAAAGTTGCTAAGGGGAAAAAGCAAGTTACCAAGGGAATGAGACTGAAAAAAGTCTCACTTCTTACTGCATTATTACACTGTTTAAAATTAGCCACTACCAGAAATACCTTCCTTAATGCTTTAGAAAATATGCATTATTAGTCTGAATAATCTTTAGACTATTCCCGTTTTAGTTTCAGCAAAGGAGAGCGAAGGCGTAAGCAACTTCTTAAACACCGGCTGCTTTGACTCACTGAGCTAACCTACCAGCTTCTATGACCTGCGCACTTTCCGGCTTATGTATTACACGCAGACGGAAACGGAGACTACAGAGCAGAGTTGTTGGTTCCGATAGTGGTGCTGCTGTCCTGACACACCGGAACCTTCTCCAGGTTCCACTCTTGGCAGTTGACAAGTCTGAAAGGTTTCCCTGAGTAAAACAGAAGGCCAAGACTGTGTCTGGGTGTCCCGTGTCCCCGGCCACACGCCCACGCTGCTGGTGCACAGATGAGGGGGGAGTGCAGTCGGCACCCCCGACTGCTGAGACGGCATGGTCTCCTCTCAGAAAGGACAACCATTACATGGGATTACCAAGTGGCCTGGCTTCAAAGCCCGACCCCAGCAGTCACTAGATGTTAAGGCCCTCAGCAAGTTACTGAATTTCTCTGTGTGCACAACAGGGGTGATAAAATTAGCACTGGCTCATAGGGCTGTTGGGAGGATTTAATAAAGACCTTAAACCAGAGCCTAATGCATGGTCAGTGCTCAACAATGGCAGCTCTGACCATAGGGGGTGTGTTCTTTCAAACAGATACCAACGGTTCTTGGATATTGGACACTGAAGACCAAGACTGACAGAATTAGAGAGCAGGCCAGCGCAGGAAGCCAGGAACTACCCAGACACATGGATCTGCCTCTGTCCCACACTGGTCCCCCGGGAGAGTACAAAAAATTGGAACTACCCAGACACATGGATCTGCCTCTGTCCCACACTGGTCCCCCGGGAGAGTACAAAAAACTGGATTACAAAAAAGCTAATTCCTTATGAGGCTACTTACCAAAAACCTTGAAATAAAAGCCCGGGTAATTTTTTTTAAATTTTTTGAAATGGACCTTTTTTAAAAAAGTATTGAATTTGTAACAATACTGTTTCTGTTTTATATTTTGGTTTTCTGGCCACAAGGCACATGAGATCTTAGCTCCCTGACCAGGGACGAACCTGCACCAGAAGGCAAAGTCTTAACCACTGGACCACCAGGGAAGTCCCAAAGCCCAAACAGTTCTAATCTCTGAATAACCTGTGAACTACTTCCAAACCTTCTGAACAGTAAAATGAATGAATATTTGGAATACAATATTGCTTTGTAACTCGATACGTAATTGTTTTCAAGACCACTCACTGTAACATCTACGAATACGCAGCTAATTATACACAGCAGGGCACCTTGACTTGCTAGAAGGACTCAGATGCTGCACACCGGGTCACAGCTCCAGTGACTTTTTGACTGGAGGGTCATTTCCACCTACAGCCTTCGGGCACACTGACTGTGAGTCACTCGGAACTGAGGCTGAACAGCGGCGCCCCTGCACACGTGCGAGGATGCACACTTGGGCGGATGCTCACTTTGCCCTTGTGGGTCTCCTGGAGCCACTGGCGAAGCCGGATCAGGCAGCTCTCCTGCAGAGGAGTCAGGTCACCCAGGTATCTCTTGATGTAGTCTGCGTCTAGTTTGTCTGGAATATAAATTATGGAACATTCTTAACAACAACAACACTGGGGCTTGAAGGCTGCTGAACTGCCCCACCCGGTGACGTTCCCGTGTGGTCCTGGAGCCTGAGAGGTAAATAAATGAGCCACGGGGATGGTGGGCTCTAACCAGCCACCCAAGGGACCCTCAGTGACTGTCTTTAAACCCAGTCACTGCAGAGCCACACGGAAACGTGCCCATTCCACGACACACCCAGCTGCCACCAGGTCACCTCTATTTGCCCAGTGTCAACTCTATTCATGGTATCATGGCTGTTATCGATATTTAATAATATTTAATTCAGAGGGCAAAGCTGAGCCACAGAGAAGGCAGGGAAAAACAAACGCTAATGATTCAACAGAACTTCTGAGGGCAGAATTTTCTTGCACTGTCTTTACAATGGGCATGACACTGAACAATTAAAAAGGGTGTGTGCGTGCGTGTGTGTGTGACACCAAGAAAGGCGTGGGGCCTGCCACCTACAGTTGCGTCTCCATGAAAGTCACTTGGTTCCTCTGAGCCTTCGTTATTTACTCACATAAGAAACAAAGACAAAGGCATTTCCTACCCAAGAGGGACTATTACTAAATGAGCAAGCATTCACAAAGTCCTCAGCACAGTGCCTGGCATCTAGGAAGCCAAAAATGGGTGTGTGGGGGACATAACTGTGTGAACCCCTTCCTGCCCATTTTTTTAAAACTCCTGTTTCTTCATTCTAAGAAAAAAATAAAATGAATGTGTTATGCAAGCCAGAGGCAAGGGGACACGAACAAGATCCACTTTTGGTTCGTGTCATAGCCACGTGTCCCGAGAGGCAAGGGTTGCGGGTCCGCCTGGAGTCCTGCCGTCAGAATGAGGCCCCTCGCCAACTCACCGTCCGGGGTCCCTGCGGCAGGCTCGGGTGCCCCGCTCGGGGTGCTGAGGGGCTCACTGCTCAGCCCTTCCTTGAGCGCGGGGTCAGGCACGACAACAGTCAGCGACGCTGCTGGTTTCTTGCAGGACAAGGACGTCTCCAAAGAGGGGGCGGCAGCAGGTGGAGTCCAGCGGGGCACAAATGTGATGCCTTCTTCCTCTAACTGACGAAGGTAGTACTCGATGATTTCCTTGCCCTTGGGAGCAAAGCCAGTTTTGAGGTTAGTACTATTACACTGAGCTTTCAAGTTACTCACTCCTCATGGGTTCTGAAAACCATGATGAAAACTGAGTGACTACAGAACAAATAGGAGGAAGAAAAGCCAAATGCTTTTGTGTTTTTTTTCCCCATCATTTTACTTCCTCTTCTCTAGAGGTCTAGGAAATCGTGTCTGTCCCAGATGGCACTTTTTACATAACTAGTTACAAGCACTGATTTACCACCCTGTACACAGTATGTGCTTTGCGTCTCAATCCACATGCTTCCCAGCAGCACAGAGAACAAGCCTTCAGGAAGCACCCCCTAATCCCACATGACATATTTTGACACCAAAATGCCATGCCGATGAGCAGCAGCAGGAAAACAAGGAGGAAGCTTCTTCCAGGGAAGATGCACGTCACCTCCCAAGGCCTGGGGCCCGAGAGGCCTCCCCCAAAGTGCCTCCTCAGGACAGCAGGGCCTCCCCTAGAGGGCCCCGGACTCTGGTCCCACCTCTCCCTGCAGTTCCAAGCAGGGAGCACCACAGCCAGCGGCTGCACACTTGCCCTGACCTCCACCAGAGACCAGCGTGGTCTGCGGCCCCAACCTCACTCTCACTCGCAGGGACCCCTGACTAGCCCACCCCCAGCCTCCTGAAGGAGCCTCCAGCTTGGACCACTTCAAGAGACTTCCTGCCCACCTCTCTTCATAAAACCCCAAGGGACACTCACTTTTTTAATGTTGCTGGTATATTGTTTCATTGCAATTTTTTCTACTGTACTTTCAAAACCAAAGAAAGATTTAATATCTAAACTTGCCGACTGTTCAAAACAGGTCCAATCTTCATTTTCAGGGTGAACCTGCAGGTAAGAGAAAGTATTTTCATTAATTATACTGACAACTGAGAATATCATTTGCTCCTCAGTTCACTGGTACCAAGGGGGAAAAATAAACACTCACTTTACTAACAATGTTATTACCATGAAAATAGCAGACGGAAAAATTACACAGAGATTCAGAATTATGAAAAGGCTCAAATAATATTTCTAAAATATTATAAAAATGACTATTAAAAGGAAAGCTTTATTCTCATGCTTGGTAGTGTCATTCATTTATTCATTCATTCACCGTATTTATCGAGTAGTATTCTCTATCACAAACAAAACCAAGATCCCTGCCTTGTGAAGGTTACAGTCTGGCAGAAGAAGACTGACAGTCAGCCATAAACGTAATAGGTAGGAAGTCACGTCAATGCTGGAAGATAAGTGCTATGGAAAAAAGGAAAGCTGCTAGCAGGGCTAAAAGGACTGGAGGGCAGGTTACAGAATTAATAGGATGCTCAGGGCTGGCTTCGTCGAGAAGGGGAGATCTGAGCGAAGCCCGTAGGAGGTAAGGATGGGCGTCGAGTGAAGGTCTAGGGGCAGAGGGAGCAGAGACCAAAGGCCCTCTGAGAAGCACGCCGACGTGATCAGAGACGGTGAGACGGCGGGCAGGCCTGTGCATGAAGCAAGCAGGACACAGAGGAGAGTAAGAGAAAACGCAGGGCCTTGTGAGCCACTGTGAGGCTTCTGGGTTTTTCCTCTGAGTGAACTGCAGACACTGCAGAGCTCTGAGCCCTGAGAAAGCATGACGTGATCTGACACACTTTAAACGGATCACTGTGGATTCAGCGTCAAGGATACATTATAGGAAGGTGAGGGTGGAAGCGAGAGACCTACTGGGTTATTCCAATACTCTGGTCAGAGAAGTTCTTGCTCTGGGTGGTGAGCAGGGAAGACGGGAGGCAGATAAACGCATTCAGATCCAATCTCAGAGGGACACACATTTCAGAAGTGTTAGCGTGGGCCAGGAATGACGTGGTGTACGCATGTTAAAGACAAACCAGGGCATCACTTGGCCACCTTAACTGCCACAACAATGCAGTCTATTCCGCAGGACACCACGGCTGCCCTCCTGCTGATCCCACGCATCAGAAGCCAGTGGCTCTGTGTGACGGAGAGCGGCCCTCTAGACAAGGCCGTGCCCCCGCGCCGCCGGGCGCAGCTACTCACGCTGTAGCAGCAGTGCTCGTTAATGATGACCCGGCTAGAGAACGTCTCGTTACGGGCCTCAATGTGCAAAGTGCGTTCCCGAGAGTTCAGCGAGTTTTTCTGGATAAAGTAAACGTAATCAACTCCTGCAATCTTCAAAACAGAAACAGAAAGAAAGAAGGGTTAAAGAGTACACCCAAGCGCAACAGAAGCAGTGAGCCCGGGTTCATTTCGGTTTTGTGGGGACTGCCTTTTCAGGTGCCCTTTCCAGCTACCTTTTTCAGCAGTCGAGGCGCATCTATATCCAGTTTGCAGCGCCTTTCTATAACGTGAATAGCCCCATCTTCACTCCTGAATTCATTCACAGTGTCGCTGTCCACAAACATTGGAATCAAAGGACACGTTGGGAACCTCCTTTCATAGGCCTGTGAATACAATTTTGAAAAAAAGGAATTGAATAAAGATACAGCCTGGCAGTCTGGCATTGATAAGTCTCCCTGGAATAAAGGCATCTCTTCATACACACCAACAGTTACATCACAGCTACCTTCATCTTTACACCTTCAACTTTCATAATTTAAAAAAGAAAAAGACATTCTGTGTGCATGGACTGGAAGACTCAACACAGTAAAGATGTCAATTCTCCCCACATGGATATAGAGATTTAACATAATTCCTTTAAAATCCCAGCAAGATTTTCTTTTGCAGCTTATGGACAAGAGTACTTTAAAACTTACATGGAACGGCCAAAGAACGAAAATAGCTAAAGCAATTTTGAAAAAGAAGACTTTGTTGGGAAGCATCCCTTCCTATCTCAGTAAGAACGCTCACTATGCAGCTACAGGAATCCAGACTGTGTGCATGGGTGGGGGGAAAGACACAGAGCTCAGTAGGTGGAACAGGGAGCCACAAACTGATCTGCACAAACGTGCCTCCAATTGGTGCTCCCCCAACAAAGCTGCTAAAGCAACTCAATGGAAGAAGGACAGCCTTTTCACAAATATTATTGGAGAAATTACACATCCATATGGGAAAAAAAAGGAACTTGATGAACCCCATACTTATAAAAACTATCTCAAAATGGATTATGAACTTAAATATGTTTGTAACGTATTTTTAAAAATTTATCTTTTGACTGCACCATGCAGCTCGTAGGATCTGAGTTCCAGGACCAGGGATCAAACATGAAACGTGGGCCCTCGGTAGTGAAAGCACACAGTCCTAACCACTGGACCAGGGAAGTCCCTGTAACATTCTTGAAATGACAAAATTATAGAAACGGAGAACAGATTAGTGGCTGCCAGGGGGTGAGAGGGGAGTGGGTGTGACTACAATAGGGTAACAGGAGGGGACCCCTTGGGAGACGCTGTCTCAACTGTATTGTGTTGATGTCCTGGAAGTGATGCTGAACCATCCTATTGGTTGTGATGCTAAAAGACGGTCTCTTTGGATGTTACTGTCGGGGGGAAAAACGAGTAAAGGACATGTGGAATTGCTCCATAATATTTCTTGGGAATAATATGCCATAATATCCTATAAGTCTATCATTATTTCAAAATACAAAAGTTGGAAGATTTGCTATATAATTTGTCCAAACTTTTAGGAAATGCACACAGGCATCAGATTTAGTTTGCTCCATAGCCATCCGTGAAGATCACTGATCTAAAGATACTGCTGAATTCACACTAGAACTGAAGCCAGCCGATGGCTCACAGGTGTGGATGAGCAGGAAGCCACAGGACACAGGATGCCAAGTGTCTGGCAGTGAGAAGAAACCTGAAAAATGAAGCCCAGGGCTCGCCTCTCAGTTCTGCTCCCCCATAAGGAAAGGCCACTCCCCTCTCAGGCTGCAGGAGAAACGAGGACAAGGGCAACTGAGACATCCCATCTTAAAACTAACGACAACCAAACACAGATCTGAGGACGGAATTTATGGCACCGAAACGGTTAATCGAAGGGTGGAAGTGGCACACAGTGCCCTGACTTTACCTCTGAAGCGGTGGGGGCAGTTTCAGAGCACCGTTATACCAAAGGTTCCCGGAGAAGTTCCCCAAGCGGTCACAAGGGACCCATGAAACACCAGGGCGACTGAGCGGCTCCTCCACCCAGGATGCCCATGACCATGTCATTCCAAGTGACTGGGTTTTCAGTACGTATTTCATCTTCTCTCCATCACATCATTAAGTTTCCCCAGTCTGAAACATGTATGCTGCACTGCTGCTGTCCACGTTATTTACAAGGCCAGGCAACATGCGAGGGAGGGGAAGAGGAAGCAGACAGGTCAGGAAATGGAGTCAGGGAAACACACAAGTGTCCTAAGAATAGGCAAGTGCTCTAAGGGCACAGGAGAAAAGAATAAACAGCTTGGAGGGGTGGAGGCTTCGGGAGGCTTTAAGGGAGAGGAGGCATAAACACTGGGCCTCAGCGGAGAAAGGTCTGGGCGTAGTCAGTGATGAGGGGAGAGCATTTTCAGGAAAGAGAACCCAGGAGTGCAACTCTGCGGAAACCTCGGGGTGAACAGGGACCCACGGCCAGCAGAGGAGGAAACTGGTGACCTGTAGTGTGACACTGTCCCGCTCCCGGTCAGCACCAACCACGTGGCCAGGCCCCCAGGGTGGGTGCGTGTGTGTGTGTGGGGGGGGCCAGGACGGACAGAAGGCCCTGCCTTCCTGCGGATGCGACCATGTGACCAGACGGTCTGGAAGGGAGGCAGAACTCAGGTGACCAGCTGTATTTGCTTTTTACATGTTTTTACTTTGGGACTTGAAAATACATTCTTCAAACTTAGCTACTCCCCTTCATTCAAATATATTCTGAATCCCATAACTGCTGTCATGGGATATAAATCACATGAAAATTCTCTTCATGCCTTTTATAATAAACAACATTTAAGAAGTTTATTCAACTGCTGAGATCATACCTCAGATAATTTAGGCCTCAATGAGGCCCTAACATTTGTTAGTATTAGGTACTGCACACACAAACAATTCTAGAAAAAAAAAATTGGTGAGTATCCTTTGTTCTACACACTGACACTGTCTAAACTGACTTCTAAATTTTCCTGCATTGGAAAAAAAATGGCTTTGTACACTCCAGCACTATGACATGTCAAGAAACTGAGACGACAAGAGCTTCAAAAAAACAAGTCTTCTTAAGTTACATAAAGGGTAGAGTAAGGCCTTAGCAAGAAACAACCTACGCTCGGCTCTCTACCACTTAAGTACCTATTATATCATTTGCAAAATACCCACAAGATCCTTGAAATTCCTGAAATAGAGTGGTCAGCATAAGGCATTACCCACACAGGCTAGCCTTGAATTTAAAACGGAAAAAACTTTCCATTCCCTGTAAATCTATCCCTCCACATAGACTCATATTCGCAGAGACACTCATTTTCACCTCGGTATGCCCCAACCAGATGGTACTGGAGGTAGCCGGGCTAAAGAGTGCTAACAAAGGAGTCGGCCTGTTCCTCTCCAAGGCTCCGTCCATGTGGGAAGTGGTTGGTGAGCATCCAACCTCCTCCCTTCACGTGGCACCCTGCCACCAGAGGCAGGGTGACAATCGGCCACAGGGCAGAGACCAAGTCCTACTTCTCTTTGATTATCCAGAAGAAGGACCTCACTCAATGTTTGGAACAGAGTCACTGTTCAATAAACATTTTTTGAAATACGGAATAAGAGCTTCCTCAATCAATCAGTCAACCCAGCTTTTTGTTTCTGTGTGCACTTACCCTGGCTTATCTTTAGGAGATATGTGAGGCTACTGAATTTTGTGTACTGTTAGCACAGAAAACTCTTCACTTTCTAGAGGAGTAAGGGAAAGGAAGACTGAAAGAAGCTGACAAAACTTTAGTCTCTGATATTGCTTAGGATATCAGCAGTATTCTTGCCTGGGAAATCCCATGGACACAGGGGCCTAGCGGACTATGGTCCATGGGGTCACAAAGAGTAGGACACGACTCAGTGACTAAACAGCAACCACCACGATCCTAGTTTTTCAGCACAAACTAAAACCTATAAAGTTTCTGAAGCCCCTGAAAATTAGAAGCATTCTAATTCTACTAGAATATTTTATTAAAAGCATTTACGTTCTAGCTCTATCTGCAAGGGCCTAGAATACATGACACCTCAGCTGCCGTAAGCAAGCTTGGCACCCAGTTCCTGTTTCCCAAATGCCACTCCCTACTAAAAAGGAAGCTGTGCTCCTTGGAGAAAAAGCTGATTACAAGTCTGGAGCAAATAAAGGTTAAGGTGAGTCTGAAGCATTTCTTACCAGAAATCAAGAAAGTGCTCAGTGACTGATGGGAAACCAGCCTGAATGGGTTCCCCTTGTCAATCCCCAGATAACTGGAGCACCAGAAAGAAAAAAGGTGATAAAGCATTATAAACCATATAGAAATACTCAAGAAAAATGGGCAGGGAAGGAAATTTAACAGAAAAAGATCATCTAATAATCACAGAAGGAATGAAAGAATTAGAAAAATCACATTCTGCAACCATTAATTTATAATAACTGATTGAAGCAAGGATCATCAAGGGATGCTACAGAAACGGGGTTGCTGGAAGACAGGACAGCATCAAATTATGTATGGTCCTGCTGGTTATGAGTGACAAAGGCATAATAGAACTGCTATTATGCTAAGATCTAGTAGACATCACCTTCACCAAAAGACTGTCTGGGAACAACTTGACAATCTGATGGATGCAATGGAAGCATACACCGGCATAAGTCCTCATGATGCAAACAGCAAACTAAAGCTAATCAACAGGAACAACCAGACAAACCCAACTTATGGAATATTCTGCAAAACAACCAGCCCAGACCTTTAAAAAGGAAAATCTGTCGGATTTCTCTGGTGGGTCCAGTGGTTAAGACTTCACCTTCCAATTCAGGGGGTGTGGGTTCAATCTCTGGTCAGGGAACCAACGTCCCATATGCCATGGGAGTGGCCAAAAATTAAAAAAAGAAAAACTGTCAACGTCTTGATGAACAAAGAAAGCAGGGAAGTGTCTAGAATTAAGACAACTGAAGAGACAGGATTATCAAACGCAATGCTGCCCAGGCTCCCGGACTGGAATAAACGTAGCTCTAGAGAACAGTTAAGGAAACGCGACCATGTATTACATACTAAGAGGCAGTATTCTATCAGTGTCAGCTTTCTCAGTTGTGATAATGACAATTACATAGGAGAATATCTATTCTTCAGTATTCAGGGCAAAAGTGTTAAGATACACACAGCTTACCTTCAAGTGGTTCTACAGAAAAAAAAAAATGTGTGTGGGAAAGAACAAGATAAAACAAATGTGTTCGTTTACATGAACTATGTACAGTGCTCACTACACTTTATCAACTTTTTAATAGAAATTTTTCAAAATAGAAAGTTGGAAAAAATATTAACAGGAAAAATTCACATGAAAACCCACAGTGCCTCTGCACATAACTGATTAAATACAACACTGTCGTATTTTATTCATGAAACTGTACACAAGGTTGGGTGCGCCCACAGCCCCAGCCCAAGGAGGAGGTTGAGGGCACGGCCCAGGGGACCCTCCTCATGGGGCCTCCTCCCCAGGCGGCTTGCTGTCAGCTCAGAGGTAAGACACAGGCCCAGGGAACTCAAGCTTCTGGTTTTTAAATCCCGATTTTACGAAGTGACCCTATTTTTAAAACCCTGTTTGGGCCAAAGAGCCCACACTTGCAGGCCTTCGATTTTACTTCTGCAGGAGGAAATGTCCAGAAGTGAGGAAGAACCCCACGTTTCAGCCACCGCCAGGTTCCAATCGCTGCACCAGAAAGAAGAGCCAAGAGGACTTTCAAATGTCTTTTTTTTTGGCCAACTATCTGCAGTGCTATCAAGTCATCTCCTAATCATACTCAATATTTATCTAATACAAAAACCAAGAAAGGCAGAAGGAAAGTAACTCTTCCAGAAGTAATTGCTTCAGAGTGAGAGGCATGTTCTTTGATGTTTCCTCTTAAAAGGAAAAATTACTTTTGGAAGAGAAATCACCATTGCAGTCATTTGCTGGCTCTCTCTGTCTACCACAGCGGTCGTTTCGCGGGGAAAAGCAGCCCTTACAGCCTCTTCCACTCGCCTCTGAGAGGAGGGCCGCTTCTCGGTGACAGCTCCCCACTACCTTCCGACACCCACCCTTCCTCTTTCAAAAGGGATTTCTGAGCCTGCAATTTGGGAGCTTGGCAACAGTACTTTCAGTTTTTAACCAACCTTTGAATGCAATTGTGACATATTAAAAGCTAGTGCTGTGCTAAAGAAAACCATATTTTAGTGAAGACCTTTCAGCCTGTGAAGTAATAAGCTTAACATTGCGTTCTGCCAGGAAAACCCATCTGAAAGAAATTCCATTTAAAGAATCCACCTTTAAATTGAACTCTGTTCATACCCAATTTAGCCAGCAAAGTAAGCCAGCTGCTTTCCATGGAGAAACCTGGCTATCCTACGGCACCAGACATGACCTTCATAAATAGGCCGGGTTTACACTGGAAGAATCAGTGAGTGAAAAAGTTAACTGTAGCTTTAGACTCTCTTAGAAATTGAAGTCATGAAGTGAACTGTTAGCTGCTCAGCTGTGTCCAACTCTATGCAACCCTGTGGACTGCAGCACACCAGGCTCCTCTGTCTACGGGATTTTCTGAGCAAGAATACTGGAAGTGGGATATTCTCAACCCAGAGATCGAACCCGGGTTACTGGGGCTCAAAAAAATATACCACCCATTAAGAAAATGTGACAAACTGACCCAAGTCGCTCAGAGTTATATTTCTATTAATTCTGCCTCTAAAATTACACATATGTAAAGACGGCTTGTATATGCAACCGTATACCAAGGTTCTAGAGGACACACAGGTGGAAGACACAGGAGCATGTGACTGTACACAAGGCAGCAGGGGGCCCCCAAGGAGAGGTGGGCAACGCGGGGTGGGCTGAACGACAACACCCTTGCTGGGCGGCTCCCAAGGGCTCCGGAGGCTTTGCGGAGGCAGTATGTCTGCAGGGAGTCTTGAAGGGCAGGCAGCTTTAGAGAAGTAACCTGCAGAGAAGGGAACATTCCGGGTTGGGGGGAACAGGACGGGAATCAAAAGTCAGCCAAGCTGGATGAGTCTAACTGCAAGATAACCATCTAAGCCAAATGCAGATACGAAAAGAGACAGTAACCCACGGAACCCAGGGCCCCTGCGCTGCGCCTTGTCCTAACTCAGCCCTGGGTGGGCCTCGCGCTCCACCTCTAAACTGAGGTTCCAAGTCAGATGCTGCCTGTGAATAACTGCTCATACTTAACAAGACAGTAACAAAACCAAAACCTGTGGATATCTGTGCCCTTTGAAGGAAAAGTCATAATTCGGTCAGTCGTAACATACACTTCACTCACCAACTACTTACTGACAGACCCAATCAGATCAGCTATGTTCAAGGCAGTCCAAGACCAGCAAGCTAACCACGGTGACACGGCACACACAGCCGTATTCTGGGTTCATCCCAAAGTCACTTCCCTCAATTCCCAGTCTTCAAATGGACCAATATATCAAGTCATAACAACAGGACCGAAACCTGCTGGTAAGGTCAAACAAGAAAACAAAACGAATATAGTGAAACTAGAAAGATACATATAAAAATTTAATGTGCCCCAAGCCATTTCCCTCTAAGATCAAACATATCTGAAGCTTAAATTATGAATTTCATCTTACACAACCTCAGATTCTGTGATCCCAATAACACACTTTTCTCAGAGGTAGTATTTAGTCTGAAAAAGACTTCAATTCAACCCATGGTGCCACAGGTCTAAGGAAAGGGCATTTAAGAGACTCAGGCAACCCAACAAAGGAGGTTGATTTCTTTGCTAGCGCCTTCTCGCTGAAATGCGACCGTGTGACGACTGCGGAAGGCACAATTATGGCTGAGAGAACAGATGGTGGGAGCACAGCTCACCCACAGAACGCACCAAAACGCTCGCAACTACAAACATTTTAGACAATCTTTTTTTAAACTAGGAACACATCCTTTTCTCCCAACACCTACCCTCACAGTTAGCACACAATGATTTAGCCAGCTCTGTTTACTCTTGGTAAAGGAGCCATTTCATCGTGTATTACTCTACACCACAGAGGGGGACCGGCAGGCCCTGGCAGACACGCTGAGGGATTTTGCATCAGCACACCACAGTTCCTTTTACTCACATCTACTCCTTTGCTCCAAGAGCCCTAAACATGAAATGTTTTTGTTAAAGGATAAGAACTTTTGTTAACACGCTTTAACAGACTGATAGAGCTACTGGATTTTCAAATAAAACTCAGTATGCTTGACTAACCGCATCTTGTGCATGTTAATTTAGATTAGGAAACTATGGCCTGTACTTGTCCAAACTGCTTCGTGTTTCTGAAAGATCTCAAGGCTGGCATTTCAGACAACAGCCTGGGGGTGCCATACTTCCAGTGGGTTTATTATCTTGAAGACAAGCATGCATGGAATTTCTGATTGGTTATCTGGAGTCATATGTCCTTAAAGCGCTGTCACTTGGTGCAGAATGCCAGAGGTTCCCAAATTTTGGTTCATGGTATCCTTGGGATCTCAATAACTTTTTCACCGTGTCCCGAGGCCAAAGCAAATAAATACCACTTATTAGATTATGGGGTCCAAACAACTTAAAAAGCATTTGGGTCTTAATAACTTAGTAACCATTTGAAAAATAATACACTTATTAAGTTGAAGGAGAAAATGTTTTTGTTTCAGTCCTAAACAACGAGTGACCTGAGGATGTGTGTGCTCCTCTCAGAATCACGCTGCGCTGCTCTGAGTTCCTGCTGCCTCGTCTAGCACAGCAAGCACCGCAACCCCAGCCAAAGATGCAACACCACCGAAGGAAATGCAGTGTGATCCCGAAACCGTGACCTGCCCTGAACTCAGAGTATCACGGTGCTTCCTCAAAAACTGAAAGTGTCCTATCGCCCACGGGTGCTCGGGGGTGCCTCAGAACACACTTTGAGAACTGTGCCTGCAAGGGCTCTAAATTTTATTCACTCATTCACAAGTTCCTCTGCCTATAAATTACATCACTCAAAATATAAACAAGGACTTCCCTTGTGGTCCAGTGGTCAAGAAACCACCTTGCAATGCAGGAGGACAAGGGTTCGATCCCTTTCCAGGGAACTGAGACCCCGTAAGTGGCAGAGCAATTAAGCCCACACACCACGACTTCCGAGCTAGCGTGCCATAGTGACACCCAGGTGCCACAGCTAAGACCCAAGGCAGCCAAACAGATCAGTAACTGTAGTTTTAAAATGAAAACAAATGAGCACCAATCCAACTGATTACCCTCTACTATCAAACTTTCTATCAAATACAAAACATCCAGTGTTCAAGTTAAGTTTCCAACTTCTGCATAAAGGCCTTCAAAAATCTAAGGGGTAAGCAAACTTTTCGCATAAGTGAAGGGCCAAACAGTAAATATTTTCAGCTTTCTGGGCCAGACAGTCTCTGACAAATATTCAGCTCTGCCTTTTGAGGACAGAAGCAGCCACAGACAATATGTGAACAAACTGAACAGAGCTGGGTTCCAATAAAACGGTATTTATAGAGACTGAAATCTGAATTTCATATACTTTTTATATGCCATGAAACAGTCTTGAATTTTTCCCAACCACTAAAAAACATAAAGACCTATTTTAGCTGATGTACAAAAACAGACACTGGGAAAACTGATGCTGGGAAAGACTGAAGGCAGGAGGAGAAGGGGACGACAGAGGATGAGATAGTTGGATGGCATCACTGATGCAATGGACATGAGTTTGAGTAGGCTCCGGGAGTTGGTGATGGACAGGGAAGCTGGCGTGCTGCAGTGCGTGGGGTCGCAAAGAGTCGGACACGACTGAGCGACTGAACTGAGCTGAACAAAGACGGCAGGCCGTCGTGTGTCCATTCCTGATCTAAGTGATTAACTGCAACGGGTTCCATTTAATTATTTCCCCATAAAAACTCAAGAGTTATTTTTAAACGCCAACCAGTCAAAACAGTGAAGAATAAAAATTTTAAATAAAACAGGATCACAAGGCCAATAGACTGTCACTTGTACTTAACTGCTCTCTGTTACACAAGGGGGTCTCAACAATGCACTTCTAACTTTCGCACACAAATCTGACTACATACATTTAACCCAAGAAAGAAGTGCGGAGGGGAAGAGAGGAGAGCACGAATGTGACTAAGGAGGGTAACTCTCACCCTTCCACTCAAAGAACAGATGCGCTCTAGAGCCACCTCTTCTATAATCTGCAGCCACCAACCACACGTGGCTATTTAAATTTAATTAAAAATTAACATTAAAATTCAGTCCCTCAGTCTCACTAGCCACATTTCAAGTTCAAGAAGCTGCTCTGATCTTCTTGGCTGACTCATAATGCTAATTTAACTGTGGTGATGGTCTCACAGGTATACACATGTCAAAACTCATCCAATTATGCATCTTTAAAAGACATAGTTTATTATTTGTCATTTACATGTCAATAAAGTGGGGAAAAACAATAAAAACATAAATACATATAATTTTAATTGGCAGGCCAACTCTGGGAAGCATTTCTAATAGTGACCAGTATTTCCTGATAAAGAAGCTTGATTTGCCGTCATCAGCACAGCAGGAAAACTCAAGGTTAAGTGAAAAGGAAAGCAGCGTCAAGGCATTATTCATAATTGCCCAAAACAGGAAGCAACCAAATGTCCTACGAAAGGTGAATGGATAAACAGTCTGTGCGTGGTACATCCACGCAGTGGAGCCTTATTCAGCAATAAAGAGAAATGAACTATCGAGCCACAAAAAGAGGTGGGAGAAGCTTAAATGATTACAGCTTTGAAAGAAGCTTATGTGAAAAGGCTGCAGATCGTACAATCCCAACTCTCTGATAACTGGAAAAGGCAACACTACCGAGAGAATAAAAAGACCAAGGGCTGCCAAGTGCTGGGGAGAGGAGGCAGGCGCGGAGGGTGGGGCACAGAGGAATTTTAGGGCAGAGAAACCACTCCGAGGGCACTGTTCTGGTGGACACAAGACACGAGACACCTGCCAAAACCCAAAGGCCTACAAAACACACAGTGAATCCAATGGAGACGATGGACTCTAGTTAATAACAGCATCTAAACACTGGCTCACCAATGAAAGAAACACGCCACGCAAGATGTTAATACAGGGGAAGCTGTAGAGGGGTATATAGATATTCCATACCACCTGCTCAGTTTTCTGTAATGTGAACCTAAAACTGCTCTAAAAAGTATAATCTATTAAGTATTTAAAAAAAAAAAGAGTCAAGTAACACCTTGGCCAAAGGTAAAAGCCTATTAACTACCTGAGCTATTGGAAAAATTTAAAACAGTTCTAAGAAGAACCTAGAGAAACCCATAACATCTTTTATTCAACATTCTCTCCCGCGACAGGCACTGCAGAGCAGGCACCTGGGATGCACGAGGGAAAGACCAGGGCTGTCCCCACCAAGAGCTCTCACGGAGGGGGGCAACAAGGCAGGCACAGGCCCCCCAGCACCGCTGCCCAGGGGGAGCCCCCATGGCCACACGGCAAGTGGGTTCACAAAATTTCACCTTAATTTCTTCATTTTTGATGAGCAGAATTGCAGAAGATTAAGAAAAAGAAAACGGAAGAGTGTTTGGCAGCCCTGACACAGAGTAAGTACAATACTCAAAAAAAGAGGAAAAAAGTGTCTGATCACTAAGCAAAGACACTGCCACCCACAGTCCAGGAGCTGATTTAGCTTGGCACAGAAACAGGAAGAGAATCTAATGTGAATGGCTTAAAAAAAAAAAATTCACCCTCAAAATCCTTGCTCACCAGGCTAAAATGACAATTGTATCTTCCATGGCCCTAAAAACACAAGATGTAAATATCATGAGACTTGGCTGGAAACCATTTTAAGTTGATAATTAGCCAACTTATAAAAAAAAAACGGAAGTAGTTATGAATATCATAGAGGTCTCTTTCCTTCTATAAAGAAAAAGAAAAAGTCAACAGAAATAAAGATAGAAATGATACCACTTCAACTTAGGGATTGAGAGTAAAGTATTCCCTCTGCAGTATGAAGAAAATACAAGAAATATATTGATTTAGTTATATAACTCATTAAGTCTACACTAAACTCAGTTGCTAGAAACAGATATGGCCCTGAAGATAAACATGACCAAAGCTGGAAAGAGAACTTTCATAAAATAAATGGGGGGAAGAGGGGCTGCTGAGGAAACAAGAAGTTCCCTGAAAGGTTCTGGTTACAGGGAGCCCTGAATCAGGCTTAACCTTAATGGTAGTAACATGTTCCTCAGAATGAAGAAACACAATACATTTGGACGGGAAAGAACTCGCAGCAGGAAACTAATGGCTCAGCTCCCATCTCGGCCTGAATGAATGTAAACATCAGACTATTCCCACAGCCCCGGAGAGTCACCTACTGTTTCAAGGACAAAGCCCTCTCCGGGAAACCTTGTACAACTGTCTACCCAAGTGCACCAGCACGCTTGGCCTCAAACTATTTTAAACTCACAGCTCCTAGCAACTTCCGAGCCACTCCCTCCCGCCACCCCCGCCACCCAACTGTCAGGTACTGGACTCAGCTAGCCCGCAGCGTCCTTTCCCTCCTCGCCTCCAGCACTGTCACTTCAGGACGCAGACACCAACCAGGGAGCCAGAAGGAAGGCAGAGCCGAGGGAGAGCCTGGGCTCAAGTATCAGCAGGCCCTGATTTGAATCTCAGTGGTACCACCTACAAGCGCCAGCCTTCTGTTACAGAAAAGAGGAAGAATGGCTGCGAGCCACCAAAGATGGAGCGCGAGGGGGAAGCTTACTGCCTGGCTGGGAACCTGGTCAGACACAGATCAGGCAGGAGGGAGAAAGAGCCTGGGGGAGGAGGACCGGGGAGGAACCGCAAGGCAAAGGATGCAAACTGGCTTTGTCCAAAGTCAGAAAAGCCCAGGGTCCACGGCCGTCCTGCTGACAAGTGAGATCTGGGCTTGAGTGGAGGTGAGCCAAGCTGCAGGTGGTCTGGGCGTGTGTGCAGCCACGCAGAACCGTGGACACCTGCACCACCGACAGCGGGTGAGGCAGTCAGCGCAGGACGGTCACTTGGCAAGCAGCTTAAATCTCAGTTTCCCCATCGGTAAAGTGTATTAAGAGAAGCGCCTACCTCTAGAGTTGTAAGTCCCAGCTGTAAGTCCTGGGGATGTAATATCCGGCATGGTAACCTTAGTTAACGACACTGTATTGTACATCTGAAAGTTGCTAAGAGATCTTAAAAGTTATCATCACAAGTGAAACAAATGTGTAACTGTGAGGTGATGGATGTCAACTTCTATGGCAATCATTTCACAATGTACATCAAGTATTACACTGCACACCTTAAACAAACACTAAGTAATGCTCAAAATTCTCCAAGCCAGGCTTCAGCAATACGTGAACCATGAAACTTCCAGAAGTTCAAACTGGTTTTAGAAAAGGCAGAGGAACCAGAGATCAAATTGCCAACATCCACTGGATCATCGAAAAAGCAAGAGAGTTCCAGAAAAACATCTAGTTCTGCTTTATTGACTATGCCAAAGCCTTTGACTGTGTGGATCACAATAAACTGTGGAAAATTCTGAAAGAGATGGGCATACCAGACCACCTGACCTGCCTCTTGAGAAACCTGTATGCAGGTCAGGAAGCAACAGTTAGAACTGGACATGGAACAATAGACTGGTTCCAAATAGGAAAAGGAGTACATCAAGGCTGTATATTGTCACCCTGCTTATTTAACTAAAATGCAGAGTACATCATGAGAAACGCTGGGCTGGAAGAAGCACAAGCTGGAATCAAGACTGCCGGGAGAAATATCAATAACCTCAGACACCACCCTTAGGGCAGAAAGTGAAGAGGATAAAAAGCCTCTTGATGAAAGTGAAAGAAGAGAGTGAAAAAGTTGGCTTAAAGCTCAACATTCAGAAAACTAAGTTCATGGCATCTGCTCCCATCATTTCATGGGAAATAGATGGGGAAACAGTGGAAACAGTGTCGGACTTTTTTTGTGGGGGCTCCAAAATCACTGCAGATGGTGATTGCAGCCATGAAATTAAAAGACGCTTACTCTTTGGAAGGAAAGTTATGACCAACCTAGATAGCATATTAAAAAGCAGGGACGTTACTTTGTCAACAAAGGTCCGTCTAGTCAAGGCTATCATTTTTCCAGTAGTCAGGTATGGATGTGAGAGTTGGACTGTGAAGAAAGCTGAGCGCCGAAGAATTGATGCTTTTGAATTGTGGTGCTGGAGAAGACTCTTGAGAGTCCCTTGGACTGTAAGAAGATCCAACCAGTCCGTCCTAAAGGAGATCAGTCCTGGGTGTTCATTGGAAGAACTGATGTTGAAGCTGAAACTCCAATACTTTGGCCACCTCATGCCAAGAGCTGATTCACTGGAAAAGACCCTGATGCTGGGAAGGACTGGGGGCAGGAGGAGAAGGGGACGACAGAGGATGAGATGGCTGGATGGCATCAGCGACTCGACAGACATGAGTTTGGGTTAACTCCGGGAGTTGGTGATGGACAGGGAGGCCTGTCATGCTGTGGTTCATGGAGTCGCAAAGAGTCAGACACGACTGAGTGACTGAACTGAACTGAAGGGTTTCCCAGGTGGCGCTAGTGGTAAAGAACCCACCTGTCAATGCAAAAGACCTAAGGGACACGAGTTCGATCCTTGGGTTGGGAAGATCTCCTGGAGAAGGAAATGGCAACCCACTCCAGTATTCATGCTTGGGAAATCCCACAGACAGAGAAACCTGGTGGGCGACAGTCCATAGGATCGCAAACAGTCGGACATGACTGAAGTGACTTAACACACACACAGACAAGTGTAACATGTCAATTACATCTCGACAAAGGGGGCAGAGTGGGGAGAAGAGCCTACCCCACCAATTAAGTGTGAGCCATGAACGAGACAGCAGCACACCGCATCCCATACTAGCTCATCCTTAACCCTGGACGTTTTAGTTGTTCTTAAAGTGTTTCTTAAACAGTGGTTCAGCTCTGGGACCCGCAGGGGGCCTAGCAGCCAGGTCTCCCCAATGGGCTGTACACTGGGTTCGGCTGCCCACAGGGTGCCCAAGGTCCTGCACAGAGAGGCCTGCCCCACCACTCCCCTCCATGAGATAAGAAGACCCCTGAAGGCAGAACTTGTTTGGGAATTGCTTCCCATCCCTCTATGGCTCCAGCCCTACTTTGCCTCTGGTTTTACGACTAACAATCTCCAATGAAATAGACTTAAAAGCTTAATCTTTAAGTTCAAAACATAATACAGTTGTATTTGACGACTATTCACCATCTAAAATTTCCTTCATGAAAAAGAAACATGACCATGACAATCACAAACTTTACAGAAGGACATCCCCGCCCCCCACCATTCTCCCGCAGGGTGATGAAGCAGAGTGTCAATTTCCACAGCTCTGAGTCAGACCCGGAGGTTGGAGACACTGCCATCCCAAGTTTCTACTCAGCCTTACCAGTGAGTACTCAACTAAAACAACTGTCAAAAGAGCTACCACTCATGGCCCACCGTGCAGAAGGGCTGCCCACTACCCCTGAGAACGGCTGAGCCAACAAGCCACTCAACTGAATGTTATCGCCAACCTCTGGTTGGTTTCAACCTTTCAAACAAAACCCAACTGAAGGAGCTGGTGGATCTGGAATTCATAAAAGTATAGCCAAACCTCTAACTCAAGAGAAATGGCGTGAGTAATCCCTTTAAAAGATGGAAGTTTCCTTGGACCTTTATTGTTGACAGTTATTTTTCATTATAATGTTATTTAAATTTGTACAAACTAGGCAAAACCTCATACCACTATAAAACTCAAACTAACACAATATACATTTAACAAGAAGGATGACAATTTGTTGAAGACGAAGTCCTCTTTCAACAAGAATGTGGGACTGAGCAGCAGGGCACTGCGGTTTTCAAACCTGGCTGGACCTCACCAAGGGACACGGCCTGGTGATTCACCACTCGTCCCGCTTCTCTCTATTTAAGTCTTTATTTGTACAGCCCCCTGTCTGCAAAGGAACCTAGCTTATACTTGGCTCACACACATCATTTACATATTAATTCCACCTCTATTCTTTTTGTATTTGCTTTCAATCATTAAAACAGTATTGTTAGGCAAACAACCACAGTCAAAAAATGGGCTCAAGACCTCAAGAGACCTAATTTTCTTCAAAGACACTTAGATGGCCAACAGGCACATAAAAAGATGTTCAACATTGCTAATTATTAGAGAAATGCAAATCAGAACCACAATGACATCACCTCACACCAGTCAGAATTGGCCTTTATTAAAAAGTCTACAAGTAACAAATGCTGGAGAGGGTATGGAGAAGAGGGAACCTTCCTGCACCATTGGTAGGAATGTAAGCTGGTACAGCCACAATGGAAAACAGGATAGAGGTTCCTGAAGAAACGAGAGTTGCCACATGATCCAGCAAGCCCACTCCTGGGCGTGCATCTGGAAAAAACTATAATTTGAAAAGATTGGTGCACTTCTAATGTTCATGGCAGCCCTATGTACAATAACCAAGACATGGAAGCAGCCTAAATGTCCATCAACAGATGAATGGATGAAGGAGATAATGGTATACCGAAATAAAAAGCACAACATTAACCAACCCCAGTTAGAAAATTAAAGGATACTAGTCAGAAAACACAGAGGTACACACACCTTTAAGCAGATCTTTATACTTAAGATATGTCACTGTCAATATATCTTGAAGGACAAATGTTTCACAGGCCACAATTACTCGAGCCCTAGGCAAACAAGAATGTCTGGAGTGTTACGAAGGGTTTCTCTTAGTTTTTTAATTTAAAAGTCAAGTGACTGATCCATGATCCAGCAGAATCCAAAACATGCCAGGACTTGCCAAAACTATTCCTAATCCATAAAACTTTCTAATAGAGAGGAAACTGAGTATATGTGACAATAAAAATAGCAGTTTTGCATATTCTTCTTCAAATGAAGTTGGATTTGGCAGAGCGCTGTTTCACTTTTCCAGAGTGTAAAAAATGAGTCCATGGACTTCAGAAGAGCATTTGGTGTTCCAGGGACTTGCAGCTGTCAGCTTTTATAGATGCCATGTGTTTGCCCACATAAAAGAATGTAATGAGCTATGGAAATATTATCCAGCCTCATGAACCAGAATAAAAGTGCCATCATCTGTAGGCTGATAGCAAGAGTCGGTTTAATCCATCAGGAAAATATCTATCAAGCACCATTTATTAAACGCCTATTATACAAGTAGTGCCTCACGGGCGCTGATGTGCTCATTTCTGTTTTCTCTACCACATCCCTTCCTTTATGGTGGGAGCCCCCGACAGTGCATCCCCCCAGCTCATCATTCTACACCTGCTCTCAGATGCTGTTCTTTGTTTGTTATGAACTTACAGCAAAGGCAACCGTGAGATGCAAACCAAAGCTGGATCTTGAACAGGTGGAATAAAATACAGTGGTTGAATTCAAAGACCAAAAAAATAAATCTAGAGAGCTGTGCACTTATTTTTGGCTGATAATAGTCAACTAGACTTTAAACAGTAAACACAACTGCCAAAAAGTGGAAACAGCTCAACTGTCCACCGATGAAAGAGTGGATAAACAAACTGTAGTGTATGTGTGTACACAAACACATGTAAGATTATTCAACTTCAAAAAGGAAAAAAGAATTTGATATGTTACAACAGGAAGGAGCGGTGAGGACAATAAGCTAAGTGAAATAAGCAAGTCACAGAAGGACCAATATTGTGTAATTTCTCTTATAAGAGGTACTCAGAAGAGTCAAATCTGTAGCGACAGAAAGCAGAAAAGGATGGGATGGGGAGTCAGTGTCTAATGGGGACAGAGTCTCCATTTGGGAAGATGAGAATGTTCTGCAGATGAATGGTGGTGATGGTCATACAGCGTGTGGATGTCCAAAGCGAAAGCCACTCGATCGTGTCCAGCTGTTTGCGACCCCATGGAATTCTCCAGGCCAGAATACTAGAGTGGGCTGCCTTTCCCTTCTCCAGTGGATCTTCCTGACCCAGGAATCAAACTGGGGGTCTCCCGCATTACAGGCGGATTCTTTACCAACTGAGCTATCAGGGAAGCCAAATTGTACACTTGGAAATAGCTAAAATGGTAAATCTTATGTATATTTTACCACATGAAAAAAAAAGAGTATAAATCTTTTTATACTCCACCTGAAAATTAGCAAATAAAGCCACACAAATAATTCAGTTAAGACAGGCACATGCTTGTTAACACAGTTTTGGTATCACTAAATAAACTCACAAAGAACAGTCTAGAGAAGCACACAAAGCAAACAGCCTCCTTTTAGTGCACGCTAAATCCTTCTAAAGAAAGTATAATTAACGAGTCTCTATTACACAACCTGTTAAGGGAATCTATCCTTTCGAAGATTTTCAAGCAAGAAAAAGTTATAACTGAAACCAGTTTTCTTTTTTCCTACTCCATTTGGTACAAATCAAATTCAGGACATCCAAGCCAGAGGTCCTCCAACCTGTGCAGGCATCAGAACCGGGGCTTATGAAACCTGACTGCTAGGCCTGCCCTGGAAATCCTGACGCAGCCGAGAATGAGAATTTCGAACCTTCACAATTTGCATCCCAGACCAATTCTGTTACATGAAATAAAGATAGGATGCGTTTGGGGAAGAGCTTTCTAAGTATTAATAACATAAATACTGCAATACAACTGTCTCAAACCAACTTACTTCTTAAAATATATACCTTTTAAATTTTAGTTTTTAAGACATATATAGGTGCTAAACTAGGAAAAGAAACACATTTTATGGTTAGAATTACCTAATGTTACAGAGTAACTTATTCATTAAGAAAAAGGTTGATCATGTAATAATCAACCTCTCAGGTTTAAACCTGTTGAGATGGCAAAAAGAAAATCAGAATACCATTCTATCAGAGTCAAGAATTTTTAAATGAATTTTATGTTCTGTAGAAGAACCACAGAAAGGAAATTTTTTGGTCGCAAAGAGTCAGATATGACTTAGTGGCTAAACAAATTCATCACTATGGGAAAAAAGCCACTCAAACACTAAGTAATACATAAACCAGGACATGTTTTTCAGACAACTATAGTAATTATAAGCTTCAGTTCACTGAACATAAACTCTATTTTATTCAAAAACCAATTTGCATCAGATTCCTTCAAAACACAGGGTAAGTAGTAAATTCAACCAAAAGAACATGTTCCAATGCGACCTTTTGTTAAAATAAGTTTCCCTGCCAGAAGTAGAAGTAATGGCAGAAGCGAGAGTGTGCATCTCGGGACTCGCTTATTCTTCAGACAAATCCATTTCTGAGGCTTCTCTGTAGGCTCGGTGAAAAAGCAAAGCGTTCTGGTTCTCACCCTGAAGATGCTTGCATGAAAGGAGAGGTAGGTGACAAGCTGCAGCGACCAGCCAGGCAACAAGGGGACAACAGAGCACAGGGCGGGAACTCCACTGAGAACTGGATCTGACTGGTAAGAGGAGGGCGGAGAAAGGCCCTCCAGCATGAAGCCAGCACAGACGCACACTTGGGGAACAGCCAGCGACCCCAGAGAACACGACTGCGGAGTATGTGGGGGCCTCACCTGTGGAGACGAGGCTACGAGGAAGCCTAGAAGCCAGGACGAAGCTAAGGACCTGAATTCATCTTGAAGGTGGGGTGCAGCCACTTGAGGATTTCAAATGAGCAAGCAATGCGGTCTGACGTCCACCTGGGAGACTTGGTGGCAGCAACCCTGAGAAAAAGCGAGTGAGGCAGACAGGGTTGGGATGCAGGGCCCAGAGGACGTGAAGGAAGTTGTGATGGAGGCTGAGCCCACATCGTCAGAGGGGCCGATTGAGACCCAAGTCAACAGATACCCTCGACGGGCAAGGGTCCGGCTATCGCTGGGGTTGGAGGGGTGGGGGCTGTCGGGGGTGCCCGGGCTCCGGGTCTGAGGGTCGGCACACGGCGGGGGCACTCCTCAGAAGCAGCAGTTCAGAGGAAAGGCAGAGCTTTTCAGAGGAATTTTATTGTTTTGAACGTGTTTGCTTGTGTTCTGTTGGGTGTGCTCTTTGTGTGGGCACGAGGAAGGGTGGGTACTGTTCAGACCTACTAAGTCTGCCTTGGAATGGCCAGGTGGGGCTCTCCAAGCACGGAGCTGGCTTGACGCCGGGAAGTGCCTGTGTGCAGGCTGAGGGTGAGCCCTGAGAGCTCTGGTTTATAAACTGGCAGTTGAAGCCACGGGTTTAGGCGAGGCTGGCCAGGAAGGGCCGGCAGGTGAGAGAGCTGGATATTCATAATACAGCATTAACCACAAGCTAAAACTGTGATGTCCAGAAAACACAAAACTAGTTGAATAACTAGGGGGTCTTGAAATAGCAAAACAACTTATCATTAGAGGAAAAGCCCGCCTGTACCCAAGGCGCAAGGAGGTGAGTCAAGTAAGAAAACGGCAAGGGCGACCACAGGGAGGGTTGGAGGCCCAGAGGGAGACAACCACCGCCAGTCATCCAGTCAGACACACGAGCTACCCAGGATCCGGGTGCCCACCGGCCCCTTGGACCCGCGCCAAGCATGTGACAGGGCACTAGGGATACACGAGTGCAAATCGTGCAGGAGAGAGCTATGAAATACACATGGCGGATTTCTGAACGGAAAAGGATTCAGCATGCACCACGATATACACAGCAATTATCTTACAGGGCGATAATTACATAAGTCCACATACATACGTACAAAGACTTCTCTTTAAAAGAAAAAAAACAGCAAATAAAACAAGGCCCGTACTCTCAAGATCAACTGTACCTTTCAAGGGAATTGTTAATGCAATACATGCCTTCTGTTGCAACACGTAAAATGATCCCACTAGAAGTATATAAAACTGTTTTCACTCATACAGATTAAAAATCAAGAAAGATCAATGATCACACATGCCCACCAAACATTCTCTCTTCAGTGAATCTCTCTGGGCACTTCCCAAACCAGACTGACATCCCCATCCAGGGCTGTAAAGCAAGAAGCACAAACAAAGGACAGGCCAGGGAGCCTGGGACCCCTCCTTGCACCTCGGTGGTCCCCAAGCGCTTACCACGGATGCTACATAGGGAGCCTCTTAGTCAGATATGCCAATAAACTAACTCCCTTCAACTGCTCTCTATAAACAGTAGGATCAACAAAGTGGGTTTGGAAAGACCCAGTTTAATTTGAGAAAAAATGCTTTGCATCCTATTTGCAACTCAAAATTACAAATGATAATCGCTAGCTTCAATATCTATCAGCAATATCAGCAAATGTTTAGATAAAGCTGCTAAAAGTAGCTGAGCTGACCGACTTGAGGTCTGTGCCTCCTCCCGGTGCCAACTGGCCGTAATGAACAATTAAATCAGCAAAAGGCTAAGGTAATTGAAAAGGACAAATGACCCAGTTTCTGTAACAAAGCGATGACACGAAAGGAAACAAAGGGAGAGGAGAATGGGCGGGAACAGAGGAGGCTGAAGAAACACAGTAACTGAACACTAAGGTTTATCTGAAGGGGGTCCAAAGCAGGTGAAAAGAGAGACCTTGTGTTAGCAGAGAAAGGCTGAACATGGATTTGGCCCTGGATGATGTCAAGGAATTACTAGTACTCTTCTCGGGGTGATAATGACATGGTGATGACCTCTGAAAAACAAAGAGGCCCTGGCACTTCCCTGGTGGTCCAGTGTGGGGGCGTGGGTTCAACCCCTGAATGGGGAACTAAGGTCCCACAAGTACACCACAACTAGAGAGGAGCCCACGTGCCACAATGAAAGACTGGACACAGCTAAATAAACACTTTTTTAAAAAAAGTCTTTACAGTGCAAGGTACAGGATGAATTAACAAGACGCCTGAAATCTGCTTTTAATACACACCAGCGGGAGGAAAGCGGAAATAAATGAAACAAACTGGCAAAACGCAGACGCTTTCGGAGCAGCGCCATGGGCAAGCAAGCATCCATCAAACCTTCCTTTCTACCTCTGCATGCTTCAAGTTTCTATACTACAAGGTTTGCCCTTTTCTTTTCTTTTCCCTTAACAAAAACAGGTAACTCAAGAAGGCAAGGAGCTGAATCAGATCCTGCTTTATTTCTTCTTGAAATATTCCCTACTGAACCACAGCTGTCTTCACCCTAGCACATTAAAAGTAATTCAAGAGGCATAATGTGTTGGGAGAGTGAGTTTAGAAGAGAAAAAGCCTGGTTCTGTACAAAATTGTATGTGATGGAAGCACACCATGATTGCTCATTGTCAAAGCTAAGTAAATTTGACCACATTCCATTTGACCAAATGGAATAGAATTTGCACTATGGCATTCAAAAACTTGATAAATGAAAGAGTACAATCTCTCTCACTATTAATAAACTGACCAGGGTCCTTAATGTATCAACAGAGAAATTGGATTGCTTCTCTCCACCCCTAGAGTGAACAAAACTTTTTAAGCTGGTGACCCCCAAATGCAGACTGCTTATTCCTTTGAGTAAAAATAAATTCTATTGCATACTATGCTGACTGAAGATATAACTATACCTCCACTAATGAAAAAGATGTATTTCAACAGCACACCTAATTGTCAGAAACCTGGAAAGCATAAAAAGGCTCAGGGATAAAATCTAGGATGAGAGGCAGAGAACATGCTTCGAAAAGAAAAACAAAAGATGGAATGAAAGTATTTCATAACTATAATAAAGGTACAAACCAAATATGCATGGGACTCAGATCAGCGGAAGAAAACAAAATCAAGGAAGAGGGGACGGGGGCTCCCGCTATCTTTGGGCAAGGAGGAGGGGTGGGTAAGCACACGGGGCTTCAGGAGGCAGCCACCTGCCTCGGAGCAAGAGGACAAAACCAGATGGGCTCCAGCAGGACACAGGAAGAGCCCGGAAACGGCTGCACGGGAGTGGGGGGTGGGGTCTACCTCTCAGATTTCTGCGCACCTTGCCCATACCCCAGAAAGAGCGGACTGGGCTGCATTTGGGGTACAGCTCTCCTTAGCGCTGCGATACACAGGCACACCCCAGGGTCCCCCACATCTCTCCCCAACTGTCCTGATGCATAAACTGAATGGATGAAGTAAAGTTTATATGTAAATACAAAGGTCTATTTTAAAGAGACACACATTCATAGTTCACATGTCAACAAATGACTGCTGAGTCATTTCACCTTGCATCTGGGCGTGGGACAGGGGCTGGCTTTCAGAAAGGGAGGGGGGAGGCCACGGATGTTTCCAGGCCCTGCCTCTCCCACTGGCACGTCTACAGACCTCCCAACGGGTCTACACGAGTGACCAGCCTAGTCACTAGGTTACAGAGCAAGTCTGCGGCAGTCTGCATCCAGTATCACAGCAAATCTCCTTTCATCCTCTAGTCTCGGTGGGAAGACAAGAGATATCTGAGGAAAGAGGAAAGGGAGAAAAAAAAAACAGAACAAAACAAACCAAAGGAAAGCAAGAGAATGAGAGGAACAGAAGCAAATGCTGTTGTGGGAGCCACTTGGTCAGCAAGCGCACGCTGAAAAAGAGCGTTTTTTGGTTCTTCAACCTGTGAAAGCATACCGCTTAAACTACTACAAAATTTGTCAAATGGGTTCTGCATAATTTATGAAGGTGTTAAAAAAAAAAGCCAACTTCATCATAAGAGGGTTTTGCTCTTCCAGGAGGGACTGGTTCACTGAAGGATCACAGCATGCTACTTCTCTTCCATGGGGAAAACATAAGAGCCCTTGTCTGAATGGACACAGATCTGAGCTTCAACCATCAGAGCCACCTCCCAAGTCCTCACACGGAAACCTCGAGTGAACAAACGGACACCAGCCGATCAAACACATCTGAGTGCCTAGGTGTGCTTGGTACCAACACTGGAGGGAGCAAGGGAAAAAACAGTCTCTGCCCTTGAGGAACACACACAACAGTTAGAGAGCGATACTCGGGCACCTTGGAGGCTGAAACAAACTTCCTACCTACTACTGACTGCACTGTGCAGGAGGGTGAGAGGGGAGGGAGAGAAACGCGAAGGAAAGGGGTGGGCCGGTTAAGATCAAGATTAGATGGGGCAAACATCTAAGGCAAGGAAGGAAGTGTCAAAAGGAAGCCCGTGGGGGGGCCGGAAAAGACACAGTGGCAAACGGGGACAGCACAGAATAGATGGAAACATTCATGCTGGGAAGTCAGCCTAATTATGAAATAAGCTTGAACAGGGAAGGTAGGATATGAAGGGCCTTGGAGAAAATGCAAAGTGGTTTAGAACAGATGTGCCTGGTAAGAGCGATCACTTCACCAGAGGGCTGACAGGTGGAAACCTTGTCTGGCAGGAGGGCCCAAGGAATGAATGTGTGAGTGAGAAAAGGACAACCCTGGCACTCCCTCCGAAGGCGGGACCAAAGGCGGTGCTCAGGAGAGGAAGGCAGAGAGCTGTGACTTGAGGGCACCATCTAGAAGATGCGTCGTCCAGGGATCCAGATGGCCAGTGGGGTCTGGGTGCGCGCAACAGCATGGAGAGAACAGGGGACTCGGGGGGTGGACGTGAGCAGATCTGTCGGGTGACAGGAAGCCCACGGAGAAACAGGGCTTGGGACTTCCCTGGTGGTCCAGTAGCTGAGATCCCGCGCTCCCAACGGAGGAGGCCCGGGGTTTGATCCCTGGTCAAGGAACAGGATCCCACATGCTGCAACTAAGAGGTCACAGACGGCACCAAAAGATCTGGCATGCTGCAAGGAAGACCCAGGGCAGCCAAAGAAATGAACAGATAAAACGGGGCTGCACAAGATTAGCAGCGGGCCTCTGCCATCACGTGCTCCAGCAGTCCAGGGGCAGCTGTCTCAGCCGAGAAAAGCACCAGAGACGGGTCCTTGCCTTCCCGCCGCCGTGACCAGAGGCATGGCTCCCGGCTCCTCTTCTCCCTCGGTCTCGCCTGCACCCTGACCCCTTTACACCCCACAATGAGCTCTGCTCCATGGACTCACTCTCCTCTGTATCACTGTGGAAGGCCATGAATGCCAGGAGGAAGGAAGCCGGACCTAGAAATGTTTACGCCCTGAAACCAGTGCTTTACCTTAGAACTTTCCAAATGGAGCACCCAAATCCAAGCACCTCAGAACCACACCTGCCGCCCAAGTCCCTTCTCAGCGGTCACCTCACGAGGCCAGGGGAGACCACAGATATACCCAAGGGCACAAGTGACCGGAATGTCCTTCGCGGATTAAGCTCTCCTCCCCTGGGTTGGGCAGAGCAGCCCCGGGAAACATTTCTGGTTGAGCCTGGAAAGGTCACTCTTCAAGGACAAGAACCCTCCACAAACATTCCAGGATACACAGTATAATAAAAAGAACATCAAACTCTACCCCAAGTACCTGTGGAAGCTCTCTCTGCTCTGAGCCTCAGACTCCTCACCCTCACAGGGGACTGAGCTGGGGGACTTCTCAACTCACCGAAGTGCCAACCATTGTTTCTAGGCTCATATCTGACAACAGAATGCCCCTCAGATGCCACAAATGCCCGCTGAAACACCTTCTCTTCAGTTTTGCCTGTTTACCATTAACACTCAGACAATTTTTCAATTCTACCAAGTATACTGACCCCAAAAGAAATGGTAGATTGTCATTAAATCAATCAAAATAATTCACATACTTGATACCTACTGGGTACCTACTACTGACATAGGCACTTCCCACCTCATATTCCAGCAATTCTAAATTACAACAAAACTCTTGGTTAAGACAAACAGAGGCTTTAAGTGGACGGCACAGCGTTTCCTTCCACGGT
This sequence comes from Antilocapra americana, assembly GCA_007570785.1. Lineage (NCBI taxonomy): Eukaryota > Metazoa > Chordata > Mammalia > Artiodactyla > Antilocapridae > Antilocapra > Antilocapra americana. The sequence goes on along the minus strand of ML664177.1, from coordinate 1,951,799 downwards.
CATCACAGGACCCTGTAAATCAGGACTTGGATCCACCTGTGGATCCAACAAACTGACCATCTGACAAATACTCCCGTCACCATCACTTGCTATGATGACTGAAGCACAGTCGCTTTTGGAGGATCTCAAAAACATTTCTGCTCAGATTATAGTTCTGCTCTTGCATTAACTGAATGCCTCTTTGCTCACTCTGAATAAACTGAAAAGAATATTTCCGAGTAACTCTTTTGTACTTCTGTTTTTCCTCAATAAGAGAAAAATAAAGCAAGGAAAACACTGAGGATTTTACGTTGTACAATTACAGTGAGAAAAGTGCAAGGGACACCACAAAAATTACTAGACTTTACATTCTAGTTTCTACCTGACTCTGGAAGGAAAAGAGTAGTTTATTTCATTTTCAGATTAAAAAATAATTTCTTACAAGTCAAAAAATTTTACTACTGCTTAAAACAGAAGCGAGTGAAAAGCCAGTTAATTTTAAAAGATTGAGGGGTGGCTGAGAAGTTCGATTTCAAATTCTTCTGTAAATCCCTGCATAAATGTGACAAGGCAAACTATAGCATTTTGAAAACTGTAAAAAAGGAAAATAAGGAAGCTGAACATTAAGCAAGCAAAGTACCTCTTTATTATCAAGTGTTTGCCTTAGAGACTAGCCCTTGCCTCAAATGATCAGGGTTGCAGCAATATTTAAAAATCGTCCTTAACATAACAGAAAACGTAAGGCACCAGTCCCAGGCCTGTCCCTCCCACCCTGGGGCATCTCCCAAGCTCACTGTCCTCGACTGGCCCACACTAATCTCCTAGCACCATCAGCCCCTGCCGACCAGAAAGGGACGGGTGACCAAGTCCCACAAGGAATCCTCAGGTCAGCCAGCATCCTGGAACCAGGGTGGGCGGTAGGGAGGTTCAGATCAAGTATCTCCAGAATCTGAACTAGGAAATGTGAAAAGCATTGTTCACTTGGAAACTGAAAGAAGGCAACAAGAAATGCCACAAAGTCAAACTGGGGCCAGAGTTCTGACCAGCTGAAAAAGCATGTGAGCTGAAGCCACAGGAGAGGGGAAGGTAGGAGAGCGTGAAGCAGCCAGTGGTGAAGGCAGAGCCCCGGGGTGAAGGGTGAAATTCTGGGGACAACTGCTGCTGGGAACACCCCGCCCCCCCAAGCCAGGTTCTTGGAGCTCAGCCCGAGCTTGAAGCTCGCATTCCTGGATTTCAGCAAGATCCCATCACACACAGCATGTGTTCCAACAACAATATATACCCTCCTCTCAGGCCACAGTGGATCTCTGCTCTTTATGACCAAACGACCAACCCAGCAAACAGGAAGCAAGCCTTCCTGGTAAGCCATTAACACAAAACGCTGAACAGTCCTAGGACTGAAGGAAAATACAGAAGTAAAAAATATCCCCCCCACCCACACACACATAAATCTCACACCTGACAGAGAAGGGGCACAAGGGAACTTTCTGAGGTAAAGGAGGGAATGGTTCTGCATCTTGACAGAGATCCATGTCACTCTCTGTCAGCACGGATCAAGCTGTCTGTAAATTACACCTCAATTTAAGAAACAGACACCCTAAATCTAAATCGTTCCCTTGAGAGAACTTGAGTTTTGTTTTCCAAAACTAAATTGACCTGGATAAATCTCACAAACGATGCTGAGCAGCCAGCCAGATGCAAAAACACTTGAGTTTTTGTACACAGAAATTCATCTCTAGTCAGAGTCAAAACAGGGGCTAACTACAAGGGACCAGGAGGAGCTGAAAGGTTCTGGTTCAGACTGGTACTTTCATCAGGGTGTATTTCATGACCAAGGCATCCTCCAGTCATATATTACACCTTAATGGTAACACAAAAGAGACAGGGAAGGAAAACGATTTGTTGTTGTGGTTTAGTTGCTAAGTCATGTCCGACTATCAGCGAAAAGAATTGTTCACTTAGAAACTGAAAGAACGCAGTAAGAAATGTCACAAAGTCAAACTGGATCCAGACTTCCGACCAGCTGAAGAAGTACATGAGCTGAAGGCAAGGGAAAGAATACTTTACAGTAATCTAAAAGAGATTGGAAAAAGTTTGTCTGGGTTTTTTTTGGCCTCTAATGAAATGATTATTTTGAGCCAATCTCTTTAGGTAAATAACAAAGAAAATTAAGACTTTTAATTACTCCATTTGTGGAATTCTAATATGACTCAAAAAAGAATTTAACATTAGCGGAGGAAGCTCATTTCCGCACAGTTCCTTAGAATCCTGTAAATTAAGCTCCATCCTTCAGGGCTCAGCTTCATATAGTGACTTCACCCTCAATCTAAATGAGCAGAAGGAAAAAACCACTCTTCACATCCCTTTTCTACTTAAACAAACAAAAAAGGAGCAAAATCCAGAGGAAGAATTATTTATTCACAATCCCACTTCTGTAGTTTCAAAAGGAGAATTAACTGAAATTCACACATAACGCTGAGATGAATTTTTTTAAAAAGTAAACATGCAGATTTTGATTTTCAGTGACTTATAATTTCACAAACTCGATAAAGTTCATAAGCATAAAAACAGAATATGTAAACGTGGAGCAACAAATAATCAAATATGAACACCTAAGAAGATAAGAAGCCAGAGAGTAAACTGAAAAGTACTTACAGCCATAATTAGTTCAAAGGGGTGTTTATACACCCTCACTGGTGACTGGTATTTTTGCACCATGATTGCAATAAAACAGCAATCCTTTCACACCTGCAAAACACAAACATTTGTGATAAATAACCATGATATGGAAAAAATTTGCATTTACACAAGATACTACAGTATGACCTCAATAGGTCACAGTTCTATGCACACAAAAGTCAAAAGATGATGCTTAATTATACAAGAGTGAGGGAAGGCAGGAAGACAGGAAGACAAGGTGAAGAAAGTCCAAGTGGAGCGAGGGACACAGCGCTGGTCTGAGGGCTGGAGGACTCAATTACCCTACCAGCCTCATCTCTTCCGGGGCTGCCCTGGGTCCTTTCCAGCAAGTGAGATGCCGTGATTCAATTATTCTAATAACCCATGCAATTAGTTCTTGAATCATTTTCTCTTCAACTTGCATGAGAAACCAAATAAAAATGGTGGCACTTCCAAGATATTAAGCCCAGGACACACAAAAATACAAGTGGAAAAAAAAAATACTACCGTGTCTTAAATTATGGGATACTTCTCAAAAGCTATTTTCAAAGGAAACTTGTCAATCTCCATTTTCTAACTGCGCAGGCTACGACGACTTCAGGGACCAGTCTTCAAATGGCAGACACTCCAAGCCCTCTGGCTAGAGGTTCCACTGACTTTTTCAGCCTCAAAGAGCTGTAATATCAGGAAGCAACTAAGTGCTCAAGCCTACTTCACCAGTCAAGAATCCTGCCAGGGGCACATTCAGAAGCTGGCCCCAGACTACCTGGATTTTTCTGAAAAACACACTTTTATTTGGAGCCCTCTATGGGACTTCACTTCCCTATTTAAAAGGGAGGAAGAGAAATAAATCCAAAGAGCCTACCTGTCCTGCTGAGGATAATCATTAAGAAAGTTACTTTATGCTGAGTACGAGAGGATATTCAAAAGTACAAAACGGAATATCCTCAAGGAGCCCAAAGTCTAGCTGTAATAAAAGAAAAAATTACAAAGGTATATTTTATTTCATAAGATTCCTACCCATATTAATTACATATAAACAGAACTTCCTCTGCTATGTTTCGCATACTTCTCAGAAAGACTAGGTTCTGGCAGCACACAGCTATAATCTGGCAGTCTGAAAAACTGCTAAAGAGTAACTCGGGGCGACCTCAAGCAAGTCATTTGACTTTCCTGGGCCTCAGATCCACCTCTGTGAAGTGAGGTTCAGAGTGAGATAACACTGTAAGACTTCCGGGGCTAAAATCAGGAGATTTAGAGCCAAAACTCCTGAATCCACCACAATGAACGGGAATGCCGTCGTTAATCTTGACTCCGGGACTGGCACGTCCTGGTGCGCTGGGATAGTTCTATTTCGTTTTGCCAACCTGATAATGCTGGTGCACAGCAGGAATTCGATAACCTTTTACATTTTTCATTAGGAAAATTAATTTTTGGGTATCTCCCACAGAAGGAGAGGATACTTACTGGGTATGTAAAGGGGTTGATAGGGATGGGGAGAGAATGTTAAAAAAAAAAAAGAGGGATGCGCGGTTAAGACTCTGTAACACTCCTTCGGGATTCCACTGCCTGGCAGAACCCGAAGAGACTACGCTCAAGAACCTGGTAATTGCCGAGCTTCTGAACTCCTGCCAGGTCCCATGCTTCGGATGCTCAACGTCCTACGTGGGAATCCGGAGTTACCACGGCCAGGGCAAGCCCCTCTATTGCATGACAATTGGTGCTTTAAAACGAGCCGGTGGCCGGACTCACGAGTCCACCCCAAGCAGGCCGGCGGGGCGGCCCGGCCCTCGGCTCCGTCTGGCGGGGGGGTCCCCGGGTGGCGGCTTCTCGGGCCCCGGTCCCGGGGAGACCCGGGGAGATGCACCAGGGGGGCCGGCTGGGAGCCCAAACGCCGCTCCCCCCAGGAAGGGGGTCTCCGGGGCGGGAAGATCGGGGGTGACGGGGCGGGGAGGGGGCGACCCAGAGCTGCAGGGGCCTCACGGCGCGGGAGGGCGGGCCGAGGAAGGCCGGCTCGCGACCCGGGCGGAGCCGGGGGCCGGGGAGGGGGGGCCGGGCGGGGAGGCGGCCGCGACAGCGCCGAGCCCGCAGGGGCCGGGCCGGGGGCGCGCGCCTACCTCTCGTCAGGAAAGCCGGGCCGGGGGCGCGGGGCGGTCGAGGGCGCTCATGCCGGCGGCTCCGTGGCAGGGCCGCCGCTCCACTGCCGGCCGGCCGCCGCTCCGCCGCCGGTTCCGGGGAGTGGGCCTGGGGGCGGCGGGGGCGGGCGCGGGAGGGGCCCGCGCGGCCCGAGTGGTTGTCCCGGGCGACGCGGAGGGCGGGGCCGGGCCGGCGGGCGGCGCGTGCGCGAAGGCGGCCGCGGGGCGGAGGCGGGCGCGAAGACGGTTGCTAGGGAGGGGCGATGCCCGACCGCGGGGACCCAGCCAGACTGCGCAGGCGCCGACTCCGGGCCGGGCGCGCGTGGGCGGCGCTCGGAGCCGGCGTCCGCCCCGAAGCGCGGCTGGCCCGAGGCGCCTGGCCCCGCCCATGGTTGCGTCAGGGGGCGTGTCTTGGGTAGAGGGCGGGGCCCGCGAGGAGCCCGGAGGAGGTGGCCGAGACAAAAAAAAAAAAAAAGCCGGCTCCGAGCCGGGACCCGGGGGAGTTCCGCTGACTTGAAACTGGGCAGTCTGCGAGGCGTCAGAACTGCTGGGGCCTTCCGGCCTTGCCGGCGCCCACGGCCCTGGCTAGGCCCCCTGCCCTCGGTCTGACCTGCGCAGGAGGCTCTCCGAGCTTCCTCGTTTTTTGTTGACTTCTCCAGTGCCCTGACCACATTCTCACCGAGTAAAGCAGATGAGGCGAACGCCCGGGCTGGGGAGGGACTGGGTGGGACCCGGCAGCATCTCGTCAACACGTCCAGGCTGTGCAGTGGACCTAAGCCAAGCGAGTCTGGCGTTTCAGCGACAGCTCCAACTTCGAAGCACAAGTGTGATACACACTGAGACCTTTGGGGGTTCTTAAGAGCTAATGACTGGAGAGGGACAGCTCGCACGTCCACCCACACAAGGCTGGTTTTATAGCCAACATGCAGTTTCTCCGTCAATGTCACTGTTGTTCCGTTCCCATTAGTCACCCTGGGTGGCTGTGCATTTGACGCTGCCAGCGCAGAGCCCATTTTGGGAACTGTTTTAGAATTCCCTTCAGGGCCAATTTACCAGTCACACAAGAAAATCATTCATTACTTGATCACACCTTGTTTTTCAACTCAAACCATCATTTTCCAACATGATCACCCACCCTGCTTACTAGACTCATCTAGGACCTGGCTTTTGCCTGTTTGTAAAAATCACATCCACCGTCAAAAGATACTGGGAGAAAGAGACAACCCAGTAAACAATAGCGCTTAAGAAATGGTCTCACCTCAGAATTGACCTCATCAGATAAGGCTCTACATGAAACCACCAATTTACAGGAAATAGAGAACAGAGCAACATGTTAAATGACACCAAGGGGGAAATTATCAGCCAAGCATTCATCATGGGAAATGCTGCATGACAAATATATTGTTTATCAAAGTACAATGGAAAAAAATAGGATGAAGGCCACACTATAGATTAAAAGACACTGAGGAATTTACTAATCTATACACTTAATAATTTGTGTGTTCTATATGTATATTTATACTTCAATGAAAATTTTTTTCGTACATAAAATTGCATTCTTGAAAAATCCAAATTGTAGAAATCCTCACGTGGACTTCCCTGGTGGCCCAGTGGTTAAGAATCCACCTGCTATAAAGCAGGGGACACAGGTTCAATCCCTGGTCAGGCAAGGTCCCACAAGCCTGACCTAGATCACGTGCCCATGCCTGAACCAGTCTTTTGATCCAGAGGGCTCAGTGTCCAGTTCTGGGTCACACAATCCCAACAGCAAAACCAGGGATGAGTCTCCAGTGAAACCTTGTGCACGTACAGTAACAGAAGGTGGTTTTAAAAAAAAAAAGATGCATGAACAGTATCCTTAAGCAGTATCATCAAGATACATGAACAGATTTCCAAGGTGAATAGACTTGGGAAGGGAGCAACACTCCTCTGGATGCATAAGGTACGGTGTGTTTGATTGTTTTAAAATCAGTTCCATTGGGCAGATACCCAAAATCTATAAGAAATGGCGCTGAACACCACGCTGCAGAGTTAAGCAGAAAGATCCAGTCCTTTTAACACATGTGCTCGAGTTCTTATTATGTGTCAGATGCTGGGTGAGACGTTAAGCTGAGCAGTGGAAAAGTACATCTGGATCAGGTTTGGCTGCCAGTGACCAAAAGCCCCAAAGTAAAAGTGCCTTGACAAGATAGAAGTCTGTGTCCCTTGCACATGAATCAAGTCCAGGAAAGTCCAGGGTGGGAATGACACCTCCCTGACCACTGTCAACTGCCGACACCCCCCAGACCACCTGAATGTGGACGCAGGTGGTCTCTGGTCTCCTCATCAGGGAAATAGGTTCCTTCTGTCTTGCTGCTTTCCCATCACCATGATGTAACCTCTACCCGAGGTGAGCAGGAGGAGGGGATGAAGACCAAACATCCTTCCTTGAAAGATGCTTCCTTGGAAGTAGGGTGTATGCGCGGTAGACCATCCTGCTGCTCCTGTCTTCCAGCTCTCTAAGGTCATACTATGAGAGTCTCTGAAACACCTTGACTGTGTCCCTAGCTTGAGGAGCATCTGTGTCCCTCTTACTTGGTGTATGGAAGCCCTGATGGGTGCTTTCTATAGGCCGTTTATCAGATGCCTTTGGAATGGAGACAGAGGATGGCCAAGCTCTGGCATCCACAGCAAGACACTCTGGTTCCTTTGGGTAGCTCAGCTGAGTCCCCACTAGGAGCCTGAGTCTGAAACTGCCATTCCCAGTGGTCACCTCTGGCTGACAACAGGATGTGGATCCACAACCTGGACACAGACCCTCTGGCCTGTTACATCTTCCCCAATAGGACTAACCTGAGCTGGGGACACGGTTACTGGTTCCTCTGACCACATCTCCTCCATCCATCTTAGTGCTATATCAGGAGTCATCTCAAGGAAAGATCAGGAAGTTGTTGACACCTAAGAGAATTGGGGGTATGGATTAAAGGAAGGGTCATTGCAGAAAGGACACTGGGAGGCAAGTGATTGTCTTGGATAACATTTCAGCCTGCTGAGCCCAACCTCTTGCCCACAACAGTGAAATAAACAGGAGGTAAGTCTGAACCACTCCTTTGAACGTTACTAAATAACGTTCAAGGTCAGTGAAATATTTAGACTGTGCTGAGAGCACTTAGGCTTCCCTGGTGGCTCAGTGGTAAAGAATCCTCCTGCCAAGGCAGGAGATGCAGGTTTGATCCCTAGGTTGGGAAGGTCCCCTAAAGAAGGAAATGGCAACCCACTCCCAGTATTCTTGCCTGGGAAATCCCATGGACAAAGGAGTCTGGTGGGTTACAGTACATGGGGTCGCAAAAGAGATGGACACGACTTAGTGACTAAACAACAAGGAGAGCACTGAGTTCTGATTCTGTGGTGGCTCTACCCACCTTGGCATATGCACTTTCCACTTTGGCCAGATCCTGGGACATGTCAGGTCTCTTCCAGTTCTGGAAGAGATCACTTTCTCATTTGGCAGTAAAAGGGGAAAAGACAACCTTGCAAGGCATGACAGTTTCTCCTGACGTGGACCATCTGGCAAAGTTTCCGGCCTGGAAAAGTACAAAAAATATAGGTTACCCTACAGGCACAGTTTGTGAGCACTGGCAGTCATCCCGTGGTTTTGAGCTAATATCATTGCATCACTCCCAACCTGGGAAAACTTCAAGCCAAGAAGACGGATCTGCAAAAGCTATCATCCGGCCTTATTTCTAAAATATTTCATTTCAATCTGGAGAGGCAAAGCTTTCCATGTCTTAATTGGCTTCCCCCTCCTCCAAGTCTTCCCTCTTCTAAGATACTCTCCACGCTACTGACAAATTTCTTTTTCAAACACACACACACACAGACTCTCACTCGTTTGCTCAAAATCTAACACTGGCGACAGAGAGAGATTTCAGCTTCAAAGCCTGCCATCCGAGATCTTCTGTAAATCTTTCTTTTGTTCAGAATGATTTTACTTTCATCTCCCGTTTATCTGCTCACTTATTCATTCCCTTGTTAACTCAGCAAACATTTATTCAGCCCCGTAATTTATTCAGACACCATATTTAGCACAGGAGTGTGGGAAGATCCTCTCTATAAAAACAGATTTTCCTTCAAGGGGCTCAGCCTACTGCATGGGACTGACAAGTAAACAGTGACAACACAGCCTGTGAAGTAAGCTCTGTTCAGTTCAGTTCAGTCACTCAGTCGTGTCCATCTCTTTGTGACCCCATGGACTGCAGTACACCAGGCTTCCCTGTCCATCACCACCCCCTGAAGCTTACACAAACTCCTATCTATCGAGTAAGCTTTCTGTAACCCCTCCCTAAAGCCTTTCCTTTTGCCTCTTTTTCTCCTCTGTCTGTGCACCTGGTACTTTCATTATAAGGCACTGATGGAACTTCCCTGGTGGTCCAGTGGTTACAACTCTACACTTCCAATGCAGAGGTCTCAGCTTTCATCCTTGGTTGGAGAACTATATCCCACATGCCACGTGTGGCAGCCGGCGGGGGCTGGGGGGTAGCTTAATTGAGCCTTTATTCTGAGAGCGTTAAACATGTCTCTCCAGCCCCTACACTGAGCTGATGCATCCTTGGGAACGATGCTCTCAACCCCTCCCCCGCTGTGCTGTCCTCTGTGTCACCAAGTGAGGACACGGAGCTTAGACAGGCAGCCCAGCTTAAGAGAATTGCTTAGCCATGTGCCCTGGAAAACCTAGCGCTCATCCGATGAGATTTAGGACTAGAAAGGATGACCTGAGGCCTTTTAGCTTCCGGCTCAGAGGAATAAAAATAGGCACCCCAATCAGACTTCTTTTGGGTTTGTTTCTTTCAAAAAATATTGTCCTTGCTTCTCCTACCCGGGTGCAGCTGTGTGGTGCTTTCACAGACCAGATGGGAACTTAGATTAGCAAGTCAGCAACTTGCCCCTGGCTACTCCACCTTGGGTCAGCTGGGGTGGAGTGGGGTCACCTTGCAGAAAGGAGCGCTAACAAAGGACAGACCAAAGGCCACAGAACAAGGGGGGCCCTGGTGAGGATAAGATGCAGAGCACCCCAAATGCGATTAGTAAATCATTTCCCCCAGGGCTAAATAGGGAAGAGAGTATTTCCACCTTCAGTTCTGTGGATGGAGACTGGACCGCACAGGGAAGAGACAGACAGGGGCGGTCAGGACCCAGAACTCCCCACTTCCTCCTCGAGGTGGATGAGAGTCAGGGCCACTTCAGACTCCCAAATCTCCTGTCCCCCAACAGCTTTTTGTCTGTGGTGTGTGCTTGCCTGCTAAGTCGCTTCAGTCATGTCCAACTCTTTGCGACCCTATGAACTGTGGCCCACCAGGCTCCTCTGTCCATGGGATTCTCCAGCAAGAATACTGGAGTGGATTACCATGCCTTGCTCCAGGGAATCTTCCGGACCCACAAGTGGAACCGGGGTGTTTTATGTCTCCTACAGGCAGGTTCTTTACCGCTAGTGCTACCTGTCTGCGGGTGGAGTATTTATTTGGGGGTGTATCCCATAGCCAGGTATCTTACAGCTTTGCCTCCAGGTTATTCTGTGACCTCCTGCTGAGAATCACCCTTCTGCTCATTTCACACCTGCCGAAAATCCAACTCCTATCACTTTCCACCGTGGCAGATCCTGTGTGTCATCTCAGTAGCCCAAAACAACTTTTCTTTTCTAAAGGGGAAAAAGAAACACTTTTTTTAAAAACTGGAAGTTGATGCAATTTGGTGTCAGAAAACTGTATCTCACAGGGTTGCTAAGCCTGGATAAGAATATGTTTGTGGAAACATTTTGGAAATGATTAGGCTGTTTGAAAATGCTGCCCACAGTCAGGCATCCTTCACAGCTCTGCCTCTGGAATATTCTCTAAGCACAGATTATTATTCTTCTACCTACCACTGTGGTTGCTTATGTCCTCTATTATTTAGAGAAGTCCCTCCCCATCTTTGGGCTTCCCTGGTGGCTCAGACAGTAAAGAATCTGCCTGCAGTGCAGGAGATCTGGGTTTGATCCTTGGGTCAGGAAGATCCCTTGGTGAAGGGAATGGCTACCCACTCCAGTATTCCTGCTTGGGAAATTCCATGGACAGAGAAGCCTGGGGAGCTACAGTCCACGGGGTTACAAAGAATCGGACCTGACTAAGTGACTAACACTTTTTAACACACTTCCCCATCTTCAGTTTCCCCTAAATAGAAAAATAATATGAAGAGTATTGTTCAAAAGAACAGTCCTCTCTTGAATGGCTGTAAAGACAGATATGCTGAAAAATACAGGGGTCTTTCTTGGGAAACCACTTGCTAAAATTACCTCCGACTTAAAGAGATCGGGGATGCATGCAGAGATGATCGTCTTGCTTGGCTGGACGCAACAATACCTGCCACCCTCCAGACTCACAGAGCTCACTGGACCAAATGCCAAAGTGTGAATGCATCACTGATGCTAACAGGGATGTGCCTGCCAGCCCTGCTCCCGCTGTTATCCCTGACAGGCACCGTGCTCCTGCCAAGGCATGACCCTTGGCTGCCTCCGGGACACCAGCTGGCCTACTGCTGCTCCCCAGAAAGGTGCAACCACTCCGATGCAAAACCAGGAGCCCGCTTGTCCTCATTCCATACCCCCGAGGGACACAGTGGATACCTCTGAACTTTGCACAGCAGGTTCACCACATGGACTCAGGAAGCACCTGGCGCTGCTGTGTTAGTTTTCTGGGGCTGTCATAGCAAACTGCCACAGAGTGGGGGGCTTAAAACAATAGAAACTCATTTTCTCCCAGATCTGGAGGCCAGAAGTTCTGGAGGAAAATCAAGGTCCAGCTAGAGTTGTGTCCCTCCTGAGGCTCCAGGGGCAGCTGTGTCCTAGCTCTTCCAGCTTCTCGGGGACCCAGGCATCCTGTACCTTAGGGCTGCATCTGTGTCTTCCCATCTCTACATCTGCCTTTCCCCTGTGTTTCTCTGAATGTCAAACCTGTCTCTCCTTTCTCTCTGAGGATTCTAGTCGTTGGATTTAAGTGTTGAAAGTGTTAGTTGCTCAGTTGTGTCTTAGTTGGTCCTCTTTGCGACCCCATGGACTGTAGCCCATGGGGCTCCTTTGTCCATAGAATTCTCCAGGCAAGAATACTGGAGTGGGTTGCCATACCCTCCTCCAGGGGATCTTCTCAACCCAGGGTTCGAACCTGGGTCTCCTGTATTGCAGGCAGATTCTTTATCATCTGAGCTTCTAGGGCACCCCAAAATCCACGACAATTGCCTCTCCCCTCCAGACCCTCAACTGCATCTACCAAGACCCTATTTCCAAATCAGGTCATCTCCCAGCTACCTGGGGTCAGGATTTGGACACATCTTTTGGGGGTACCCCCATTCCACCCTCTGCAGTTGGCTAGAACAGAAGTCTACTTAGAGGGATGGGGACTCTTACTGCTCACTCCCCTTCCACCATCATTTTGGCCCAAAGGTGAGAAGAAGGTTTTTGCAACCCACAGAGTGGCGGGGGCACCAGGACCCCAAGGATACGTGCTCTTGCCTGATCTCCAACAGCTGTGGCCTCTAAGGAAAGTGAGGCCAGAGGAATGACAAGGCAGAACTGCTGTCCAGTTTAGAGCCCAGGCTTTGATACAGTCAGAGAACAAAGACCCTACTGTCCTTGGCCTTCCGGAGCAGCCTCTATGTGGGCTGGGCCTTGCTCAGAGGCTCCATGTTCATCTGCTAAGGAGCTGGCTTCCTGGGACCCGTTTGGCAACACAAAGGGCTTTTCTGCAGACCAGCCTCTTGACAGTTCAGGGGAGCCTCCTAGGAACCCCTGTGATGCTGGCGACCTAGGCTTATTCCACACCCAGGGGAATGGAGGTACTAGAAGGGTTGCTTCCTTCATCTCTACAGAGAATTCGGATCTTTGGAGCCAGGGAGTGGTACCTCTCACCTGCTATGGTAACTGAATATGGTGCCCTATTTAATTTATCCTGCATTGAGTTTCCTTGAGGGCTCACACAGCAAAGAATCTACCTGCAATGCAGGAGACCCAGGTTTGATCTTTGGGTCGGAAAGATCCCTTGGAGAAGGGAATGGTTACCCATTCCAGCATTCTTGCCTGGAGAATTCCATGAAAAGAGGAGCTTGGTGGGCTATAGTCCAGTAATTGAATATGGCGCTCTATTTAATTTAGTTACCATTTAATAACAGCTTCCTTTGCTATGCTAGGCACTTTACATGCGACACCCTGGGTCCTCATAGGAGCCCATTTTGCAGGTGGGGCCACCAAGGCACACACATGGTAAGTAACTTCCAGGGCAGACTGTGATGCTGACACTCACTCCAAAACTCATGGGAGTATTTCCCTTACACTAACCCCTCTCTGCTTCACCACTAGCTCTTGTGTTTCTGCTCTTCTTCCAGCTCACCAGGATCAAAACCTGAATGCCCAGGTGTCTTGGTGAAAAGCCCATCATCCCTAAGCATGTAGGCATGCGGATGCTCAGGTGTAGTCTAACTGGCCGTGTGGGAGCACGTGATAGACAGAGGCACCCGTGCATCCCAGGTGCGCCCATGAACCAGGAATGTAACTGGCCTTAAGGCATTTCCATATGGCCTCTGTAGCAGTCAAATAGGCTTGACTCATAAATTCTTTAAATAGCCAGTGGCAATAACCTGTATGATTTTTTAATGTTCCATTTATTCTTCCACCGGCTCATTGTTCTGAGATTTATAATCATCAAGCTCCCGAATGCCTGGAACGTGATGTAATGGAAGCAAAAAAAAAAAAAAAAACTTGATAAAGTTCCATGCTGGATGAAATTAAAGGTACCCTTAACTTGGTGAAAATAATGGAAAGTTTTTTTCCCTGTCTTTTTCTTTAAATCTACTTATTTTCATGCCTCGAGCAGCAAAGACTTTGAGGTCAATTTGGGTCTCGATACAAAGCAAAGCTTATTCTCTGATAGAAGACATTGAGCCCTCTGTCTTAATTTCTGTGTTGCTTGCATTAAACAGTTTAGCCACTGTACAAAAGCCTGAAAGAAACTGATGACTTCTCTGCAGCTGGTTCAGACTTGCTGCAAGCAATGCTGAGAAAGTTATGGATGCAGGAAAACCCAAGGTAACCACAAGTGGCTCCTCATATCTCCGCCCTCAGATTTTCGATGCTAGAATCCAAGTCATCTTCAGGACCATTTCATTCATCTTCGCCAAGCCCTTAAATGTTTAAAAAGTCTGACAAGAAGTCTGACATTAAGAAGATATGACCTTCTTAATCCATTCATTGTGTGTGTGTATATATATATATATATATAAAATTATTCAATAAAATAAAATGTTACTCAACCATATAAAAGAATGAAATAATGCCATTTGCAGCCACATGGATGGACCTCAAGATTATCATACTAAGTGAAGCCAGTCAGACAAAGACAAATGTCATAAGATATCACTTATATGTAAATTCTTAAATAATGGCACAAATGAACTTATCTACAAAATAGAAACAGACTCAAAGACATAGAGAAGAGGCTTGTGGTCACCAAGGTGGTGGGAAAGGGATAGATTGGAAGTTTGGGGTCCGCAGATGAGAACTCTTATATATAGAATGGATAAACAATAAAGCCCTACTATACAGCAGAGGGAACTACATTCAATACCCTGTGATTAAATCATAATGGAAAATAATATGAAAAAGAATATACACACATACATACTTATATATATAATTGAATCACTTTGCTACTTTGCTGTACAGCAGAGATTACACAACATTGTAAATCACCTGTACTTCAATAAAATAAATTTTAAAAATTTTAGATGTTTAAGAAGTCTGCATCAAATAACGTCTGATAAAAGCTTAGGACTCTTCACGGTTAAGGACAAAACTTAATTTTGAACCACGATACCTTAAGAAAAGAATTTTATTAGCAAAGTAAGAAGCCCCAGTCAGTGGTCTGGCTGGCGTGACCTAAGTGATAGACACCCCTGAGGAAATCCAGGCCCCATGATGACTGGCTTGGACCTGTTCAGTTCTTGATGTCCCCAGAAGAAAACAACACCCTGAAGCAGAAAGAGAAGAAGGCTTTTGTTCCTGCTTAGGCCATGATTGCTCTCCATGAAGGAGCAGAAAGCTTTCATAAACAGAGGAGACCCATCAACACAGCTCCTGCCAAAGTCCTCAACCGCAGTTCTAGCCACAACAAGGGTAATTTATTTCATTTATTTATTTATTTAATACTTGGCTGTGCTGGGTCTTCCTTGCTGTTCGAGGGCTTTCTCTAGTGGCAGAGAGTGGGGATTGTGGTATGCGGGCTTCTCATTGCATGGCTCCTCTTGCTGTGGGCATGGGCTCTAGGAGTCAAACTCTGTAGTTACGGTGCATGGGTTTAGTTGCCCTGCAACGTGTGGGATCCTTCCGGACTAGGAATCGAACCTGTGTCCCCTGCACTGGCAGGTTGATTCTTAACCGCTGGACCACTAGGGAAGTCCAAGTGCAATTTAAAAATTTTAAATATCAATGTGATTTTTTAAAAATTATAAAATAGTATATGCTACAGCAGACTGTCGACACAGCATCTGCTGACCACGTCTTCCTTCACAAAGCCAGGTTCTGGTCAGGTACCCACTATCTTCCGTGTGCAGGGGCTTCAGGGGAAGCTGGCTTTTGCCCCAGCCCCAGCAGGTAGACCAGGCGAGTCTAAGGCAGTCCTTCTCCCATGGACTGGGTTAGGAGTGGGCTTGTAACCCAGTTCTTACCAATGAGCCCCCAAGGAAGTCTGTCAGGGGTTTTGGGAAGGGCTCCTTCAGTCAATGGCAACCTACTCCAATACTCTTGCCTGAAAATCCCATGGACGGAGGAGCCTGGTAGGCTGCAGTCCATGGAGTCCTGAAGAGTTGGACAGGACTGGGCGACTTCACTTTCACTTTTCACTTTCGTGCACTGGAGAAGGAAATGGCAACCACTCCAATGTTCTTGCCTGGAGAATCCAGGGACGGAAGAGCCTGGTGGGCTGCCGTCTACAGGGTCGCACAGAGTCGGACACGACTGAAGTGACTTAGCAGCAGCAGCAGCCTGCA
The DNA here is from genome assembly GCA_007570785.1 of Antilocapra americana. Taxonomy (NCBI): domain Eukaryota; kingdom Metazoa; phylum Chordata; class Mammalia; order Artiodactyla; family Antilocapridae; genus Antilocapra; species Antilocapra americana. The sequence continues at coordinate 1,935,960 of ML664177.1, read as the reverse complement.
GTCAAAGGAGACACTGAAACAAAACGGGCCCATCTCTGTGTCTGGACACTGCCGTGTTCACTCTGATTCCTGGGACTGTGATGGCTGCGCTGTGCCCACGAGGGGAAGCAGCCTTTGATGAGGCGGAGCGGGTGGGTGGGGGGCAGGCCACAGAGAGGAGAGACGGAGGGAGCAGAGCAGGTCATTGGTGAACGTACCTCTTGCCTGGGGCTCCCTTCCTGCCAGACTTCCCCTCACATGCACTTGTCAATGTCTGCATTGTGCAATCCAGCTTGAGGAAGGGTTTTCTGTTCCTTGCAGCTAAAAGTAACTTGAGTCCATGCTCATTTTAGAAATATGTTTAAATGCAGAAACGCATAAAGAAGAAAATAGAAATCCCCAATCATCCCACCATCCGGTAAGAACCGCCGTTTATGTTTTGTTGCTTTCCCATCGTTGGTTGGGGGTGCTAATGGTGATGTATAGCTGCAAAAGGCACACACTTGCTTTTTGGAGAAAATTCAGATTGCACGGTTGTTGAATACAGCAATAGCTGCTGTAACCCCAGCCCCTCAGTGGTGGACTCTTGGCAGTTTGCTGTCTATTACAGAAATTTCCCCCACTATGTCAGTGTTTTCTAATGTAAGTGCTGTTCCAGAAGAATGAAATGCCCATCTGACCTTTTGAGCACATACGCAGGTAAACTGCAGAGTGACTCAGACTTGCAGAGCTCTGACAGTGGGAAGCAAAGTGGAGTAAAAGGAAAAGAAAGGACCTCCCTTCTCCTCCTTTCTGCAGGCAGAGCTGGTCTGGGCAAAGGGGAAAAGTGGAGAGATCTGGAGCCTTGAGCACAAAGGATCTGGGTTCAAATTCCTGATTCACTGTTGAAGGCTTTGTGACCTTACGCAGGTTGCTTAACCATTCTAAGCCTGTTTCCTCAGCTGTAAAATTGGGCATAATAATGCCTATCAAGCGGGCTTCTCTGGTGGCTCAGTGGTAAAGAATCCGCCTGCAATGTATTAGATTCGGGTTTGATCTTCGGGTCAGGAAGATCCCTTGAGAAGGAAATGGCAACCTGCTCCAGTATTCTTGCCTGGGAAATCCCATGGACAGAGAAGCCTGGCGGGCTACAGTCCATGGGGTCACAAAACAGTTGGACATGACTAAGCGACTAAACAGCAAGGCCTGACACGGTGGTAAGGGTTGAAAATAATGCACATGGTACAGACATAGTAAATGATAGCCATTATTTGAAATATTTGCCAACTTTCCACATCTCTTTCTAGACTCTTCTACTACATCCGGAACATTTCTTCCCACCCCCTACCAACTCCACTCACCTCCACCTCACCATCCCCTCACCCCCCCCACCCTCCCATCCCATCTTAACTCCATCTGTATTAGCCAGGGGGTTAATTGGGGACAACAGTATCCACTCTAGTTAGTTCAAGCCAAAGGGGGTTTCTGAAGGGCTGGAGAGCGCACAGAATTGTTGCATGGACCACAGCTGCAGGCACCAGGCAGGCTTCCAGGAACAACAGACTCCCCGAGTCACCCTGGCTCAGCGAGAGAGCTGCCACCTCTCCAGGATCAGGAAGCTGCCGACTCAGCCCAGTCTCCAGAACCAGGCTCTATCTGCCACAATCCATGCCAGCAAAATGAGGCACTGCTTCCCGTCTCCGTCTCCACGCGGCAGTTCTGAGTCAATCTCTCCTGCAGGAGCATGTGATTAGTTGACTCTAAATTGTCCATTTGAACCCCAGAAGGTTTCACATTTCTCTGTTGGAAAGGAGATATCTGCAGTCTGGCGATCTGATTACAATCAGAGTGGGGAGAGAAGGCTCAAAACCTGGGGGGGCAGCTGAGATTCTGGACGGAGAGCAGGCCAAGGACGCATGCTCAGAAGTTCTGTGCTTCTGTCCTTGTCAGAGATAGCGTGGGGAGATGCTCCAGTTATTAATACATCCCCCTGCCTGAGCTCAAATGTGAGAGGCAAAGTCACGTGATTCAACAATCCCTAGGGGCACAAGTTTAATGGGTGCTTCACACTGCCCTTTTAAGAAGATGCTTAGGATGTGGGGTTCAGAACATGTTCTCCCATAACACGGCCCCTTGGTATAGTAAATATTTTAATTTGAAGGCATTTGAGAAAATGGCAGAAGCAGGAAGTTCATTCTGATCTTCCCCTAACTCCTCCCCAAGACAGGTCATAACACCCTTATGGAAGTGGTACCCTCTCTATGCACCCAGAGGAAAGGAGCACCCTTCTCTATGAAGACAAAGGGATGCCAGGAAGAATCAAACAGGACTTGCCAAGTTTCCACCACTCACTTTATACTCTTTGACCTGTCATACTGCTTCATAGGAGCTTCCCAGATGGCTCAGATAGTAAAGAATCCTCCTGCCAATGAAGAAGACATGGGTTCGATCTCTGGGTCAGGAAAATCCCCTAAAGAAGGAAAAGGCAACTCACCCCAGTATTCTTCCCTGGGAAATCCCATGGACAGAGGAGCCTGGCGGGATACACATGGGGTCACATAGAGTTGGACACGACCTAGTGACTAAACAATAATGACAAATTCCTACACAGATGTCCACCCCATCAAACCTAGCAAAAAAATACTCAGGTTTAACTGTTTTTTGGGGTCTTCATTTCCATATGAAGTATCTCGTTACATAAAATCTGCATTACATATATCTGTATGCTTTTCCATATGTTCATCCATCTTTGTCAGTTTAATTTTCAGGCCCAGCAAGGAACTTGAAAAGAGTCAAAGAAAACATTTTCTTTCCCTACGTTTGTCACCTCTAATCTCCGATTCAGGAAATCTCAGACAGTATAACAAATGAGCTGAAATTGTATCCAGTGCAATAAAGGAAAATATTATGAGTAAGGGCAAATGCAGCCTGAGGGTCAGAGCAGGATGTAAAAGTTCCCACAATCATAGTCCTGAAATTTTTCCTGCCTTTTTTTTTTGGATTGCATGGCTATGTCATGTCCAACTCCCATCCATGGGATTTCCCAGGCAAGAATACTGGAGGGGATCTTCTTGACCCAGGAATTGAACCCGAGTCTCTCTTGCATCTCCTGCATTGGAAGCGGATTCTTTACCACTGAGCCACCAGGGAAGCTGTGGCATGCAGGATTGAACCCTGACCCACATGACCAGGGATCAGACCCTTGGCACCTGCATCAGAAGTGCGGAGTCTTGATCACTGGACTGACACTGAAGTCCTGTTCCTGCTGTTTTGAGCTACTGCCTTTTCTGTGGAAAACCAGATCAGAACACATCTGTACTGGCTCTGATTTTTCTAATAATCCCAGCCTTTGCTTCTGGAGCAAGCGGAGCTGGTGGGTGTGAGCACAGGCTGGCTTATGTAATTCAGGGATTACACACATGATCGGAGTATGAACTGCTGGAGAGTAAGAACCCTGCGAGGCAAGCCAGACCACAGTCCTCGTCTTATAAATGAAGACGTCATTCATTGTCTGCGATTGTAGATGCTATTTTGCATTCATTCATCATAAACAGTTTCATCAAATATTGACTCTTTATCCGACACGCAGATAAAAGACATGCTGCTCTTGCCTGGAAACTCCCATGGACGGAGGAGCCTGGTGGGCTGCAGTCCACGGGGTCACGAAGAGTCAGACAAGACTGAGCGACTTCACTTTCAGTTTTCACTTTCATGCACTGGAGAAGGAAATGGCCACCCACTCCAGTGTTCTTGCCTGGAGAATCCCAGGGACGGGGGAGTGGTGGGCTGCCGTCTGTGGGGTCACACAGAGTCGGACACGACTGAAGCGACTGAGCAGCAGCGCAGCAGTCTTTTGTCCTACCAGAGAGCCATCATCCTCGACAATAACGCAGTCAGCTTTTCCAGGGGATTGTTGTTATTTAGTCGCTAAGTTGTGTCCAGTTCTTTTGTGACCCCACGGACTGTAGCCCATGAGGATCCTCTCTCCATGGGATTTCCCAGGCAAGAATACTGGAGTGGGTTGCCATTTCCTCCTCCAGGGGATCTTCCGGACTTAGGGATGGCAACTGCGTCTCCTGCATTGGCAGTCAGATTTGCTGAGCCATCAAGGAAGCCCCTCCAAGGGAATACAAGCTCCTTTATGAGGTCTTCCTCCAGCTAATGACATGATTTGAAACTCTTACTTTTAGCTCCTGAAAGAAGCAGGTATTTGTTCAGGGTGGGATAGAGCCTTGAAATCACTTATAACCTCTAAGGAAAGGCAACTTAGTGATCTTCTGGACTATTTGTCTCCCTATCACTACATTCAGAGCTAGCTCTTGAGACCCTGCCTATAAAGCTAGCAAAGCCAGAGCTGCCATCCTCTTGTTGAAGATGGTGGGATGGTTACTGGAAGGTACTAGTTATTTCTTTCTTGTTCTAACCCCCCTGGGATTACACTGCCAGTCAAAGCCTGTGCTCCCTGCATAATAAGATAGGAAGGCTGTGCAGAGGCGATGCTAATGGCAGCTAAATATAGATGGCAGCTTCTAGGTGCTTGAGAGCCTGCACGAACATTAGAACAATAACGGGAAGGAGGCTTCGGGGTAGCCTAATTATAACCTTGATTTTAGGAAAGCGTGGACTTCTTTGGCTGAGGCCAGGGCTCTCCTGCTGTTCAGTGGCATTCATTCCTGGACCTTGGCTGAAAATGCTCTGTCCTTTGGTATCTTTGGACTTGGTGGTGCCTGGGGTGGTATTACATAACAGGAAAGTGTCCACTGTCACTCGGAATGTGTGAGGCTCAAAGGACAGTCCTATATGGGTGGAGATTAATAGCCCTCATTAATGAGTCACATTCCTTGTCTACTCCATCCCTTATAATTAGGGCGTCAGACAGCCCTGTTGGCCTGAGACAGTCTCAGTTGATGCCTACTGACTCAAGGGAATTATCAGTAACATCCCTTTTCATTCTCAGAAGTGACCTGGTTGGGTGATAGATTTTTAATTTAATTTAATTTTTAATTGAAGGATAGTTGATGTACAATGCTGTGTTAGTTTCAGGTGTATAGAAAAGTGATTCAGTTGCACACATGCATATATATTCTTTCTCAGATTCTTTTCCATTATAGGTGTAACCTGTGCTGTACAGGAGGTCCTAGTTCATCTATGGGTGATAGGTTTTAAGATCACTGATTTGTAAAATCTCAAGGAGAAGAGGGAGACAATACCTCTTTGTAGGTGTGGATTCCCCCTCACCTCTCCCCCCAGCCCCCACCACCGAGAGCCAGCCTGGGTAAGGGGGCTTTATTTTATTTTATTTTTTTAGTGTTTATTTATTTGGCTGCACTTGGTCCTAGCTGAGGCATTCAGGATCTTTGATGAGCAAGCGATGAGTTGCGATGAGCAAGCTCTTAGGTACAGTATGGAGGATCTAGTTCCCTGATCAAGGATCGAATCCAGGCCCCCTGCGCTGGGAGCATGTAGTCTTAGCCACTGTACCACCAGAGAAGTCCCTAAGGAGACTGTAGATTGAAGGATGAACAGGGAGAAGCAGCACTTCCAAACCCTTCTAAAGAACTGTCTACTGTTCCATCCTCAATGGCCCTAAGCAGCCACACCCGCCTGGCTTCTGGGGTAATCAGAATAAGCCAGGGGGAACTATTGACCTAGGCAATATGGTCACACTGGGAAAATCAAATGGTGCCTGCCATCCAGCTGACCTTGGAACTGATCAAGATGAAACAGTCGCCTTGCTGTTGGCCTCCAAGCCTTAGGCCTTCAGGTCATAGTTCAAGAGAACATCAGAACCAGGCTTATGCAGGGGTGTTGGCCATCTCTGGGAATGGTCTTGTTTGTAGGGTCTTCTTCCCATGCTGGGTCATTTTAAGGCCCATTGTAAAAAGCCAAACCATTCTCTTAAAAAAAAAATGAATTAATTAATTTGCCTGTGCGAGGTCTTAGTTGCAGCACTTGGGATCTTTGATCTTTGTTATGGCATGTGGAATCCAGTTCCCTAACTAGGAATTGAACCCACTCCCTCTGCACTGGGACCATAGAGTCATGGCTACTGGACCACCAAGGAAGTCCCTCATTCCCTTTTCTACATAGATTCCCACCAAGAGTGATGAGAATGAAGGGGGAAGGACTGGATGATAGCCTTAGGGGATTCTCAAAGATCTGACACCCCAAATTAAACCCTTTGCCCCCCAACTCCACTGGTATGAAGGACTTTCTTGCCCTCAGCCCTTCTGCATGTTTCTTCCTGCAGGAGATGGCCAGGGCCAATAGGGGACTGAGTTTTCTTGGGCAATCTGTTGGTGACAGGCCAAGTCCATGGGGAAAATTCTCATTCAGGACTTGATCTTGAAGTTGCTCTCTCATTTATCATCTCTGTCTAAAAGCTGTAGAGCACATCGATCACCATTAGGCTGTCAAAACATTCATTTAGCTGATGAGAATAGCTTATTAGGGCTTTTAAAATTACCAATCTTTTGCAAAGATGTTGGTTGGGTTGCTATATGCACCCAAAAAGTGCCTTTGCATACAGATTATTTCAGTAGCATTTACTGCAGAGAATGAAGACTGGAGACTATCCAGTAGGTGGTACTCAACAGACCCAGAGATAAACAATTAAGGCAGATGAAAGGATGCTCAAGATTTAATTTTTTAAAGATGGGGTGTTGGGGGCTTCTCTGGTAACTCAGCTGGTAAAGAATCTGCCTGCAATGCAGGGGAGTCTGGTTTGATTCCTGGGTCGGGAATATCCCCTGGAGAAGGGAGAGGCTACCCATTCCAGCATTCTTGGGCTTCTCTGGTGGCTCAGACAGTAAAGAATCCACCTGCAAAGAGAGAGACCTGAGTTCGATCTCCGGGTTGGGAAGATCCCCTGGAGGAGGGCATGGCAACCCACTCCAATATTCTTGCCTGGAGAATCCCCACGGACAAAGGAGCTTGGCAGGCTACAGTCCATGGGGTCGAAAAGATTCCGACATGACTGAGCGAGCCTGGAATCATTGTCCAAAAACTCCTCCTACCTGCCAATCATGATGGTGTGATCACTCATCTAGAGCCACACATCTTGGAATGTGAAGTCAAGTGAGCCTTAGGAAGCATCACTATGAACAAAGCTAGTGGAGGTGATGGAATTCCAGGTGAGCTATTTCAAATCCTAAAAGATGATGCTGCGAAAGTGTTATACTCAATATGCCAGCAAATTTGGAAAACTCAGCAGTGGTCACAGGCCTGGAAAGGGTCAGTTTTCATTCCAATCCCTAAGAAAGGCAATGCCAAAGAATGCTCAAACTACCACACAATTGCACTCATCTCACATACTAGTAAAGTAATACTCAAAATTCTCCAAGCCAGGCTTCAACAGTACATGAACCATGAACTTCCAGATGTTCAAGCCAGTTTTAGAAAAGGCAGAGGAACCAGAGATCAAATTGCCAACATCCACTGGATCATCAAAAAAGCAAGGGAGTTCCAGAAAAACATCTATTTCTGCTTTATTGACTATGCCAAAGCTTTGACTGTGTGGATCACAATAAACTGTGGAAAATTCTCAAGAGATGGGAATATCAGACCACCTAACCTGCCTATTGAGATATCTGTATGCAGATCAGGAAGCAACAGTTAGAATTGAACATGGAATAACAGACTGGTTCCAAATAGGAAAAGGAGTACATCAAGGCTGTATATTGTCACCCTGCTTATTTAACTTATATGCAGAGTACATCATGAGAAACGCTGGGCTGGAAGAAGCACAAGCTGGAATCAAGATTGCCAGGAGAAATATCAATAACCTCAGATATGCAGATGACACCACCCTTATGGCAGAAAGCAAAAAATTAAAGAGCCTCTTGATGAAAGTGAAAGAGGAGAGTGAAAAAGTTGGCTTAAAGCTCAACATTCAGAAAACAAGAGAAACGGTAGAAACGGTGGCAGATTTTATTTTGGGGGACTCCAAAATCACTGCAGATGATGATTGCAGCCATGAAATTAAAAGACGCTTACTCCTTGGAAGAAAAGTTATGACCAACCTAGACAGCATATTAAGAAGCAGAGATGTTACTTTGCCAACAAAGGTCTGTCTAGTCAAGACTATGGTTTTTCCAGTAGTCATGTATGGATGTGAGAGTTGGACTATAAAGAAAGCTGAGTGCCGAAGAATTGATGCTTTTGAACTGTGGTGTTGGAGAAGACTCTATAAGAGTCCCTTGGACTGCAAGGAGATCCAACCAGTCCATCCTAAAGGAAATCAGTCCTGAATATTCATTGGAAGGACTGATGTTGAAGCTGAAACTCCAATACTTTGGCCACATGATGCAAAGAGCTGACTCATTTGAAAAGACCCTGGTGCTGGGAAAGATTGAAGGCAGGAGGAGAAGGGGATGACAGAGGATGAAATGGTTGGATGGCATCACAGACTCAATGGACATGAATTTGAATCTACTCTGGGAGTTGGTGATAGACAGGGAGGCCTGACGTGCTGCAGTCCATGGGGTTGCAAAGAATCAGACACAACTGAACAACTGAACTGAACTGAACTGAACTTGCCAACCAGCCCCATCACACCCACAGCATTCAATGAAATGGGATGAGGAATTCTTCAGTTGGCTACTGGGTATCCTGCCGGGCAGCTCCTCAGAGGAATGCAAGGAGTTTGCAGAAAAGTCTATGAAATTGTTTAAACATGTTGTTACTGATAAAAATATCCTTTCAAATCCCAAGTCAAGCTCCATGACTCTTAAGCAAATTTATGCCTATGCTGGGCTTCCTAGGTAGTGCTAATGTTAAAGAATACACTTGCCAATGCAGGAGACATAAGAGACTCAGATTTGATCCCTGGGTCAGGAATATCCCCAGGAGGAGGGCATGGCAACCCACTCCAGCGTTCTTACCTGGAGAATCCCAAGGACAGAGGATGCTGGCGTGCTGCAGTCCATGGGGTCACAGAGAGTCAAACACGACTGAAGTGACTTGGCACACACAGCATGCCTGCCTATGCTAGTTCTCAGGTTCTTAAAGCACAATATGGAAATGATGATAAAAATACGATATTTTAGTTTTGCTGTGTCCCAAGAGCCCAGGGCTGAAAACATGGCCCATGGTGCTGCCTGAGAGCGCATTGTCCCAGGAGCACACGCCTCTGTAGGGTTTTAATTTTCTCCCATCTGAAAGGTCTCTCCACATCTCTGCCCTCTGAAATCCCAGCTCATCCCTCAGATGCAAAGGTCAGAATTCATTCCTTCTTCCTCTGGGTTCTGATCTGGTTTTGCTCACATTATTATTGAAGCTCTCAGGAGATTTTGCTAGCACACAGATCTCTCACACAAACTTCCTCCAGCAGCCAGAGCGCCAAACAGCCATTCGAATTTCTGTAGCATTTCAAAATGTATAAGAGTCCAAACTTCTCAGTCCTTTCTTTTCATTTTCTTTGCCACACAATGAACTGACTTCAAAACCAGCCTTGATAAAGAGGATTTTCAATATAAGTGTTCTTGCTTGATTTGGCCAAGTACTCTTAAGAGTCTTGGAAAACACCTCCTACAATCTCTCCTGGTGCTGATTTTGTTCCTTTTCATTTAGCAGAGAGTGGGTTGTAAAAGCGAGAGAACGTGCAGCTTTGGCTGCAGTAACTCACCAGGGTAAGACTTCCCTGGTGGTCCAGTTGTTCAGAATCAGCCTGCCAATTCAGGGGACACAGGTTCGATCCCTGGTCCAGGAAGATCCCACATGCTGCAGAGCATCCAAGCCTATGTGCCACCACTCCTGAGCCTGTGCTCTAGAGCCTGGGAACCGCATCTACTGAAGCCCTAGCGCCTAGAACCCATGCTCTGCAACAAGAGAAGCCACTAACGGGAGGCCCACGCACCATAACTAGGAAGTAACCCTCTCTGCAGCTGGAGAAAGCCTGAGCAGCAGTGAAGATCCAGCCCAGCCAAATATAAAGAAATAAAATTTAAAAAGAAAAAATAACTCACAAAGTAGTCAGAAAAAAATGCCCCTGTTCTTGGAGGTGGGCAACATCGGGAAAGGGCTTTAGCCACCCGAAGTAAAGGCCCCAAGTTCCTCTTCTCCCCCGGTACCCACCCCCAGCCAAGAGCAAGGGTCTGTCTGATCCCGAAAGGGCCTGAAACAAGTGGAGCCGTTGGTGGAAACACCTGAGCCCAACTAAGCTGCCACCAGCAAACCCAAAGGACAGACAGAAGCTGCAGATGTGCTCAGACTGATCGCTCCCAGTGTAAAAACCCCACGTCTGTGTTTACCAGTTCATCTGAAACTGGTGGAGGGTCAGACCCAGACAGGAGCTGCCAGGGGGCAGTTTTCTGGAGTGAATGATTAAAATAAGTGGCTGAAAGTCTGCCCAATATTCTGTAATAAATGGGAAAAGATTTTTAAAAGAATAGATACATGTATACAAATAATTGAATCTCCTTGCTGTACACCTGAAACCAACACAACATAGTACGTCAACTATACCACTATAAAATAAAAAATTTTTAAATTTAAAATAGCAAAATAAAATAAATGGCTAAAGATACAACAAGAGCACAGCTCTGCACTGGGGACGGAGAGGACCCACATTCCCGTGGTCCACAGCAAAAGATGTTCTGGGTTCACCATCTCTTGTTTCAAGTTTGTGTCTGACTCCTGAATCATGGGGGTGTTGGGAGGAGGGACTCCTAGGATCCCTAGGATATTGTCTTTTATCACAGATATCCAGGTGGTCACACAGATTGTCGTTGCTGTTCACGTGCTCAGTCGTGTCCGACTCTTTGCAACCCCATGGACTGCGGCACGCCCCGCTTCCCTGTCTTTGCCACCCCATGGACTGCGGCACGCCCCACTTCCCTGTCTTTCAGTATCTTCCGGAGTTTGCAAAGACTCATGTTCATTGAGTCGGTGATGCCATCCAACTACCTCATCCTCTGTTGCCCCCTTCTCCTCTTGCCCTCAATCTTTCCCAGCATTAGGGTCTTTTCCAATGAGTTAGTTCTTTGCATCAGGTGGCCAAAGTATTGGAGTTCTAGCTTCAGCATCAGGCCTTCCAATGAATATTCAGAGTTGATTTCTTTTAGAATTGACTGGCTTGATCTCCTTGCTGTCCAAGGAACTCTCAAGAGTCTTCTCCAGCACCACAATGCAAAAGCATCAATTCTTGCTTGCTTTATGGTCCAGTTCTCACATCCATACATGACCCCTGGGAAGACCATAGTACAAATAGCGTTGTAAAAAAAAGATGTCACTTGGGTGGAGGTGGCATGCTGACCCCTTGCATCTCTTTTCCACCTGGGGCGACCTTTGCTGATCTTGTTTGCACCTACATTTATCATCTGGAATCTCTCTCCTGAGACCAGAAGGCATGTGCCTGGGAGAATGTTAGGCCTCTGAGTAGGGTAAGAGGTTGTTTATTATAGCAGAGTTGGGAGCAACTGTGGCAGAAGGTAGGAACACTAAGAAATTGTTTATCATATGTTAACTCCTTGGGAAGCACTGGACCTTAAGGATCCTCATTTGTGAATTGTTGTTTGCTCCAAAGGCAGTGATAACCTCAAACTGGCAGTATTTCAGGGGTGGGTGAGCAGAGAGACAAACTTATCTGGGTTGGTGTTTCTTTTGTTGTTGTTGTTATAGCACAACTTACGTATTTCAAATGGACAAAAAAATTAGTATCATTTACAGTATCTGAAGATAAACTGCCTTTGAATGGGAGCTTTCTTTCCAGTACTTTGAGGTCTACAAGATGAATCTAGAAAATTTACTACTATGGAAAATGAAGACTGCTTAAATTAAATGGGGGGCAGGGCAGGGCCTGTGGTTTTTCTTTCTTTCTTTCTTTCTTTTTTAGATAGTGGAGCGCAGTTTTATTACACCAGCGGGCCCAAGGCAGAGTCTCCTCTTAGCCAAGCACCCTGACCAGCATTTGTGAAAATCTTTTATACCCCATGTGTCTGTGTCTGAACTCACCACCGCAAATTTCTTGAGACTTACATAAACAAAGGAAGGGTAAATACAATCACAATAATCTCATCATTCACATGTTATGTGTTCAAACACTTAAACAATTGGCCAATAATCAATAAGCCCAAGGTTACACTCCAATAGGTACAGAAAAATTTATGGCCTGTCCAGAGACAGGGGTGATTAGTGTATGTTTTCTCTTAGTCGATGAGTAACCTAGATAAGATCTTCGAGGTTCCCCTGTCCGGAGGGGGTCTTATCCTTTTATTGTCGTTTCCATAGGCACTAAGCAGAGTTTAGAGTCCATTGGGGAGGTGGCCGAGCATGATCAGTATGAACAGGCCTAAGATGGAGTCCAGGCCCTATGAATTCCTTCTTCATTCCCCCCTCTTGATGTTCCTAGTTTCCGTAACGAGCATCATTTATTGAGATATATTATACCCTAGCCTTCTGGCCACCCACATGAGAGAATGTTGTCAACCTCTGGGTTACAAAATTCATAATACATTGTAAAATGCAGGGTCCACAAAGCAGAACTATCAAGGCAACTATAACAATGGTAAATATAGTTTTTCACCAATTGCCCTTCACCCAAGATAGGACCGAAGTCCAGAAAGGAATGTTTTCATTTGACATTGGTTTTACCTGGTTTTTCATGACATCCAAAGCAGTTGATACATTGTCAGATAAGTCAGGAATGTATATACAACATTTAACCTTAATTATAGCACAGGTTCCTCCTTGAGCAGCTGTATGTCTAAAGCGATGTTATTTTGAATTACCACTTTCCTCAACTGGATTTGTTTTTTATTTAAGCCTTGGATGGCTTTTGTTCTATCCAGGAGGGCCTGTTTTGTGAAATTAGTCAAGGCCTCTACTTTAATCATAATATCTGTTGTCCCTATAGAGGGCAGCAATATACTCATAGCATTGAAACACAGACCTTGTCCACCCAGCATGTAAATAAGGTAGATTTACCGGGGCTTGTTGTAGGTTAGGCTTTTGTCACACTGGCACTTATATCAAATGTAACCCCGTGACCCGAGTCTACTGACTGTAGGTCTACCCTATACCAAGAGAGCAAGGAGAGGTTACGGTTGACAAGAGAGAGGAAAGTCTCTTTTGTCATCCCAGAAAAGTGCAGAGTGGTTTAAAATCTCCTTGGCAGAGCGGTGACACCCACCAAGGAAGTCCATCCATCACTGACAGAGGCATAGCCCCACATACCCAACGTTGGAGGTACTGTGGAAGTGGGCGTAGGAATGTGCGTGTGGATGGGGTCAAGCAGCGGGAGTTGATCATGCGGCTTCATCCTGAAGGGGCTCGTCTGGGATCTTTATTTTTTTTTTTTTTAAAGGATGGTCTTAGTCTCTGGAGGGTCCGCGGGGTCCCTCTGTGTAGTCTACTCAGCATTTTTGGGGTCTGCATGACATGTTCTCTTCACCCTTATATGATGGATCCAAGGGGCAATACCTGAAGCTTTAACGGGAGAGGCGGGTATAGCTTGGGCAGTTCGGCCGGAGCCGGATCCTGGAAGTGTTGGCCAGAGGCTTCTGCCACCAGAATCGGAACCTGCTGAGGTGGCGGCTCTACGACCTCCGGGAGAGCTGGCAGAGGGGCAGCGGCTGCTGCTGGAACTTCACCTGGCCCTGGATGGGCTGTGGTTTTTCTTTTTGATTAATTGCGGTAACACTGTCCTTCAGGCGGCTGAGGGAGTTTCATATTTTCTTTAGACATCACTGGGCGCCGAAGTTCTCGCAGGACAACTTGGATGCTCTACGAGTTCTGCCGTTTTGCTAGCACTGATATGGTTCTTGGGTCCACCACCCCATTAGAACTATTAACTCCATTCATATTAATTTTTGTTACAAATCATACAAAGGGGGGTGCTTCTGGGTATTCAGGTCCACATTCTATTTTGAGGCTGTATATTCGGTTTTCATAAATTGTCCGAGCCCGTGGTGGCTGCCATCTTGGGTCGCTGTCCTGGGTTGGCATTTCTTAACGTGTTCTTTATTGAGTTTGTGACTGCACCTGTGTTTTGGGGTTCATTCATCCTGTGACCTAGAAAGTACACAAGAGAGGAGAGCTTGCAAGGAAGGCAAAGAGGTGACTTGGAAGAAACCTGAGTTGACTTTACACACACGCTATGGTGGTCCTCTGGGCAGAGGTGGCGCTGCCCCTCACAGGCAACCCCCCAGGGAAAGGAACGTTAAGGCACCACGGGTAAGTTACCAATACTCCATCCCCAAAATGTAATTCGCTTGTTTCACATATTTTTAAATTTCCATAATAAAGCATCCTTTTACTTCGATTTTTCGACCTTAAAGTTCAATCAAAACTTTAAGCAGAAAAGCTGTTTTTCTGGATAAGAAGATTGCTCAGCACGCCTGGAAGGAACAGAAAAATCTCCAAGGGCAGTGATCTGCCCAAGGCTTAACTGCCTTTTGTTTTTTCCTTCTAATTTTATAATTTTTTCTTCTTTTTTAAAATTAAAGTAGGCATCCCTGGTGGCTCAGATGGTAAAGAGTCTGCCTGCAGTGCGAGAGACTAGGGTTCAATCCCTGGGTTGGGAAGTTCCCCTGGAGAAGGGAATGGCAACCCACTCTAGTATTCTTGCCTGGAGATCTCCACGGACAGAGGAGCCTGACCAGGGTTACAGTCCATGGGGTTGCAAACAGTTGGACACACGATTGAGCAACTAACGCTTTAGCTTTATAGTTGATTTACAAGGTTTCAGGTGTACAGCAAGGTGATCAAGTTACACACACACACATACTTTTGTGCTTTTTGACTCATCCTTTCAAATGTTGAAGGCTTAGATACACTCTTACCAGCCAAGACTGTCCTGGCAGGTAGACTTACCACACCTTGGAAAGACACCATCCATATAGACAACTGAGATTTAATTCTTCCCATCTCAGAATCAGTATCTGTAGTCCCAAGAAAACTTATGAAGATAATAGATAAGGAAACTAACATTCTTAACTTTGTATTGTATGCCTGTGGATGGCAGAAGGAGGGCCCCCAAAGACATCTACCTCCAAAGCCAGAACCTGTGAATTTGTTAGGTCACATGGCAAAGGGGAATAAAAGTTGCAGATGAAATTAAGGGTGCTAATCAGATGACCTTAAAAAAAGGAGATTAGCCTGGATTATCCAGGTGACCCAGTATAATCACAAGGGGTCTGCCTTCAGCTCGATTTCAGCTCAATGAAACCCCAATCACACTTCTGACCTCCAGGACTGCGAAACAATAC
The DNA here is from genome assembly GCA_007570785.1 of Antilocapra americana. Classification (NCBI taxonomy): domain Eukaryota; kingdom Metazoa; phylum Chordata; class Mammalia; order Artiodactyla; family Antilocapridae; genus Antilocapra; species Antilocapra americana. Next base: position 1,920,796 of record ML664177.1, on the reverse strand, counting down.
ATTTGTGTTACTTTAGGCAGCTGTAAGTTTGTGGTAACTTGTCATAGCAGCCACAGGAAATGAACACAGCGCCCCTCCTCTTAGGTTTTTCTTTGCATATGTATTTTCAACCCCCCCCAAAACAGACCCTTCTGTACATAATATTTTGAATGAATATTTTCAGATAATGTTTTGTTGAACGACAGCATCCAAATGGAGAATCACAGACACACAGCTGACAATCACAAAGAGAAGACACCTGTGTGACCAGAGCTCCAGTCAAGAACTCTAACATGACAGCCCCCCAGAAGCCCCCTTGTCCTGTTCCCTCCCCAGATGCGGCACTTCTGAACTTCTACACATGGCCTAGTTTTCCTGTTCATGAACTTTCTAAGTGAAACCACATAGTATGTACACAATGCTCTCTTTTTTATTGTAATCTAACTTACACATGGGGTGTCCCAGGTGGCTCAATGATAAAGAATCCACCTGCCAAGTAGCAGACGCGGGTTTGATTTCTGGGTCGGAAAGATCTCCTGGAGAAGGAAATGGCAACCCTTTCTGGTTTTCTTGCCTGGGAAATCCCACGGGTGGAAGAGCCTGGCGGGCTACAGTCTGTGTGGCCACAGTAGAGTCGGACACGACTTAGTGACTAAGTGAACGACAAGCTTACACATAGTGAAAAGCACTAATTTTAGGTCTCTTTTCACATATGTAGACGCTCAACAGCCCTGTGGATCAAAATAAAGAACACTTTGCATTCTCCAGACTCCCTTTCCTTTGCCCAGTGTGTATGCTTGTGTGCCTGCTCAGTTGCTCAGTTGTGTCCAACTTTTTTTGACTCCATAGACTGTAGCCCACCAGGTTCCTCTGTCCGTGGCATTTCCTAGACAAGAATACTGGAGTGGGGTGCCAGTTCCTACTCCAGGGGCCCAGTGCAAGTACCCCTTCCCCAAATAACCACTTTTCCGACCTCTATTACCATCGAATTATGAATACTTTTGCCTGATTTAGGGCTCTGTGGCAGTAAATGGGGGCTTCCCTGATAGTTCAGTTGGTACAGAATCTGCCTGCAGGGCAGGAGACCCCAGTTCGATTCCTGGGTTGGGAAGATCCGCTGGAGAAGGGATAGGCTACCCACTCTAGAGCTGTAAATGGAACCAAGCAGTATGCTAAAACCTGTTTTCTTCCTCACTCATCAAAATATCAAAAGTAACTTTCTGCCATACAGTTGGACCATAATTAGTTTAATCCATTTTCCCCTTTTGTTAATGGTTACTTCCAGTTTGGGGATAATTTTAAGAATTAATTATCAAAGATGCATCAGGTTTCTTTTACTCAAGGAAGTAGGTGGATGGGGGATGAAAGTTCATGCACACACTGCATTCTAGCTGGATCTTCACAAGTTGTGATCACTGGACCCACTTCTTTAACAGATCCTTACAAGACCCAGGCTTTCTGAAGGACAGTGAAGACTGTCTCTGCTGAAACAATTGTTTTCTTTCTTTTTTTTTTTCTCTTGTTACTCCATAAGGCATACAGGATCCTAGTTCCCTGACCAGGGTTTGAATCTGTGTCCCTTGCGGTGGAAGCAATGGATGCCAGGGAAGTCCCTGAAACAATTGTTTTTTCAGTTCCCCAATACGGCCACTTCCTCTCCCTGCAACCCAGCAACCAAGAAGGTATTTCCTCTCGGAGCTCAGTCAACTGTCTAATTCCTCCAGCCGACAAGCCACTGTTCAGAACCTTATGTTCTAGACAGGAACACTTCCCTCTATTCCTTGGAAGCTAAAGAACGTTCCTCAGTGAAAACTGAGTAAACAAGTCCACACCTCTATTCTGGGTAACATGGCAAAAGTTAAAACTGAAGCAGTTGGCCTGAAGTTGCTTCCAGCTATTATACTCTTGGCACAGAAACCACGGAATTGAGAAACACAGGGGAGCCCAGATTATTCCAAGGAAAATGTTTGCAGGCTGACAAATTATGACGCCACTTTCCAAAAATGTGCGTATTAGGATATTGGCACTTTCTGCATTTAGCTAATGTAGTGGATAAGAGCCTGCTCAACTGGAGTGCAACTGGGGACTCTGATGGCTGGGTATGAGTAGGTACTAAGCACTTGTGGATTATTTCAGTTCTTTTAGAATATATGGAACAGTATAGGTTTCCAGTGCCAGGCATGGAAAGCAAATGGTACAGAAGGGAGACAGAACATAGACTTTCAGGGATTTTCCTGGTAATCCCGTGTTTAAGACTCCATACATCTACTGAAGGGAGCACAGATTCGACCCCTGGTCGAGGAACTAATATCCCTCATGCCATGCGGCCAAATAAATAAGTAAATAAATAAATTTAAAAGAAAATACGGTTAATAGCTTTACATTTGGTTGGCTTAAAACCAAACAAACGAGACTCTCTTCACTTCACTTGGTTGTGAGTGTTGCAGATGGCCCACATTCAAGCTCCAAGTTCAGCAGCTGCGAGGCTTTCCCTGTGTCCCAGGCCCTCTCTCTACAAAGCAGAGAAAACCAGTTCCAGAGACCTGTTTGGAGGTGTAAATGAAACCCTGGTGCTACAGCAAGCCCAGCGCCAGGTGCGGGCCAAGCGGTCGTTTGCTGTTGTTTAGTCACTAAGTCGTGGCTGACTCTTTCCGAGCCCGTGGACTGCAGCCTGCCAGGCTCCTCTGTCCATAGGATTTCCCAGGCAGGAATACTGGAGTGGGCTGCCATATCCTTCTCCAGGGTATCTTCCCGACCCAGAGATCGAACCCCTGTTTCCTGGGTCTCCTGCGTTACCACTGAGCCAGTGGGGAAGCCTTCAGTGCTCCTTAGGTGGAAGCTGTCTTAGGTTTGTGGCTTTGGGTACCTTCCCCTGTGGGTCTACAGTGCAGATGGTTGAATAAATAAGATTCTTTATTTCTGCTCCAGAATGTGAAGTCATTAAAACCCCCCACAGAGCAGCTGTTTCCCCTACTTGGTAAGCAATCCCCTGATGGTAAATGCATGCCTATGGTAAAAAATGAACCCTTGTAGGTGACGCACGAGCCACTGACCTTTCCAGAGTGGAACTGCTGCCAAGCAAGGACTCACAGGTGAGTCAGCTGCTAGGAGGTGAGGGCATAGCATGGGGACACTCAGAACAGGGGCCCTGAGGCTGACCCCACCTGCCTCTAGAGTGAATCTGAGTCATTTCAATTTCCTCTTACTTGGGAAGAGGGACGTAGAGGGTGACTTCCTTGATTTGTACCAAAATTAGAAAAGAAAAAGGTTGGTGAAGGGATCCAGAATAAGAGTTCTGTTATTGTTTCATTTTCTGAATTCTCCCTCAAAGAATTCAGTAGTCACAAATCCCCTCCCCAGGCTCAGATCACTACTTGGGAAGACTGACTCCTCTTCCTGGAGACGAGATGTCCACACCCAAATGAGAATTTCTTGAAAGTTAAGTTGTTCCAGTTGCATCCAACTCTTTGCAACACCATGGACTGTAGCCCTCCAGGCTCCTCTGTCCCTGGGATTCTCCAGGCAAGAATACTGGAGTGGGTTGCGCTTCCCTTCTCCAGGGGATCTTCCTGACCCAGGGATCAAACCCACATCTCAAACCCACATGTCTCCTGCCTTGGCAGGTGAGTTCTTTACCACTAGTATTACCCGGAAAGCCCCAAAACTACCATAGCTCTGATCTGTTCTCCTAAAGGCCCATTTATCTTTCCAAAAACATTCTTTGTTTTCCCATAATTGTCCTTCCCCTCCCCTGCCCCTTCCCTTTCAAGATGGTTTGTTGTTGTTCAGTCTCTAAGCTGTGTCTGCCTCTTTACGACCCATGGACCGCTGCACGCCAGGCTTCCCTGTCCTTCGCTATCTCCTGGAGTTTGCTCAAACTCATGTCCTTTGAATTCATAATGCTATCCAACCATCTCATCCTCTGGTTTACAAGCCCCCAGTTCTAACTACCTCCTTGAGTTACATTTTTCATGAACTCCTGCATACCTGGGTAAATTTTAAAAATCTGTCTTTTCTCTCAGTAAATGGTCTTTAATTTGCAGGACCCCGAACAATAAACCTAAGAGGGTAGAAGAAACATTTTCATCCCTGACACTGAAGTTCATGTCTTTACTGTTACCTGTTAAAAACAATTACTCAATAACCCTTGTTAGACACGGTTAAGAGAACTGACTCCAGACTATCATGGTGGGTATGAGACCACGGCAAGGGGATTTTACAGTGGGGAGAGAGACTAGGCTCAATTAGGAATACAGTGTGGGCAAGTGGGAGTGTATGGAAAATTACTAAGAGCAAAAACTATGTCAGGAACAAGGGGGGTTCTGGCTGAACTGACCTAACAGGTTTTTTACTGAAGGCAGGCCACGTTGGGGTGGGGTCAGACATCACCTGGGGGTTGGCGAAAGGTCAAGAATCTGATCACATATCAAGATATGTGTGTGTGTTGGGGGGAGGGGGGTTCTGGTTAAAGTGACTCAGCAAGACTTTTGTAAAAACTAGATTTTACAGGAAGGTGCAGACACTGGCCTAGAGGATGGTCTAGGGGCCTGAGGAAAGTTTGGTCAAATGAAGAATCTTTGTCAAACTTACCCTTGGGAGCTTCCCAGATGGTTCAGTGGTTAAGACTTCCACTGCAGGGGACTACCTGCTGGGAATGCTACCATTCTACCCCATGCTACCAACGCAGGGGACCTGGATTTGATCCCTGGTTGGGGAACTGGATCCCACAGACCACAGCTGGGAGCCCACATGCTGCAATTAAGACCTGGTGCAAAGGAATACTTTTTTTTAAAGTGGAATCTATTGTTTTTTTAAAAAAATTACCCTCATTTAGTCCTTCAGCATGTGGGATCTTAGCTTCTGGGCCGAGGATCGACCTTATGTTCCCTACATTGGAAGGCGGATTCTTAACTACTAAACCACCAAGGAAGTTCCCTTATTTGGTCCTTTAGAGGTTTAATTGGAATGTTCTCTAATAAAAAGATATTCTATAATGAAAAGGGAAAAATAGATATTATATCATGAAAAGAGGATGATAAACACAATTTATTACAGGCCTAGTAAGTCCCAAGTGCTTTGCAGATGTTACCTGCTGGAACCTCTCATGTTACAAGGAGGGCATGGGTTCAGTGAGGGCCGGCGACTGCCCAGGACCCCGGGCTGGTGTCCACCTGTCACTCACGAATGTGGGGTGCACACTCGGGCACTCTGCCAGGCACTGGGGATAGAGGGGCGAACAAGACAGTCACCACCACCCTGGGACAGACAGGCTGGCTGAGAGAAGAACCCTTCTAAAAGTAGAGCACACAAAAACGACGCCTTCGGGGAGAGCTCACGGGACCCCCACCTTGGCTCGGAGGAGAGGGGAGGGGACGCTAGTGGGACTGACACTAGTAGCAGAATCACAGGGAGCATCGCGTGGAGGAAGGTGGAGGGAAAGGTACACCGGGGGCTGGAACAGCACGAGCAGGGGCCACACGCAGGATGGAACTAATGGCGGTTCTGTGGTCTAAAGGCAGTGCCACCCAGCTCCAAAGTCCACTTGACCCCACTGAGGCCTCTGTGCACCTGTAACCCTGATAGAACTGGGCCTTTTGGCTGCCTGGTGTCAAGTTCATTTGCTCAGTCATGTTGGACTCTTTGCAACCCCATGGACTGCAGGCTTCCCTGTCCTTCACTATCTCCCAGAGTATGCTCAAACTCCTGTCCCTTGAGTCAGAGATACCATCCTGAACTAGGACAATACCAGTACTGAACTAGGACACTTTCATTTTGCTCCTAGAACAAAAACATAACTAGATGGGCTTTCTTGATCAAGTCAAGTATTTAACTGAAACAAGTATGATGCCCAGGCCAAAAAGATAAAAAGAGGGACTATTTTTTTTTTTTTAAATTAGTCTAAACCAGACTTGAGACAGAGGCTTTTAGCCTGATGTAATTCATATCTTCCTTCTGGGAAGAGATTAGTGTCCCTGATAAAATTCATAAGGCGTTATCTGGGAAGCCAGTTATCTACCCACCCACCTGACTGGACCTTTAGCCAGTGATTCTTATCGTATTTAGCCTGATGGTGATATTTTCTTATAAAATATACATACCTAAAAATGAGCTTCTTTTTTTAAGAAATTGAAGCATAGGACTTCCAGTGGTTAAGAATCCCTCTGCCAATGCAGGAGACATGGGTTCCCAGATCCCTGATCTGGAAAGATTCCACATGTCGTGGGGCAACTACGCTCATGCATGACAACTACTGAGCCTGCTCACCCTGGAACCCGTGCTCCACAGCAAGAGAAGCCACTGTGATGAGAAGCCTGCACACAGAACTAGGGAGTAGCCCCTGCTCGCCACAATTAGAGAGAGCCCTTGCGCAGCAGTTAAGACCCAGTTCAGTTCAGTTTAGTTCAGCCGCTTAGTCGTATCCGACACTTTGCGACCCCGTGGACTGCGGCACATCAGGCCTCCCTGTCCATCACCAACTCCCAGAGTTTACCCAAACTCATGTCCATTGAGTCGGTGATGCCATTCATCCATCTCATCTTCTGTCGTCCCCTTCTCCTCCTGCCTTCAATCTTTCCCAGCCTCAGGGTCTTTTCAAATGAGTCAGCTCTTCGCATCAGGTGGCCAAAATATTGGAATTTCAGCTTCAACATCGATCCTTCCAATGAACACTCAGGAGTGATCTCCTTTGGGAAATGAAGACCCAATGCAGCCAAAAATAAATTAATGAAAGAACTAAAAAGATAGAAAAAAATAAAATTGAGGTATAGTTGATTTACAATTGTAAGCTGTACTAATCACTGCTGCATAGCAAAGTGATTTAGTTATATTTACATCTTTTTTTAAAAATTTGTTTTCATTATGGTTTATCACAGGATATTGAATATAGTTCTCTGTGCTCTATGGTAGAATCTTGTTTATCCATTCTATATATAAAAGCTTACATCTGCTAACCTCCTCCTCCACTCCCTCAACCTGCTTCCCCTTGGCAACAGCCAGTCTGTTCTCTATGTCTGTGATCCTGTTTCTTTTTTAAATTAATGATTGGCTCGGTTTTCCTTGCTGCACTGAGGGCAGGCCTGCTCTAGTTGTGGTTAGCGGGGGCCGCTCTTGGTCGCGGTGCACCCGCTTCTCCCTGCGGTGGCTTCTCTCGTTGCAGAGCACGGGCTCCAGGTGCGGGGCTCCCAGCAGTTGCAGCTCACGGGCTTGGTTGCCCCATGGCCTCTTCCCAGACCAGGGATTGAACCTGAGTCCCCTGCATTGGCAGGCAGGCTCTTAACCACTGGGCCACCAGGGAAGCCCTGTTTCTTGTTTCACAGATACCTTCATTTGTGTCATAGTTTAGATTCCACGTATAGTTGATATCATATGGTATTTGTCTTTCTCCTTCTGACTTACTTCACTTAGCATGATAATCTCTAGTTGCAACCAAAATACCAGCTTCTGATTTGCCCTACAGGGACCTCTCCCCTTGCCTACAAGATTGCAATAAAACTTTAACAGATATTTATAACTAAATTGTTTTAAGTCTTCTTTCACTCATCTAAAAACAAAAACAAAAAATGAGGGACTTCCCTGGTGGTCCAGTGGCTAAGACTCTGTGCTTCCAATGCAGGGGGCCTGGATTTGAAGATCCCTGGTCAGGGAGCTAGATTCCATGTTCCTTGATTGAAGATCCCGCATGCTGCAACTAAGACCTGGCACAGGCAAGCAATAAATAAAATAAGTAAGTACTTAAAAATTAGAATGCATAGACTACTTAATGTGGTTGACCTGCTTGTGTCAAGTTATGCTAAGAGGCTACTGGAAACGTAGGGAGAATCAGCAAGAGGTTCAAAGAAAGCTCAGCCAAAGAAATGGTGAGACAACTATAGTGGAACATTAAAAACTAAGAGTGATTTTGCACATGCACAGTAGTGTAACCTCTGAATGGTGAAAACAGAGATGATATAAGATACTTGGGCTGCGGGGAGGGGCAGAGGGGAGGCGCTGAGAGTCCAGCCTGAATCCACGAGGAAGAAGGCAGCAGGCCAGGCGGAAGAAGGTGAGTCAAAAAGAGCAGCATCCCTGTTATTCAGAAACAGGGAGAGGAAGGACTTCCCCGGTGGTCCAGTGGTTAGGACTTGGCACCCCCCAATACAGGGGGCCTGGGTTCAAACCCTGGTCAGGGAACTAGATCCATGTGCTGCAACTAAGACCTAGAGCAGCCAAGTAAATGAATACATATTTACAAAACAATAAGATAACTTTTGCAATATGCCAGGTACTGAAGAAATATTTTTTTAAAAAATAGGAGGAAATGGGCAGATGAGGGAATTCGCTGGTAGTCCAGTGGTTAGGACTCCACGCTTTTCCTGCAAAGGGTGTGAGTTTCATCCCTGGTGGGGGAACCAAGATGTCACAAGCCACTAGACGTGGTGAAAAAACAACAACAAAACAAAAACGGAGGTAAGTGAACTTGGAAAGAGCTAAGCCAAGTGGAGAGGGCTGTGGGAAGCAGGCAACTGCTGTTCAGTGTCGATCTTTCCATCCCATGAATTTTTAAACTAGTGCTTTATTGAATACTTTAGGGAAAAAAAAAACCCTAAAAACAAATAACCAGCAGTGTTGATATAAATCTAACATGACCAGAGGAAGTGAGGCCTTTATTTCATTTTGACTTCTTAATATCTTCTTTTTCTTCCTCCCCATTAACTTACAAAGAGGTAATTAACTCTCAAGTAATTGGGAACAAAGACAGCACAATAGTGAAGGGGATTTTTGGAAGCTTTGCCCGTAGCTCATTACAGTAATTCGTCATGATAGAAAGTGACAACCTAATAAAGTTTGCAAGTGGCCACAAATGTTGGAAATCTGACTCAGAGGGGACAGCCCACACAGGTGCAATTCTAAGGGAATTCTGTCCCATAAGCAGGTGGCTTACATAGGTGCTGATGGAAGTCAGTTATGAAAGCCCCACATCCTTGGATGAACCTAGAGCCTGTTGTACAGAGTGAAGCAAGTTGGAAAGAGAAGAACAAACGTTGTACATTAACACATATATATGGAATCTAGAAAAGTGGTATTGAACCTATTTGCAGGGAAAGAATGGAGAGTCAGATAAAGAAAACAGACTTGTGGACACAATGGGGGAAAAGAGTTGGGACAAATGGAGAAAAGTAACGTCGACATACATACACCGTCATGTGTGAAATAGGTAGCTGGTGAGAAGTTGCTATACAACACAGGGAGTCCAGCCTGATGCTCTGTGATGACCCAGAGGGGTGGGGGGAGGGGGGGAGGGCGGCGCAGGAGGGAGGTGATACATGAATGGTGCCTGCACGCTAAGCCACTTTAGTACTGTCCGTGTTCAGCTCCTTGTGACTGTATGGACTGTAGTCTGCCAGGCTCCCCTGTCCATGGGATCTCCAGGCAAGAATACTGGAGTGGGTAGCCATGCTCGCCTCCAAGGGATCTTCCCGACCCAGGGGTTGAATTCGTGTCTCTCACGTCTCCTGCATCGGCAGGCATGTTTTTTTTCACCACTCTTGGCACCTGGCAATTATGGCCGACTTGAGTTGTTGTGCGGCAGGAATCCACACAACATTATAAAGCAATTTCCCTCTAATTAAAAGATAAATTTTTAACCCCACATCTTGGTTTTGTTAACAAGGAATTTGTTGTTGAAAGAAAACAGGAGTCCTATTTTAACTCCATACAGTAATCTCAATGTCCGGCTGCTGGCGGCCGCTGTCCTAAAGCAATGTTGTATAACCATCACACAACTGCACAGCTGACAGGCAGAAGGGACACGTGAGCTTCCAGTGACTTCCTCAGCTCCACTTGAATTACATTTGCAATAAAGACCTACTTTTCTGCTGTAGCTGCAAAACTGATCAGAAAAAAAAAAAAACAACAACCCAGAATGACTAATTGTTTTCAATGCATTTATTATGTGTATCCACAAACAACCACAACCGGCCTGTACACTTGTAAGGATCATAAAGGGATGTGCTTTTTCTAGTTTTCTGGATGGTCAAGTGAAAGTGTATGTGAAAGTTTTAGTCCCTCAGTCACGTCTAACTCTTTGCGACCTCAAGGACTGTAGCCTGCCAGGCTTCTCTGTCCTTTGAATTCTCTGAGCAAGAATACTGGAGTGGGTGGTCATTCCCTTCTCCAAGGGGAATCTTCCAATCCAGGGATCAAACCCAGGTCTTTGGCATTGCAGGTAAATTCTCTACCATCTGAGCCACTTTAATTGAATGATTTAAATGACACACTTCTACACATCATTCAAGAGACAAGTACACGGTTCCTATGAGGTGGAAACAGGCAAGAAAACAATCACAAAGCACTCACGCTCTGGTGGAAGCATACACCAGTGACCAGGGACCAGGATCCTTGCTGATGAGATGGGCAGGCATTCAGGTAGCCTCTGATTTCATCTACAAGGTGAAGGGCAAAGGGTGTTCATTTGTGAAGAAGGTCATTTGTCCCAGGAACTTTACTCATCACATCTAAACATTTTTCCAGGTCACTCATTTCAGGACACCAAAGTTAAAGTTCAACAGAGCCAAGAGTGAAAGACTCCTCCAGCTGCCAAGGCAAAGATAACTCTCCCTGATCTGGGATCAGCTTAACAGGCAAATTCATTATTACAGGAACAGGAAATACATCTAAAATTAGCTACTTTATTGGGTGCAGGGGAGCGGGAAAGGTCCCTAAAAGATGAGAAGAGACATGTGAGCTACTGATACTCATCAGAGTAAAAGCCAAAGTCTCACAATTTCCTGCAAGATCCTGCAAGACCTGGTCCCCAGCTCCCTGCAGTCCTGCTCATAAACCCTACTTACTGTCCATTGTACTGGTGGTTTTGGCTGCTTCCCTCTACCTAGGATGTTCTTCCAGGGTGTCCTGTGACCCATTCACTTCTTTTCAGATTTTGTTAAAGATCAAAGATTCAGGCCCTTCCTGAATAACCTAATTAAAATTGCAGGGACTTCCCTATTGGTCCTGTGGTTAAGACTCCTTCCTTCCACTGCAGGGGGCATGCATTCAGTCCCTGGCCGGGGAACTAAGATCCAACAGGCTGAGCAGTGTGGCAATGGGTGGGGAATAAATGAAAAACAATAAGTGAAATTGCAAACCTCACCCTCTACTCCTTCCTAGCCCAGATTTCTCCCCATTCCCCACGCCCCTTCACAGTCACGTGACCCCAGGACACTAATGATTTCACTGTTTCCCCTGCACTAGAATATCAGCTCCCCAAAGATGAGTTACCTCTGTCTTGCTTTCTGTCCTGGCCTCACTCAGCCAGCAGTGAGTGCTCCACATTTGTTCAATCTATCAGAAAACTGTCACCAGGTTCATAAACCAGAGAACATGTAGTACTCTACTTAAAATTACACTTTCAGAGTTGTAACTTTTTTTTTTTCCAGATCAACAGCATTTTTCCAGCAGACAGTAATCAGCCATCTTAACCACACAGGCTGTGTACAAACTTCTTTCAGTCTTGATTTGTACCTTTCAATGTCAAATATGAGCAATGTTCTGGCCAGAGTTACTTCTAAACCCTTAACACCCTATCTGGAACTTCAAATTCTGGTATGTGTTGCACTGGATTCACCATCAAAGAAAATCTTTCATGCTGAGTAGAACCACCTGTTGTCACCGCGAGTGACTCTGGCCAGAAAGCTTCATTGCAACGTGCTCTGATTTCCCAAGCGCCAAGCGTTCAGCTGGCCTGTGACATGACAAACGCTTCCCCAGGACTCTGTGCAGCTGGGACACTGGCAGATTTCTAAGAAAGAGCCTAACCACGCAGGTTAGTCTTCTGCATAACTTTCTGGTGAAATAAAATCTTGACTAAATTCCCAGAAAAGAAAAAAACCCTACCAACCCCCCCCCCAATAAAGTAAATAAATAAACAAAACAAAGAAACCCCCACAAAATCCTAAAAAACTCTATACCAAATTACCAAAGAGCACAGTCTGGTGTATGATTCCACCCCCTAGTGGATGAAGAGAGAAGCTCAAAATCTTGACTTAACGGAACTACTCGTTAGCTCATTTTTTATTGTTTTCTGCTATCATCCTTTTGGGTCCCAGGGCAGTTTTTAACATAAGAAAAATGACTACTTAGAGACCACATGTTTAATTATGCATTGCTACTATTATTCAATCGCGGGGTCAGGAAGATCCCTTGGAGAAGGAAAAAGGCAATCCACTCCAGTATCCTGGCCTGGGAAATCCCATGGACGGAGGAGCCTGGTGGGCTACAGCCCATGGGGTCGCAAAAGAGACATGACTTAATGATGAAACAACAGCTATTAAAGTAGTGTCTTTTTTGAAAGACTGGAGTCCTGCCTGTTTCAGCCCATTTACATAATCCAGAGGGACAAGCATCATAAATGGTAAGGCTCATCCATAGGATGCAGCAGCCTATTAAACATACACACATGTATTCTTTGGGGAAAATAAAGGCACTGTCACCACGCCTCGACCCTCAGAGGCCAACCCCACAAAGGGCTGGAACGGAGTGATCGGGAGACAGCTGGGGGACATTCCAGCAGCCACATGCAGGTGTGCCATCAGCCACACGAAGTGCTCTCACGAGTCTCTTCCCGGGTGTTCGAAGGTTCCCTCCACCACCCACTCAGGTGCCCAGCACACTCGTCATGTAGGAGAACTAATGAAGACTGATGTCATGGGAATCCCCTGGCAGTCCAGTGGTTAGGACTTGGCGCTTTTGATCTTGGGTGGCCTCAGCCTGCAGCAGCTTGAAACAGGGTTTCAGTTCCCAGCCAGAGATTGAAGCCAGGCCACAGAAGTGGAGCACTGAATCCTAGCCACTAGACCACCAGGAGGACTTCCGTGATGGCTCAGATGGTAGAGATTTGCCTGCAATGCAGGAGCCTGGGGTTCAATCCCTGGGTCGGGAAGATCCCCTGGAGAAGGGGATGGCTACCCACTCCAGTATTCTTCCATGGAGAATTCCATGGAGAGGGGCCTGGTGGGCTACAGTGCATGGGGTCACAAAGAGTTGGGCACAACTGAGCAACTAATACACACACACACACACACACACACACACACACACACACACACAGAGACCAGGAACCAGTGGGCCAGTGACAAGGCCCTGGCCTGTACGGCTTTGCAGAAATAAATTCCCACAAAGACAGAAAGAAAGTAATGAAACTATAAAATATTTATCAGGAGGAAAAACAGTACGTGTGGATGGCCACACTGGCAGGCTCAGAGAGTCGCGGCCTTGTGGTAGTTTGAATCACTTCTACGTGGCATTTCTTCCAGGTTTCCCTGGCCTGTATTTGGCAAATCTCAGGGTCCTCCCATGCGTGTCCAGCTCTCAACCAAGATGGATTCTAGCAGAGAGGCCCATGGGTAGGTTGGCATCACTTACTGTGGGGAAGCGCCCTTCTCCCTTTTTGACCTCTAAGGAGCCTTTCTGCACATCTGTAGTCAGGGAGGTCTCCTTGACTTCAAGAACGAGGAATATGTGGCCTTTTATCTCTTATCTGGGACAGGGGCCCAGCCTCCTCTCTTGCTCCTGCTGTTACAGAGCTTCTGTCCACAGGGAACGAATTCCAGCTGCTCACCCTGGGACCTGTCTATCTCCTGTCTTACTCTCACTGCCAGGATCCAGATTCGGTCCCTAGTCAAAGAACTAAGATCCTGCAAGCCACACGACACAGCTAAAAAGGAAAAGAAAAAATTGAGACTGGTGTTTTGAGGTGCAGTCATAGACAAAGTGGAGAAGGTGATGGCACCCCGCTCCAGTACTCTTGCCTGGAAAATCCCATGGACGGAGGAGCCTAGTAGGCTGCAGTCCATGGGGTCTTGAAGAGTCTAGGACACAACTGAGCGACTTCACTTTTACTTTTCACTCTTATGCATTGGAGAAGGAAATGGCAACCCACTCCAGTGTTCTTGCCTGGAGAATCCCAGGGACGGGGGAGCCTGGTGGGCTGCCGTCTATGGGGTCACAGAGAGTCAGACACGACTGCAGCAACTTAGCAGTAGCAGGAGCAGCATAGACAAAGGCTGAAGTTTCAGTGTTAAGAATCCACATCCAAGGGCTTCCCTGGTGACACAGTGGTAAAAAAAAAAAAATCCGCCTGCCAATATAGGAGACACAGGTTCCATCTCTGGTCTGGGATGGGACTAAGCCCAAGCGCCACAACTATTGGGCCTGTGCTCTAGAGCCTTGGAATCACAATTACTGAGCCCAAGCACCGCAGCTACTGAAGCCCATGTGCCTAGAGCCCGTGCTTTGCAACAGGAGTAGCCACCAGTGAGAAGCACAAGCACTGTAACAAAGAGTAGCCCCCTCTGGCCACAACTAGAGAAAAGCCTGCGCAGCAACAAAGACCCAGAAGAGTAAAAAATAAATATAAATAAAATTATATATTGAAAACCCACGTCCAGGTAGCATTTCAGCAGGTGGAAACAGGACAGGACACAAAGACATATTTGTTTAATGTCCAGTGCTCTAGAGACTGTTCCACTGGAGACCCTCTGTCCTGTCTCACGGGGAATAGTGCAGAACGATCTGGACAGCTAGAATTCACTAGTAGTTCCCAGGAACTCTATTCCCCTGTAGCGTTTCTAGCATTGGGTTTCATGCAAATCTTTCCCCTAAACAATAACTTCCCCCAAGGCCAGGGTGTGTGTCTGACTCTATGGAGGGCTCCCTTTCACTCTGAGATCCAGGACGGAGAGCTGGAAGAGCCCTGGGGGTATCCCATGGTGACACCCTCTGTTCTCTGGGCTGTGAAGGTGTTAGTCGCTCAGTCCTGTCCAGTCCTGTCCGACTCTTTACGACCCCATGGGCTGTAGCCTGCCAGGCTCCTCTGTCCATGGGATTCTCCAGGCAAGAATACTAGAGTGGGTAGCTGTTCCCTTCTCCAGGGATCTTCCCAACCCAGGGATTGAACCTGGGTCTCCTGCCTTTTAGGCAGATTCTTTACTGTCTCAGCTACCTGCAGTCCACAGAGCTTATGGGACTTATGTCTTATGAGCTTATGTCTCAGCTCCAGGCCTCATGGGGCTGACTTGGTTCCCCCAGAGCATCTCCTACTTTATCTAGTTTTTTTTCCCATGAATTAATATTTTTTTAATTTATTCGTTTAAAATTGTTTTAAATATGTTTAAGGTTTAAAAATTGTTTAAAGTTTTTACTTTCTAGTAAGAAAACATTATCTGATGAATACCCTAATGGCAAACCATTGAAAAAATGTTTTAGTTGCATTTGGGGCAGAGGGGTAGGAATTCTCTTCAGAGTACCCCAGCTTTCTTCATAAGGTCAGAGCCACACACTGAGTTCCTAATTTTTATCTGGCTTCTCCCTCCCTCTGGGCTCTCTCATGTTCTTCCCTATCAGTTCTCATTTCCAGATTTTTTGCTTCTAGCCATCCTACTAGATATGAATGGTATCTCATTGTGGTTTTGATGTGCATTCCCCTGATGACTAACGATGCTGACCATCCTTTTTTTTTTTTTTAAACTAATTTATTTACTTATTTTTGGCTGCACTGGATCTTTTTTGTGGCACACGGCTTTATCTAGTTGCAGCAATCGTGGGCTACCCTTCCTTGCAGTGTGCGCAAGGCTTCTCGTTGTCTCGTTGTGGTGGCTTCTCTTGTGGAGCTCGGACCCCTGAGCGCCCGGGCTTCCTTAGTTGTGGCAGGCTAGAGCGCAGGCTCAGTAGCTGTGGCACACAGGCTGAGTTACTCTGAGGCACATGGGATCTTCCTGGACCAGGGATTGAATCCATGACTCCGGCATTGGCAGGTGGATTCCCAACCACTGGACCACCAGGGAAGTCCCAACATTGACCATCTTTTTCATGTGACTATCAGCCATTTGTATGTCTTCTTTGGAGATAAGTTGGAATTATTTGTCCATTTCTAAATGGTTGGTTTTTTTTTTTTTTTTTTTTTTGTCTCTTTGTTGTTGGGTTTTAAAAAGTTTATCTGTATTAATTACTGGATTTCTGAAAAATATTGCATCTAAAAACAGAGGTTTACTGATAAATGAAGGCTAGGGCCTGCTGCAGGCTTTTTATGTCACAGAGAAACAGAGGCCCATGAGGTTAAACCACGTGGTAAGTAGCAATACCGTCTGTCTGCCAGCTTGCCTCACCTCCTCCGTCGCCCAGCACCTGGAGTGGGCAGCACGCGGGTGCGGGCTCTGTGAGGAGCTACGCGTGCAAAAACAAACCCTGTCCTTCAAGGCTTGCGGGAAGATTAGGCTGGTGGAGCTGGCACTTGAGGGGGCATGGTGAGAAGTTCCCTGTAATTGAGGAAGGGAGAGCGTTGTGGCAAGCAAGGCTAGATTCTGAAGGATCTGAATGCCAGGAAGTTGGGGGTTTTAGCCTGGAGACCCCAAGTCACAAATCCAAGCACCCTCCCGGGGCCGCAGGGGCTACCCACCCGCGTGAAGCTGGAGGGAGTGGAGGGCCTGGGGCCAACCAGAGGGCCCGCCCCGCCTGCAGGCGGCTTTCAGGATTGCTGGTTACAGCACATTCCGAGGGACGTCAGTGTGGGGGGTCCAGGTAGGTTTAGGGGGGGAGACGCAGTGTCCTGAGGCCGGTGGTCTGGGAAGAGGCTCCCGTTGGTCGAACCTGCCCAGCGTGGGCACAGAGAGGGCCAATGGCTTCCTGGCTGGCCAAACCCGGGGGAGTAATTCACCTTCTCTGCAGCATGGCTCTTTTCACCTGGAAAACAGGAGTTATTGTACCTGTCCCCTGCCTCGGGATGCGGCTCCATTCCGGAAACCTAGCTGGCCTCCTGCTTCCCTTGGGCCCTCCGCTCCAAGCTGGGGCGCTCCTCTCAACCATCTCGCGGCTGCGGCCCCTTTAAGGCGGCCATGGAGGACCCAGTTTCAGAGCCAAGGGGACCTTCTAGCTGCCGCCTCTGTGGTAAGTCGTCACTTCCGGCCGGAAGTGCGGCCGGAAGTGCGTGTGCGGAGCTGCTTTGGGCTCTAGATTGGGAAGGCACGGCCCCCACGTGCTCTGCGGTGTCGGAGGCGCTATGCTCTCTCTCTCCCACCCCCTGGCCGAACCCCAAGCCCGCAGAATGACGCTGGTTCGCGGCGCCAGTTCCCGCCGTGGGGCGCTTACGAAGCTCCCGACACTCGAACTTCAGGAAGCACTCCCAGCATAGAAATCGGTCGGGCCTTGGACGGAAGAGGCCAAACGCCTCAGGCACCAGGATCGGGGTGAGGGGCTACAGTAGGAGGCGCTGCACCCCTTAGGAAAGCCTTGGGTCCCAGGCTGGAAGGCCAGCATGAGGTTTGGGGGTGGAGGGTGTAAGCTTCCACTTATCCTCCCCTAGCACGTGGTATTCGTCTCTTTCCCCAGGGTTTTATCCGCAGATGAGAGCTCTCTGGCCCCCGGCGATTGGATGAAGGCATTGCAGTCTCTGCTGCCCCTCTGCGGTGAGCAGGGAGCATATTCGGCGTGACGTCAGTGTGGGGCATCCAGGTAGGTCAAGGGTGGAGACGCAGTGCCCTGAAGCTGATGGTCTGGAGAGAGGCTCCTGTGTTGTTGAACCTGCCCAGTTGTGGGTGCAACCTTGTACCAGGCAGCCCGACCCTGACCTAAAGTAAATTCCTAGGAGAAGTTTTTCCTAGGTTTTGAATTTGCAGTAACAGGTGTGAACATTCTAGCAGCAGTTTGATGATCATGTATGATACTGCAAACAGAACGTTCGCTGAAGGAAGAAAACCTATAAACAGTGTTCGTGTATATTTGTTTTATTCACTATTTTATGATATTTTGGCCAGGCACCATGCTAAGTGTGAGGGACACAGAGATGTTACAGACCTTGTACTCAGGAAACTACAGCCTAGTTGGGGAGATACCCTAAAGAGAATATAATTCAAGCTGATATTAATGCTCTGAAGGAAAGCACAGTCTTACGAGAATGTGTGTCTCAAAGAACCCGATGGAGACTGTAAGGCTTTCCTGAGGATCAGACTGTTGAGTGGGCTCTGAAGGATGTGTAGGAGTTTGGTGGGAAGGCCAAGGGGCAGCATGTGCAAAGGTCCAGTGGCCTAGCTAGTATGGCTAGTGGAGGAACTGGAAAAAGGCCACTGTGGCCCAGAACATAAAGTGGAAAATGGTGTGAAAAGAAGCTGGAAAGGTGGGGAAGGGACACACCACACAGGGCCTGTGGCTCATTTGAGGATTTGGGGCTTTGTCCTGAGAATAATAGGTCAATGTGGGTTTTAAACAAGACGATGTGCTAAAAACTGTTATTTCAAAAGACCCCTGTGTATAGAGCAGCAGTCAAGCAGAACTCTCTGTGATGCTGGAAATGGTCTATATCTGTGCTGTTCGGTAGGGTGGCCACAATCCTGGAGTGAAAGTTTGTCTTATTTTGGGGGGGTGCTGCACGGGGTCTTTGTTGTGGCCCATGGGCTTAGTTGGGCCATGGCATGTGGGACTCTTCCTGGACCAAGGATCGAGCCCGTGTCCCCTGCATTGGCAGGTGGATTCTTAACCACTGGACCACCAGGGAAGTCCCTGGAATTTTAATTTAAACGTAAATGGCTATGTGTACCTAGTAGCTACTTCGTAGGACAGTGCAGATCTAGAAGTTAATGGAAGGGCAGTGCCACCCTTACTGGAATCGTGATGCCTAAGCCCTTTCACTTCCTAGACAGAGGCTGAGACGAGTTCCACGTGGAGAGAATCCTCCTGTTGGTCTTTCCTGGGGATCTCACACAGTAACTACTAGTGGAGCTGCTTTTCGTTTTCATCTCCTTGGTGTGCTTCAGCAGACTCCATGAAGCATCATTCCTCCTCCTCCTGTCTTCACCTGTTTTGTTGGCAGCACACCGATGGAGGAGCGATCCTTCAACATGTTGAAGTACCTACAGCCGTCAAAGTGTTACTTCTCTGCTTTGGAGGGAACATCAAGAAAAGCGTGGTGGCTGGTGTTCTGGGGTTTGGGTGCAGAGAGGTAGACAGCAGGAAGTGCTAGACCCCAGGAAGGCAAGTTTCCACTGGGACCCGGCAGGATGTAACCCTGTGAGGAAGTAAAGGCCGTTTCCAGCTGATGAAACGGGACAGAAGGTGGGAAGCATGAAAGGGAGAGGATTGGGGAGCTCCAGAGTTGGGGCCAAACTGGGGGACTACACAGTGAGAGGGAGGGAGGAGAATGGAGGAATAGACGGGCTGGTATTGAGTTGTGGCGGGCTTAGTCAGAGGGCACTTTACTGTGCCTGGTATGGGCAAGTTTCTGAGGGCCCCACATGGTGGGTGGATGCCCAGCTGTGCTTGGGGTGGAGGTGGGGGAAGTTGTTAGGAAGTCACTGGGATGGCGCCTGTAGACTTGGAAAGAGAGGGCGCCCCTGGGTTGCTGCAGGGTGGGCACCAGCCACCTTGTGTTCTGGGTGGAAGGTAGATTTTAGGTTTTGAAGGATTTTTTATTGTGTTAAAACAGTTTTAAATTTTCTGAATATTCAGACTTACTGAAGTTGAACGAAGAACTGATGCACTGTACTTTCTTTGCAGGTGCGTTCATTGGAAGATGGGTGTGCTTGCCGAGTGAAAACCTGCTGAGTTTGTTTCTGCCTGCTTCTCTGCCTGAAATATAGTAGTGTTTTAGCACTTTCTGAGTTAGTTTGATTTCATTCTTATATACATAATTTTTGAATGCTGACCTGCTTAAGATCTTGTTTTGTTTGAATATAAATGAAAGGAGTTAGACCCTAAGGAGACTTTTCATACATGTCACAGCTTCTGCGCTCAGTGACCACCTGCTGAGTGTGTGCCCTTGGCCTCTGGGGGCACAGTGGGCAGCTCAGTTTCCGAACGAAGAGTAATTCAAGGTCACACACCCTCTGGGCTGCTAGTGCCCTGGGCCTGTGACTTAGTCCCTGAGCACCCCACTCTCACCCAGGCTTCTCAGCGGGCGAGGAACCCCCACCCCCAGCTCACACCCAGGGCGCATACACATCACAGGGTCTGAGGGCTTTGTGTTCCAGAGGTTGCGGGCTCTGCTGGCACTGGATGGGGCCATACTTCCCAGTGTCTTCGAATATTTCTCCCTCTGTTGTTGGGGAGAAGGAAAACCAGCCTGTGTTTTGAGCTGTGATGGTGGTAGTGCCATCATCAGACTGTCAGGCCATCTTCCTGTTGTGGTCATAAGTATTTCTGGGTACAGCAAGGTCCCCAGTCCAAGCTATAATCTGTGGCTTGTGCCCCTGACTCCAGGTTCAGGCAAACACTCGTGATACACACGTTGTTACGTGAGTTCTATTAAGTTAACTTGGCTTTCAAGGCCTTCCAGAGCCTGCTCCACCCACCTTGTCAAGGTTCCCTCCTGTGTCATCACTTCTGTCGCCACATGACTTGCAGAAGTCATGATCCAGAGAAGGAGATGAGCCCAGGAGTGCTTGGCAGGCTGCCAGATGCTTAGCTGGATGATTTCCACTCATCTCTTCCAATGTAGTGGTTCACAGAGGCCCAGGAGAACCTGGCAAAGCCCTGTCACCTCTCTGAGTGGCCCTGTCTCTCCTCGCTCCGAGGTCAGGGGGCCGGAGCAGTCCCAGGGTTCAGCAGACAAAGGCTGCCTTCCGAACCCACCCAGCAGCACCCTTCCCTTGCGGTCCTGGGGGGGTCCCAGAGTTTGAATGCTGCAGTGTCACGGGCAGTGTGCACCTTTGTACCTGACACCCCCAAGCACACCTTTGCGGGGAGGAGAGCCTCCTGCCCTGGCTTTGATGGCTGTACCTTGGCCCCCCTGCTGTGTCCCCTCTTCCTCACGGCAGGGGAGTTCTTTGGACAGGCCAGGTTTCCTGTGGCTGATCTCATTTCATCCCCACAGCAATCATGAAGTGGGGACCCTGAGTCGCCATTGTGCAGATGAGAGAACTGAGGTCTTGAGGTTAGGCATACAGAACTGGCAGAGGCGGACCCTGAACCCAGAATGGATGCTACACTACACACCCAAAGCCCACTCCAGAGACGTAGTCCAAGCAGGGCTTCTGAGTTTAGCAAATTAAAACAGGCTGCCCAAGTTAAGTTTGAATTTCAGATAAATGAAAAGTTTTTTTTTTTTAGTATATCCTAAATATTGCATGGGATATACTAAGACTTTAAAAAATTCTGTTGGTTTGGAATTCAGATTTCACTAGGTATTCTGTATTTTATCTGGCAACCCTAACTAAGGCAAAGCCTCTGAACAGCCCTGTGAGAGGAAGTGGGGGTGGGGCTGGGAAGGTACCACCAGCGCAACAGGATGTACAGAGCAAGGGCAGGGAAGTTCTGAGTCCTCGGGAGTGGAAATCTCTTGGAAAACAGGCCTTTCAGTCCCCAGGGCCATTCACAAAGTCTCCCCAAGCAAAGATAGGGCAGAGTTTGGCCTGCAATTCCAGAAGAATTGCTCGCACGTGCAGAGAAGGTGGCCTCAGGGATGGTGAGGGGAGAGCGGGGCAGAGGAGCCCAGTGTGTTGGGTTACAGTTTGCGGTGCCTTGTGGT
Organism: Antilocapra americana; assembly: GCA_007570785.1. Classification (NCBI taxonomy): domain Eukaryota; kingdom Metazoa; phylum Chordata; class Mammalia; order Artiodactyla; family Antilocapridae; genus Antilocapra; species Antilocapra americana. The sequence goes on along the minus strand of ML664177.1, from coordinate 1,899,330 downwards.
CCACTGTGTAGTGTGGGCTTCAAGGAGTCAGCCTGGGGCTCTGCAGCCATGGCAGCTGGCAGGACACACCGAGGAGGGGGCCAGAACAGTGTCCCATGGTGGCCCTGAGGACTCTTGACAGTACTAGATGTAACGCAGGCCACACAAAAAGTTTTAGATTGGTGATAGCCATGTTAAAAAAGTGAAATGTGAAATTATTTGTAATAATGAATTTAGTCTGTCAAAAATGGGCTTCCCAGTTGGCGCTAGTGGTAAAGAACCCGCCTGCCAATGCAGGAGACATAGAGCAGGACAGAGATTGGGTTTGATCCCTGGGTCAGGAAGATCCCCTGGAGAAGAGCATGGCAACCCACTCCAGTATTCTTGCCTGGGGAATGCTATGGACAAAGGAACCTGGTGGGTTACAGTCCATGGGGTTGCAAAGAGCTGGATACAACTGAAGCTACTTAGCACATGCGCACATGGACGTGCCACAAATAGTTTCAATGTGCAATCGTACAAAAGTTAGACATTCTACTTTTTAAAAAAACTGGATCTTGAGAACCCAGTGTGTATCTTACACTCATGGCTTGTCTAGGTTTGCCTCAGCCCCATTCTGAGTCTCAGTGGTCACGTGTGGCTACCACCACGGAAGGGGCTGGTCTGAGACCTGCAGGCGAGTCAAGCCTTTGCCCTGGTTCTTCAGATGTCCAGGGAGAGAGGGAGGGAGATGACACTGTGGAGGCTGGCTTTCCTGACTTGGGTGTCATCTGATCTACAGCACGGCCTCAGGGCCAGGTGTTACTGTGCTGCTTTTAGAGGCTTAGGCTTGCTCGAGGTCACTGGACAAATGCTAGTGGCCATCCCCACCTGCCTGACCGCCATCACGGTCTGCAGGGATCTGGGATGTCTTCAAGGTCATTCCAGGGGCAGGACTTACAACCAGCCATTGCTCCCCTCTTCCAACCCTCTGGTCAGCTCGCTCAGGGTTCCGGCTGCCAGGAAAACTGGCCAGTTCCAGTCAAGGCCAGCCCTCCCCTCCTAGTCAGCCTCCCCAGGTTGCTCTCCAGGATGGGACATGATCCTAGCTGAAAATGTATCTGGAGTCTGAAAGGAGATCCGCTCCATCCTGCTTTTTGTGAAAGGAGCCACTGGGGACCGAGGCCCCCAAGTGCCCCATCTAAGCCCTTGCCAGAGAGGTAGGGGCAGTTCCACAGCCCACCGCCTCATGCTTACAAGTGTCTCAGGGACAGCTGGTACATCACTATTAAACCTATTCATTTCGCCAGGCACTTGAATGCCCCTCTGATTGCTGTGACTCTGCAGGGCGGCCGGAACCAATTTCCTAAGGATGATAGATTTCTTCTCATTTGCTACTTTCAAGCTGTGGTTGCTTCTGTGTCCAGGAGCAAAACACTTTCAAGAGGCTGTCTCCTGGGACTAGCCTCCAGGGGAGGGGGCTTTGGAAGGGGAGGTGTCCTCGGCCCCTTCTGCATGGCGGTAGGGGTGACTAGCCCCTGAGGCGCAAGGGATGCCAGGCCTGGGGAGAGGAGAGGAGGGATGGGCAGACTAGGGCAGAGGATGAGGCTGGGAGAGGGTGAAGAGGGGGTAGGAGTGGAGGGTGAGCTGCTAGCTCATAGCTCCTGCTTGGATGTCCTCTGGGTAGTGGTTCTCAACTTTGGGTGCACTTCTGAACCACCTGGAGCTTTAAAGATCCTGATGCAGACTTCCCTGGTGGTCTAGTGGTTAAGACTCTGTGCTGCCAATGCAGGGGACTCAGGTTCGATACCTGGCCAGGGAGCTAAGATTCCTGTGTGCCACACAAGGGGGCCAACGTAATAAATAAAATATTAAAGTAATTAAGAGACTTCTCTGTACTTCCCTGGTGGTCCAGTGGTTAAGACTGCATGCTCTCAAAGCCAGGGCCCTGGTTTCTACCCTAGACAAAGGTCCTTCTAGTCAAAGCTATGGTTTTTCCAGTTGTCATGTATGGATGTGAGAGTTGGATTATAAAGGAAGCTGAGCGCTGAAGAATTGATGCTTTTGAACTGTGGTGTTGGAGAAGACTCTTGAGAGTCCCTTGGACAGCAAGGAGATCCAACCAGTCCATCCTAAAGAAAATCAGTCCTGAATATTCATTGGAAGGACTGATGCTGAAGCTGAAACTCCAATACTTTGGCCACCTGATGTGAAGAGCTGACTCATTGGAAAAAACCCTGATGCTAGGAAAGATTTAAGGTGGGAGGAGAAAGGGACAACAGAGGATGAGATGGTTGGATGGTATCACTGACTCAATGGACATGAGTTTGAGTAAGCTCCGGGAGTTGGTGATGGACAGGGAGGCCTGGCGTGCTGCAGGTCACAGAGTCGGACACGACTGAGTGAACTGAACTGAACTGATGCTGTAACCAAGACCTGGTGCAGCCAAATAAGTAAACAAAAAATAACTATTCTGCCACCAGGCACCACTGACAAGAGATACAAATTTTGAAGGGTCTGGGTGTGGCCTGGGATCTGGATCTTTCGACATTGCATGGGTCATTCTAACACCCTGGGTTGAGGCGCTCTCTGTCCTGCAGGTATGAACAGACCAAGATAATCCCCTGTCTAGAGAAATTGCCCAAGACTTGCAAATAGGCCAGGAGACACTGGGCGAGCAAAGTGCAGCCTGACCCCAGGGATTGCCCAGACCTTTGTCTTTCTTTCAAAGAAGCTGTTCTACAGCTCAGATGGGGGAGAAATTGGGCTGTAGAAAATGGAAACAGTTCTTGTCCACAACAATGCAAATGGATCTCATCCCACACAGATAGGATTGGCTTCTGTCATCTGGAAAAGATGACCTCAAACATTACCTTTTATTGCCCCGTTGACCAGTTCTGCATCTGTTAGCAAATTTGGTCTAGCGTTCCGGATTGCTTGTCTACATGGCTGATTTTCAGATTTTCCTTTCAGCTGGTCTTAACATCTTAGCAGCTCCCTCATTAATTAATGAACTAGAAACAATGACTTACATATGTCCATTTTATGTGTGAAAGTGGTGTGTTCAACTTTTGAAAATCATAATTTAGCCCCTCAGGGGAAGTGGGGTGCGCCTTCCTGCTCCCTCTACAGGCCCTCCTGCTGTGTCCACTGCCTGGTGCTGTCTATACCTCCCCATCTCCCCAACTAGACTCAGATGTAGTCACAGAAAGTTGTTTATAGCTGTTGTTGTTTAGTCACTAAGTTGTGTTCAGCTCTTTTGCAACCCGTGGTCTGTAGCCTGCAAGGCTCCTCTGTCCGTGGGATTTCCCAGGCAAGAATACTGGGGTGGGTTGCCATTTCCTTTTCCAGGAAATCTTCCCAACCCAGGAATTGGACCTGTGTCTCCTGCATCAGCAAGCAGATTCTTTACCACCTTTGGCCACAACCTGCAGCAATGTGGGATCCATGTTCCCCAACCAGGGCTTGAACCCACGCTCCTTGCATTGGAAGAGTAGAGTTGCAGCTTCTGGACCACCAGGGAAGTCCCCGTAGTAGTTACAAATAATTTTTAAATGTCTCCACTCCAGTACTCTTACCTGGAAAATCCAACGGACGGGGGAGCCTGGTAGGCTACAGTCCATGGGGTCACAAAGAGTCTGACACGACTGAGCGACTGCACATTCTTTCACTTTCACATGGAGTTAGATCCCCTTTTCCTTTCTTGGTACTGTTTTTTACCTTTTTTCTTGGCTAAAGTTTTTCATAAGTTTTTCAAAGAAAAAGCTTGTTTATTATGCTCTCTGTTTTCCATTTCATGAGTTTTTGCATTCACCTTTGATATTTCTTTTATTTCACTTTCTTAAGCTTTACTCTGCCGTCTTTTTTTCCTGGCTCCTGGAATTGCCTGCTTGACTCATATTTTTCACCTTTCTTAGTTTTAGGGATTTCCGGCGCCCTTTAAGTGCCCTGTTAGCTGCATCTCCCGTGTCTCGATGTCCTGTTGGACACCTCCTACACGCTGCTTCAGACTTTCATGGCCCTTCTCCAGCTGCTGCGAGCACTTCTGCCAGCACCACCCCCCAGAGCGGGCATCCAGGTTTGAGAACGCCGGAGCTGCACACTCCTTAAACCACAGCCATGGAGATCACAGCACCACTTCTACAGCATCCTGTTGTCAGTACAAGTCACAGGGTCAGCCAGATTCAAGAGAAAGGGGAATAGACCCGACCTCTTGTCAGAGAGTGACAAAGAATTTTCTATTCTTTTCCATCTACCATCACAATGACTATATGGCCTATTTAGTCTAACTATATAAAGTTCAAAACAGACAAGATGAATCTACATGAATAGATATGTGAATAGTGGTTGCTTCTGGGGGCTGGGTCTGGGGCTGGACTGAAAAAGAGTACAAGGGGATTTTCTCAGGTGCTGACAAGACGACAGTGATTGGGGGGGTGTCAGTTACATGGATGTATATGTATTTATCAAAACTCATCAAACTGGACACTGAAGAGCTGTGTGTTTTAGTGTATAAAATTATACCTTAATAAAGAAACAGGCAACAACAAATACTACAGAGTTGTCTTAGCCTTAGTTCTGCTCCCCACTCAACACATACAGACACTTACACCCAAGCCAGAGACAAAGGCTTGGGAAGTAATCTCCCCAAGCTTATTTGGGAAGTAATCTTATTTGGGAAGTAATACTTATTTGGGAAGTAATCCCAGTGGGCAAGAGTGAGGGATGTGGAGAACAGGAGAGGAGGGAAAACCAATTCAAGACGCATCATCAGTTTTACCATTGCTGGTGGTGACTGGTGTCTGGTTTAACCAGGACCTTCTCAGGAGCCTTATGAAATGCATCTCAGAACTGTCTGCCTGGAAGGACAGACAGGAAGCACTATTTCACTGGCTTGCGTCCTGCATGGGTCCAAGTTGACTTCTTGACATTAACTCCCTGGTACTTCTGGGTTGTTACGAAGTACCAAGGAGTTACTTGTTGTACTCAGATGTGACAGCCAGCTCCAAGATGGCTCCAATGACTCCTGCTCCTGTATTCACAGCTCTGGGTGGTGCCAGTGTGTTCTAGCACTTGGGGACACAGCCCCACATATCTGCCATCAGTCTGGTGGAAGACAGCACAGCTGCACTGTGGGAGGTTACTCCTTATCAGGTAGCTTCCATGAACCTCTGATGAGTCAGCCTCCTGCTCTCCTGAGTTCAGATGCTTCTAGATGATGGAGTATCTGCTGAGACCAGTGGATGTGATACTATCCATCATCTGCACATTATCACATCTCCTTCACCTCTAGGAGTTTGGAGTGGAAATTTATTGAGGCATAAGGGAACTTTCTGGGGGGAGGTAATACCACTCTGTGGATGTAATCACTCCATATAGTGATAGAGGTTTGGATAAACAATGTACAAATTTGTCAAGACACAGTGAGTGTACAATTCAGATCTGGGCATTTCATTGTGTGTAAATTTTATCTCAAAAGTAGAAAAATATAAAGAAAAAGCTCTAGTTAATGATAGGTATGCTGAATTCTTTAGGGGAAGTGTACAGATGACAGCAATTTACTTTGCAATACATCAAAAATAAGATGCATGAGCTGCCTCAGGCAAGTCACCGAACCTTTCCATTTCAGGCTCAGGTTCTCCATGCGTGCTAGGGGTTGAGTTAGGCCCACCTTAAAGGTAGGGTTAAATGGAATCCGGTTTGTAAAACAGTTTGTGCCTGGTACAAATGCATGCTTGATAAATAGTTCTTATTCCTTTATGTAGGTAGGTAAAGATACTTGCCCAGAAATACTTGATTTTGGTCTGGAGCACAATTCAGGACAACGATTGTAGGGATTTGAACTGAGAAGACGTCTCATCAAGCCCCGTATTTCTGATGTAGTTATCCAGAGATCCTCCATGTCCATCGTTTCTCAGCTTCTTTGATTCTCAGTGGAGCTTGAAAAGAAAACTGACCCCGTCTCACCACGTGTTACACGTCGGTGTCACGGAATTCTTCAGCCTATTTGGTCTCCCGCCTTTCTTTCAGAACAGCAGCCCAGGACGAGCAGCATGCGCATGTTTTATCAACTCTTTCTCCCTCCTGTTGATTTCTTGGCAAGTGTCTGATTCCATTATGATACGGAGAATCAACTTCAGGCCACGGGAGGCTCATTGAGGTTGCTGTGATGCCGGGGCATCTATTCATCATCCTCTCCCATGCTGCTTCCAGCCTTGTCACTCAGCACAACAAATGCTTAATGGATCCTGGCTCCCGAGGGGCCTCAGATTTCACCACCAGGAGGCTCTGGAGTGGGTCTGCTGCTTCCTGCTTTGGTGAAAAAAAAAGAAACCAGAAAACCTGGCAGAGGGGTAATCGTAAAGTTTTATTCTCCCATCTCCTTCTTCTCATTTGTAAGGGCTTGCAGACGCACATGACTTATTTATATTCTGACTCTGAAAGAAGCTTGCACTGCGAATGCCTGCTGGGTAATTGAAATGACAGTCTTCAGAATTTTTCTACTTCCTGTCAGCATGCGTTCAATTATCGACAGTGGTATTCCTGAAGGATATACTGCTCTTGCGAGCACTTGCAGAGGTTTCCCAAGGGCCGTAAGCAGCCATTTCGACTTTATTTACAGTGTCTGTCTCTTCCAGTGACTTCATACACGGTGCTGTGCTGGGTGGTGCCCGGTGGTGCTCGGGAAGAGAGCTTCTGGGTAGAGAATGATGGAAACATTATAATAGGAAAGAATCTTTATATTCTGAGTTCATTGCTAAAGGGATGTTGCCTATAAGCTTAAATTACACATAATGGCTCATCTTTGGGAACCCTGCCTCCCAGGTATTGAGCGCTAAGGTAAAATACCTTTGTTTAGGGGCTTCCCGGGTGGTGCTGGTGGTAAAGAACCTGGCTGCCAATGCAGGAGGCACAGGAGATGTGGGTTCGATCCCTGGGGTCAGGAAGATCCCCTGGAGGAGGGCATGGCAATCCACTCCAGTATTCTTGCCTAGAGAGTGCCACGGACAGAGGAGCCCGGCGGGCTACAATGCGTGGGGTCGCCAAGAGGCGGGCAGGACTGAAGCAACTTAGCATGCACGCACGCACCTTTGTTTAGCTCATAGGCAACATTCTGACCAGGCCCACCTGTCAGTGGCTGCAGGGAGGAAGAAATGAGCACCTCCCCTCCAGAGGCTGACTGGAAATGTTTGACTTTCCTCTCTCCCCTTTCAGTATAAAGAAGCCTGAATTCTGACTCCAGATGGTTCTTTGGGGTGCAAGTGCACAATCTTCTTGGTCTGCCAGCTTTCCGAAAGTCACTGTTCTTTGCCCCAACAACTCGTCTCTCCATGTATTGGTCTGTCATGTGGCAAGCAGCATGAGCTCGGACCCGGTCATAACATCGTTCAGCATACTTTTTCTTCATGGTTTTCCCATTCCTTTTTCTTTATGGTACCTCCAATAATTTGCCCAGGACAGAAGTCTGTAGCAGAGAGCTGAGCACACAGAGTCAGACAACCCTGAGTGCAAATCCTGGGTCTGCAGCTGTGTTCCGTGAAATCTTTGCTTCTAATTCTTTACTCCCTCTCAGTATCAGAATGAGAAATTGTTGCCCTTTGGGCATGTGGCTCTTTAGTTCTTGTTCACTTTCTGCCATAAGGGTGGTGTCATCTGCATATCTGAGGTTATTGATATTTCTCCTGGCAATCTTGATTTCAGCTTGTGCTTCTTCCAGCCCCACATTTCGCATGAGGTACTCTGCATATAAGTTAAATAATCAGGGTGACAATATACAGCCTTGACATACTCCTTTTCCTATTTGGAACTAGTCTGTTGTTCCATATCCAGTTCTAACCATTGCTTCCTGACCTGCATACAGGTTTCTCAAGAGGCAGGTCAGATGGTCTGGTGTTCCCATCTCTTGAAGAATTTTCCACAGTTTATTGTGATCCACGCAGTCAAAGGCTTTGGCATAGTCAATAAAGCAGAAATAGATGTTTTTCTGGAACTCTCTTGCTTTTTCAATAATCCAGTGAATGTTGGCAATTTGATCTCTGGTTCCTCTGCTTTTTCTAAAACCAGCTTGATCATCTGGAAGTTCAAGGTTCACGTATTGCTGAAGCCTGGCTTGGAGAATTTTGAGCATTATTTTACTAGCATGTGAGATGAGTGCAATTGTGCGGTAGTTTGAGCATTCTTTGACATTGCCTTTCTCTGGGGTTGGAATGAAAACTGAACTTTTTCAGTCCTGTGGCCACTGCTGAGTTTTCCACATTTGTTGACCTATTGAGTGCAGCACTTTCACAGCATCATCTTTTAGGATTTGAAATAGTTCAAGTGGAATTCTATCATCTCCATTATGGAAGGACTGATGTTGAAGCTGAAAGTCCAGTACTTTGGCCACCTAATGCGAAGAGCTGACTCGTTGGAAAAGACCCTGATGCTGGGAAAGATTGAAGGCAGGAGGAGAAGGGGACAACAGAGGATGAGATGGTTAGATGGCATCACTGACTCAATGGACATGGGTTTGGGTGAACTCTGGGAGCTGGTGATGGGCAGGGAGGCCTGGTGTGCTGCAGTTCCTGGGGTCGCAAAGAGTCAGACATGACTGACTGAACTGAACTGGCCATGTGGCTTTGCAGCCCAGCCTGCTAGAGTAAGCAGAGTACATGGGATGTGGGAGCCTGGTCCAGCTGAGGGCTTCAGGCAGTGGTGTGTTTGGGTTACATGTCCTCCATCTCCCTGAGAAGAAGACTCAGGGAGTCTGGTTCCAGAAGGATGCAGGTGGAGCCGAGCCAAAGCCATCCTGCAGCCTGGAGATGATCCCAGCTGACCCAGAGAGCTGTTAGAAAAATAAACATTGGCGGGGATGACTCACTTTCTTTTACAGGACCAAAGAGTAAATAGTTTGGGCTTTGTAGGCCATTGGTCTCTGATGCAACTCCTCAACCCCACCATTGTGATTCGGGAGCAGCTGTAGACAGTACATAAACAAATAAGCGATGATGGACCTAATAGAATTTGTTTATTTATTTGGCTGCACCAGGTCTTCGTTGCAGCTCATAGAATCTTCAGTTGTAGTTGTGGCATGTGGGATCTAGTTCCTTGACCAAGGATGGGGCCTGGGCCCCCTGCATTAGGAGCTCAGAGTCTTAGCTGCTGGACCACCAGGGAAGTCCCAGAAAATTGAAATTGAAATTTCACATGATTCTTGTCACAATGTATGCTGCTTTTGAGTTTTTTTTTTTTTTTAAACTATTGAAAAATGTAAAGACCATTCCTAGCTATGGGCCATGGAAAGACAGGTAGACATGGCCCACTGGCCATGGTTTGATTTTCTCCTAAACCTCAATTTTTTCATCATAAGATGGAGGGAACAATAAAATATTTCCCTCTGGGGAAATGAAATGATGTATAGGGGTGGCTTTGATGGTAAGTATTTAATCTATGATGGCTAATCATTATTAATTGTGAGCAGTCATTATGACTTTATTCTACAGTCCTGTCTTTCTAGTAGAGGGCGAGAGAAGCGCTCTTTGCTTCAACCCAAACCAAGAGAGGGAGTGATTCCCTTGCAAACAAATCTTTAACAAGTGGGGCTCCAAGGGGACAGCTCTGAATTGGGGGTCCTTACAAGGAGAGACCGCGGGCAGCTCACTGCCAGCCAGGCTCCTGTGGATCTGCAATCTTCTCGACTCCTTTCCAAGACAGACTGGGGCACAGAGGCGATGTGCCCAGGGGAGCTCAGCCTGTGTCCTCTAGAGTTCCGTGTGTAAAACATAGAGAAACAGATGTCTGCTAGAGCCTGGAGCGCTCTGAGTGCAGGAGTGTGGCCAGAGCAGCTGGTGAAGGCTGCGCAAGTGGGGACTATGATGAGATGGCCTGGGAAGAAGGGATAGAGGACCCCCGACCTGTGTCTTCACAAGTCTTAGAAGGCACTCTAGAGGTTCTCATTGACTCCTGCCGTTCCGTTCTGTGTCAATAACAGTGACCCAAGAAGAGGCGGGAGTCAGGGATGGTCCAGGTTGCCCTCAAGTGGACCACTGGGGAAGGGCGTGAGGAGACTCGTGGACGTTCCTTTCAGAAGGGGATGGAGATGATGCCCAGAGTGAGTCTGAACAGCACCCTAGGAAACTCGGGGGCGGGGGGAAATGGTGGTCTCCATGGAGACCACCTTGAGAGCAGAAGCTGCCTGGGGCATATGGAGCAGACAAGACGGAGTCGATGGGCACTGAGTCCCTTCCACTCCTATCTCAGACTTGGCTGGGCTGGGCGGGAGCCTGGGATCCTCGAGAGCTTTGAGCTCGATGTGAGGTAGTAATTTAAAGCCAGAAGGATTTGTAATAACTGAAAGTGATGGGGAAACAGTGGGATCTGCCTGGGCTCTCAGTAGGAGACGGAAAGCAGAATTTGACAAAGTGCAGCTGACGGCATTGATTAGAGAAAATATAAAACCGTTTTATGTTTAGACCCCCGAGTCTGAGATGCTCAATAAACCAGCTACGCAATTGATTCCAATCCTCATATTTTCTCTCCACCCCAGTTCCCCTACCCTGGGGGAAATGTTACAAGCCAGTTTCACCTTTTTGACAAAGGAAGGAAGAAGAAAGGAGATTTCTGTTGGATGGCTATTTGCAAGGACACACTGAGACCTAGTGGACACCTTTCATTACCGGAACCCCACTGAATTAGGTGTAACCTCAGTCCCCCTTCCACTGAAGATTTGACTTCAGGTTATGTATGATCCATGTGGCTCATAAAGCCATGCGTGCATGCATGTTAAATTGATTCAGTCATGTCTGACTCTTTGCAACGCTATGGACTATAGCCTGCCAGGCTCCTCTGTCCATGGGATTCTCCAGGCAAGAATACTGGAGTGAGTTGCCATGCCCTCCTCCAGGGGATCTTCCTGGCCTAGGGATCAAACCTGAGTCTCTTGCATCTCTTGCATTGGCAGTCGGGTTCTTTACCACTAAGGCCACCTGGGAAGCCCATAAAACCATGGAAATACAGTTAAAAGAGAGAATTTATACTTCCGAGCTCAAAGAAACCGAATGTTTACTTCCTTCCTGGGTCTTTTCCCTACTTTTTCTCTTAAAATTTCCCAGTTTGAACTTTATCTTCTCCATCAGCATGGTTTAAAGACCTAGAACTTCAGGCACAAGCCTTAGCTAATGGAGATCCGAGGCTCCCCCAGCTTGCTTAAAATGCAAATTAAGTCACACAAAAAATAAAGCCATATTCTTTGTATGTCTTAATATAGAGACGTATTCTTTATGTATTAATATATGTCTTAAGATCTTAACATATGTCTTGATATTCTTTAAATGTCTTCAGAATTTGTTGACTTGAATTTATAGCCCCCACACCTAGGAAGCTTTCTCAACTTTGACAATCTAAAAGTATATACCCAGGGGTTTGGGGAAGAACAAATATGTGTGTATGCATGGCTGAATCCCTGCCTGAAACTATCAAAACACTGTTAATTGGCTATACTCCAATACAAAAGAAAAAGTTTATTAAGAAAACAAAAATATCCCCCCAGGATTTTCTGCTAGTGCTTCAATGCTCTCATTTTTTACATTGATATCTCTGATCCAAATTGAATTAATTTGTGTATTAGGAGGGAGATGAGAGGCATGGTTTTAAAACAAATATGTAGGGATTTCCCTGACAGTCCAGTGATTAAGGCTCCATGCTCTCATTGCTGAGGGCCTGGGGTTTGGCCAAAAAAATTTAAAAAGCATTTCTTTTTTAAAAACTTAAAACTAAAATAAATGTGTGCTCCCCTGAATCATGTCATGCCTCAGTTACCAACATCCCACCTCTGTCTCACACCTGACAGGCAATGTTCACGTGGGTGATGCACCCTGTGAACCTGTGCGGGACTGAGCAGGTGGCTGGAGGCTCAGGGGCACAGCTGGGACACAGACATGGAGGGAGGGTCATTTTCACAAAGTCAGTGGAGGAGGGTGGAGGGCAGCATTTTCCAAGGAAAGCAGCAGAAAGAGCAGAGCAGGTGTGAAGAACTGAACTCTGTGGCCTTGCTTGAGCTAGGAAGTGGAGACAGGAAGCAGGACCCTATGGATAACAGAGTGGTTGGGGGGTGAAGGGGAGAATGGAGAAATTTAGCATAACAGCCATTTGGCTAAATATCACACAGACTGACAGTCCCAACAGCTAGAATTTCCTCTGCTGCAACCGGGATCTCGTCAGCTTTAGGGCATAACTGGTTACAGAAGCAAGAGGATCAGCTCTGGGGTGTCAGTCCTAGCCTAGCCTAGGGACCTTGACCAGGTTAATTACCCTCCCTCAAAAGCTTCCACTTCCTTTATACACTAGAAACAAGTCCTGTCTCGGGGGCTGGTCTGAGGATTAGTTGAGAACATCTGTAAAGCTTGCAGCACAGTGCCTTCTTCCCTGGGAGAGGTTATATGTTTATTAACTTTTCTTCTCCCCCACCCCACTTTCTTTTGATTCCACAAGAGGGAAGCAGTGGCTGAGGATACAAAGATATACACATTTCCCCAGGTGAAAAGGGTTTAAAGACCTTCCAGATCGCATCTTGGCCTTTTGGGTAAGATCAAGTATAAAGGCCTTCCAGGTGGTTGTTTTTAGGTTTGGAGATGGTGGTGAGAATGGCAGGGGTGGGTGCTTTGGGCTGTGAAGCAGAACTTCTTTATAATGCCCAGCTTGGAAGGGCACAGAGCCCTAACCACACACCTGTACCTCCTTTCCCAGGTTCCACATGTCTGTAGCTGGTATTTATTGTCTGCAGATTCCAATTGGCCTGGGACTAGAGGAAAGAAACATGGGGGTCTGAAACTGCCTCCAGGACTGTGGGGGCGTCAGGAACCAACTTGGCACCAGTTGGGTGGAGAAATATAATTCCCATGTGAGACCCATCTCCTGACTCTAAAATAGAAACACACCAGCAAAGCCGACCTGTAAAGGAGGGAGGAGCCTTACTGGAGCATCTTCTTAGCTCTCGAGTGGTACCCAGTGGTAACATGTGGATCTGAGTCATCAACGGCAGCAGATGGGGTCAATTTCCACAGGGGTCAATTTCCACAAGTCTTGAAGTCATCTTCTAGCTATGAGAACACAAGTCACCTCTTCTTCCATGTTATTTTGGAATTACTGCTTGAGTGAGACAAAGAGAGAAACTGATAGATGGGTGTGCGGGGACAAAAGAGATATAGAGAGACAGTATCCATGAAGGAAGGAATCTCAATAAAAGAATCCCAAGTCCCATTTTTGTCTCTCTAGAAGTTCTCATTTTTCAAGCTGCCACAGGGATGTCGGTGCTCATGTACAAACTCAATTCTCCATAATCCTGCGGTGCTGTGGCCCAGTGACAGCCTGAGTCTGGGGACACGTCATCCATTTGTTCTTCTGAACCGGATCCTGCCACACACCATGCATCAGTCATGGCTGCAGGGAGCAGAGTGTCTTCACGCTCCCCAGATGTGTGCTCTCTCTCCATCTGCTGGAGATAGCCTCTGCAGACTGGAGGCAATAGGACTGGCCCCAGGTGGGCCCCTTTGACTCTTCCGTCCCCTTGCCTTGAGCAGTTCTCCAAGGCCCCTGCAGCTCAGACCATCCTGAGGCTGACTGCCTTAGAATGACCTCCCAGCAACACCCATCAAGTTGTTCTGGAAGTTATTCTGTGCTTCAAGGGTTCCCAGGAAGAGGAGCTTCCTAAGTGGAGGGGTCAGGCTGGCCTTGCAGTTATGTTGGTGATGGGGGGTGAAACATGGATGCAGCCTTGAAAAGAGGGGGCCCGCGGTGCCTGAAGAGGAAGTGGGCTCGCAGGAGTGTCAGTGGGCAAAGGACACTTGGGACCCTCAGCTCCTTGCCCACCCACCTCGCTCGCCTCCCAGCTGCTTCCTGCCGAACCTCGTTGGTCCCCCACCAGGTCCGCACGCTGGCCCCGTGACAGCTCGTGCTGGGGTCACGTGGTGGGATGGGAGGGGGAGTTATCAGTCCAAAACACGCCAGCCGCTGGCGTGTTTTATGGGATTCCGAAAGCGTGGCGAGTGGGAGAAAAATCTTCCCCTAAGCTTCCCTCAGAAGAAAGAGGGGAAAAAATGAGGAATGGGAGAGATGAAAAGGCTTTTTTCCTCTTCCTCAAATTGGAGCCACACTTCAGATGAAAATAACGTGTCTTGAAGGCGCGGATAAGATAGGAGAGAAAATTGCTCTCAAGCGTTTAAGGCTGGCGCCTCCTCTTATCTCCTGTGCCCCTGCCCACGGGAGACGGTGTTTTCAGCTGATTGAAAAGAGCCCAGTAGGTGGAACAAAAGCTGGTCTCTCAGAACATTAGCCCATTGTTTAAAGTGTTTAATTTCAAGCCTTCAACACTTTCTTTCTTTTTTTTTTTTAAACAAATCTGTGAAGCAACTGTAGGGAGAAAACAAGTCGAGGCTGCCAATTAGTGCTGTCTTGCTTGCTTGTCCAACTGCTCCATCTTTTGTTAAAGCCATAAATGCATTTTTTCCAAGCCACTTGGCTTCTCGGTTGCTGTGTATTTAATCTGCCTGGAACATTCCACAGATCTGGCGCTTTTCAACAGCATTTCATTAGAGCCTGTGTGACTGCCCCGTGGGGGTGCACACCCATCCCCTCCCAGACAATGCGGTGCTCAGCTTAACAGGCAGCCTTCGTGGCTGGCTTTGGTCAGAGAAAATGTGTCTCTTGTGGTTATGGGTTGACTTGTGTCTCCTCCAGATTCACATGTTGAAGTTCTAACCCCCATGGCCTCAGCACATAATTTGGAAGTCCGGTAGTTGCAGATATAATTAAAGTGAAGTGAAAGTCGCTCAGTCCAGTCTGACTCTTTGTGACCTCATGGAATTCTCCAGGCCAGAACACTGAATTGGGTAGCCTTTCTCTTCTCCAGGGGATCTTCCCAATCCAGGGATCAAACCCATGTCTCCCGCATTGCAGGTGGATTCTTACCAGCTGAGCCACCAGGGAAGCCCAAGAATACTGGAGTGGGTAGCCTATACCTTCTGCAGGTATCTTCCCAACCGGAGAATTGAGCCAGGGTCTCCTGCATTGAAGGCAGATAATTAGTTAAGACAAGATCATTAGGGTGGGCCCTAATTCAATATGGCTGACTAGGGAAGCCCAAGAATACTGGAGTGGGTAGCCTATCCCTTCTCCAGAGGATCTTCTTGACCCAGGAATTGAACTGGGGTCTCCTGCATTGCAGGCGGTAATTAGTTAAGATGAGGTCATTAGGGTGGGCCCTAACTCAGTATGACCGGCGTCCTTATAAAAGGGGAAATTTGGTCACAGAGACACACATGGAGGAAAGATGGCTGTCCAAAAGCCAAGGAGCAGACTTCCCTGGTGGTTCAGTGGATAAGAATCTACCTGCCAATGCAGGGAACGTGGGTTCAGCCCCTGGTCCGGGAAGATTCCTCGCTCGATGGAGCAAGGAAGCTCGTGCACCACAACTACTGAGCCAGCACTCCAGAGCCTGTGCTCCGAGCACAGCAGCAAAGAGAAGCCCCTGTTCTCAGAACTAGAGAAGGCCTAGAGACCCCGGGCAGCCGTCAATAAATAAATAAGTACAAATATGAAAAAAAATGTCAAGGCAGGCCTTTAAAAACAAAACAGAGAATCAAGGAGAGGAGCCTGAAACACATTCTCCCACCAGCCTCAGAAGGAACCAATGCTGCTTACACCTTGATTTCAGACTTCTGACCTCCAGAACTGGGCAAGAGTAAACCTCCATTGTTTAAGCCACCAGTCTGTGGTGCTTTGTTAGAGCAGACACAAGGAGCTCAGACATCGTAGGAAAAGCCCCTTGGTGGTCCAGAGGGTGTGGGAGGCTGCCTCAGTTTCGCCACGTGGCTGAGTACGGACCTGGTTTGGGGTATGGCGTCAGCTTTATTCAGTCCTGTTTCTCAGGCCTCTCCTTGTTTGCCCTCACCCACGTGCCTCACACCTGAGGGTGGCCTGCCCTCCTGTCCTGCTCCTTCGGCAGCCCCTCCTGAGGACCATCAGGTCCTGCTGTGACCCCTCCTAGAGCTGCCTCGGGTCTCAAGCGTCCTTGCCTGGATGGCACATCCTTGACCTTCAGGCTGTCATCTTCCCCAAGGCTCTTGGGCCCACGTGGGTAAAACATTTCCCTAACATTCTAAGAGGCTGACCACCTGACCCAGGAAGCCTGGCTTTCTAGGATGTTTTTTTGTTTGTCTGGACACTTGTCCTTTATAGGCCTGCCGGGACCAGTCGGGTACTGAGAACATCTTCTGAGCCCCTTCCAATCACAAGAAACAGGCTAAGGGGCTAAGGATGCTAGAACATGCTCGATGCAGCTGGTTCCTGACCATCTGGACCTGCTAGGAGCAGGGATGGCTGGGGGAGGGGTGACTGAACTGGAGACACTTCATGGGGCAGGGACAACTCTGTAGCCTTTTTTGTTTTTTGGTCTTACTGTGTGGCATGTGGGATGTTAGTTCCCCAACCAGGGATTGAACCTGTGCCCCCTGCAGTGGAACTGTGGAGTCATAACCACTGGACCACCAGGGAAGTCCCTCTGTAGCCTTTTAAAGATGAGAAATGATGGAGCTGCTTGTGGAAAGTGATTTCCAGAGTGAACAAGGCCAGACGTGACCACTGGTTTTAGGTGAGGGTCAGAAAACTGAGTGGGGAGGCCACAGTGAAAAGGAGTCCCCCTAAAGCTGGGTTTTTCTGCTGAGTTTATGATTCCAACGTTCGTCCCCCTAAAGATTGGGGAGTATCAAAGAAAAGGAGCGATGGAAACCAAGCACGACCTTGCGGGGTCCTCCTAGGTACAAAAACCTTTCTGTGTCCCCCGTTTCTTGTCTGTACAAAACAGGCTTCAGCCTCCTCAACCTTCTCTGAGTTCAAAGGGCAAATTCAAACAGTTACTAATTGGGGAAGGGAGTGAATGCAGAAATAAAGGAGGAGCAGCCAAGAAAAAATAATGCAGCAGTAAAGCAGGGTCCTTCACAATATACTCCAAGTTCTTTGACAGGAGCTGAGCCTCCCTCCAGCGTGGAGGATGGTAACTTCAGGCTGAGCATAAACGCACCGACCCCTGACTGGTTGGAGCTGGAAGACTAATGATGGTGATTCCTGGCGCATCACCCTCTGTCCTCTCCACCAACCAATCAGAGGAGGGTCACGGACCTGCCACCCACCTCCCAGATCTTGCCTATAAAACCTCTTCCCTGAAAGCCAGTGGGGAGTTAGGGCTTTCTGAGCACTAGCTGAGCCAGCCCCCACAGCAAAACTTTCTCTGCTCCAAGTGCCGACCGTTCAGTTTGTTTGGCCTCACTGTGTGTCAGGCACAACGGACAGCGTGGGGCTTCTGTGAGGGCTGGAGTGGAGGACAGGAGTGGAGACCTGTTCTCCACTCCAAGGTGAGAAGGGAACCTGGATGACGAGAGCTACATCTCTGAGGGTTACTGGGGGCCCAAACATGTCTCCCCCCACCATTCATGTCCTAACTCTTGGTACCTGTGAATGTGACCTTACTAGGAAATAGTCATTGCAGATGTAATCAAGTTAAAATGAAGATAAACTTAAAAATTTTATTTTTATTTTGGCTGTGCAGTACAGCTTGCAGGGTGTCAGTTCCTTAACCAGGGATCGAACCTGTATCACAGCAGTGAAAACATGAAGTCCTAACCACTGCACCACCAAGGAACTTCAGAGATGAAGATATACTTGATTAAGGTAGATTGTTGTTGTTGTTGAGTCATGTCCAACTCTTTGTGACCCTGTGGACTGCAGCATGCCAGGCTTTCCTATCCTTCACTATCTCCCGGAATTTGCTCAGACTCAAGTCTATTGAATCGGTGATGCCATCCAACCGTCTCTTCCTCTGTGGCCTCCTTCTCCTATTACCTTCAGTCTTTCCCAGCTCCACGGTCTTTTCCAATGAGAAGAGCCTTCGTATCAGGTGGCCAAAATATTGGAGCTTCAGCATCAGTCCTTCCAATGAGTATTCAGGGTTGATTTCCTTTAGTATTAACTGGTTTGATCTCCTTGCAGTCCAAGAGAGTTGGACCATAAAGAAGACTGAGCACTGAACAATTGATGCATTCAAACTGTGGTGGTGCAGAAGACTCTTGAGAGTCCCTTGGACAGCAAGATTAAATCAGTCAACCCTAAAGAAAATCAATCCTGAATAGTCATTGGAAAGACTGATGCTGAAGCTCAAGCTCCAATACTCTGGCCACTTGATGTGAAGAGCCAACTCACTGGAAAAGACCCTGATGCTGGGAAAGATTGAGGGCAAGAAGAAAAGGGGACGACAGAGGATGAGATGGTTGGATGGCATCACCCACTCAATGGACATGAGTTTGAGCAAACTCCAGGAAACTCCATGGTGAAGAGCAGGGAAGCCTGGTGTGCTGCAGTCCATGGGGTCGCAAGAGTTGGACACAACTGAGCAACTGAATAACCGTTCTGGAATATTCCTGGCTACCGGGTGTGCCTCAGCTGGTAAAGAATCTGCCTGCAATGAGGGAGACCTGAGTTCAATCCCTGGGTTGGGAAGACCCCCTGGAAAAGGGAAAGGCTACTTTTCCCTTTCTAGCCAAGAGAATTCCATGGACTGTATAGTCCATGGAATCATAAAGAGTCGGACAGAATGACTTTCACTTCACCGGGTCTGGGAAGCCACTAGATGGCAGAAAAGACCGAGTCTGGACCCAGTCTAACCAGGAGCCGGTGGAAGGGAGGAGGGAAACCAGAGGAGCCCAGGAGGCAGGAAGCTTGAGTCACCTGTGTTGGTGAGGGACCCAGGAAGGGAGACCAAAGGCCCAACGTGTGGACAGTGTGGGCTGGGAGCCCCATGGTTGGACCCACAGAATCCTCCTGCTTGGAAGGACATCCCTTGGGGAGTTCGTCTGGCTTCTCAGTTTTGAAGCAGGCTGCTTTCGAGAGCCCCAGGTCTTTCTCACGGGGCTTCCAGGGCCAGAGGTTGATGGTCAGATGGGGCCCACCTGCATGTCAGGCCAGGGAGACCCAGGTAGTGGTGGCGGGACTTCTGAGCAGAGCAGAGGCTGGGAGAACCCTGGTGTCACCACCTGTCAGCTGGTGACCCAGCCAGCTTACTAAACCTCTCCTCACCTGTGAACTGGGGGTCTGGATGACATCTACCTGGTCTGCTTAAATGAGAGAACGCCAGGCACTCAGTCCAGCCCAGAGTACACGCCATTGTCAGCAATACCGACTCTGTCATCCTTGTTGTTCTTAATGCTATAGGGTGACCTTGGAAAGGTGGGATGGGAGGGCGGGGAGACAAAACCAAACCAAACTTGACTCTTCTGCCTGCATGGACAGTCTGGACATGGAAGCCCAGCTTTGAATGGCATCATGGTCCACCAGCCTTGTCTTAGACATCTTCCCAGGGTGATCTCTTCCTGTGGGTCGCTCGGGGTATCTGCACAGATATACCTAAGCTCCTTGCCGACCATCAGGGGCCACCCCACGTGCCAGGTTCCTATTGGGCAGGACCTCTATCTGCCATTATCTGTGATTGTCAAGGGTGACAATACAGGAGTTGTGTCCTGGAGGAGGGGCAAGCAGGGGAAAACCAAGGGAGCAAGCCCCAAAGTGGACATCAGTCTCAGGGCCAGGCTCACAGTGGGAGCCACGCCTGGAGTCTCTTGAGAAAGGATTGAGGTGGGGCGGAAGATCTAAGAGGCCACGTGTGTGAAGGTTCAAGGGGCCACTGGCAGGGGAGAAACTCCAGAGAGAAAGTGGTGTGGGCCAGCCTTCAGGTCCTTCTGCAGCTGGTTTGGCGAATGAGGTTGAGCAATGAGTGCCCAGAGGGGAGAATGCAGACTGGAGCACCTTCACCAGGCTCGTGGGGAGTATTTGTTTGGTTCCCTGGAGGGAAGTGGGGGGTGCTCATGGGTTGGGCAGGGGCCTGTGTGTCCCTCCCATGAGCCCCTCTATACAGAGTGTTCGCTGTCTGTAAACAGAGAGAAGAAGTATCAGTAAGTGAAGGTCTCCTGCTCACTTTGGGCATTGTATTCTTTATTCACGTCACGTACATCACACAGGATCCTTCCGGATCCATTAGTTCCTCCAGATCTTTGGGAACCTCTGGAGGATCATCGTTTGTCAGCAAGTCTGGCCACGTTCTGTCTCCCTAAAATCACAGCCATCCTACAAGATGCTTCATGGGCTCTTTGGACCTGGTGTTGACAGTGATGAAAAGGCACCAGGGAAAGTTAATGAAGATGTCTTTTGTTCTTAAAAAATAAATACAACAGTGATAGCTAACATCTGTGGAGTGTGTGTGATGAACTAAGCATTTTGTGTGCATTGCTGTTGCTATTATTTAGTCGCTGAGTCGTGTACGACTCTTTTGCGACCTCATGGACTGTTGCTCTCCAGCCTCCTCTATCCATGGAATTTTCCAGGCAAGAATACTAGAGTGAGTAGCCATTTCCTTCTCCAGGCGAATCTTCCCTGTCCAGGGATTGAACCCAAGTCTCCTGAATTGCAGGCGAATTCTTTCCCAACTGAGCAACTAGGAAGTAATGGTCCCCAAAGATGTTCTCCGTCTCCTAGAATCTGTGAGTATGTTAGTTTCATGGTGTGCAGTAAGGGGTTAATCTTGCCCAGAGAGAGGCTCCAGGGAGGTCAGCCCTGAGCCCTTGGAAGGTCCTGCCTGATCAGAGTGTTTCCTTTACCTGGGCTCCTCGGCCAGCCAGTAGTCCTTGCTAATGGTGTGGTTTGGTAGTGGGGGGCAGGGCTTGGAAAGCTTGGGCCATGCGGTATCCGCCTGACTTTTGGAGGGGTCTCAGACTAAAGTCAACCGTGTGTCTACATAACTGAAACCCATCGAAGACTCTGGGCACCAAGGCACTGCGGAGCATCCCTGGTTGGCAACATTTCATCCATGTTTTTGCATATTGTTGCCAGGAGAATCAAAAACTGGCCACATGACTCCCCTGGGAGAGAACACCTGGAAACATACCTGGTCTCTGTGGGTGCTGCCCTGGGTACCTCGTTCCACTGCTGATTTTAATCCATGTCCTTTCACTGCAATAAACCATAAGAATGAGAATAATAGATTTTTCCCCCCTGCATTCTATGAGTCTAGTGAATTATCAAACTAAAGAAGTTCTTGGGGGTTTTCCAAACTTTGGCCATGGCAAAAGGGACTTTGCAGGTATGATTCAAGTGAGAGATCTTAAAATAGGGAGATTATTTGGGATGCTTGGCAAGGGGTGGGGAGGTCTAATCTCATGAGCCTTTAAAACTGGGGATTTTTTCCAGCTGAAGTCAGAAGAGGAAGCAGAGAGATTTGAAGTGTGGTGGTCTCTCCACCTGCCATTGGTAGTGGGAGCACATGGAAGGCATGAGACAGAATGTCAGCATTATTTGGGAGCAAAGACTGGCCCTAGCTGACAGCCAGCAAGGAAGAGGGAACCTGGGTCCTACAACTTCACAGAACGGAACTTGGCAATTACCCGAATGACCTTGGAGACAGAGTCTTCTCAGCACTTGCTGATTACAGCTCAGTCTGGCTGACACCTTGATTTTGCCCTTGTAAAACATAGAGCTGAGAAACCAGCAGACCAACTGGACTTCTACCCTGTGAGCTAATTAATTTGTGTTGTTGTAAGCGGCTAAATTTGTGGCAATTGGTTACAGCTGCACCAGGAAATTGATGCATTCAACCTTCATGTGTTCTTTCCATTTCTGTTTTCCAGACCAAATTGCCTGATCTCTGGCCCCCTTGCAGCAGTATATCCCATCCTGGGTATCTCCAGGGTTTGTTGCTCTCAGCCCCGGCTCCAAGGTTGAGGCCTGACTGCCGAAGTTCAAAAGTGCTTCTGAGATTTTCAGTATGAAACAGGGTCTTGGACGCCTGGAGGATGAGGCAGGGAAGATGCGTTTGGCTCAACAAAAGCTATTTTGAATTTCAACACAAAGATTCCAAATCTAGAAACCTTCTCCAGCACACAGACTGCATGGAAAATTAAAGTTGCTTAAATATAATTATCTGCCTTTATGCTGAGTTAAAGAAACCAGACACAAAAGAGTCCATTCTCTGTGATCCCACTCGGTAACATTCTAGAATAGGCAAAACTAATCTATGTGACAGAAATCAGAATAGTGTTAGTCTTTGGGGTGTGAGTGGGGGGGTAGGGGTTGACTAGGGAAGGATAGGAGGGAACTTTCTGGGATGACAGAAGTGTTCTCAATTTTGATAGGAGTGTGGGATGCACTGGGATACATATTTGTCAAAAATCCTCCAATTGTGTACTTCAGATATGTTCTTTTCAATATATGTAAATTATAATTTGATTGGAAATTAGAAATAAAATTAGAATAATTGCTTAGAAAAATAATTGTGTAATGCAAATCAGCCTTTATCATTTAGAGGAAAGGAGCTACAGCTTTGCAGATAACAGACTTCTCTCTAGAACTTTGCACATGTGACCCTTACCCCATTTTTAATTTTATTTTAAAAGGCATTAAAAATTGTGTTAGTCTCCTTTGCTGCATGGATTTCAAACTACATGTGTGTGTTAGTAGCTCAGTCATGTCCAACTCTCTGCAACCACATGGACTGTAGCCAACCAGGCTCCTCTGTGCATGGGATTCTCCAGGCAAGAATACTGGAGTGGATTGCCATTTCCTCCTCCAGGGCATCTTCCCAACCTAGGGATCAAACTCGGGTCTCCTGCATTTCAGGGATATTCTTCACTGTCTTAGCCACTGGGGAAGCCACATGGAATGCAATAAATCTCATTTTATTTTACTTATTTTGAAACATTTATTTTTGGTGGTAATGACTCTTCATTGCTGCAGGTGATTTCTCTCGTTGCGCTGTGAGGGCTTCTCATTGAGGCGGCTTCTCTCGCTGCTGAGCATGGACTCTAGGTGACTGGGCTTCAGTGGGTGTGGCGTGTGGGCTCAGTTGCCCAGCAACATGTGGGATCTTCCTGGACCAGGAATAGAACCAGTGTCCCTTGCATTGCTAGGCAGATGCTTAACCACTGAACCACCAGTGGAACCTTAAATCTCATTTTAGATTTTAAAAATCTAAAACACCCTTCAACAGGCAAACTTGGCTCTGAAGTTCATGGTGGTGGACAGACACTGGTCTATTTCTGCTATTCTCCACCCATGTGGGTTCTAATTGTATAGCAAGGTCGTCAGAGTGTGATAGGCTGGGAAAGGACGGGGATTCTGGCTTTGGGTTCAGTCTGCCCCGAAGTAGGGGCTGGAGCACAGGACCCGGTGGTGCCCATCCCACAGCCCCGCCTGCATTTGTATCCAGGAGAGGCTGTGAGTGTCTAAACCAAGGAGGTTGAGAAAACATTCCCTCAGGCACTGAAGTGTAACTACTCTATTCTACATCCCCTAGACTTGGTCTGGCCTTGAGATTTGCTTTGGCCAACAGAATGTGGCAGAGGTGGCATGTGATGGGTGCTATATGCTCAGTCATGTCTGACTCTTTGTGACCCCATGGACTGCAGCCTGCCAGCCTCCTCTGTCCGTGGAATTTCCCAGGCAAGAATACTGGAGCCGGTTGCAATTTCCTACTCCAGGGGAATCTTCCTGCCCCAGGGATTGAACTTGTGTCTCCTGCATTGGCAAGTAGATTCTTTACTGCTGAACTACCTGGGAAGCCCCAGGGCATGTGATAAGTTTTGGCAAACCATGCACTTTGAGGGGACCATGCTCCAAAAGACTGCCCTCAATTCAGATACCAGCTACAAGCACTGGGTCCCAGGATCACACTCACTTCACACCAGCTGGTTGTGAATTTGGGGGTCCCCACAACCACCTTCAGGTTGGACAATTCACTTAGACTGACTCACAGAGCTCAAGAAGGTGCTATATTTACTATTACAGTAGTATTACGGTGGGTGGATGCAAATTAGAACCAACCAAAGGGCAAGGTGAGGGGCAGGTCGGGGTTCAGACATGAAGCTTCCAGTCATCCTCCCCATGGCATCCTCCTCCTGGACGGTGTTACCGTCTCCCAGTTACAATATGTAACAGTACTTGAGTCTTGCCAACCAGGGAAGCTCACGCTGCCACAGTGTCCAGAGTTTTTACTGGGGTTCAATCACATACTGCTACACGGCTGATCTTCAGGTTTGTTTTCAGAAGTTGCAACTGATGTGGCATGCCCCAAACCCCTTCATAAATCACATTGCTTTAAATTCGAGGGTCGAAGGCCCATCAGGCAGAACATGGCAGTCTAGACATCATCTTCCAGGAGCTGAAGGCAGAGGTCACACCTCCCTTTGGTTAATATGAATCCTTCACTCAGACACCATGTGGTTTCCAAGCCTAGCCCTTAAGAGACCTTGTGGCTTCCACTGGTGCCCTCTTGGAAAACCCCTTGTTGTTGTTCATTGTTCAGTTGCTAACTTTGCCACCCCGTGGATTGCAGCACACCAGGCTTCCATGTCCTTCACCATCTACTGGAGTTTGCTCAAACAAATCCATTGAGTCAGTGGACGTGAAAGTCCCTGCACCTTGTGAAAAAGCCCAGACTAGTCTCCTTGAGGGTGGGGTGCCCCAAGAAGGGAGATGTCACCTGACAGCCAGCGCCAACCTCTCAACAGAGTGCATAAAGGTCAGCAGGCTGCCCAGCCTCAGAGCCACCATATGACTGCAGCCATGTAAATAGAACCAGGCTAGGCTGCCAGATAAAATACAGGATTCCCAGTTATATTTGAATTTTATATAAACAGTGACTGCTTTGTGTGACATAAATGGTTGCTCGGGACATATACTGAAAAATTATTTGTGGCTTCTTTGAAATTAACATTTAACAGTGCATCATGTATTTTTATTTGCCAGATCTGACCATCCTACCATGAGGGAGACTGTAAAAGATGTATCCAGTGGTGCCCAGCCTGAATTGTTGACACAGGGATTTAGGAGCAAACAAGAGTCTTGTTTTAAGCCCCTAAGCTTTGGGGTGCTTTGTTTCACAGCAATAGATAATGGATGTGACATCTCCAATAGCGAGTCTGAAACAGGGCTCTCAAACTTCTCCGGGCATTAGAATCACCCAGAGAAGCAGTTTGGAAAAAAACAAAAACAAAAACTAATAGCATTTCAGGTTTAACCTAGATAGAATGTTTTTAATGTAAAATCACATGCTTTTCATTTTGTAAAATTGTAGACATCTTTACTTGGAAAATCTTTGTTTCCTTAGGAAATTACATTAGATATTGTTAAGGTCATCTTCTGTTGAGCAGTGGTTAAACCATAGTAATTATACACGCTAATAACATACAGTTTTTAAAATGCACTTTGCTGAGGCCCAACCCCAGAGTTTCTGATTCAGTGGTTCTGGGTTGGGGTCCAAGAATCTTCATTTCTGGTAAGCTCTCTGGTGAAACTGATGCCGCTGGTCTCCGGTCCATACTTTGAGAAGCAGGGGTCAATTTGACTCAAGGCTCAGTGGTAAAGAATCCACCTGCCAATGCAGGAGATGCAGGTTCGATCCCTGGGAAAGGGAAGATCCCCTGGAAAAGGAAATGGCAACCCACTCCAGTATTCTTGCCTAGGCAATTCCATGGACAGAGGAACCTGGTGGGCTACAGTCCATGGGGCTGCAAAAGAGTCAGGCACAACTCCGGGAGAAAACAATAAAAGTAATAGTTTCGCGGCCAGTGATTGGTTCAGGAATGACCATGTGACTCCATTCTGCCCAATGAGTGCTGAGAGAAAGTCTGCTGAAGAACTTCTAGGAAAGACCTTCTTAGCTCTTTTCTTCCTTTGGATGATGTTCTCTGAATTCAGTGCCTGGAGCTGGCTCAGCCATCTGGCGGCCCTGAGGGGAGCCAGCCTGGGGCCCTGGCCAACACCCTGGGGAAGGCAGAGCAGGGAGAGAGAAAAGCTGGGTCCTTGTGTCCCTGTTGATCAGCTGACAACAGCCTGCTCCCTGCCCCTCCCCAACAGCTCCTGCTCTGGAGACAGCAAACTTCTTACCAATAAAACCAAATCAATTCAGGGTCTCTATCACCTCATCTAAAAGTGTGTGTGTTGGCCGCTCAGTCATGTCCGACTCTTTGCAACCCCATGGACTGTAGCCCGCCAGGCTCCTCTGTCCATGGGATTTTCCAGGC
The DNA here is from genome assembly GCA_007570785.1 of Antilocapra americana. Taxonomy (NCBI): domain Eukaryota; kingdom Metazoa; phylum Chordata; class Mammalia; order Artiodactyla; family Antilocapridae; genus Antilocapra; species Antilocapra americana. The sequence goes on along the minus strand of ML664177.1, from coordinate 1,873,279 downwards.
AAGAATACTGGAGTGGGTTGCCATTCCCTTCTCCAGGGGATCTTTCCAAGCAAGGAATCGAACTCAGGTCTCCAGCATTGTAGGCAGATTCTTTAGTCTCTGAGCCACCAGGGAAGCCACTAGCTAAAAGCACCTAAACAGATTTACCAATAAGCGATTGCCAAATGCCATGACAGGTGATAGAATGGAAATAGACTCAGAACCTACCTAACACAGCTCCCTTAGGGGCCTTTTGAAGCTTTTCATGGACCGAGCCAGTGGTGATGTTGGGGTGCAGATGCTGGGGTGTGAGGTTGGGAGAGGACGCTAACCTTTCTCCTTGTGCCCAAGTTTCAAGGTTAGAGCACTGAGGTAAAGGAACCGCTTGACAGCCGATGTCAGGAGTGCCACGTGCATCACTGATACTCGACTCTATTTGGGGGCAGGAGAGCTGGTGAGGGGGACTCTGCAAGCTCTTCTCAGCTTCCCTGGAGTTGGGTGGAGGCAGTGGCGCTGCTTCCTAAAAAGTTTCATGTGGGGGAGACTACTTTACCGTCTTCGAGGAGTTTTAAAAGGGATTTACGCTCCTGGGTTTGGCTAAAGGAGACAAATAAACACTTGGTTATTGGATTAGCATCGCAGAGGCGGTGACTGATTCAACTTTCCTTTTGGGTGCTTCATGAGCAGGACAGTAGAATCTCAGAAGTCCTTGGACACTGTCCAAACCCTGCCTTGGGGCCGCTAAAGCCTTTTGTCTCTTTGGGGCATGATCTAAAAATAAAAAATAAAGTCCAAAGTCCTCAGCACAAACCATTTAGATGCCTGATGTCCTTTTTCTGGCAAATATAGTTCCCAGAACAGAGCAAAGGAAGAAGGGAGAACCGGATGGAGCTAGGTGCCTACAAGGCAACCTGAGGCTCAGTCCTTCAAGGTCAGATCCTCTGCAGCAGGGCTCTGGGAAACGGGCAAAACAGGAAGTCATCTGTGACCATAAAGGTAATTTGTGTGAAAGCCAGACTTGGAAGGAGTCTTGGTATGACTTCTTTAAAAAAAGGAAATGGAGTTGAGGTTTCACTGGTGGTCCAGTGCTTAAGAATCTGCCTGCAGGATACATGGGTTCAATCCCCAGCCCAGGAGGATCCCATGTGCTGCAGAGCAACTAAGCCTGTGTGCCTAGAGACTCCATGTGCTGCAAAGAAAGATCCTGATGACACAACAAAGACCCTGTGTGCCAAAACTAAGACCCGACGCAACCAATAAATAAGTAAATATCAAAATAAATAAATAAGTATCAAAAAACAAAATATTAGGAGGATTAAACGAGCTAATGCGTCTTGAAGACTTAGAACAGGGCTTGTTGCTTAGTTCGTGCTATCTAGGTATTCGCTGTAACTATAATGACTTCTGCTTATAATCAGATACTTTTTAAAGAAAAATACTTCCTTCTCTCTTCCTTTCCTCAGGATTGGAGCATGTGCCGTGAGAGGGTTGGGGGCGGGGAGGGTCTAGTGGGGATGGCAGGGGCTGGCTCCATGGATGTGATGAGAAAGACAGCTTCTCATCCCTGGCGGTTGTCCCTGATGGGACCCAGGGAGGACAAGCATCCACCCCGGCCACAGAGATCCTCATCCAATCTAGAAATTCTGCGAAGAGGCCTTCAATGTGTTGTCAACAGACTGTTGCTAGGAAAGGTATAGCATAGCATCTGACCGTGCCAAGGTGACACCTGAGGATGGGGCTAGTCCCAGGGGAGGTGTAGTTTTCAGGTATTCAGGGAGCTCTGCCTGGTGGAAAGCACCCCGATACAGGTTTCTTCCCCTAACACCTAGGGCCCTAGGGAGGAGTAGGAGAGTCAGCAGGGGACAGGAAGGCGGTGCTTACACCCCTGCCTCCCACTCCCTTTCAGGTATCACGAAGGCACCTGGATGCCAGGTGTCCAGATGCTTTGCCTGTGTGGCTTTGCCACAAGGGGGAGCACCAAGCACCACGAGGAGCTTCCATGTAAAAGAAAAAGGAAAACCATTAGCATCTTCTGAGGGCGAGGGGCTTTAGACGCAGTGGGGCATTCCTAAGCCAGGTGGTGCAGACAAGGCAAATGAGGAGCTGAGGGGCGTTGCGGGCAGGGCCTGAAGGTGGAACCCCGGCCTTCTGCAAAGACACTCAGTCTCCCTGAAAGAGGCTGATCTGGGCGGGTGCAGGAGGCTGGGAGGCAGGAGGCAGAGATTTGGGTGTCCAAAGGGGCCCCAGAGGGATGGAGGGTGGGGGTCAGAGCCCACCCCTCCTGGGCAAACAGCCTGGCTGCAGCAGCTTCTGGGGTTAACAGAGAACTTGGGCCCCAAAGGTCTGCTGAGAACTGAGGCCTGTCTCCTGGGGTCTCCAGAGCTTTCTGCCATGCAGAAATATCACAGTATTGATAGAGTGCCTGGCCCTGCGGGCATCATGGGTACTCTGATTGCCCACAGGATGCCTGCTGGTATCCAGGGTGGAATGTTTCTGCCAGGGCTTTCCGAGGTGAAACTCAATCTCATCCTTGCTATCAGATCCCAGGCCTCCGGCCCAGAGCTTGTAAACACAACATGCACACGCATGCACACTCCTGCACACACATATACACACCCATGGGCTTCCCAGGTGGCGCTAGTGGTAAAGAACCCTCCTGCCAATGCAGGAGATGTTAAGAGACGTGGGTTCAATCCCTGGGTGTGGAAGATCCCCTGGAGGAGGGCATGGCAACCCACTCCTGTATTCTTGCCTGGAGAATCCCTAGCACAGAGGGCTAAAGTCCATAGGGTCTCAAAGAGTCAGACACCACTGAAGCGGCTTAGCATGAGCACGCATATACACGCCTCTCCTGCCTGGAGATAATGTGATGAGACAGGCCAAGACGGACAGAAAAATGTAGAGGCTGATAGAAGCCAAACCTCCAGGCTGCTGGTTACCTGCACTCAGCTGCCCTGAGTCGTGACTGAGGCAGAAACCCAGTGATTTGCCTGCTGACATCCCATGGACGTGCCACTAATGTCATTTGCTTCTAAGTGGGGCCGGCTGTGCTTTTCTGGTGACTCAGCACCGGTGGGGGGAGCGGGCAGCCGGGGAGGGAAGGGGCCGATCTGCGCTGGACCAGGCTGAACTGGCTGGAGATTTCAGCCCGCCACCCCCCTGTGCCAACCCCCTGAGATGTCAGAGAGGCAGGGTGACCGTCCCTTTCAGCTGGCTGCGGAACTGTGACCTCAGTCTGACTCTGCTCTGTACATGACCTTTCGACCTTGAATGTGGAGCTAGGAAGTTCCTGTTTCTGTCCTGGGTGCTCTGGGGCCACCCCTGCCCCGCTCATAGGGTGACGAGCTGCTGGGCTGACGAGCATCTTAGGTGTGGGCTTTAGGGAACAGTCTCCTCTGGCTTCTGGCTGAAGGGCTTCCCAAGCTGGCTTCCACTGTCCCCATTCTGCGTCTGAACCACACCCTGCACTGCCCATCTCTCCTGCCCCTGCCCCTTTCCACTGCCCAAATTCCTTCCATCCTCTGACCCCTCAGAGCCCTATCCTCAACTCCACAAACTTTTTATTTTTTAAGGTATATGTCTTTAGAAAATAATTAATTGATTGATTTTTGGCTGTGCTGGGTCTTTGTTGCTGCGCTCGGGCTTTCTCTAGTTGCTGTGGCTTCTCTTGTTGCAGAGCACAGGCTCTGGGGTGCACGGGCTCTGGGGTGTGCCGGCTCAGTAATTGCGGCAGATGGGCCCAGTTGCCCCAAGGCCTGTGAGGTCTTCCCAGACCAGGGCTCAAACCCATGACCCCTGCACTGGCAGGCAGGTTCTTAGCCATCAGATCACTAGGAAAGGCCCACTTTTTTTTTTTTTAATGAGCCTTTTTTTCTCTCACAAAATGGCCTTCTTTTTGCCTACTTCCTCCTGGGAGGGCCTGTTGGTGAGACGGAGTTAAGGAGAGGCTTCTTTTATGTGATTCTCCACCAGAGTCTGTCTGCAGAGGTTTGTAGGAAGGAGGCCTCTGGCAGGATCCCAGGTAGAGGAGGGAGTGAAGAAGAGGGAGCCGGGAGATGGAAAAAAAAAAAACAATGAGGGGCAAAAGGGACAGAGGCCAGGAGAGAAGCCCCTCCCAGTGGGATGTGGGTTCCGGAAGGAATCCTGATGACCCCACAGGGAATGGAAGGAACGTTTGCATTGTCCTACCCTAGCAATTCAGTGTGAGACCTGAGGCCCCTGGAAGGGACAGCCTGGACCCGCCCTGCAGACGGCCTTAAGCCCCTCTCACTGAGGTCCCCCTTGGCCCTCAAGATGAAGCCTGGACTCCCTGAAGCCCTGCCTGTCCCAGGATGGCCCTTTCTGTGAGGCTGTTGCCCTGAGTTCAGTACTGCAGCCAGTGACACACACAGAAAAAGCAGAGTCAGGATATGAACACAGGCTTCTCTCAGTCCCAAGCCTGGACTCCACTGCACCCGGACTTCCTCTCACTATTTTCTTATGGGTACATATGTGTGTGCTCAGCCAGGTCCGGCTCTGTGCAACCCCATGGACTGTAGCCCACCAGGCTCCTCTGTCCATGGAATTCTCCAGGCGAGGATACTAGAGTGGGTTGCCATTTCCTACTCCAATTTTCCTGTGGTTGGGTCTCCTGTCACTTGGATCCCGTGTCTTTGTCTAACTTCTGTCCTTGTTTTGCTGGAGCACATCCACCAGTACCTTCCACCGAAGGGGTAATTGTGAAGTGATGTCTTGGTGACTCTGAACTCCTTTTGTCTAGAGGGTTCTACTTGGCTCAGTCCATGATCCAAAGAGACAAAATCATCTGGAACCAAACCCCAGGCCAGAGCCAGGTGAGTTCCAGGTATCACAAGAGGAGGCTAAACTCTGGGTCATCAGCCTCAGAGGAGCCTGCCTTCGGCATCTGCCCAGGGCTCAGCTGCTCAGACCTTGCAGGTCTTGTTTTCCCAACCAGCCTGCCTGAAAGCTAAGGCCTGGTCTCATGGTCTGTAACCTCTAAAGGACCACCTGAAAGGGCTCCTGCCTTGGGTACTAGCCTGGGAGGCCCAGCCTCAGCGGCCACAGGTTTTTCCCAAACCCTGATTTATTTATTTATTTTTTTTTGGTAAAAGAGAACATACCTCCTGTCCCCATGTAGCTTACTTCCTTCTCCAGACCTGTTTCTATTGTGTATCATAAGGCAGTTTATAGGGTTTCCCCAGTGGATCAGTGGTAAAGAATCTACCTGCAATGCAGGAGCCGTAGGAGGCTCAAGTTCAATCCCTGGGTTAGGAAAATGCCCTGGAGGAGGAAATGACAACCCACTCAAGTATGTTTGCCTGAAGAATCCCATGGACAGAGGAGCTTGTTGGGCTACAGTTCATAGAGTTGCAAAGAGTCAGATAGTGCTGAGCAACGTAGCATTCATGCACACAAGGCAGTCCAGGTGGGAGGGCCCTGAGCTCAGAGTCAGAAGCCGGATTTGAACCTCAAACTACCATGAGCAAATCATTCAGCTCCACTTTATAGATGAGGAAGTAGAAGCTCAGAGATCCAGAAATAATTTCCCATGGTCATGTTCAAATGAGAACATAAATGAAGGGTTTATATAGTATCTCAACACCGCACAGAGTTTGGGACTGTTAGGACTCTTGAGGGAAATAAAATCATTCCTAGAGGGCCCGTCTCTTGGTTAATTTGCCAGATTACTGAGGTTTTCAGGATCCATCTTACCCATGCACAGATGCAGAATTGAGTGACTTTCTTAAAACTAGAGGGATGCAGAGTTTCCAGGGGCTCTTTTTAAAGCAGAAGAAATAAAAGTGTTCAGAGCAGTGGTTCAACCTTGGTTGAACATTAGACTTACCTGGGGAGCTTTTTTAAAAAAAACCTTGCTGCCTAGGTTCTACCCCAGGACCATTAAATCAGGATCTCTGCAGCAAGGTCCTGCCATCAGTATTGTTTAATGCTCCCAGAGAATTTCAACAGTAGCCAGAGTTGAGGGGAAATCTTGCATCACAGATTCCCATAAGGAAGTGATTCTCAACCCTGAGCCTTCAGATCTTCCTCTTGGGAGAACCCTGATGCCCGACTTCACCACAGAGGCCTGGACTGAACTTGCTTTGGGGCAAAAGTAGCCCAGGTGATTCAGAAATGCAGGTAGATAGAGAAACTTTGCTCTAACACTGTTCTCATCCTTCTCTGAGGCCACCAGGAATGAGAAGGAATAGGCTGAGAGTGGGTATCTTGTGATCCCCGGAGCTTTCGGACGTAACGTTTGCTTTGCCTGGAGGAGCCAAGGGGAGCTGGGGCTGCCTTTCGACTGCTTGTCCTGGCTCCACAGCTGCTGCTGGCATTTCTTTCCAAACCATTTCCCCCATCGGTGCAGCAGACCCTGCAAACCCCAGGGTGAGGGAAGGCAGCTTTTCAGCTCAGCTGGGCGGGGCCTGGGTTGGAGGGCGTTACTTCCTGAACACAAGCCTGTAGAAGAAACTTAAGGTGGTTCCTTTGCCCACCATAGTCAAGAGGTCAGCCTGGAGACTTCCTTGGTGGCTCAGTGGTAAAGAATCCGCCTGCCAGTGCAGGAGACACAGGTTCAACCTCTGATCGGGGAAGATCGCAGATCCTGCAGAGCAACTAAGCCCGTGAGCCATAACTCTTGAGCCTGTGCCTTAGAGCCCGGGAGCCGCAAGGACTGAATCCCGCACACCCTAGAACTTGTGCTCCCCAAGAGAAGCCTCCACAATGAGAAGCCTGCATGCTGCAACTAGAGAATAACCCACGCAGCAACGAAGACCCAGCGTAGCCAAAAATAAAAATAAATAAATGAAGAGGTAAGCCTAGAATCTGATTCACCCAGAGACTACACACAGACTATCTCACCCTTAAGAATAAGCCATGTTGGGGGGATTGTTATTGGAAGTGGTATATGCCTTTTCCCTGGGAAGAAATGAAAGAATCTGAGTTTGTCCTTCTGCAGAGAACTTGCCCACTGGGACATGGTTTCCTTACAGCCTAATGGTGTACAGAGTACCCTCATGAAGGAGGTATAAGCCCAGTCACTTCCCGGTCCACAGAGGACGGAGGCTGGCCAAAAAGCAGCAGAATATGGGTTTCACTTCCTGACCATCAAGACGATATCCTGTGCTAGTCCTCTTTGTGAGCTGCTGGATTCACTCTGATGCATTAACGGCCTCGGTGCCAGGCATGGTTGAGTAACCAGAATTCCTGGGTGAAGACTGCAGTCCTTACCTTTAGGACCTCTCCCCTGGTGCCCTGTCAGTGGGAACCTGGACCAGGCTGGGCTTAGAGGCAGGTGGATTCTAGGTTGGTGTTTTTACTCACCTGTCCTTCACCTGGACTTTGGATGGGGGCTTTCTCACCCCCATATAGGATAATTGATAATTATCAATTAGCAAATAGGATAACTGCTTTACTTCAATGGATCTTGTGAGGCTCAAACATGATAATGTGAGTGACTTGGTTTTGAGAAGCATTTTCAAGGCATATAAACACAAGGGATTACAGGGTGATGTCCTTCTGGCTCGGCAGTGCTGTGAAACTGTGTGCACAGCCCGCGATCCCCTATGGAATTGAGGACTGTGGAATTCATTGCCTTTGGAGGCTCAATTTGCTGTGTGTGCACAGTGAAGAGAAATGGAGCAGGTGGGGGGGTGGCCTTTGCCTTTTTGGCAGTCTGGGAACTTGAAACACTCAAACCCATCCTTCTCAAAAAGCCTTTTATAGTCCTTCAGAAGCTGGTGTCTGGGCAGATCCACATATCACAGGTATGCAGCTAGACGGGGCTCATTAAGTCATGAGCTAGTGCAGGGGCTAATTAAATGCTTTTGACACTTGTTACCATCTGCTGAGGTTGGAGTAAAGTCTGAAAGTTCTGTGGGTTTTATTAAAGCCTTCGAGTCCCCACCACCCACTTGGGCTGAGGTCCTGTGTGGTTTCTGTCCCAGAAACTAAGCAAACACTATCAGAAGACGGATTTGATCCTTAACTGATTTCCATTTTAAGACACAAGCTTTGGGGATTATTACAAAATTACTTCAGTTAATTAAAAAAGGGAAAAGCTTTGAAGTAATTTACTAGTGTTTATGCATTTGGTCCCAGAGCGGTCTCCGTGGATATACTAACTTCTGGCTTTTCCTGTCACTGACTGCAACAAGGAGAATCTGGGAGATTAATTATTGACATTGATTTTTTTGGGTCATCAGATGAATTCCTCAGTAACTCTGAACCCATCTTGGTCAGATGGGCTCAGAAAACTGATTGAAGAAATAGCCCTTCTTCTTCTGCTCCAGTAAACATGTGAAGAGATCATTCCCACGGTTAAAGGGAGGTGGATGCTATCTCACTATGCCACCTCCCTGTTTCCCTTTTCCTTAGATGCAGCCTAAACCTATAAATCGATTTTCATGTTTACACTTGGTTCTAGGAGAAAGGGAAAACTTTTATTTAGAAAGAGTGTTTTTTCACTTCTGGTGGAGTGTCTACGCTTTCCTTCATGATTAGTACAGGCTCTTGACATGTACCAGATGTGATCCTTTGTCAAATGTATGGATCGCACATACTTCCTTTTACTCTGTGGGTTGTGCATCCCTAATAAGCAACCAACACCTGCCAAAAGAGAACCAGGCATTAGAGATGACTGATAAAGAGCATTCATAGGGACTTCTCTGCTGGTGCAGTGGTTAAGAATCCACCTTCCAATGTAGGGGACTCAAGTTCAATCCCTGGTCTGGGAACTAAGATCCCACATGCTGGGGAGCAACTAAGCCCATGTGCCCCAACTAGAGAGTTCATGTCCCACGATGAAGGACCCTCGTGATGCAACAAAGATCTCACGTGCCACAGCTAAGATGGTTACAGACAAAAAAAAAAAAATAGGCTACTTATAAAGTAGTGTTACCAACACAATGAACCTGGATCTGATCCACAGCTCGGTCCAACTACCAAGTCACAGGAAATATGGGGGATGAAGGAACATGGTAAACCAAACCACAGAGCATAGGATTTGGCTCACAGGACTCTACAGGACAAGTAAGCCTCCTTTTCAACAAATAAGATGCAAGGAAAATGGGTAGATTTAAAGAAACTGAAGAACCATATCAACCAATTACAATATTTGAAACTCATATGGATCCTGATTATAGTAAAACTGTGTAATAGTTAAGTCATTCGGAGACATTTGAACACTGACTGGATATTTGATACTGTGAATGAACCAGGCCTTTTTCTTTAAAGTGTGATAACGTTATTGTGTTTTTAAGACTACTTCCCTTTCAGAGATGTCTACAGAAATGCCTATGGAAAAATATTAAGAATTTGCTTAAATATAATCTTATGGGAAAGGAGATTAGTCTATCCTCGCCGCCCCCCTCCCCCACCATAGACTGAAGCTGATCTTTTTCTCTCTCTCTTTTTTTTTTTTGGTCATGCCGTGTAGCATGCAGGATCTTAGTTCTTCAACCAAGGATTGAACCCATGCCCCACGCAGTGGTATAGAACGGAGTTCTAACCACTGGACTGCCAGGGAAGTTCCAGGGGAAGACTGGAACTGAATTCACCAAGGTTTGTTAATTATTGAAGCTAGAGGATGAGTCCATGGGGATTCATTATAGTATCTCTCTGTGTAATCATTTGAAACTTTCTACAGTGAAAAGGATTTTTCAACCCGGGTTTGTTGCAAGTCAGGGTGCCAGATGAGGCATCACTAAAGTCTTAAAAGCAGCAGGTCCCTCTTCACCCATGATTTGATTTTTTGGCTTCACATGGCACTGACCCTTGAGAGCTAACCCCACAGTGCTGCTCCGCCATTCACAGTTCCCTTCATTGCATGAGGATGCTGTGAAAGCTTCCTGTTGCCTAGCAATGGCTGGCAGGAAATCGATCCCCCCGCGCTGTAGCACGGTAGTTGAATATCGATTATCTGGGTGATTTGGAGATTTGATTTTTCTGGACGAACACATTTTTTTTCCCTGGGTAATTGATCAGGACTGTGGCAGGGGTGAGCAACAGATATTCCACAGAGGGGCTGGGATCAGGTAAAAAGACTGGCAAGGAAAGAGAGAGTGGTTGGGGCAGGGGTGGAGAGCCACCAACCGATGTCAGTGACCTTCCAGGGGGGGTCTGCTCTCAATTCAGCACCTCTCCAGCTGGATAGCACCTTGGGAGACCAGATGTTTTGAGGGTGGGCCTCTACGGAACACATTCCTTCATATGTTAGGATGGTCCCTGTTATAGTTGGCTAGTTCAGCTGCTTAATACATGATGTTTAGGAGGCCAAGGCCCCAGTCTGGAGCCTGACATTGACCAATTGGCTTGACCAGCTGACCTAGCTTTGTCCTACTTATAACCTTATTGATATGTATTAAGGGGTGGCTTTTTGATGGGTATTTAATGGGTCTGACTCCATATAAGACCCTCACTCCTGGAAGAGCTGCCCTAAGTTCACGGTCCTCTTTGTGAATGATCGGCAATGGTTATTATTGTTGTTCAGTCGCTCAGTCATGTCCTACTCTCTGTGACCCCGTGGACTGCAGCACGCCAGGCTTCCCTGTCCTTCACTATTTCCCAGCATTTGCTCAAACTCAGGTCCACTGAGTTGGTGACACCATCCAACCATCTCGTCCTCTGTCATCCCCTTCTCCTTTTGCCTGCAGTCTTTCCCAGCATCAGGGTCTTTTCCAATGAGCTGGCTCTTCGCATCAGGCGGCCAAAGGATTAGAGCTTCAGCAATGGTAATTGCTGCCAATTTCATCTCCAGAAGAATGTAATGGGAAAGGAAGCCTGTCCCCTTAAATTAGTCAATTATTCTTGCTTTCCAACCAGTTGCAAAACTCAGTGGCATACAACAATAAGCAATCACTTCCCACTCATCTGTCGGTAGGTCAATGGGGGTTGGGGCTGATCTTGTTTGGGCTCATCAGGAATCAGCTCCACCGTGTGAACAGGGTCCAGACTCACTCCATGTACACCCCCTCACTGGACTTGGAGTTATTCAGGGCACATTCTCGTCACAGGTGAAGGCAGATGGGCAAGAGGGCAAGCCTATTCACACTTACATACTTCAACCTACTGCTTATATTATGTCTGCTAACATTTCATGGGTCACAGCAAGTCTCAAGGTCAAGCCCAGTATCAGTGTGGCAGGGAAGTATGCTCTGCCTGTGGTGTACAGTGAATATTTGCTGACCAGTAATTTATCACACCCTACACGCGAAAAGTGATCTGTACTCTAGCTTGACTAGTCCTGAGAGAGATATTGGTGGCAGGGGAAGCACTGAGTGCACACTCCAGTTAGGAACTGCACCGGCAGGGTCTGGCTCTGGCCCACCTGCCCTTGTGGGTCCCTGGATGGGATAGGAAGTGGGGAAAGGGTGCAGGACCGTGGGATCTGCTGGCCGCCAGCACAGGACTCTGAGAACCCCTGGAGGCTGGGAAAATGTGTCTGCAGCTTCTCCTGAGCTGAGCAGCTTTGCAGCCTGAGAAGTTCTCCTGTGTGTGCCTGTGCCTGCATCTCTCCCTCTATTTATAGACTCCTGAGCGGGGCAGGGATAAGGAAGGCCTCCATCATCACCAGGCAAAGAAGGCAAAGGGACTGTCAAGCCTGCCAAAGACGTGTCGAAGATGCAGTCGTGTTTGCACAGAAATCCCTGGCGCGCAATAAAGGCTGGGAAGAGCAAAGAGACTGAAATTAAAACACAGGCTGGCTAGTTACTAAATACAATGTTTTCTGGGAGGTGTTAGCAGCTGTTTCAGTTCCAGAGCATGCAATATCATGTAACTCTGTCTTAGTGGCAACTACACAGGGCTCTGGCTGGGAACTGACACAGAGTAACCAGGAAGGCAAATGCGTCAGCAAACCCACAGATTCCTAGACTGGGGCAAATAGCAGGTGAGTCCAGAGGGCCCCCGGGTGGTTCCCATGGCTGAACCTCAGAGAGTGGGAGATGCTCGCCTTCCTCCTTCCTGGCAAAAAGTGACAATAAATTGCTTCAGCCCTGGCACACAGGAGAACTCTTTCTCTGCCTCCTACCTGCCACAATTTTTTTTTTCATTCTTTTAAATACAGGATCAGGGAGAACATGACAGTATTTCTGGAAATAGTAGGAAAGGCTCCCTGCAGAACGAAACAATGAATTAAATCTTGAAAGATATTTAGGCCAAGAGGAGTGCATAAGGACATTATGGACTAAGGAAAAAGCAGGAGGATACAAGACGTCAAAAACAACAGCATGTTGTCTGTATCAGTCAATAATTGCTGCAATAGTGCCGTGTAGCAAACAGTCTAAAGAGGGGGTGAGGGTGGGCTGTATTCCATGTACATTCATTCATCTGAGGACCCAGGCACAGCAGCTACCACAGGAAGCCCTTCTCCTGGCCATGGCGGAAGTGCAAGAGGCAAGCTGCAATGCACCTTTGCCTACGTCATGGCTGCTCCCTCCCGCTGATCAACACAAGTCACTTGGTCAAGACTTGCCTTTGGTGGGAAGGACTGCAAATGACATTATAAAAGGTCTGGGTACAGGGAGGGATGATGAATTGGGGTCAATACTAACATCTCCCACAGTATCTGAGGGGCATCTATAAACAATCAAACTATTTGCAGGAGTGTTGCATGCAAGATGGGGTGGGGAGGAGAAGGTATTGAAGAGACAGGCCAAGTGGACAATTGGAGCTTTGGGGTGCTGTGCAAAGAGCTTGGGCTTTTCCAGTGAGCAATAGGGAGACCAGTATTAGCTCCCACTGCTATAGACTGGGGTGTTTCAACAACAGACATTTATTTCTTGCAGTTCTGGAAGCTGGGAAGTCTAAGATAAAGGTGCTAGATGATTCAGTTTCTAGTAAGAGTCCTGGCTTGCAGACAGCTACCTTTTCACTGTGTCTTCACAAAGTGTGTGTCGGTGGGGGGATCTCTCTGAAGTCACTTCTTTTAAAGGCCCTAATCCCACCATGATCATATCTAATCCCAAGCCCTACCCTTGTGACCTCATCTAAACCCAAGCACATGCCCAAAGCTCATCTCCAAATACCACTGCATCACAATGGGGCTTAGGGCTTCAATATATGAAGTGGAGAGGGGGAGGCAATTCAGTCCCAGCAGAGCCTGTGAAGAACTTTGAGCTGCAGGGTGGCATAACCAGGCTTGTGTTTTGAAATGCATTTTTTGTTTTGACTGTGCAGGAGAGACCTGAAGTGTTAAGATTGCTTGTGGTAGTGTGTGTGTGTGTGTGTGTGTGTGTGTGTGTGTGTGTGTGTGTGTGTGTGTGCCTCTCTCCCTCTGCTGGAACAGGTTGAACCATCCTGTGGTCATAAGGAAGGATAGCAAGACAGAGAACACAATTTTGAGAATTGTGTAGTCAAGAATGCCGAGGTAGATCAGGTGACGGGAGCCGCCAGGGCAGACCTCCTGGGCTTCCATCTCGGGGGCTGTGAGCCCCAAACCGCCCCCCACCCCAAGACTTCAGGATGAGATGATGGTCTGAGGAGGAGTAATAAGAATGTGCATTCTAGTGTGAACCTGCCCAGGCATCACAGACACCTTCCTCGGGAGCCACAGGAAGAGGGGACCATGAGGACCTTCTGTGGTTTGTACGCTACTGGACCCTTGGTGTCACACACCAGGAAATGAAGGGATGGTTGAGATCTGCTAGGCATTTGAGTCTGGAATTCAGGGAGAACGCTGGCCTAGGGTCATGATTTGGTGAGTCATCCAGATTTAGGTGTTCACTACAACATCTGGGGACAAATACCCTTGCCCCCAGCTCTCCCAGTTCCCCATTCCTCTAAGACACACAGCACCAAATACATGCTTTTAATTTGGGGCATATCTTGCTTTCTAAGTCTACTTTGGACTTCCCTGGTGGCTCAGATGGTAAAGAATCTGCCTGCAATCCAGGAGACCTGGGTTGGGAAGATCCCCTGGAGAAGGGAATGGCTACCCCTTCCAGTATTCTTGCCTGGAGAATTCCATCAACAGAGGGATCTGGCAGGTTACAACCCTTGGGATCACAGAGTTGGATATGACTGAACGACTCACACACACACTCAAGCTGAGTTGGGGAATTATTTTCACACCACCCTGAGTCCTTACAAAGATTCTTTCCAGAGTCAATACCCAAGGCCATTTAAATATTGTCTGACACCAAGGCAGCTCCCCCTGCCCTCTGCTCATCTCCCTTGCTCAGCTCCAAATGATGTTTAATTTTTCTATAAATTAACTCACACAGTGTCACACCATATTACCACACCTTGGAATATTCCTATTTCGATCTGTGAGCAGCTGACATGCCAAGTGATGCCACGATTTTCTCCAGGGACGTTTTCCTGTAATGTAGCTGATTAAAATATAGCTGACTGCAGGAGAAGCAGCCGCGCTCCAGTCGGCCTTGGGTGAGCCAGCGAAACCCAGAGATAATGAATAACGGTTTGTGGCAAAGCTGATAATGCACCCGCTATTATATTGACTGGGGCTTCGGCTTCAGTTAATCGTGCTAAATTGCTAGGCCAAAGCTCTGTTCCACTGGAGGCCGGCCTGCTACCTTCGTCTTCTGAAAATGTCCATTCATCTGAAGTTGGGTTCCTGTTTCTTCCTCCTGTAACCCCATTCAAATGAGATGGCTATTTTTGCTGGCGGCTGCCCGTGGGAGTGTGAGTTTGGAATATGCATGAAAGCTGTGAACTCCATCTGCCGGCCTGTGTGCACACCTTCTTCCTGGGGCACATGCCATGTGTGCCGGACACTGGGTGTCATGCCTTCCAGAAGCACGTTGTCCAGGGGAGGAGACGGATACCCCACCCATCCTTTCTGTGCCTCCTGTTAAGGGCTGTGTGTGGGACTTAGCTTTCTGTCTAGTGTTAGCTGCTCAGTGGTGTCCGACTCTTTGCGACTCCATGGACTGTAGCCCGCCAGATTCCTCTGCCCGTGGAATTCTCCAGGCAAGAATACCAGATTGGGTTGCCATTCCCTTCTCCAAGGGATCTTCCCAATCCAGGGATCAAACCTGAGTCTCCTACACAGCAGGCAAACTCTTTATAGTCTGAGTCACCAGGGAATCCCCAAGTCTATCTAGAAGTCGCTTCAAATCCTGCCTTCCCCATTTTCTAGCCATGAAACTCAAGGAGGCTAGAAAATGGGGTCGCACCATAACAACCCACCCCTGTCCCTGCCTCAGGTTCTGTTCTTGGGGAACCCAGCAGAGGGAGAAGAGCGTAACCCTTGCTGTCCACCCACCAGAAGCTGCCCACCCCAGCCCAGTCCTGGAACTGCCCACGTGCAGCTAGACTGGCTGACTCGCCCAGTGCAGACTCTGGTTCAATTTCAAGCGTGTCAGTTGTCCAGTGCCACAGAAACGGTGCGTGACAACTCCACACACCCCAGCATGCCACGTGGAACAGTCACTTTGGCTCACAAGGCATCTACAGCTGGCAGGTGGGGTGGTTCTGGGGCTGCGGGTTGGCCTTGGCGAAGCGCAGGTCCTTCCAGGCGTCTGCTGTTGGCTGGGCCGAGTGGTGAGGACGGACACAGCAGTGTCCTCATCGCCATCATCCTCCCTGGGCCAGCAGGGCTGGTGCTCACCTTGGTGCTTGGTGCTCAGGAGAAAGGGGAGGTTGTGGTTTGGAGCTGGCAACGCTACACTTCTGCTCCATTTTTGTGGCCAAAGCAAGTCACACGGCCAGTCCAGATTCAAGGGGTGGGGAATAGTCTCTGTGCTGTCACAAAGGGTGTGGGGAGAGGGGAAGGCAGGAGGACTTGAGTCATTCTTACAACCAGTCCAGAGGCAGTCTGTTGTCGGGAGAGAACCAGGTCCAAGCTCCTTTCTGCTCCTTAACGCTGTGCAAATTTGGGCTGGTGCTGAACCTCTCAATCTCAACTTCATCATCTGCAAAAGGAGAGTAAACCTACCAGGAGGCTTCTTGTGTATAAAAGATTAGAGGCGACTCATCTAATCACATTTACCGAGCGTGTACTATATGCCAAGCATTTTCTAGAAACTGGGATGATCAGTGAGTTGGACAAAGATGCTATCCTCAGGGAGTTTACATTCCAGCAGCAGGAGACAGACCGTGAACAAGAGGCATGTACATGAAAGAGAATTTAGGAGGTGCTAGGTGTGGTGGGTGGCCAAGTAAGGCAGAGAGGAGGTGGGGGGAGTCTGGCGTGTGTTGGGTAGGATACATCAGAGTAGGTTTCACTGAGGATGTGACATTTGATCCCAGGTGTCAAGGTGATGAGGAAGTTATCGGTTCAGGCAGAGGGAGCAGTGCAGAGGCCCTGAGGCAGGGGTGTGGTTGGTGGGTTTGAAGAAGAGGAAGGAGCGGAGTGAGCGAGGAGATGAGGGCACTTGGGTGGTGGGGCCAGATGGTGCCACACTTGGAAGCCCTACAAGGACCTCCTACAAGCTCTCGGTGAAATGAAAGCCCAGGGAGAACCAGGAGCATCTGACTGCCATGTGCGAGAAGGTCCTTGTGCTTCCTCGTTGGAGAATGCACCGTGGAAACGGTACTAAGAACCAAAGATGCAAGACCAGTTGGGGGCAATATCCCATTCCATGTGATGGGGGCTAGGTGGGAGCAGCAGGGGGAGTGTGGGGGAGTGGTGGTCCCACTCTGGGTCTTTTTTTTTAATGCTTATTTTTGTTTATTTATTTGGCTAGGTCTTAGTTGCAGCACATGGGGTCTTTAGTTGTGGCATGTGGGATCTAATTCCCCTGACCAGGGATCGAACCTGGGCCCCCTGCATGGGGAGTACAGCGTCTTAGCCACTGGACCACCAAGGAAGTCTCATCTGGGTCTATTTTGAAGGTTGAGCCATGGGGTTCCCTATGGATTTTGGATGAGGCGCCAGAGGGAAAAAGGAGCCAGGAGAGACTCCATGCTGGATATAGGAGGTACTGGGAATAGGGGCATCCCACGGGGAGAGGAAATAGAAGCGAAAGGCTCAGGACAGGAGCGTGAGATGCATGCAAACACAGGCCCTGGGTCTCACCTCCACTGTTAACTAGCTGTGTGGCTCTGGTCAAGCCTCTGCCCTTGAAAGAAGAGGGGTTAATAATGGCATCTTCCTCACGGGGTGCCCTGGGGACCGAAGGAGCTGAAGTCTGAAACACCATCTGGTAGATTTCGGGACAAAGATGACGCTGTGATACACGGTGATGTGGTCCCCGTGGGGATGCCCACTGACCCCCTCCCAACCTCTGCTGCCTCCCCTTTTGCCCTGGTACAGGGAGGAGGAGGCCCAGAGCCCCTCGCCAGACAGGGTCTTAAGCAGGGGTTGCTGCTTGAGCTCTGTGGTGGGTGCCCATCCTTCTTCCCCAGCTCCATGTCCTGGGTAATGGCTCGGAGTGAAAGCCCAGCTGCTGAGATGTGGCCATTTCCCCCAGGGTCTTTGGCGATTATTTATCACCTTCAGAGCCCTGAGCGGTTGGTTCTTCGCAGCCTGCTCTGAACTTCCTGACTTAAGGGCCGGCGGGTGTACTCCGTCCAGGCTTGGATGCCCCCCACCTTCTCCTCCCCCATCCAGGCCAGATAAAGACCCCCAGTGGTTGAGACTCCATCCCGCTGGTTAAAAGCGATTCATTAAATGGACAATCAGATGCGAATTGGCGTGCATGCTCTCGGTGAGGTTTTTTTATATAAGTAAATGGCTAAATCAGGAAAACATCTTTGGGCAGACCATCTGTCTCAATTTGAGCTTTGAAAAATACGGTCACCTAGCAATGTTCCCATGTCAGACTCTAAAAATGAAATCCAGGCAGGCAAGCGAACATCGCTCATGCTCTCAAGTGGATTGTCTGCCTCGGCTTCTTGAACCGCTGGAGATCTCCTTCCAACTGCAGCTGGCAGGGTCTGGGGCCGCCCGGGAAGGGGCCAGCCAGGGGAGGGCCTGGGGCTCTTTGCAGAGGAGGGGGAAGGAGCAGCCCCACACCTGCCTCTGGGGCCTCCGTCTGTCCACAGCTGTCCACACCAAGAGAGGCATACACAGCATTATCCGTGTTCTGTTTTATTTTCGACATCTCTGGGGCTTGCACTGTGGTTGAACAGGGCTGGCCTTTGGGGCACCCTCATAATGCAGAAATCAGACATAGCAGCTGGGCATCCTCTAGAGAAGCTGAGACAACTCAGGACTGAAAGATATGGAGGAGTGTGACGGAGATGCGGTGGGTGGCGAGTGGAGGAGTTGAGTTCCAAGTATTGGAGCCACAAAACCATCCAAAGACAGCGCCTTGGTGAGAAGTGGGTAGGGGAGATTCAAAGATGGAGCTTGAAAGTGAAAGTGAAGTCGCTCAGTCGTGTCCGACTCTTTGCGACCACATGGACTGCAGCCTACCAGGCTCCTCCATCCATGGGATTCTCCACGCAAAAGAACAGAAGTGGGTTGCGTTTTCCTTATCCGGGGGAATCTTCCTGACCCAGGGATGGAATCCAGGTCTCCCACATTGCAGGCTTTACCCTCTGAGCCACCAGGGAAACCCCATGGAGCTTGGGCTGGACCAAATACTCTGAGGATTTTTTCACTTCCATGACCTTTTCCTTCTGCTTATTATATCATTTGAATATCAGTGAGGGCCGAAACACTCTAGGTATTAAAATCGGAGGGCACTTAATGTAGGGGAGGCTGGGAAAGGCAGAGTCTGCCCTCTGCATGGTCACAAAGTGGGCCTGGAACGTGTCCTCAGAGAGACAAAGCGTGTGTGAGGGCATCTCCCTTTGTTTGGGAATACATTGCTCTGCTCTGGGCTTGATTGCATTTCTTTGCTTGGTTTTAGTGGGTCTGCCATATGGCATGTGGCCAATGCCACTGTGGGCAAGGGGTGGGGTCCCTCACCTGCAGGGTGAGAGGGGTGCTTGCTGACTGTCGCCCTGCACCAGCTATAAGGCGAGACCCACTGGCCATGGAGAATCAACATGCTCTATTTAAGACAAAAAAAAATGTATTCAGCCGTGCTGTGTCTCAGTTGCAGCTTCCAGGATCGAGTTCCCGACCAGGGACCAAACCTGGGCCCCCTGCATTGGGAGTGTGGAGTCTTAGCCACTGGACCAGCGGGTAAACCTCAGGACTGACACGCTCTTGAATCTGATCTTGCCCTTCTCGTTGTAGTGAACCAGTTCCTGTGTGAGCTGTCTTTCACAGTGACCCCCAACAGCTGCAAACTGGGGCTGCTGCTCTTGGGAGATCCCCCAGCAGTGAGCCCCCTCCCCGGCAGGTTGCAACAGGCACTATGTACTCCAGAGTTCATGGCTGCATGGATGGTGGAGGGGCTAGGAGGTCTAACGGGGGCAGAGAGGCGACCTTGAAGTTGGCATTGGTGGGAAGTTGCTACCACCCTTAGGGCTGCAGGGGCAAAGGCAAATATGGAGCCACAAGACCTGAGGTGGGGTCACTGGTGGGGCCACCCGGAGGAGACACATCCCCTGGGGAGGTGTTGCCCCAGGGCAGAGGAAGAAATCGGAGCTCTGGGGGTACTCCCACCCCCCTGTTTCCCACTAGTGGCCCCTGTGGCCTGAAACCAGTCAGAAGCTCACTGACATGGAAGCCCAGGAAACAGCCTGCGGGGCTCAGACCCCTGGAACTCAGCCACGGAAGGTGAGGAGTGGATCTGGGTACAAATAAGCCCCACACTGGTCACGCATACCCACTCAGGACAAAACTCAAAAGGCATAGGACGGTTTCCTTTGGTTGCTGTAACGAATTACACAAACCTGGAGGTTCGTCTATATAAGAAAACGGAGTGCATAAACCCACTGTTCTGCTCTGTGCTTTCTTCACTTAGCTGGACCCATGAAGAGCTGCCTCATTCCTTGTAGCCACTGTATGAATCGCTGCCATTTATTTAACGGGTCCTCGGGATTTTCTGTTGTTTCCAATATTCTGCCATTGCACATAATTCTGTAAGAAATAGTCATATACTTGTGTCAGGGCTGTTGCGTGCCTGCGTGTTTATAGGGTTAATGCCTGTAGTGGGACTGGTGGGTCAAAGGCCACCGGTGTGTGACCGATGTCCTCTGGTCCCCAGGCTGCCACCTTGGAGGCTTTCCCTCTGACCTGCCTGTGAACGACGTACAAGGGACCCGCCTCCCCACGGTCTGGCTCACAGGCTGCCATCCACCCTGTTCTTCTTGCCGGTATGATGGGTAAAAAATGGTATCTTGGAGTAGCTTTCTTTTTTACATATGAGGTAAAATTCACATAACATAAAATTATCCATTTTTTAAAAAAAGACTTCGGGGGCTTCCCTAACTATCCACTGGTTAAAACCCCGCACTTCCATGGCAAGGGGAGGGGGTTTGATTTCTGGCAAGGGAACATGCCCCAGCAAAAAAGTAAAAAATAATAAACATATTTTTAAAAGACTTTATTGTGTAGAGCAGTTTTAAGTTCACAGCTAAACTGAGCAGAAGGTCCAGAGGTTTCCCATAACCCCCTTGCCTCAACTCATGCACGGCCTCCCCACTTATCAACCCCCTCCATCAGGGTGGCACATTGATTTCAGCGAACGAACTTCCACTGACACACCATAATCATCCAGAATCCATTGTCTGCATTAGGGTTCATTCTTGGTGTTGTACGTTCTATAGGTTTTTTTTAAAATTATTTATTTAGCTGTACTGAGCCTTAACTGCAGCACCTGGGATCTTTAGTTGTAGTATGCAGGATCTTAGTTCCCACCCAGGGATCAAACCCACATCCCCTGCACTTCGAGGTGGATTCCCAACCACTGGACCACCAGGGAAGTCCCTGGACAAATGTTTACAGATACTTACCCATCACAGCTATTGCAGAGATCTTGAAATAGCATTTACACTTATCACTATTGCAAAATTACAGTGGTTATCAGGACTTCCACTGGGTCATGCTTTAATGTACTGGTATAAAGCTACATGGCTTTCTACTTTAAAAAAATATTTTGACAACTAGATTTCAATATAGTTGGAAGTTGCCTAATTCATGGGGTGTTGGTAGTAAACAGTTCATTTCTGTAGTACTGTCGCTCAGTATGGGCTTCTCTGGTGGCTCAGATAGTGAAGAATCTGCCTGCAATGCGGGAGACCTGGGTTTGACCCCTGAGTTGGGAAGAAGATCCCCTGGAGGAGGGCATGGCAACCCACTCCAGTATTTTGCCTGGAGAATCCCCGTGGACAAAGGAGCCAGGTGGGGCTACAGTCCTTGGGGTCACTATGAGTTGGGCATGACTGAGCAATTAAGCACACATCCCTCTGTATGGGTCCAGATGCTCAGATCCCTACCACCCTTCCTCTCCCTCTATGGGCATGGTGCCTGAGAAACACAATTCACCTTCCACCACCCCCACTCCTTCACTCACCTACTCCATATTCCCTTTACCTTCTCCCCTTGCCTACCAGGAAACTCGTACTCATCCTTCAAAATCCAGCTTGTATATGGTGATGCCCCCAGTGTTGGTCACTCCCATGACTCCTGTGTGGACACGCCATCTGACACCTACAGAATAAATGTTATAAATGTACAGAGTTGGTTGAATAGTAAATTAACACAATACAGCTTGCAGTAGGCAAATAGCTTGCTCTTCCTTTTCCCCAAATAGCATACCCTCTTTGATTCATGTCTCTCATTTGGAATTTGGAGGGAATAAGAGAAGACTAGACAGGTGTTTCCTTTAGCACTGTCCATAATAAGTGACTTCACCTTTCTAGTCTCTGTTTATAAAATCAGAGTCATAAGCCTTTGCACAGAGGTGGGGTGAGGATTAAAAGGGACAATATATGCAGAGCGCCTGGTACCTAGCAGGTGCTCAATAAACGGCGGTTGTTATTAATCCTACAAGACAGCAAGAAGTCACTGGCAAAAAGGTAAAATAAATGAGTTACGAGGGCGTTCACAGGAAAGAGAGAGAGTGCACCTCCAGTGGAAGGATGGGATGACAAGGGAATAGACATCTGGATCTGGGAGGGGCCTGGTGGAAATGGCAAGGCTGCTTCACCTGCAAGCACTCTGCGGGGTTTGGGCGGGTGTATAGGGTACCACCGTGGAATCAGCATTAGATTTCCATCCTTCTTAAGTGTTTTTCACTCCTACGTGATGGAGATGCTGATTGCAGATTGTCTCTTCCCATTCATTTCAGCAAGAAATTTGACTAGGCAAATTCTATTTTGTTATGTTGCTGTGTGCATCTTAAAAGTTCCTGAAGAATCGTCCAACAATCTGTAATTCGGTCTTTTCCCTGAGTGAGAAGGGGCTTGACCCCAGTTAGTCTAAATTAGAGCCGATTTTGGAAGATGGAAGCCAGCAGCCACCTACGGGGGACCATCTGCTGTCCCTGTTTTCTCCTTGGAGATTATTTGGGGAGCCCGTGGAGTGATGTCAACCTCTTCCCAGGTGCAGACCCCGTGCAAAGCACCAGTTTCTCCAGATAAGTGGCTGTTCCTATGGCTTAATTATGTCTTCACACTTCTACAAACTTTTGCTGGCCGTGATTCCAGGTACAGAAGTGTAAAGGTGTTGGGGGTTTGGACCATGCTTCCTGGGTGGGTGGTCTGTGATTGGATCCATCCTCTGTGTGAGGGTCCCCTCCTTGTCCACTGTCTCCCTCTGCATTTCCTACCTGCAACCCCCACCTTCTCCCCTGCCCCAGGGGGCTGGAAACTGCAGCGACTCTGAGGCTCACGGGGGAGAGGAACGTGGCAACTGAGCGCGCCAATCAGCAGCCTGCCTCTGATCCTGGCTGCTGCCCAATGCCTCAGTTTCCCCATCTGTAAAATGGAGACAAGGTGATTATAAGTATTTCATGAATTAAAAATTATAAAATTCTGGGACTTCCCTGGCAGTCTGGTGGTTAACACTCCACGCTTCCAATTCAGGCAGTGCGGGTTCGATCCCTGGTCAAGGAACTAAGATCTCACATGCTGCGCAATGCAGCCAAAAAAACCAAAAAATTATAAATTTCTAGAAGCCGTGTCCTGCCCAGAGGAAGCTCTCCCTGCGTGTTTATTAAATTACATCCGTTCATTCATTTGTCTCTTATGACCCCATTCTTTCATTGCTATAACTTTTTCTCTTATCATTGCTATTGTTGTTGTCGTTCAGTCGCCAGGTCGGGTCCAACTCTTCATGTCCCCATGGACTGTAGCACACCAGACTCCCTTGTCCTTCGCTATCTTCCAGAGTTTGCTCAAACTCATGTCCCTTGAGTCAATGATGCCATCCAACTATCTCATCCTCTGTTGCCTCCTTCTCCTCTTGTCCTCAATCTTTCCCAGCATAAAAGTCTTTTCCAGTGAGTCCATTCTTGGCATCAGGTGGCCAAAGTATTGGAGCTTCAGCTTCAGCATCAGTTCTTCCTATGAATATTCAGGGTTGATTTCCTTTAGGATTGACTGGTTTGATCTTCTTGCTGTCCAAGGGACACTCAAGAGTCTTCTCCAACACCACAATTTGAAAGCATCAATTTGGCGCTCAGCTTTCTTTATAGTCCAACTCTCAAATCTGTACATGATTATCATTATTACTGTCATATATTAGCCAGAGCTAATACAGGGACCTTACTTGGAAACAGAATTTTTTGCAGATGTAACTAAGTTAAGGCCCACCTGGATTAAAGTGGCCCAAATTCAATATGACTGATGTCTTTATTTACTTATTTTTCTTCTTAAAAAAGAACTCTTGCTATTTATTTCAACTTCCAGCTGTGCCAGGCAGCTTGTGACACTGGGGATTAGTTCCCTGACCAGGGACTGAACCTGTGTCCCCCTCACCAGTGAGGGTTCTAATCACTGGACCACTAGAGAATTCCTCTTTATGACTGATGTCTCTATAACAAGAGGAGAAGACACACAGACAGACTGACAGAGGAAGGAGGCCCTGTGACAACTGAATCAGAAATCAGAGTGGTGCTGCCACCAGGCAAGGATGCCAAAGATTGCCGGCAGCCCCCAGCCACCAGGAGAGAGGACTGGGACAGATTCTCCACCGCCCCCACCCCCCTCCCCACTTCCCACTCCCCCACCCCACCCCCCAACCACCACCACAAAGAAACCAACTCTGCTGAAGCCTTGATGTCAGATTTCCAGTCCCCAGAACTGTGAGAGGGATTTCTGCTTTGTCAAGTTCCCAGTTGATGGTGCTCTGGTACCGCAGCCCCAGGACATGAATACAGCCTCCTCATCCCTATTGAACAGCTTCCCTGGTGGTTCAGATGGCAAAGAATCTGCCTGCAATGTGGGACACCAGGGTTCGATCCCTGGGTTGGAAAGATTCCCTGGAGGAGGGCATGGCAACCCACTCCAGTACTCTTGCCTGGAGAACTCCATGAATAGAGGAACCTGGCGGGCTACAGTTCATGAGGTCACAAAGAGTTGAACACAACTGAGCGACTAAACAGCCCATCCCTGTAATGATACACATTCTGGTTTAAGCAGTTGGCACCCCACTCCAACTGCTCCATTCTTGCCTGGAGACTCCCATGGACAGAGGAGCCTGGAGGGCTACAGTCCCTAGGGTCTCACAGAGTCAGACACGACTGAAGCGACTAAGCAGCAGCAACAGCAACAACATTCCTGTTGAACCTCACAGCCTGAAGCTTTCACCAGCAGTGTTGGCTGAGTAGGGGTCTGTTTGTCCCATGGACACTCTGCTCTGAAGAGTGAGCCCATCCAGGGCAGACCAGACTCAGAGCTCAGAGTACAGGGCATCTGTGGAGTGGAGTGGCATGCACTGGGGTGGGGCCGGGAGGCCCCCTCGGGTGTTGCAGAGACAGCCGGTTCCTTCTGACTGTGGACAGAATCTCTGCCCTATGGACACCACTGGCCTAAGTTCAGTCTTGGGGCCCATTGGAGATGAGGCTGTTGATTCTGAAAGAGGGCTCAGTGAGAACTGTAGATCTGGGAGCCACCCACACACAGGTGGAAGACAGGATTCTAATCCCCCGGAGGGCCTTCGTTCCTGGGGAAAGAATTTCTGTTCTGAGAGCCAGGAAAAAGTGAGAGCTGTCTCAGATCTTTTTTGGCCTGTGTTGCTCCTGCCCTTGGGTACCTCTTTCCATACGTTTTCATTAACAAACGTAGGAACTTAATCAGCACTGATTTCAACATGATTTAAAGCAGCCATGCATGCATGCTAAGTCACTTCAGTCGTGTCCTATTCTTTATGGCCACAACCGTAGCCTGCCGGGCTCTTCTGTCCATGGGATTCTCCAGGCAAGAATACCGGAGTTTGTTGCCAGGCCCTCCTCCAGAGGATCTTCCCGACCCAGGGGTCTAACCTGCATCTCTTATGTCTCCTGCGTTGACAGGCAGGTTCTTTACCACTGAGCCACCAGGGGAGCTCTTTAAAGCTCCCTAGATTTTGTAGTTTTGACTGATGTGCGTTTGTATATGTTAAACATTAGTGAGATCAGTAGATACACTGGCACGTCAATAAAGCAGAACTGACATTCCTGTCTATGGACTCAGTCTGCATGTTTTGATTTCTTATCTCTGTGCCTCCTTCCAAAATGCTAAAACTCCCAGAATTTGCTTAGCTGTAGCCCAGGTTTGGGGGCAATGCTTTTATTCAGAGGCCTTTCTGAGGCCATTGTCTGAAATGTTGACTCTGGAAGAATACCCATAATGACAGTAGGACATGAAGTGCCCCAGGCTAAGACTGGCCCGGGTCTGGTTTAACCAGTTAGTGCCCAGAAAACAATTTTGATGAGAAATGGCACGTCGGATTTCCAGACAAACATCAGCATATGATGGCTTCATAACACAAAGCACTCTGGATTTGACATTTACTTCTGCACTATGAGACACCTCAGCTTGTTTGGATAGAGCCTACCCCAGCCCATCACCTTGCCTCTGGGCACTTGAAGACCAGTCAGTGATGGGTAGGACATAATTAACGGGTACCAAGGAGCTTGCTGGGCCCTCTGCCATTAGAGCACTGGAGGGTCCCCCTCCTCACATCAAGGAGTAAAAGCCACTGGCTAGGACAGGAGAGACCCTAGAAAAGTGTCTAAAAGTGCCACCGTTGGTGAGGTAGGTAAGTGTGGCCCCAAAGAGGGAGACTGGGGCTAGGAGGAACCATACAAAGGTCAGAAAAGGTCTTTGGGGATTTTCTCAGCAACCTGATAACCCAGTTGCTGGAGAAGACCAGGGCTTCCCAGGTGATGCTAGTGGTAAAGAATCTGCCTGCCAGTGTAGGAGACTCAGGAGATGACGGTTCAATCCCTGGGTCATGAAGATCTCCTTGAGAAGGAAGTTGCAACCCACTCTCGTATTCTTGCCTGGAGAATTCCATGGACAGAGGATCCTGGTGGGCTACAGTCCATGGGGTTGCAAAGAGTTGGACACCACTGAGTGACCAAGCCCAGAAAAGACCAGATCTGCAGAATCTGATGACATGGATCCCTTGACGTAAACATCAGCTCCCTGGCTTCTGGATGGTTCAGTCTCCCATGGCCTGTGCCTCCCCTCAATCCAGATCAGTCCAACCAACAGCACCCCAACCCGGCTGGCTTCCCAGGCTGGCTTCCCAGGGCGGCCCTCTGCTGGGTTAGGTGCTCTACTGTCACCAACTTGAAACCCTTCATATTTTTTGAACAAGGGGCCCTGCAGTTTTATTTTGCACAGGGGGCCCGAAACGAGGTAGCTGGCCCTGCTCCTTCCATATCAGAATTTTCTGCTTTCTTGTCTGTCTCTGCTTCGGAACTGTTGTTACTGTTGTTTAGTCTCTAAGACATGTCCAACTCTTTACAACCCACCAGGCGCCTCTGTCCATGGGATTTTCCAGGCAAGAATACTGGAAGAGATTGCCATTTCCTTCTCCAGAGGATTTTCCCAACCCAGGGATTGAAGCCGCATTTCCTGTGTCTCCTGCATTGCAAGTGGATTCTTAACCACTGAACTACAAGGAAAGCCCTCCTTCTGGACTACAGACACGTAACTCTCTCAGGCTGTTTTACTGATACCTGAGGGGCTTTCCAGGTGGTGCATTCCAGCCTGCAATGCAGGAGACACAGGACACATAGGTTCAATCCCTGGGTCAGGAAGATCCCCTGGAGGAGGGCATGACAACCCACACCAGTGTTCTTGCTTGGAGAATCCCATGGACAGAGGAGCCTGGTAGGCTACAATCCATAGCATCTCAGAGTCAGACACGACTGAAGCCACTTAGCACACACATATGAGTCCCCAGAAAGCCTGCTCATAGGTGGACTTATTAGGGTGGTCAGAAGGATAAGGTTTCTAAGCAGCAGAGCATGACCAGTAGAGACTGGTCAGGTGGACTCTAAGCCAGCCAGCACCAGGTCCCAAGAAGAACTCCGATTTTGACTCCTGGTCAGCACCTCTCTCAGTGGCTGCTGGCAGGTGGCACAACCTGTTAGCTGGTCTGGTGGGGCTGTATTTCATGCACTGCCAGTGAGTCTCTGCTTCTGAAGCTCACTCCTGGGGAAGAACTTAACAGCTGGGTTGGTATTTAAATATCCTAAAATCGCTACTAAGAGTTTAGTCTAGGGTAGATCCTTAAGCTTGCAAATGAAATGCGTCTTTGCTCATGTAGAGAGCTTGGCAGAAAAACATTTGGGGAGCAAACTGGGCTGGGCATGTAGGCAAGAAATGGAGCTGATCCAAATGGAGGGGGCGGCTGTGGGTGCCCTCCTTTGGTAGATGGGGGGAGTCTTTTCAAAGAGGTAAAGTCAATTAACCTGTGTTCTGCTGGGCCTTGGGTGCCAGGTGTCAACAATAAGGTACACACAAGAATAAATTCTTAATTTTGGCACTTTAATTTCATCCTTTCCTCCCAAAGCTCCAGACTGAGCAGCTGTTAAGCAGGAAAGGAAATTCAAAGCAGGGTAATAAAGAAGATTAGGTGACGAGAGCAGCCAGTGGTGTGGAACTGTATTAACCATGTTTCTAGCTTCTGTTAACTCAGTGTCTTGAGACGCAGATGCCAGATCTGCCTTGCTCTGGACAACTCGATGATACACCCGGGGCATTTTTGCCCTGGCCTCCTGCTCCATCGCCTACTTCCACCCCAGCCCCCTTCTTACTCTCCACCCTGCACCTCCCCCAACTCAGAGGGAGTCCTCCTCCCTGGGGACCGCACTTTTCCAATTCAATCCACAAGTCCACATCTCAGCCACATCCTTTATTAGACTCACACTCCTGACCCTAATCACCCCAGTGCCAGCCTCTATGTCCCAGAACCAGCTGAAATTACTCAAAGTAGCCAATCCTAGGCCTGCTCACCCTCCCTCACCCCTTTCTTTCCAAGGAAACCACAATAAAAGCTCCTACTCAGGGCTCCTTCCTCTCCCCCTGCTTCCCGACAGCTGCTGATGCTTCCCCATGTGGCCCCCCATGGAATGGTATGTATCCCCTCTCTTGGAAACCATGAGTAATTAGCTATCTTTCTGGTGGGAGACATCTCCTGATCTTTTGTACCATACCTCAAATTTTCTATTCATGCACTCTATTTTAAAACACTAACAAACATCCAGGCTTCTTGCAAACATCCAGGCTTCTTGCCCATTTCCAGGATAGGCAGAAGAATTCAACAAATGTTTCTCTCTTCACCCACTCATCCATCCACCCATCCCTCCATCCATCTGTACATATATCCATCCATTATCTATCGAGTAATTTGGTGGTTTTAAAACATCTGCCAAAGTGGAACTTGTCTATTTACTTTATTACATTGTCTTTTTAGTTTAGGAGCTTTCACTTTTACTGTAGTGAATTCTAATTATCTTATTCAGTATAATTTTTGCTTTGGGGCTCTTAAGAAGCCCTTCTCTATCTTAAAAAAAAAGAGATGTACTATATTTTCTCCTAAAAGACTTAAGGGTTTTCTTTTCCACATCTTGGACTTAAATTCATATGAAATTGATTTTCATGTATGGCATATGATACACCCAGATACTCTGTGGTAAAGAATCCGCCTGCAATACAGGAGACATAGATTTAATCCCTGGGTTGAGAAGATCCCCTGGAAAAGGAAATGGCAACCCTCTCCAATATGCTTGCCTGCAAAATCCCATGGGCAGAGGGGCCTGATGGGATACAGTTCATGGGTCGCAAAGGAGTCAGACAAGACTTATCGACTAAACAGCAACATGATGAACACACATTTTATGTTTTTCTTCACAGGTAGCCAGGCAACATAATGCCATTTACTGTATGACTCAATCTTCCCACCACTGACTTGTCCTGATACCTCTGTCATTTGCCAAGTTTCTGCAAATGATCATCTGCTCTGGTTTCCCTATTTCATCTCATTGGTTTATTTGTCTTAGATCCAAACCACACTGTTTTATTTCTATATATTGCTTTATAGTAAGTATTTACATCTGAAAAGACAAATTTCTTATCCATCTTCAAAATTGTCTTGGCAGTTGTTGGACTTTTACACATGGACATGGTGGCAGGTGTGGTGGACCATGGGATGAAGACACCATTCTAAGTGGTAAAATGACAAGATAGATGGAGTCTGGGATCCTGGACAACCTCATGAACCACAAACATCAGCCCTGGACCACCTCCAGATATTCTTGTGAGGGAGACATACTCATTTTACTTAAGTCACTATTAATTTACATGGATATCAATTAAATGTAGCCAAATATTTATCTTAGGTAATAATATTTTTCTTATTTATTAACTTAGATGAAGATTTTGGTAAAACACTGAATCAAAATGATGAAGCAGGCAACTTTATCTTGTTCTTGGCTTTAGAGAAAACAATTGTAATGTTTTACCATTGAGTATGATGCTTTTAAAAAGGAGTACATCAAGGCTGTATATTGTCACCCTGCTTACTTAACTTATATGCAGAGTACATCATGAGAAATGCTGGGCTGGATGAAGCACAAGCTGGAATCAAGATTGCTGGGAGAAATATCAATAACCTCAGATATGCAGACGATACCACCCTTATGGCAGAAAATGAAGAAGAACTAAAGAGCCTCTTGATGAAAGTGAAAAAGGAGAGTGAAAACGTTGGCTTCAAACTCAACATCAGAAAACTAAAATCATGGCATCCAGTCCCATCACTTCATGGCAAATATTTGGGGAAACAATGGAAACAGTGACAGACTTTATTTTGGGGGGCTCCAAAATCATTGCAGATGGTGACTTCAGCTATGAAATTAAACTTGCTCTTTGGAAGGAAAGTTATGACCAACCTAGACAGCATATTAAAAAGCAGAGACATTACTTTGCCAATAAAGGTCTGTCTAGTCAAAGCTATGGTTTTTCCAGTAGTCACATACAGATGTGAGAGTTGGACTATAAAGAAAGCTGAGTGCTGAAGAATTGATGCTTTTGAACTGCAGTGTTGTAGCAGACTCTTGAGAGTCCCTTGGATTGCAAGGAGATTCAACCAGCCCATCCTAAAGAAAATCAGTCCTGACTATTCATTGGAAGGACTGATGCTGAAGCTGAAACTCCAATAACTCTGGCCACCTGATGTGAAGAGCTGATTCATTTGAGAAGACCCTGATGCTGGGAAAGATTGAGGGCGGGATGAGAAGGGGATGACAGAGGATGAGAGGATTGGATGACATCACAGATTCATTGGACATGAATTTGGGTAAGCTCCAGGAGTTGGTGATAGGGAGGCCTGGCCTGCTGCAGTCCATGGGGTCGCATGACTGAGCGACTGAACTGAACTGATGATGAGTTTATGGTAGACGTTTCTTATCAGCTTAAGAAAACTTCTATCTATTCTTTAAAAATTGTTCTTTAAAATATTATGAGTAGGGGTGCTTCCCTGGTGGCTCAGTGGTAAGATTCCTCCTGCCAATGCAGGAGGCTTGGGTTTGATCCCTGATTTGGGAAGATGCCACATGCCTCGGCACTCCAACTACTGAGCCTGTGCTCTTGAGCCTGGGAGCCTCAGCTACTGATCCCATATGCTCCAACTGCTGAAGCTCACTCCCCTAGAGCCTGTGCTCCACTAGAGAAGTCACGACAGTGAAAAGTCCGTGCACCGCAACTAGAGAAAAAACCTGGCAGCAACGAAGACCCAGCACAGTAAAAAATAAATAAATAAAATTATATAAAAATTACAACTGGATATTGCATTTTGTCAAATGCCTTCCCTGCGTTTGATAATAATAATCATAATAATAAGATTATTATATATATGGACTTTAACCTTTTAATATGGTGAATGACTTTAGCAGATATTTTAGTGTTAAGGTCCTATGTATTCTTCCTGTAATGAAAGTTGAGAATGAACACTATGAAAATGGGCGAAAGCGTCTCAAAGCATACTTGAGGAACACTTTGACAGATCAAAGGTCAAGTAACTTGGCTTTGCTTAACATAAATTTTGATATAAAACACGATTTGGATTTAATGGTGGATACATATATCAAACTCTATACAAGTAAGTCAGAGCTTCCTACAGATAATTCAGAAACCATTGAACATACTTAAGAGACTTTTAACCTAGACTTTCTCTTATATTTGGTATTTGGTATTTGAAAAAAAACTTGTAAGAAATTTAAAAATATCTTACAGAAAAGTTGTAAGGGTAGGCCACTTAATCACTGAATATCTTGACCTGTAGGCCTCCCATTGAGTACATTAGTCATTGATAATCTGCCTGTTTAAATGGCCTGTTCGAATGTCCATGCTTTGGAGACCTAACTGTTCCTCCAGAAGATAGCATTGAAAGTACCATGTTACAATTTTATGTGATCTCTGCTAATGGCACTTTGGAATTGTTCTAGTTAAGTGATTTTAGACATTACGTTTATCACTGTGGATCCAATTGTCAGTTATTATTAATCAGATCTTTGAAAAAATAAAATTAGATGAGGTATGGGAGGAAGGAATGCATTTTGTGAAATGTTTCAGTGAAGCTTATGACTGACTTGAATAGTAAGAGTTTTAAGTATGCTGTTAAAAATCTGTAAAGGACAGTTAAGAAAATTATCAGACTATAAGAGAAACATGTAAACTTGTCAAACAAGGATTTCAGTGTAGATTTTCTCTTTATCAAATGAAGTTAAAGCAACAAGTTAAAATTTGAATGGAAGAGCCTGCCATTGTTGTTCCACATCTGGTTATTGCTGTTTACATTCCTTTATTGAGCCTACGTCTTCGTAAGCTTTTTGGCAGGCATATGTTGAACACTTCAGTTTCATGGTCAAGAAAGGATCAGAGGCCATGGATACTGACAACTGATTTATCTGTTTTCTTCTGTCTTTCCCCATGACTGTATCTACTGCCTCATCTTGATTTACAAGCAAAGCCTAGAAAACCTACAAAAATAAGTGTTATGTAGTTTATCTAGGAATAATACAGAAAATATTGCTGTTATTTTTGGTGAAGAAAATCAATTTTGTATAGTTTGTTTCAACCTAAATAAAATGTGAATTTTGTTTAAAAATAAATAAATAAATAAATAAAATTATATAAAAATTACAACTGGATATTGCATTTTGTCAAATGCCTTCCCTGCGTTTGATAATAATAATCATAATAATAAGATTATTATATATATGGACTTTAACCTTTTAATATGGTGAATGACTTTAGGAGATATTTTAGTGTTAAGCTGTCTTGATAGTCCTGAGTTTAAGGCTGTGCTCACGATAAAGTATATATATATATAGATTGCTGAATTTGGTTTGCTAATTTTGATATAGGATTTGTGCATCTGTGTTCCTATTTTTTTTGTAGGTACTGTTCTTGCCTGCTTTGAGGATTAAAATGCCACTACTCTTATAAAAGGAGTTGGGAAGTCCTTCCTCCCGCCCCTATCCTAGGAAATTTCTACGGAACAATTTGTATTTTATAAGACTTAAGTATTCCTTGAAGGTTTGGAAAACTTTGTCTCGGTATTATTGTATAAAACTTACAAGTACAAAACTTAGTTGGTAATATTGTCCAGTTTGGTGCTTTTTATTGCAAATAGACTTGTGACTGCTGGTTTAATGTTCTTAATGCTTACAGGGTTTCTATTACTTTTTGAGACAGTTCTGATCATTTCTTCTTTGTCTATGCATTTGTCTGCTTCATCTGTTTTTAAACATTTTGCCATAAAGGTGTCCCTAATGCTCTCTTTATTTTTCTAAAGAACTCTACTGTGGGGATTTCACTGGTGGTCCAGTGGCTAAGAATCCACCTGCCAATGCAGGAGACACAGGTTTGATCCCTGGTCAGGGAAGTAAAACCCCACACGCCCATGCGCCACAGCTACGGAGCCCAGGTGCTCTGGAGCCCATACGCTGCAGCAAAGGTCTCACGTGCCACAGCTGAGACCTGATGCAGACAACAGATAAATACATACCATTAAAAAAAGAAAAAGAAGCTGAAGAAGAATCAACTCTAAGTATTCATCGGAAGGACTGATGCTGAAACTGAAGCTCCAGTACTTTGGCCACCTGATGTGAAGAGCCAACTCATTGGGAAAACGAAAGCAAAAGAAGCAACAGATGGCAGAAGATGCAATGGTTACATAGCATCACCGATTTGATGGACATAAATTTAAGGAAACTCCAGGAGATGGTGGAGGACAGAGGAGCCTGGCGTGCTGCAGTTTTATGGGGTTGCAAAGAGTGGGACATGACTTAGCGACTGAACAACAACAAAAGAAGAGTTTGTTTTTTTTAAGGAACTCTACTGTGTAGTTATATCTTCCTTTGCTTTCCTGATAATATTCATTTATGGTTTCCCTTTTCCCCCCTGATCTTTACTTCTAAGAGTTTATCTACTTTGTCTTCTTGAAGAATCAATTTTGCACTGATTAATTAATTTTTTTGTAGATTTTGTTTCACTAATTTCTGTACTTATCTTTATTATTTCCTTCTTCCTATTCTTTTAAATATTTCTTTGGTATTCTAATTTCTTATGTTGAATGCTTAATTAATTTTCACTATTACTCATTAACGAGTTTTTAAAATTATTCATTACTGCTTCAGTTATTTCCCTTGTTTGGAAATGCAGCTTTTTCATTGACATTCAGTTCTAAATATTTGATGCTTTTTATTATGCTTTATCCTCTGAATTATTTAGAAGTATGCTTTTCAGTTTCCAAACATTTGTGATTTCTCATTTCTTTAGTGTCAGGAAGTGATCTAGATGATATCAATTTTCTGGTATTTGTTGAAACTTCCTTTGTAGCCTAAGATCTGGTTAAATATATTAAGTAACAGACGCATGTTTGAAAAGAATATTTAGTTCCTGTGTATATCTAGATCAAGATTTTGCTAATTACGCAGTTCAAATCTTCTGTAGCCTTAATAATTAAGCTATGATTTTCTGACAGGGAAAAATTAAATTTTTTCACTGTGATTTTAAGTTGTTAGTTTCTCCTGCAGTTTTGCTTTTTTTTTTTTGGCCACACTGCTTGGCTTATGGGATCTTAATTCCCCAACCAGGGATTGAACCCAGGGATTTCACAGCAGTGAAAGCGTCAAGTCCTAACCACTGGACCACCAGGGAATTCCCAGTTTGCTTTCTATGTGCACGTGTGTCATGCCCGACTCTTGTGACCCCGTGGACGGTAGCCCACCAGGCCCCTCTGTCCATGGGATTCTGCAGGCACGAATACTGGAGTGGGTCACCAGGCCCTCTTCCAGGGGATTTTCCTGGCCCAGGGATAGAACCCAGGTCTTCTGCTTGGCAGGATGATCCTTTATCACTAGTTCCACCTGGGAAGCCCTTGCTTTCTATATTTGAAACTAAACAGAGGCACAGAGGCTCAGGCTTGGCATATTTTCTTGAAGGATTATTTCTTTCATTATTGAGTAAAGCT
This sequence comes from Antilocapra americana, assembly GCA_007570785.1. Lineage (NCBI taxonomy): Eukaryota > Metazoa > Chordata > Mammalia > Artiodactyla > Antilocapridae > Antilocapra > Antilocapra americana. Next base: position 1,838,583 of record ML664177.1, on the reverse strand, counting down.
TTGCTTTCTGTCTTAATGACTCCTTTTCTGGCAGTAGTCCTGTGACACCAGTTCAATCCTTATTTTTTTCAACCTTTCTGTGTTGTTTGGGGTCAGTTGTATCTTACAACATCCTGTATAGGTGGATTTTTTTCATCCATATCAGTTAGTCAGGATTTGTTTTTCACCCAGTTAGTATGTCAATTGAAACACAAGCGTAATACATTTACTATTACTGTAATTACAGATATATTTGGTTTCTTTTTATTTTTTTGAAATGAATGGTTCTTCATTTATTTATTCACCACACTGCATAGCATTTGAGATCTTAGTTTCCCAACCAAAGATCAAACCTGTGCCCTCTGCAGTGGAAGTGTGGAGTCTTAACCATTGGACCACCAGGGAAGTCCCTATTATGGGTATATTGGGATTTACACCTATTATTTTCTTTATCATGTCTCCTCCCTAATTTTTCCCTCCTGTCTTGTATGTTATTCTCAGTTAGTTTATAAGTTTCAGTCTTTTTTTAAGCCCCTTGATTCATCATCATTATTATTAATATTACTGTTAGTTATAGTCAATGCATACTAGGTTAGTTATCATTTAAATCATTCTGGATTTAACTTTCACTCCAAATCTAGTAGTAGTTCTGTAAGTGAGGAGCCATGAATAGCAACCTCTTTTTCTGTCCCTGTCTGAAAATGTCTCTATTACAACCTTACCATTTTGGATGATAGTTTAGCTGGGCATATAATTCTAGGTTAGCAGATGCATGCTCTCACTGCTTCACAGACAGCTTTGTTTCTGGTATCACTGGTGATGCTGAGAACTGTTGACCAAATTGTCGTCTCTCTTGGGGTAGTGAGTCTTACCTCCTTGGTTGCTTTTAAGATCTGTGTCTGTGATGTGCTCTTGTTCCTCCACAATGTGTCTAGATGCCTATTTATTTTTATTTGTCCTATTTAGATAACGTGACTACTCACTCTGACTCATTCTTTCAACAATGGAAAAACTATGTAATTTTTTCCTTTAAATTTACCTCTCCTCATTGCCTTTACTTTTTTCTTGTAGAACGTCTTTATTCTCTTCTTCTGGACACCTGAAGATGTATCTTCAATGTACTCATTCTGTATTCCACATTGATGTATTATGTTTTTACATTTTTGTTCTCTTTATATTTCACATTGCATTTTGGATGATTTCTTATTTTCATTCTACTTCTATAATTCCTTCTTTAGTGTTGTAAAAATTGCTATTTATCTCATAAACTTAATTATACTTCAATGAAAATTTTTTTTTTTACTTTTAAGCCTGATTTTTCTCATGTCTGCCTTTTTTCTTTTCAAGATATTGTGGCTCTGATTCTTTTCACTTCTTGTATCATTTAAAATACACTTTAAATGTAGTTCAGATGTTCTATTAACTTTACTTATTGAGGAGATCATTCTCCTCTTGCTATTTCTAATGTCTCTTTTTTGTAATGGTTTGTTTACTTACAAGTTTTGTAATTTTTCAACTGTGGGTCCATTTTAAGAGTGTGCCTGCTGCCCTGTGGGAGTCCAGTATGCTCCAGATTGTGTAATTGTCCCTGAAGAGAAGTTTTATATTTGCTTCTGCCAGAGTACAGGTGTTTAAATGGTTCTGGACCAGATTTATGTTTTCTTGTGACTTGGATTTCCTCCATCTCTTGGATTTCATAAAATTACACATTTCCTGTTTTTGGCAGAGGCTTGGGGTTTTGATTCTGACAGGTGGAGTTTTTTTCTGTGTGAGTCTCAGAGATACTGGCCCAATAGGGAGTTTTTCTAGCCACATTTGAACCAGCTTCAGGGCAGGGATGAGCAGCTCAGAAAGGCTCTAGGCTCAGGCCTTCCATTCCAGCTACATCACCTCAAGTGAGCTCCAAGCCTCACCTCTTGTTGACACATCAGAACCTCAGCCCCGTCCCCAAACCTGGGAGTGTTGGGGTCAGCCTCTACTATCCTGCTCCAGTCTTTAAAGATCTGTTTTCCACACTATGAATTTTTTTTCTCTCTTTTGACTGTGAATACTCATTTAAAAAACCTTTTGGCAGTGGCATTATATTCTGTCCTACTTATCCCTGTGCGAGAAGAGATGAGAGAAAAGCCCCCATCCACTTTGTCTGCTAGAAGCCCCTCTCTTCCATTCATCTGCTCTCCACGTGGTTTTAACATAGACACAAATGTGTTTCCAAAGACCCCCAGATAGCGGAGGTAGGAGGATGGATATGGACTAGCAAAGGAGAAGAGGACAAATAATGTCCATCAGAGGGACAGCTGACCCAAGGGACGGCAGGCCTAGTCTCTACAGAGATGGATCTGGGGAGACCTGGTTTTAGGGTCACGGAGACAGGTCTACTTAAATAGGCAGCTTGGGTGGGGTGATTGGAGAGACCCCTCCAAGGAGTAGATGTCTTATGTCTGACTCTGTTATCTTCTCAATAATAACAAGACCTCATGGCAATTAATACCATGGTTGCCCTCCATCAGCTCCGTGGTCCAGTCTGGTTAGCCACCTCCCTCTAGCAGAGGTCCAGCCTATAGTCCAACTCAGCCCCTGAATGCACTGAGACCCATGGCTCTAGAATGCAGGATGGAAAGAGGACCCTGGAGGGAGAGCTTCACAGAGCCAAAAAAAAAAAAAAAAATACCAGAGAGGAGGCATCAATCTTCTAAAAGAGAAGCCTTTGCTTTCGATCTCCAACCAGGCAGAGAAGACAGAAGGGGCCGCTGTCATCAAGCTGTCACAGCTCCAGAATCATGGCTGAATAATGGCTGGGAACGTCAAGTCTGGGATAGGGCTCTTCAAGCCATATTTCATGGGAGACATTCTGAGCCCTCATTGTGAGGAAGAAATACGGTTCTTAAACAGACAGCTAATGGTACAGCATTCATCTGGGGGCAAATCAGTGAGGTTCACTAAGCTGACCAGCCCAGCCTTGGAAGAGGGATGCAAAATTAGCCAGAGGATGGAAGAGAGACACTGGAGAGGAGAGGCGTAGAGGAAGCTTGTCTCCCAAGCAGTGGTTCAGCAACAGGAAAGGGAAGGGAAGGAGAGGAAGGTTTGTTTTCTTCCCTGCTCCTTGCAAGCAATGTTTGACTCTGCAGCACAGACTTCCAAAATGAATCTCCAATCAGTGTATCTGACCAGCTACCCACCCCTACTTCCAAGATCACCAACTTTCACTGTTAAATTCCTACTCTGTGCCACCCCTGAAACCTTTGGGCAAAAGCCTGCACCATCACCCCGACCTCTGGGTAGTCAGAAAATGGAGAACACTCTCCTCTCTTCAAGAAAAAGCTGGACTCTACCTGCCCAGGGAAATCTATATGTAAATTCAGATACTTTGCAGTCTTTCCGATGCAACACTTTTGGTCTCCAGCCAGGTATCGAGTGAAGGTAAGACACAGGCTGGCGGCAGATTGCCGGTCAGAGCTGGAACTGCCAGGATGAGGGGTTTCTGTTTGGGCGGGGACTGGGGGAGGAGGATCCATGTCCCAAAACCATGACAAAAAGTCTCTACTTTGTCCCAGAGAGCCCCAACAGATAGCTTACTTTCAATGCTTAACACTGTCATGAATGTACTTGGAAAAAAAAAAAAAGAAGAATGCAGGTGGAAGAAAATTAAATAGTTTCAGATGTTACAAAGCAAAGCTTTCTAAAGGCATGACACTCCCTAGGGTGTGTCTTCTATCACTGTCCAAGTTGGCCTGATGACCGGCCCCGCCTGCCTTCCATGCTTCGAGGCTCCTAGCCACCTTACCCTGGTGTTGCCTAAGGTTTGACATCACTCCACACAGGTTGAGTGGTGCAAAGACAAACAAGTCCTGAGTCTCAGGGGCTCCTTGCAAATAGTGTCTGTTGTAGGTCTTCTGTGGCTCTGCCCCCACGTGATGACAGAGGCAGAGGTTGGAGTGATGTAGCCAGGAAATCCAGAAACACTTGGGGCCACCAGGAGGTGGAAGGGGCAAGGATGAATTCTCCCCTAGAGGGTTTGGAACAGTCCTGTGACACCCTGTCTTCTGACCTCTAGCCTCCAGGATCCTAAGAGAATCCTTTTCTGTTGTTTCAAGTTCATGGTCCTCGGTCACAGCAACTGCAGGAAACTGATACAAAGATGTATCTTCACCCTGGGGCCCAGGCTGACCGAGCAGCCTCTGCCCAGACCACTGGAGGTCTTCTGGAAGGAAAAGAAAGCAAGGCCGGGGGCTATCCTGGCGGCTTAGGGGTAAAGAATCCATCTGCCAACGCAGAAGACACAGACTCAGTCCCTGGTCTGAGAAGATCCCACATGCCATGGAGCAACTAAGCCCATGAGCCACAACTATTGAGCCTGTGCTCTAGAGCCCAGAAACTGAGCCCACATACCCCTGCTACGGAATCCCATGAGCCCTAGAGCCCATATTCTGCAACAAGAGAAGCCGCTGCAATGAGAAGCCTATGCACCGCAATTAGAGAGTTGCCCCCTCTCTCCACAATTGGAGAAAAGCCTTTGCAGCAACAAAGACCCAGCACTGCCCAAAGTAAAGTTATGTTAAAAAAGAAAAAAAAAAAAAAATCAAGGCACACAGTATGAGCTGGTCCTCAAATCTTCCACCTAAAAGTGATCCAGTCACTCTGCTCATATTTCATTGCTCACCAGAACACCCCTGAGTCCAAAAAGCAGGGGAATCTAATCCGCCACTGTAGGGGCTGGCAAACTTCTTTAAAGGGCCACATAGTAAATATTTTGGGGCTTCTCTGGCAGCTCAGCTGGTGAAGAATCTGTCTGCAATGTAGGAGACCCCAGTTTGATTCCTGGGTCAGGAAGATCACCTGAAGAAGGGACAGGCTACCCACTCCAGTATTCATGGTCTTCCCTGGTGGCTCAGATGGTAAAGAATCTACCTGCAATGCAGAAGACCTGAGTTCCATCTCTGGATTGGGAAGACCCCCTGGAGGAGGACATGGCAACCCACTCTAGTATTCTTGCCTGGAGAATCCCCATAGACAGAGGAGCCTGGTGGGCTATACAGTCCATGAGGTCACAAAGAGTCAGACACGACTGAGCAACTAAGCACACACATGGTAAATATTTTAGATTGTGGGCTTCATGGTGTCTGTCATGGCCCCTAAGAGAGCCATGAAATGTGTCCGCTACAGTTGAGAGAAGCCAGACACCCAGCCCAGCCTGAAGAAACTTGCATGAAGAGGGATGAGGGTCTGTGCCCCCAGAGACATCACGGCAGGGAAATGGGCTTTGGCTGTGCTATGGCAGTGCCAGGAGAGGGCTGGGGGATGGGAGGACAGCCCACAGGTCCAGGTTTGTTAGTCCAAGCAGGGAGGTGGGATAGTCTTTGTGGACCAGAGAGAATCTGCCAGGGACCACGTGCAGACCTGTCCAATGGGACCGTCTGATGGGGTTGGGGGCGGTACACCATAAGATGTTGCAGGAACTCCTGATAGATGTCCAGCCAGAGGAAGGAGTCACATGGGGCCATTCAGAATTTGACACGAGCACACCAGGGGTCACAGGTACCCTCAGAGTCAGGCAGGTAAAGTTACTCTTTTTCTTTCCTCCAAAACTCTACCTCTGTATTTCTATTCAGCATCAATTCATCGAGGGCCAATATTTTGGCAACAGAAACGTTTAAAGCAATCCATGGAAGCCAGGAGGGGAAGCTTTTCTTTGCAGCCAGACAGGAGTGTTATACTCTTTTACCATCCTGCCTCCCTGCAGGAGCCTCCATGAACCCCTTAAGGTGGCTAACGGTTTGGGGTGCTGGGATTTTCTGCTTTTGAGCTGCATTTATTCTGCATGTGGCCTTCCCGACAGAGGTAGGAACCTGGTTAAGGTGCTATGAAGTGGGAAGTATGGAAGTCAGACTCGAGAATAGTGGGAGAGCAGTAGAAAAATAAAACTTCATTGTCTCTGATATTTCAGGAGGCCTCTGGGTTAATTGCGGTGCCAGGAGCTGTGAGTGGGATCCGCAGTCCTCCGCGGTGGCCAGGTCAACTTCTGGAACACTCCTTAATTAATAGCTGTCCTTTTCTGCTGTGGTTTCTGGGTCTCTCATCAGCCAATTGAACTGTTCTCCTGGAAACAAAGACCCGTTTGGAGGTGCTGTGCTTCCAGTAATTTCTTTCCTCCATCTCTTTGTCTGGAGAAGAGTTCACTGAATGGCATGTCCAATGGATTCCATTTCTCAGTGACAAAACCCCTAGTGGGGAGGCGGTTGCTATAGTGATGGGGGTGGGCCACCCTCTTAATTTGCAGAGGAACAATGAGGAAGTCGCTGACCCTCAGCAGGAAGCCTGAAGTTGAAACAGCCATTGTCTCCGAGTTCTCCCCCATCATCTCTGGGTGAGAGAGAAATGAACCCACAAGGTTGGATCAAGGACAGGATAAGAAAATTGCCCAAGACCTCTGGGGGCCCTGGATGCTGACATTTCTGCTTCTGGTTCTTTCAAAATGTGTTTGCAGGATGCATCTCCATCCAACTCTCCTGGGAGATGGTGTGCAAATGTTGTTTAGTCACTAAGTCATGTCCAACTTTTTGCTACCCCATGGACTGTAACCCGCCAGGTCCTCTGTCCATGGGCTTTCCCAGGAAGGAATACTGGAGTGGGTTGTGCAAGCGTAGCCTGTGCATTTAATAACTATCCACCATCCCAAAGAACAAATTGGGAGCAGACAGCTTCCCAAGGCCAGGGCTGGGAGGAGGACGGGATGGATGGGAGGGACTTCCTGGGACCATTAGCTGCCTTCACAGTCAGGCAGAATTTGTGCTGGTTTTGCTTTTAGCTGAGGATGAGGCAAAGCAAAAAGGGAAAACCAGAGGGGAAGGCTGGGAAGAAACCCATCTCTGCTGGTCCTGATGCAGGACTGTGGTCATCATGCCCAAACGACCTTCACTTCCCCCTTCAAGATCTTCAGCCCTCTACATCCCAGGCTCTGGAGCTCAGGGCTCAGGCTACCAGCAGGAGTGGGGATGCACAGGCATGCCCTCCATCTGCAGAGACCACAAAATGTGAATCAAATTTCACTTTCAACTCAGGAAAGTCGTGGCAGCCAATCACAAGGTGTCCTCAGCAGAATAAAGGCCCGGGCGTTTATTGCAAAGACATCAGAGGCGTCCACGTCCTGATCTCAGGAGCTGGTGAATATATTCCCTTATGTATTTCATCTTTGTCCCAGGTGCAGGCCCAGTGCTCCTCAACCTTTCTTAAGTGTTAAGAGTATCCTCTGTCATTCATAAGGAGACCCCAACTTCTTAAAAAATTGATGCATAGTTGATTTACAATGTTTTAGGTATACAGAAGACTGATTCAGATATTCTTTTTCAGATTCTTTTCTAAGTTATTACCAGATCTTGAATATAGTTTCCAGTAGATCCTTGTTGGCTAACCATTTTATACATAGTAATGGGTATCTGTTAATACAAATTCCTAATTTATCCCCCCCATAAGGAGACCCTTTTGATCTCACCTGAGTTTATGCTGATGAGGTAACTGAGGGTGCCCCCCCAGCTACAGATGATCTGTGATGGGATAAATGGAAAAGAAACCCCCTCAAAAGAGGGGATATATGTATATGTATAGCTGACTCACTTTGCTATACAGCAGAAACTAACACAGCATTGTAAAACAACTATACTCCAAAAAATATTTTTTTTAAATCTAGAAAGAATGAGAATCTATAAAAAGTATAAAACATCAAGTAGAATTTTTAAATGTTTATATAGTTTTCCCTTCTACTTTTTTTTTTTTTTTGCTTCATATTTCCTGGTATTCTTAGGGCAAATTATATTACTTGTAATCTTGAAACACAATAAAATACATTCCCTAGAAAATAAACATCAAACAAAATGGCAGACTGAAAAACAAGATTATAAAGATTTTAAATAAATAAATTTTAACTCCAAAACAAGAGAGAAATAAGACACAGAGAGAACCAAGCCATGGTTTGCAGGAAGGTGGAAGGGCACCTGATTCCTAACTTCCAGCCTCCAGCACTGTGAGAAATGGACGTCAGCTGTTGCTAATCCCCTCAGTCTACAGTAATGGGTTATACAGCAGCCTGAATTCAGATAGCATCAGCCCACAGGAGTGGAAGAGGGGAGCGTGACTCTCAGGATGGAGGAGGATGAAAGGAGAGAAGGTTCCTGGGAGGAGGATTTGGCCTCCATCCTTTGCAATGAATCCCAGACACGCAGAGGCTGCCTGAGAGCTCACAGCGGACGGACTCACACCAGACAGGCTGTCTAGGTCCCCAGAACATGTGTCACAAGGCATACACTGGTGTGTGCCCCAGGAGCGCAGGGAGGCTGTTTACATACACACAAGGCTGGGTGGGGAGGGGAGTGCGGTTCCTGGGCAAACCCCCACCCATATCCACAGGGGAGACCCCAGCCCTAGCTGGGAGCAAAGTCACTGCTCAGAGGACAGCCAGGGAGGCCAGACCCACTTCAGAGAACACTTCTTAACTTGGGTCTGGAAGGGAATAGCCCTTGGGCATGTAAACTTTGACACGTGCTCATAGCCAAGTGGTCAGAAAGGTTTTTTTTTTCCCCCCCTTAACAGCTCCTGTTAAAGAAGCACCAGGCAGGGACTTCCCTGGCTGTGTCCAGCGGTTACCGCTCCAGGCTCCTGATACAAGGGTCCAGGTTTGATCCCTGGTCGGGTTAGTAAATCACACGTGTCCCAACTAAGGGTTTGCATGCTATAATTAAGACCTGGAGTGGCCAAGTGAATTTGTCTTTTAAAAAAAGGATAATAAAATAAAGAAGCAGCAGGCAAGCTTTTACAAACATCCAAGACCTTCCTGAGGAGCCCTGGAAACGGGGCGCACCCTGCAGTGACCCAGTAATGAAGGGAGAACAGAACCCTAGGGAGCAATAACACTTCAGGTCCCAGAAGGGCAGGACACATCTGATCCCCGCTGGGGCAGCTGTAAAGAGAAGGCAACACAAGTCCATCTCAGGAAGGCAGGAAAAAAACAAACTAAAAAACTCATGTATTTTCTGAGCCAAAAATTTTGCCTGGGTTCCCTCCTTCACCTGGAGAATGTGTTTAAATAAAAAAGGTGAGAGGAGCCAGGTCTGTTCCCCGTGGGCAGCCCGGCCCAACTCTCTCCAGCCCGGGGGCTGGGGTGGGGGTGGAGGGCGGGTTCAGCTACTCCCGATTCCTCTGCACGTTGCTCCTTCCAGCAACCCCTTGACTCTAGGTAACCACAGTGAACCTGGAGCATCACCAAAACAGCCATGAACGTTAAGTCCCATTCTGTTATGCACTGAACACCTCTCCTTTACGAAAAGGATAAAATCTCATGAGCAGAAATGGAAAAGTCTGCAAAAATATGTATCTGTTAATAAAACAGTGGAATTGCAAGGTGAAGAAGGACGCCTGTCATCATGGGGACCCTGTCCCGGGGCGCTCTCCTGGGTAAGACCCAAACATCTTCACTGTCACCCCACTCCCTCCAAGTCATCTTTGGAATCCAGATCCACTTCACCAGGGCAGCAATTGGGGGTCCCTGAAACCCTGGAGGGAATCAGAATTTTGTGAGTTGAATTCTTTTTCCAGAGCCCTGGGGGTGATTGCTATTTAAAAGGAAATTTTTAGGGACTTCCCTGGAGGCCCAGTGGCTAAGACTCCTTGCTCCCATGCCTGGGGCTTGGGTTCAATCCCTGGTCAGGGGACTAGGTCCCGCTTGCTGCAACTAAAGATCTCACACATGGCAATGAAGATCCCAAGTGCCGCAAGGAAGACCTGGCAGAGCCAAAGAATATTTGTTTTTAAAAAAGGAAACTTGAGGCGTGGTTAAAAAAAAAAAAAAAAAGTGCATCAGCCCTCTCTATTCTTTTTATGGTAAAGCTAATTTTTTAAAAAAAATATTGTATTTATTTGGCTGTGTAGTCTTGGTTACAGGCTCTCTGTGGTGGTAGGTGGGCTTCTCTCTAGCTGTGGCTTGTGGACCCAGTAGCCCCTTGGCATGTGGGATCTTGGTTCCCCGCCTAGATATTGAACCTGTGTCCCCTGCATTGGAAGGCAAATTCTTCACCACTGGCCCACCAGGGAAGTCCTGGTAAAACTGACTTTTGACTCCTATGTTTAGATCTGGGAAGAGTGTCCAAGAGGGGAAGGATGGGCAACGACAGAAGCTTGTTGGTAACAGTCCAGCTGAATGTTCTAAGGCAATGGGCAGTTCACGGGGGATGGACACAGGGAGAACTTGACCCTATTAGCATGTTTGTGGGGAAGGAGCTACTAGGACTCTGAGCCCTAAAGCTTCAGGTCAAGGGACCCAATTGGCTACTCTGTGGACGGTTTAGCAGAGCCTTGGTGCTCCTCTGCTCCCCTTAGCACCCCATCTCTATCCTCACTGTCAGGGCTATCACAGATGAAGCTGCTGTGACTGTTCCTGTAGGAGTCTTTGAATACATGCACTTTCATTTCTCTTGAGTAAATACATTTTCATTTCATTTGGGAGTGAAGTGATGGGTCATCTGGTTGAAGGAAGTTTAAATTCTTAAGAATTTAAACTTCCTGCTTTCCAAAGCGGTTGTACCATTTCTTCATTCCCACCAGCAATACCTGAGCATTCCAGTTCCTTAATATCCTCTCCAATAGTCATCTTGAGAGGTGTATGGGGTTATCTCAGGATGGTTTTTAATTTACTCACATTTCCCTGCTGGCTAATGATGGTGAACATCTCTTCATGAGCTTCTTTACTAGCTATACATCTTCTTCTGTGACATGCGTGTGTTCACATCTCTTGGCCATTAAAAAAAAATGTGTCATCTGTCTTCTCTCATAGCAAGAGTATTTTATACATTTTGGATTGGGAGTGGGTGGGCCGTGGTGGCCAGCTCTTCATCTTTTCACCCACCAATCCATCAACTCTGAATCCTTCAAAGCTGACTTTCAAAATCCCAGATCCCAGGCTCTTGCCAATCAGAAGCCTTGGTTTTAAAACTCAGACTCACCTTCTGCTTTGCTGCTCTGTCCTACCTTCCCTCCATCCTGATAGGTCTGGCTCTGGCAAGGGGGGTGATGGGCTGGACAGCTCATTTCCAGGAAACTCTGTCCTTGCCCAGCCCAGGGCCTCTGCCTGTTTCCAGGGAGCCACTAACCACCCCTCAGCATGCTCTCTGAGCAGAACCTCCCAACATCCAGGTGATAACAGGAGGGGTTTCAACAAAGAAAGCCTTTAATGTCCAAACCTAGGAATTCTGGGCTGTGAAATTTGGAGCTGGGATGAGGGGATACCAGCCTTCCCCCTTGGACTCTGTAACTCCTCTGGGATCCTGTAATTCTTGCCTTTGCATAAAACAAGCACCTGAGTCCCATGTGAACCCAGAAATAGGCAGGTAGGGCTTGTTTATGGGCACCTTAATGCGTCCCCTCCAAGATGGAGCTGCCTTATTACTTCAAAGCAAACCTCTGCTTCTCCCAGTTGCCTGTGCCCAGCGCGACTGTTTCTTTCTCCACAGCATCCACCAGCACCATTCGTTATGCACGTGTTGTGTTCACAGTACCTTGTCCGGTTCCCCCACAAGGATGTAAGCGCCTCCAGGGCAGGAATCTTTGTCACATGCATCCATCCCTGCATCTCTGGGAGTGCGCCTGGCACCGAGGAGCAACAGAATGACTATTGCTTGAGTAAGGATGACCCAGGAGGCCAAGCTCCTTGGGGTCAGCCTCAGGGCCTCTCCCTCCTGATGCCCAGCCTCCCCGGCAGGAGGTCCTTGAGTTGTTGGGGTCTGTAAGGGGTGGGAGGATGCTGTATCTCCCCATCCCGTACGCAGAGGCTGAAATTACACCAAATTCCCTCCCCCACTTCCCCAGTACTGCCTTTCTGCCTGACATGATCCTCAGTTCCCTGAATTTGCTAGCAAATGATAGAAGATTCCCTCCAGTACCTCCCTAGTCAGCCCAGGAGACACTGGTGAGGTCTAAAGCTGTTTCTATGGCAACAGGATGAAGGATTTGATGCTGAAGGGCTTGGTACAAAGAGGGGGTGCCTCCTGCCTTTCTGAGGAGGGATGTATGAATTGGGAATGGGTAGGGCACTTGGGATGGGACCTCATCATGAAGTAGAAACCACGGAGGCATTGATACATCTGGATGCTTCTTGTAAATGTGTCACTTTCTTAACTTCTCTGACCCTCAGTGCCCACATCCCTAGAAATGCCTCTGGCTTAGCAGATGTGAGGTGCCTAGCATGGGCCTCGCATGTAGCAGGAGTCAGTAGAGAGGGCCCTTGGTCCCCAAGAGCCCTGGAGCCTGGGAGGCACCACTCAGGGTCAAGGGCTCAGAACTGGCAGGAAGGGTGTTGGTTGGGGACAGTTCCCCCTGACCCTTCTAATCCCATCAGTCTCCCAGCTTGTAGAGCCTTCACTCAAAGACCCTTTCTTGTCCCCATCTCATCCCTGGCAGCTCAGTTCCCAAGAGATACTTAGCGCTCTTGCTACTCCCATCACAGCAGGCCCGTCCAGGGTTGTGCTTCTTCAGGAGAAAACACACATAGAGGTTAGTCAAGGCACTCAGATCTCTGCCGGGGTGTTTCCTAGATGGCATCTTGCCTTTCCCAGGGGACAGCAGGCTGGAATCCGTGTAGCATTTGTTTCCACCCCAGCCCTGAGGAGTGGCTCTAAGGGCAGGGAGTCCAGGTTTCTAATGGGCTGCAGAGCAGACTCTGCATGCATAGGGGTGCAGACCTCAGGAGTAAGCCGGCCGCAATATTTTTATAAATGTGAGTAATATCAGTCTCATAGATCTGTCTTTCCATCCCTCCCAAGTGGCATCATTAGCCATAGAATATATGAGTCCCTACCGGAAAGGCTTCAAGAAAACACCAGGTCTGAGTTCACAGACAGCTACAGGGCTGGGTATGGGGGATGGGAAAACTGGTGTGGAAAACTGGGGAGCACGTGACCCCTCTAAAGGGGGGCTGCTACCCAGTTCCCCAGGGGTGTCACCGCATAGGTGCCTCCTAGCTGGGCCACCTCAGGCAAGTTACTTAACCTCTCTGAACCATTGTTCCTGCATCTGTAAAATGGGCCAGCTGAGAGAACCTGCTGTCTCTCAGAGGATCCAATGAGACAACGGGTACAGACAGGCTGTCCAGCGTCCGTATACGGCAGCTGTCACTGTTACTCCTCTCTCCAGGCCCCTTCTGAGTTTTGCTCGCTTGACAAGTATTTATTGAGCACCTGTGTGGTGGGTGCTGGAGCCGCCCAGATCCCTACTCAGTAAGGAAGGACTAGGGGCTGCAGCCCCTCCTGGGGAGGTTTACTTCAGCTGAAGACAGCTGCCTTGCATGGATGACATTCCCTTCGCAGAGTGACCCATGTCCAAGGACTGATCCACACAGGGATACAAATTAAGTCTTGGTCTCTTCTCCCACCTCGGGATGGCTCTGTGGGTCGCCCATCTTCAGAACGCCCTGTGGGGTCCCCGGGGATTCTGTTGTGACCACATCACACCCCAGCTTCCCCCTTGGCCCGGTCTGCTTCCTTCCCTCCCCTCCAGAGGTGTGATCCCAAGAGCACCCTATCCGCGGTGTGGTGCTGATCTCTGGCTCAGAGTCTGCCCCCTGGAGAATCCAGCCTTGGGTGCTCGAAGGGTCCGAAAACACCCATGTGGAGTTGGATTTTGGAGCTGGGTCATCTACCGTCTGGTTGGCAACGAGGACCCCAGCTGTGGTGGGGAGAATCATAGATCGCGGTGCAGGTAGCAGACACGGTGAAAAATGTCCCCTGTTGACCTGGCATGGTGGGGGAGGAGAACACGCCAGCTGGTATGGTGTGTGTGTTAGTCGCTCAGTCATGTCTGATTCTGCGACTCCATGGACTGTAGCCCACCAGGCTATTTTGTCCATGGATTTCTCCAAGCAAGAATACTGGAGTCGGTTGCCATTCTTTTTCCAGGGATCTTCCCAACCCAGGATTGAACCTGGATCTCCTCCACTGCAAGCAGATTCTTTAGCATCTGAGCCACCAAGGGAAGCCCCAGCTGGTGTGGTATATCTGGCATTTGATAAACACTGAGGAAACCCCTGAAGATGAATGATGCTTTGGGAAGAGATAACATAAAGCTGAGAGGGATTAATGCGCAATTAAAAGCCAATTGTTGGGATTTCCCTGGTGGTCTAGGGACTAAGGCTCTGTGCTTCCAATACAGGAGGCCCAGGTTTGATCTCTGGTTGGGGAACAAGGTCCCACATGCCACAGTGAAGAAAGACCTGCACAGCCAAATTGAGTTTTTTTCAAAAGCCAAGTGTGAAAGATGGAGGGCCCTCTTGGAAAAACATAAGAGACTCTGATCTCTTGGGATGAGACCTCAATTTCGTCCCAAGGCGTGGCCCTAAAAATAGCAGAACTCTAAGGCTAAACTCCTAATCCAGGAAGATCTGCCATTGCCAAGGTCAGAGTCCTGGTTGGAATGAATAGGACCCTGATACATGGCATAAGAACAGATGGGTTGATGTTCCCCAAATCTTGAATCCCAAGATTTCCCCAAACTCTGTGAGCCTGCAGAGAGGTTCATGACTACACATGAAGGGCCAGCACCCCCACTGCTTGACAACAGTGTGGAGGCATCTCCCCTACAAAACAACATGCCCTTTCCAGAAACTGCTCCCCGGCTACCAACAAGCGGGACAAGATTGCAACATAGCTCAGCTGAGGGCAATCTGGGCCTGATGAAAGAGGAAGACCAGACCACAAAGGAGCTTGGGAGTCAGCCGGCCAGTTCCTACAGGAGGCTGACAAGTCCACATGGAACTGTTGACGGAGGTGCTTGACCAGGTAGGTGGAACCTGGGGCAGGGAGGGGAGCACTCTGCTGAGCGGGGACCCCTGGATGTGGTGCAAACACTCTATTGGGATGGCTCCCAGCAGGGTAGGAAGGTGATGACCCAGACCGAGAGGTAGAAATGCCAGAATTCCACGGGGTCAAAAAGCCAGACAAGTGAGTGTGTTTGAGGAGATATACCAGCAAAAGCCAGAAAACCACCGGATGAGCAGGCCCCTTGGGAAGGCCCAGAGGACACACCATGTACCAAAGGGCGTGGAATGCGCTGGAGAGAGGGCAGCAGCAACTCTAGGAGGTGCCTTGGTGACTCCTCTGTAAGCCCAGGCTGATGGTAGGTGGTACCCCTGTCTTACCAGCATTGCTGATCACAATGGGAGGAAGAGGACCCCACCACTCCGCTCTCTACAGAAGCCACAGAGGCCATGTGGCAGCACTTAACCATCCGCATCTCCATGAATGCAGTGATCACAATGAGCAGTAAGTTCAGAGGCCGCCACATTGGGACCACTCCCTGGGGCCTCCGTGGCCGTATCCATGGCCGTTACAAGTGCACATACCCCTGAAGCCCACAAGTCCACTGGCAATGTATCCCACAGCTGTCCCACGTGAAGAAACATAACCCCAAACTGGAGGTTGCTCGTCAGCGTCCTGCGGTGGGGTACTGGTGACTAGGCTCACACAGGGATCATCTAATGTATGTGGACGTGTGCACCTCGGTTTGACCTACTTTTTAATATGGGTTAGGAAAGTTTACAGTGCTGAAGGGCAGATGTCAGCTTGCAGAAAACTGTTAGCTATGCAAATGATTCTTGTCTAATAACAATTCAAATGAATTTTGTCTGGCAGAGATGCAAATAATTTCTGTCCTGTGGAAATGCTAATCCCAAAGGGTACAGACTTACTGCCCTGGAGTTTATATATTAACCAGTTTTTGATGCAACCCAGCTGCCTGATTCCAGATTCCTTTCAGTGCCTATATGTACCCAGTCTCTCGAATTCTCTTTGAGCCAGTTTTGCCATCCTGCTGCTTTCTCCTCTAATGAGTTCAAGGTCTTTGACACACAGTCTCTTTATAGTGGAACAGGAATCATGCTTTTTTCACTTTTTGAAGATAAAACTTTGACCCCCTAGCACATATACACATAAAAGGATTTGTGGCATTATTGCTTGAAAGAGAAGCATTAGGAATGAATGTCAGTGAGGAAGGAACAGGTTAAATTAATTATGGTGCATAGACAAAAGGTATATTGTTCAGCTCTTACAAAGGATGAGGCAGTTGCATTTATATGGAAAAATCTCTGCAATTTACTGTTAAATTTAAAAATAGCAAGGTTGAGTATGACATGAGCTCATTTGGATAAAAGAGGTGAATACCCTCCCCTTCTCTCTCCAGATGGATTGATAGATTGATAGACTTCTGTATATCTCCTAACCTATATCTACATACACACACACACACACACATTTTTCTAAGTGCACCTCTGGAAATCTACATAAGATACTTGTAACTATTAATCTCTGGAGAGAATAGATGGATTAGAAAAAGGGAGGTAAGAAGGAGAGACACTGCAAAATCTTTTACTCTTTGCATTTTGTATCATTTACATATATATTCCAACAAGCAAGTTAATAAAAAAATTTAATAGGGGGAAAGAATGCCCAGAAGAGAATACAATATTCTAAGAAGAGAATACAATATTCTAGAGGTAATAGAACAGTGTTCAGGGCTTAAGACCACAAGCTCTGAGATCCGAATTTCTCTGACTGTGGGCTCAGTTTATAATGGCTTTTCCCCTAAGGTTTATTGAAGTATAGTTAAATACAGTTAAATTTATAGTTCGTACATGTACATTTTGACAAAAGTATGCAGTCTCCTAACCACGACCATAATAACCACGGTGCAAAGCGTAACACTTTCAAGCGTCATCTGTGTGATCGCGTCGTGACATGGCTCGTTCCTCTCTACAGCTGAGGACTGTTGCGTTGCATGAACGCATCAGTTTATCTGTTCGCCCATTGAGGGGTATTGGGTTGTTTCCAGTCTTTTGTGGGTATGAGCCAAAGCTGCTGTAGATGTCCTCATGAGTTTCTGGGTGAATATATTTTTTTAAAACTTTTCTTGGATGTCGGAACTTAGTGTCACCAAACCAAATGTGGGTAATGGCTTGACAGCTGCATCAGTAATGACAGTCTGATGACACCGGGTTGCAGGGAAGGAAAGTGCAGAACTTACTGCAAGCACCAGCCAAAGAGTCCAGGGTGGCTAATGCTCAAAAAACTCAACTCCCTGATGAGTGTCAGGGAAGCATTTATAAAGGCAAGGTGAGGGGGAGGCGGTTGCAGGGTATGTGATCAGCTCTTGCACAATTCCGAGTGGTTGATGGTGAGGTGGCAGGGGCCATGTCCAGGGGTTAAAATCATCAATTCTCAGACTCCAGTCGATCTGGAGGCTACATGCTCATGGTTGCAATGTAGTTAACCTCTTCCATCTGGTGGGGGTTTTAGTACCTGTAAAACAACTCAGGGATGTACATCGGAGACTGTTATCCATGTGCTTCAGGGAAGAACTAAAGATTCTCTGGCCACCATAAGGCTGATTGTTAAATTGTTACCAGTTCTCCTGACCCGACTGTTACTTTTGTCACTACCTGTTCACACCCTTTCAATCATTCATTCTTGAGCCAGGACTTAGCATCTCAGAGGAGGCCTGGGAGACTATATAGGTATTCAAAAATAGGAGGCCAACAGAGGACATGGGAAAGGTGGTCTGTCCTGGGAAGACCCCATAGGGTCCTGCTTGGTTACATGAAGAGTAGGATGCCAGGTTTGCTTAATTTTGTAAGAAGCTGTCCGATCTTTTCCAGAGCAGCCATCCCATTTTTCATTCCCACCAGCAGTCGAAAGTTTCTGTTGCTCTGTATCCTCTGCTACTGTGTCACTAGGCTTCTCCATCCCCTCCGGAGCAGGAATTCAACAGACACCTCGTAAGGTCATGTTTATTTTAGAGAGAGCTCCTCCAGCTCCCCCAGTACCTCCCAATGGCAATGGGTAGGGCTTTACAGTATGCTCCTGTGTGCCACAATACTGCTTGGTGGCCTTAGTTTTCCCTAACAAGTGTTTTAACATCTTTAGCTGGGGTTTGGTTGGGTGAGAAGCCCAGGGATGGGGGAGGGTGAGCTGTCACTGGTGCTATAGTGACGCCTCTGTCCTCAGCAACCCCTCTTTACTCTTGGGTTCTTCAGTGTCTCTTAACCTGAGCCCTGAGCCTCGGGAGGGCCCTGTGGCCAGTCCCTGATCCCTCTCTCAGCAGCTATCACAGCCTATTCTGGGCCGAAACACGCTCTACCGGGGGAGCCCCACAAAACCCTCCTATCACTGTCTCTTCCAGGGACCAGCGAGCTGCCTTCCTGTGGCTGTCTTTGCTGTTGTGGCTCTTCCTCTCCTGCTTGTACCCTTGCCTTTCAGCGCGGTCTTGATGCTCGTGTGCACAGCTCTCAAAATGGAAGCCTCATCCCAAGATTGAATTGGGGCTCGGCAGGAAATAGAAGCTCTCACAACATGAATGAATTTGGACATTGATCCACGCTTGTAACACTCCAGGCACAAGGCTTCACATGCTTTTCTCATTTATTTAGTTTTTAAAGATCTGTTTGGTCCCATCCTACGTATGTAGGTTTAGCTGCTCCAAAGTATGTGAGAGGGTCTTAGTTTCCCAACAGGGATTGAACACATGTCTCCTGCATTGCAAGGTGGATTCTTTACTACTGGACCACCAGGGAAGTCCCTCATTTATTTCTCGTTGTTATTCTTTCTCCATTTTACAGTTTAAAACTGAACCAGAAAAATCATCTCACTCCAAATTGAAGGAAACCAGAATTCCAACCCCAGCATGCTTGATGCAAAGGTCCAGGTGACTCTGCAGCCTCCCTGAGGCCCTGCAGGACCAATGTCCACAGGCAATACAGCTCCAGCCTTCAGGAATCAGCAGAGTCCTCATTAAGCATCGGGGTTGGGGAGGGGAATGTTCCTGCCCACCCAGACCCCTGCATCCTGAATCCTCACCCATATTTGTGTTCCAAGAAAATTGCTAATACTAGCTTTCTCCAGGGCCCTGCTACCCCTTGCGGCGTCTTTCTCTCCTCCAGGTTATGAATGCACCCCAATTAGAGCCTCACCTGGGGCCACCTCCTGCTCTGATGGCAATTGTAGGAGGAAGGAGATGAGATGCCTGGTGGGGTTACCTGAGATTGTGGCATCTGGTCCCATCACTTCATGGCAGATAGATGGGGAAACAGTGAAAACAGTGACAGCCTTTATTTTCTGGGGCTCCAAAATCACTGCAGATGGTGACTGCAGCCATGAAATTAAAAGATGCTTGCTCCTTGGAAGAAAAGCTATGACCAACCTAGACAGCATATTAAAAAGCAGAGATATTACTTTGCCGACAAACGTCCATATAGCCAAAGCTATGGTTTTTCTAGTAGTCATGTATGGATATGAGGGTTGGACCATAAAGAAAGCTGAGTGATGAAGAATTGATGCATTTGAACTGTGGTGTTGGAGAAGAGACTCTTGAGAGTCCCTTGGATTGCAAGGAGATCAAACCAGTCAATCCAAAAGGAAATCAACCCTGAATATTCATTGGAAGGACTGATGCTGAAGCTCCAATACTTTGGCCACCTGATATGAAGAGCTGACTTATTGGAAAAGACCCTGATGCTGGGAAAGATTGAAGGTAGGAAGAGAAGGGGATGACAGAGGACGAGATGGTTGGATGGCATCACCGACTCAATAGACACAAGTTTGAGCAAGTTTCAGTAGTTGGTAATGGACAGGGAAGCCTTATGTGCTGCAGTCCATGGGGTCACAAAGAGTCTGACACAACTGAGCGACTGAACTGAACTGAAGGCAGAACTCCTCCCCTTAATCCTCCACCTGATCTGCAGGTAACACCACCTGCAGAGCTTCAGAGAAACTGAAATGTATTGGAGGTCTGGGCTTCCCTGGTGGCTCAGTGGTAAAGAATCCACCTGCCAATTCAGGAGACCTGGATTGGATCCCTGGGTCAGGAAATCCCCCTGAGAAGGAAATGGCAACCCACTCCAGTACTCTTGCGTGGGAAATCCCATGGACAGAGGAGCCTAGTGGGCTGCAGTCCATGGGGTCACAAAGAGACGGACATGAATGACCAACTAAACAACAGCAACAGCATTGAAGGCCTACCAAAGTCACTAGCATTAGGGACACTGTCTCTAATTTTCCAATAACCCTTTTGGGTAGGGAACAACCATCCCCATTCTTCTGATGAGGAAGCTGAGTCTCAGAGGCTAGCAGAGGCCAGCAGCTGGTAAGTGGCACCTACATTAACCTGCTGGTATCTGAAAGGTGCTCACATCCGTGTGTCCCATACACACTGACAGGACTCCCACCCCCGCCACAGCCTGGCATGGCCCAGGGAGGCAGCTAAGCTCCAGAGGCTGAGCACAAGAGGCTCCAGGCCTGGACATTCTCAAGGCTACTGGGTTGGGATCCTGGGGAAATTTGGAGGGTGAAACCTGGGCACCCCTCTCCCCAAGATCCTGGAGGAAAAAACCGCATTGTTGTTGGTCAAGATTCTGGGTCAGCACTCGGTCGCCTCGTGGTCCTATTGGCTGCCCAGGACCTCACAGCCCCTTCAACCCCTGGGCAGATCGATTCAGCATTTCCTCACCGGTGCAGGGCAGGAGATGCATCCCTGACAGACGATGGAAAAAACCCAAGGAGGCAAGCAGAGAAGGGGGTGTGGTGCGCTGTACAGGAAAAGGAAGAGAAAGTGAAATTTGACTTTTAAAGGAGAACTGTCCCCAAAATTGGTAGTTGGAGAGAACTTTGGTAAAACATCTGGTTAAGTGCCCTTCCCCCTCCCCACTTCCCACTCCCACCCACTGCCAACTTTTTCAGCAGAGTGTGTACCAGGGCCTGAGGCGGGGGTGGGGTGGCATCTTGGTTCAGAGTAGACACGAGGGGCTGGAGGGAGTGGCGGAGGCTGGGGGCCAGCAGCTCTCTGGGTGGGGAGGGTGCTCAGGAGGAGTGGGGGTGGGGTAGTGGGGACTGGAAGGAGCTTCTGCTTCTTGCCAAGCACCCGCACTCTGAGCTCGTTAAATTCCGACACCGCCCTCTTCCCCAACCTCAAGCCTCAGGACAAGGTCTCACAGTCTCCTGATGAGGAGGGGGAAGCCTGGCCTTGGGAATTTCCATTCTCACCGTCAAGGGCTGACAATCAATCGATCCTGCCCTCTGGGCACTCTTGCCCTGAGCCCCCATTCTCCTTCCCCACCTGGGAGGCAGAGAAGGAAAGAGTTGAGGGGGTTACTGGCCACTGGGGTCTCCTGCATTCCTGGGCACGGCTCCTCATACATAAAACAGGAGGAACCTTTTCCTCCACAGTTAATCAAAACCTCCGGGCAAAGACTGCAAATGAAGGGCCCCTGTCAAGTCATTTCCCTTGCAAATGAAGCCACTGCTCAAGCATCTTTTCCTCTTTTAAACCTCATCAACTCAGCAGTCAACCCAGGAGCCTGGGGCTGCTCGGCTTGCCTGGTTCTCGAGCAGGTAGCTGGCACATTTCAATTAGCTTGACGAGCCCCCTGTAAGTGAGGGGGGGGCATCTTCGATCCCTGACCACCTGCCCTCACTGAAGCCCAGGGGACTGGGGCTCCCGCCCCCAGCTGTAATTAGTGGATTTACAAGGTTGGTGCACCAAAGCCAGGCCCAGCTGAGAGATCTCCCGAGCAGGTCTCCAAGCACACACAGCAGATCTTGAGCCCCCAGTGGGGCCTTGGTGAAGGGACCTCAGCTTGCAGAGCTCAGCCCCAGATAAACCAAGAGATGAAGAAAAGATCCATTACTCACTCTCTGGGCACCTGGAGTTTCCCTATCTGTAAAATGAGTTAATATGATTATTTGCCTTGTAGAGCCATCGCGAGTAGTAAATGAGATGGTCTGGGCATAGCCCTTGGCACAGTATCTGGCACTTATATAGCATTTCATAAATGTTAGCCAGGATTTATGTCACTATTCTATCAGCACCAACATCAGACCACCTCTACTGTGGACAGCTGCCCGACTGTAGCATCAGCCATTCACTGGAAGAGCAGGAGCTTAGGTAAGTTACCTAACCTCTCTGTGTTTTCCTGTTCTCATTCCACAAATAATGTACTTATTTTGTGGGGTCAGTGAGGGGACTTAAATCAGATAAAAGAGCTCGAGGTCTCTGAGAGGCACCCAGACTCTAGAGCCAGATTCCCAGGTCCAAATCCCAGGTCCACTTGTCTCTGTGACCTTGGGCAAACCACTTTACCTCTCTGTGTTTCAAGGTCTTCCTCTGTTAACATGAAGGATTACAGTGTTACCCATGTCAAGGACTAGGAGACATCACTAAAGGATAATTTCTGTAAGTAAAATCATGGCTCAAACAGAAAATGAACATGTAGCGAAGATTTTCTTGAACTCGTTGATTCCTGAGGGAATCACAGCCAGTACAAAGGAGAATTCAAAGAACACACACATGCGGATAGTTGGGAACGCTGAACTGAATTTACAAACAAATGCGATAGTCAGTGCATTCCATCAGACTCAGCTCCTAGCATTCTTATGGACAAAAATTTTGTGCCTCATTACCTACAATTATCTACAGTTTAGAATTGTAAAATAGCTCAAAGATGACACAAAGTGGAGATAACCCCAAAAGTGTGTGAGGCACGACACACAGCAACAGGTTTGGGATTTCTGTCTGTGTCAGGGTCTTTCAGCATAAACGAATCACTCTATACACAGTGCCTGGAATGTAGTAAGTGCTATACAGGTTTTTGTAAAACAAAAATAATGTGGAAATACACAAATGAAGGTCGACCAAGTGAGACCGGGCAACAACCATTTATTCAAGGTTCCTATAGCCCCCATCACTTTTCTTCCAGAAGAAACAAAATCGGGCAGAGGAGTGGGAAGGCTTTCCAGGGGCCCTACGTGTGCACGCTGGGAGCCAGCAGCCTGGGGAAGCTGGTGGAGGGAGAGGTCCACTGGCAGCGGGTCAACCCACGTGATTGGTTAGAGGTGCATATCTGGTGCTTTCTGATTGGTCCTAAGTTGGAGGTGGAGTCAAAAATTAGGGATGCTATTGGTAATGAATCAAGCCCTGGCTGTTTGGGGCCAATTGTTACAGGGGTGGTTGTTAGGCTCCCAGGATGTTTGCTAGAGACAGTGGTCTGACTTCTTCCAAATCTGAGTTACAAGCCATCAGGCCAGCTTTCTGGACTGGTTACTGTAAATAGTGGGTTGGTTTCTTGGGCTGGTTGCTGCAGAGGCTGTGAGTCAGAGTTCTATTTTTATATACAGTCTGGCCATAGTCCGTTTGGATATTGAGTCTCTCAGAAATCACAGTGCCTGATGCCTTGGACCCTCCATCAGTGGTAATAACCATACTCACTGATTATACACAATAGCTAATCCTGACTGGTTTAAGCAGAATCGGGAACTTACTCGGAGAAGGCAATGGCATCCCACTCTAGTACTCTTGCCTGGAAAATCCCATGGACGGAGATAGCCTGGTAGGCTGCAGTCCATGGGGTTGCTAACAGTTGGACACGACTGAAGTGACTTAGCAGCAGCAGCAGTAGGAACTTACTGCCTTGGAAGCTCAGAAGCTGTCGGGAGGCTGGAGAGCCAGGCCAGGGAGGACGGGAACCAAAGTGGCTCCAGCCCCATGCCTGACAACACCTGTGTCAGCTCTGTGTAACTTTTGGAGATAAGGTCCTAGGGAGGATGGGCGTCTCTGTTGATCTGCCTTGGGTCATATGCCACCAAAGGAGAGAAGTGACTATTCTCCCAAGGAAACCAGGGTTCTAACACCACAAGAGCAGTGCTCAGTTCTTGCATCTCCAGAAAAACACCAACATCCGCTCAACCACCCCAGGACATGGGTGCCATGGAAAATCAATGTTTCCAAGCAGGGACAATGAGGCACACAGGAGGTCAGTCATTTGTGGGATTCCAACAAAGTCTGCTCTCTTCAAAGCCCAGACTCCTCCTGGCTGTGTCCTTTTGCCTTATTATATAGGTAATCCTGGTGTTCCCTGACACAGGGATTTTTGGAGCTCCCACCTGCCCATCCCAGCGCAGCATATGGAGTCCTTCCTATCCCTTTAAATTCGGGTCCTTCTCTGCTTGAACACCCTTAAAAGTCCATTCACATCACTATTCACCATGTGTAGCCACCTTCCCCAGCAGCAGACAAGCTCCTGGAGGTCACCTGTCAGTAAACATAGAAAAACTTTAAATGGAAATCTTGAAATCCAACGGTCTACTAGAGAGGAACTAACAGAGCAAGGAGAGTGAGCAGACTTTCTGGGTTGTTCATTTTCTTATTGTTGAATTTTAAGAGTTCTTTGCATATTTTGGATCACAGTCATTTATCATATATGTCCTTTGGTAAATATTTTCTCCCAGTCTGTGACTTGTCTTCTCATTCTCTTGAAATAGATCACACTTGGCTAAATTCAGTTAAATCTTACTCCAAAATCCTACTTCTGAGAGAGGCAAGAAATTTATGCCCCTCTCCACCCTCTCAGAGATCCCACAGTAATGGGGAAGCCCCCATCTTCATCCCTGTCTGATCCCCATGAGATGCTTGTCTTCCAAGATACTGATGGTCCATTCAGTTATGGGCAGCTCCATCCCTGGAGGTGAGTTTGGGATTGGGATTCTTTGCCAGGGTTCCCGAGGCCAGAGCTCTTTAGATCCATCTCTATATCTGTGCACCATCCTTTCTGAAGACCTTTCACCTGGTAGGGGTCCTCATGGACTTGAGACACAGGTTTCCCCACCATCAGAATCATCCACCCCAAAGCTCTGATCTTCTTCCTTCCTGGGGAAGTTGTATCCCAGAGTACCTAGAGTCCTCATTTTGAAAGCCCCGGAACTGTCCACCCCCAGTACAGTCATCTGGACTCAAGCCCACCCCACCTTTTTCTTTTGGGTGTGGGCAAGAAAAAAGAACTCTCTGAAGTCGGGTTCTTTTACAGGAAGGACAAATTAGACATGCCACAAAGGAAATTAACCTGTTGCAAATGGTCACCAGGAGTCCAGAATGGTGCTTTTGTTCAAAGCTGGGTTTTCTGAGTTCTGGAATTCTGCCAGGAGTCACTGCCTCCAGGGAGCTTTTTCTTTCCCCACCTCCCAACCATTCCCAGCCAACCGAGCCACCCATGCCCCCTGGTTGCCATGACATTGTGGCTGCAGCTCTGATGCCACAGTGATGGGATGGGGGAGTCACTGTCTCCCCAATGGGCTGTGAACTCCCTGAGAGCAGGGCTGTGTCTTATTTGTCTCTCCAACATCTGGCACAGATGGAGCCAATGTATTCCCCATTGTTGTTGTTCAATTTCTAAGTCATGTCTGACTCTTTGCAACCCCATGGACTGCAGCACGCCAGGCTCCCCTGTCTTTCACTACTTCCCTGAGTTTGCTCACACTCATGTCTCTTGAGTCGGTGATGCCCTCCAACCATCTCATTCTCTGTCACCCCCTTCTCTTCCTGCTGTCAGTCTTTCCCAGCATCAGGGCCTTTTCTAATGAGCGAGCTCTTTGCATCAGGTGGCCAAAGTATTGGAGATTCAGCATCAGTCCCTGAAGGTGCCAACTCCAAGTCTCAGGTTGGTGCAGGAGGCGCCTCACCTTGGGGAAGCTCCTAGGCTGATGGGGTTGGGGGTAAATGCTGGAGTCCTTGGCCTTTGGGTTCACCACACCTGCTTTGACTCCACTTTATGCCACTTTCCTCTGCCTACACATACCCCTCGCTGGTGAGAGCAGCTCCTTTGAGATGCCTTTTGCATTTTCATTAATTTCTATTGAATAATTGAAACCAGAAAATTAATACTTTCAACCTAAACCTGAATTGCAGTGTGTGTGCTTTTTATAATTGTAATTCCACTGGAGTCTGAAACATTTGAGCTAGTCCTCTTTCTCCAGGGATGGAGGGAACAAAGCTCTGTCTGGAGAACTTAAAACACAGTGCTGGGCTCAGGCAGCGCACCCGGATGTCTTTTTTTAATTAACAGATGGATGGAAGGAAACAAGGACCCCAAAGATCAAGCCAGCTGTATAGAAGCTTCCAAAATTAGGGATGATTCTCCTTACTTTCTGGGCTGGAACCAATTTTGTTTCTTTTATCAAAAATGAAATGAAAATTGCAGAACACCAAGGGGCTGAGGACCTGGCCTGAAAAAGTTTTGCTTTTCCTTTCTTTCCTAACTGATGCCAGCCCACCTCACTTCTGGATGTGACCTTCCTCCAGCCTTCTCCCAAAGGCAGAATTCTTAAAGTCTGGGCACTGTCCTGGGCCCTGGAGCATGTTTAGTGATGATGGGGGAGCAGAAAGCAGAGAGCTTTGATCTGCAGTCCTTAGCGTGGCCCCTTCTGGGGACAGCCATGTGACAACTCCAGCAGGCGTGGACACCGTTCTTGTCCCTTTTACTACTACTTCGCCCACTCTGGGCAGAAATTAGGGGTCCTCGGTGTCGCCTCAACGCAGTTCCCATTAGCCTTAGTTGGGATACAGAGGGATGAACAGCTCGGATTTTAGAGAAACATAAAGAGCAAGTGAGCAGGGCAAACGCAGATGGTCACATTCACATGACCGCTGATCTCTGGGAGGAGCCCTGGCGTCCTGTTAATACCATTCTTTCCCCAGGAGAAGGGGAAGGACACAACTGTTATCCAGAGTCAGCAATGACTCATGGCCTCCTGGAGGGGGTTTTCCCAAGGGGGTCTCAACAGGAAAAGAATAAGGCTGATGTATCCAGGGAAGCCAGGAGAGGACCCAGTTGGAGAGGGAGAGAAAGCTGAGTGGGAGGCAGTCCCCAGGAGAAGCTACCTCCCAGGTCCACCTTGGAGGCCCCTGGAGAGGTGGGAGATGCAGAGGGGAGGGTTCTCTAGGCTCTACCACCTGTCCTTATTCGAGTTTGGCTTCTTTAAGCCTCACCTGGCTGATCATCACAAGCCCTGGTAGCTTACAGTTCTGCTGCTACATTTTTCACTGTAATCTAAATGCCTCTCCACTTTAGGGTTGACCACAGTACCTCAAGGGTCTAGCTCAGGTACAGAACTGGAGTTTAGGACTCAGTGTAGAAAGGAGTCTGATCACCACTGTCCCCATTCCTGTCTTTGCTCCACCTGCACCTTTTTTTCCCCCCACCTTGCCCCTTCCTGCCTCAGGGCCATTGCATAGCCTGTTCCCTCTGCTTGGAATGCTGTTCCTTTTGGCTCACTTCCTCCAGCTTCCTGGCCAAATGCCATCTCTGTAAGTACCTTCTTATAAATTAGTAGCCACCTTCACACTCCCTCTCCTTGCTGTAACTTTCTAAGTTTTGTTTCTTGTCTGTCTTCCACCAGCTGCAGTATAAGCTCGATGGGAACAAGCATCTTTTGTGCACAGACTCCCTACACAGGAGTCAGCACATAGTAGATTCTCAGTAAACACTTCCTGAATGAATAAGCAAATCACAATTGCTGGCATGGGACGGAGAGCAGGGTGTTGGGTTTAAGAAGTAGAAATCTCAACTTTGGGCTCAGTTGGCACAGAGACCACGTGGCCCAGAACTGGTACCAGTGGCTGTGTCTTGCCCCTTCCTGGGGGGCAGCCACCTGCTTCCAGGCCATCTGCTTCCCTCCACACTGGTGGCCACAGCCGCACCAGCTCTCTCAGACTTGAGGGCCCACTCTGATCTCTGGGGTCCCCCCTCCCTCCCTCTTCAGGGCCCCTCCCATGCTTTCTGGCTGTACCTTTATCCCCATGACCAGGCTCCACATTTCCAGGCCCCATCTGCAAAGTTGGGATCAGTGAGAGTTACGGGGGCATCTGAGCCAGCTTTCCATGGCAAATCAAAGTTTAAAAGATGCCACTTTTAATTATGCCTGAGCACAGTGTATCCTGAGGCTTTTTTTTGTGATAAATGGCTCTCAATAAACAGTTTCTTCATTAGTTATTATTATTGTTTTTAAGCAGTGGCAAGGTAGGAGGCAGGGCCCTTCCCAGCCCACAGCCATAAGTCAGCTGTCAAACCCTGGGATGAGTGGGGTGCTGAGCAGCTGCCTGCCTGGGCCCGGGGGGAGCGGGAGTGGCCTGAATGGAGCCAGAGCCATGAAGTGCAGACTTTGGGAGGAAAGAAATCAGGGGTGGGGGCCACACTGACACAAACACCACTTCTACCCCATGAGACATCCTTCCAGGGAGTCCCTCCTGGGGGAATCAGATAAATCAGGACTTTATCTTTAGTAGAAGGGAAAAGACAAGAGAATTATCACTTACTGAACAGTGACTGAGGCACCTTACATGTGGCAGAAACCCATTTTTCATAAATGAAATGCAGATAAGACATAAAAAGCCCTAATTTGTAGCATGTGCCAATTTCCAAGGCGTAAACACTCCCACCACAGCCAGTTTCAAGACACCAACTATGTGACACTTGGCTTGTAAAATTGCTAAAAATTTAAAAACCATTTCTGTGAGCCAGTAGGAACCAGCCCCCTTAGCCCCCCAATATATATCATGGGATTCAAAACTCCTCTGCAAGGAGGTGTGATGGTTAGTTAATTTCATGTGTCAGCTTGACTATGCCACGTGTGCCCAGACATTTGGTCAAATGTTATCCTTGGTGTGTCTCTGAGGGTGTTTCTGGATGAGATTAGCATTTGAGTGAGTAGGCCGAGTAATGCAGATCGTCCTCCCCAACGTCAGTGGGCCTTGTCGAATCAGTTGAGGACCCAAAGAGGACAAAAAGGCCGACCCTTCCGTGAATAAGTCCTCACTGTCTTGAGCTGGGACAAAAAGGCTGACCCTTCCGTGAATAAGTCCTCACTGTCTTGAGCTGGGATATAGACTGTTTCCCACCTTTGGAGTGAAACTGAAACACTGGTTCTTCTGTGCCTTAAGCCTGCTGATTTTTGGACTGGAACTTACACTATTGACTCACCTGATTCTTTAGGCCTTTGGACTCAGACTTGAATTATACTATCAGCCCCCTTGGGTCTCCAGCTTGCTGGCTGAACATCGTGAGTGCTGCCAACCTTTATTTTATAGATAGGTAGATGTCTCCTATTGGTTCTAATTCTCTGGAGAAACCTAATTAATGCAGAGGTAGTTGTGGTCACCAGGATAGTGCCCCCACCCCACCAAAGATGTCCATGTTCTAATCCCCAGCACCTATAAATATGGTACATCATGTGTTGATTAATTTTATGTGTTGACTTCACAGGGCCACTGTGCTCAGATACATGGTTAAACACATTCTTGATGTTTCTGTGAGGGTTTGGGGATGAGATTAGCATTTAAGCAGGTGGACTTTGAGTAAAACAGATTGCCCTCCCTAACATGGGTAGGCCTGACCCAATCAGTTGAAAGCCTGAATAGAACAAAAGACTGAGCTCCTCTAGGAGAAAATTCTACCTTCAGACTTGAACTGCAGCATCAGCTTTCTTCCTTGGGTCTCCAGCCAGGTGGTCCACTTCAGACTTGGTACTATCCAGTCTCCAAAATCATATGAGCCAATTTCTTAAATCTCTCTTGATATATGTACCTACCCTGCATATACTCATACATACACACCTACCTCTCTCAGAACCCTAATATTCACAGCAAGGGAGAAGACGGGAGAATTACGATCATAGATGGAATGAAGGTTGCTAATCTGCTGCCTTTGAAATAGTCAAAGTCAGGGAGATTGTCCTGGATAATCCACAAGGGCACAGTGGAACCACAAGAGGGGCAGGAGGGTCAGTGTCCAAGTGATGAGATGTGACAAGGACTTGACCAGCCTCTGACAGCTCTGAGGACGTAGAGGGGCCACAAACCAAGGAATACAGGCAACCTTCAAAAGGAGGAAAAGGCAGGAACAGATTCTTACCCAGAATCTCTAGAAGGGACGCAGCCTTGCTGACACCTTGATGTTAGCCATGAAGTCCATCTCCGACTTTGACCTCCAGAACTGTAACCTGATACATTGGTGTTGTCTTATGCCACTAGGTTTGTGGTCATCCGTTAACAGCAGCCGTGGGAAACTAACCCCAGTGTGTTTTGTCCACAGTTAACTAGACAATGCTCCTAAAGCTCAGAGAAGCGGGCTGCCCAGGTTGCCATAGTGATGAGCATCAAAGGGGCTTGAGCCCAGGGGTGTCTGGTTCCAAAGCCCAAGTTCTTTGTTCTGTCTCATGAGAAAAGCCACTGTTGAAATATGAATGCCCTTGGGGAGGTTACCAACTTAGCTCTTCTTCAGCCTAAGTAACTGCAAAGTTTTCTTTACAGAAAATAAACCACCACAAACAGCACTGTCCCGGTGAAGACACAGCTGAGCTTGCAAGGAGGATGGAACCCGCCCCCTCCTCAGGGTGGGTGTGGCCCAGTTGTAGCTGGGTATGAAGACTACCAGGTGGTCAGCCTAAGTGAGCAGACGTTACACATCTTGGAGGCCGAGGGGCGTTTCTGAGCCCTGCATCAAGAGGCTTGGGTGTTGATCGCTTCCTGGAAGCCAGAGGCGTGGCCTGGGCTTTGAGGTAGGGAAAAGCAACTTCTTAAGGACCACAGCGTCAAAAGAAATTACCCATCCCAGGGCAAGGAGATGAGGAGGAAGTTGGTCTGTTTTCCTGGAAGAGGTGAAATACGAGATGCCGGCGGAGCACTTTCCAGAATGGATGAAAATCAAGTATCATCAGATGCAGGAAGCCTGGTGAGTCCCGTTCCTCAGTCCCTGGGTGCTCATGCCCAAGACACGGGCACCAGATAGGAGAACTTATAGCTCCTGGGTCAAACACAGCACCAAGCACTTAGGCTGGTTTCCAGTGTTTGTTGAATGAATGAGTGATAGGGAACAAGAAGGAAAATGAGGATGCCAGCTTTAGGCAAGATGGGGAATTCACAATCTCTACCCACCCCTCCATCCCCACCTTCTGAGGACCCCAGAACGTGGTGGCCAAGAGAGGACTTCCAGAGAACTGAGGCAGGAGCTAGGGCAAGGGTATCAAGCATCCAGGAGTGTCTCGATTGGGTCCAAGGAGCCCCTACACAGCCCAGCCCCTCGCTGCAGTTTTCTCCAGAATCACCCGTCACCAGAGCCCCATATTCAAATAAATGCAGAAGCGGAGTCTGGGCTATATTTAGCAGAGTCAGAGGGAGAAGATCTAAGGCTGAATCAAGCAGAGCCGACCTGGGAAGTCGGGCTCGAGGGACTGCGCCCCTCCTGCTGGATGTGCCCAGATGATGCTCCCAGGTGCCCTGAGAGCCCGCGTCTGGGGGTTTGTGGGGAAAGTACCGGCGTGATCCACAGCCTGCCTGCACTCCTGGGCACCAGTGTTGTTTCTCCTCTGAGGGCTTTTGCCAAGTCAGCACCACACTTTTATGAGAAAAGGTGGACTGGGCTGTGTTCTGGGGCCAACAGCCTGGCCAGGGAGCCATCCAGCTTGGGACCGAGGGCATTCAGCTCTGGCCTCTGGGCTGGTAACCTCTCACTCCTGTTATTATCTTTAAAAGCAGCAGCAATCTGAGCCCTTGGGTATTAGTTTCCTGTGGTTGCTGTAATCAATTATCACAAACTGCATGGCTTAAAACAGCAGAAATTTTTTCTCTCACAGTTCTGGAGGTTAGAAGGCTGGGCTGAAGGAGGTGTTGGCAGGGCCATGCTCCCTCCGAAGGCTCGAGAAAAATAACTTCCTCTGCCTCTTCCAGCTTCCTGTGTTGCAGGCATCCTTGGCATTCCGTGCTTTGTAGCTACATCACTCTAATCTCTGCTCCGTCTCCACGTGGCCTCCTCCCCCATGTATGTGTGTGTCCAAATTTCCCTCTTACCTAAGGACTCTGGACCCATCCTAATCCGATACGACCTCATCTTAATTACATCTGTGAAGGCTTTCCAGATAACATTCACAGGCACCGGGGTTGGACTTCGATACATCTGGGGTGGGGAGGAGCGTACAATTCAACACCATCCATCTCCTTCTACCCAAGGACAGCATCACCCCCCAACCCCTTCTCCAGCAACTGTGGCGAAGAGAAGGCGCTCCAGGTGGAGGTCAAACATGTGGTTCAGCTGCGGGCTGGGTGCCCCTCTCAGGAACCTGACTGATCTCAGCGGCCAGGCGCCTGCAGGCAGCCCTGAGCCTTCATAGCCCATTTACTCAACATCCACTTCATCTCACTCATTGCACCCTGGGTCATACCTGCCTCACCTCCTTTCACCCCCAACTCCCCTGTGTGCTGGGATCATTCTCCTCGGATCACACAGGAGGAAACAGAAGTAAAATGAGGTGAGCCCCGCAGCAGCAGGTCAGGTGTCCGGAAGCCAGCCCGGGCCTGACTTGGCTCTTGTAAGAGCTAGAATGGGGGCTTTCATGCCCATCTTCCCTTCCGAGCTGGGGAACAGGGGTCTGCACAGGCGGACCCTGGGGGAGCAGGAGGGGCCTCTCCCTAGCACAGTCTTGAAATGACCCCCCCCCCCGCCACCTCCACTTAAGGAAATGTTGTGACCACTTTAAAGGTAATTAGACAAGATGCTGGAGGAACCAGCGTGACCACGGGCAGAAAGACAGAAGTTAAAACGTGGGCCTTTTTCTCCTGAGACTTTACCCTGCCCTGGGCTCATCTCCCCAGACATGACAGGAGGAACATGTGGGGTTCTGGGGTGGGGGGACTTTGAGTCAGCCAAAGAGAGGGGGTGTGGCTACGGTACCTGGACATGGGGGAGGCAAATCTGCCAGGCCTGGCTCCAGGTTAGAGGGTCCCTGGTGACCAGGAGGAGAAACGGGAGCCAGGAGTGCCTCCCAGCCCTCTGCAGAGACCAGAGGAGACCCTGGCCCCTCGCGGCCCTCCCGCCTCCCTGGTTCTTGGCAGGCATGCTGGTCAGTAGCCTCCTTGACTCTCCCTCCTGTCCTTGAACTCAGGATTCTGTCTGGGAGCCAGCTGAGGCCTGTGTGCACTCTTGGCCCCAAGCCCGGGCTGGACCCAGTCTCTTCCCTCCTCATTCCCAGGCTTGGCAGGCTCCCGAGCCCTGGGCTGTAGGGAGGAGCTGCTCTGGGCCTGGAAGCTGCAGGGGGTGGGGTTGGGGGTGTAAGCCTTCAAACGAGGCCTCCTCCAGCGCCTTCAACCTAGCCCAGACTCTGAAAACAAAGCTGAAGATTGAGGGAGGAGAGCGGAGCCATCCAGGCACGATGGGGAGGCCCGTGGTTCGTGTTGGATGCATATTAGAAACACCAAAGGAGGTTCTCAGGCCTGCCCATCACCCAGAGATTTCGGTTTAATTAGTCTGGGTGCATCCTCCATGTGAGGATGGTCAACACTCCCCACGGAAGACTGGGATGGGGCTTCACCACGCCTGTGGCCGCTCCATGCCTATTTCAACAGGGTTGGGGGTGAAGCAAAGGGTGGCCAGCTTCGGTTTTAGGGAGAAAGGGCCCCCTTAAAATTAGTATCTGGCCTTATATTGGGGTTGCAGTTTCTTCCCAGGGCCTGGCTTCTTTCTCCTGCCACTCACCTGCCTTTCCAGATTCACTTGCCAGATCACATTAAGATTTTAAGAGAATTCAAGGGTAGGCTCCCATACAAAAAACTCTCAAAACTTAGCAGTAAGAAAGCAACCAGAGTTTAGAAATGGGCAAGATACCTGATCAGACACCTCGCCAAGAAGATATATACCGATGGCCAGTAAGCATATGAAAAGATGCTCCACATCCTATGTTATCAGGGGATTGCAAACTAAGACCCTTTTAATAATAAGTAAAACACCTACCCTACTCCAGTATTCTTGGCTGGGAAATCCCATGGACAGAGGAGCCTGGCAGGCTCACAGTCCATGGGGTCACAAAGAGTCGGACACGACTGAGCGACTAAACAGCAACCCAGTTGGTCTAGACCAGTGGTTTGCAACATGTGGGCATCATCTTGGTAAGAACTCAAGTTCCCAAGCCCTACCCCAGACCAACTGAATCAGAAACTCAGTGGGGGTGAGAGCAGCCTGGGCTTTAATAAGCTCAGAGTCAGGTGACTCTGATGCCGCCAGCGTTTGAGAACCACTGGCCTAGAACAGGGTTTCTGACCTTGGTTCTGCTGATGTTCCAGGCCGACGGTTCATGCTGCGGGGGCCTGTCCTGTGCGCTGTAGGAGGCTGACACACTTCCCTTTCCTCTACCCACTGATTTCTGCTAGCAGGCCACTCCCTCAGCCCCGCTGTGACTATCAAACATCTCCAGACAGTGCCAGTTGGCATCTGGGAAGCTCACTGTCCCTGTTGAGAACTAGGGGAGCGTCTCAAACACAGAATTATGCAAAACTGTGAATACATCCTCTGACTTGGGCACCAAGCTGGGCTATCCCTCCATTGGGTCATCTGATGCTCACTTTATGGCAAATTCCATCTCACTGCTTACAAGCTGTGTGACCTTGGGCAAGTTACTTAAACTCTCTGTTGCCTCAGTTTTCTTAACTGTCAAATGGGGGATAACTCAGTTCACATCAGTCGCTCAGTCATGTCCGATTCTTTGCGACCCCATGGACCACAGCACTCGAGGCTTCTCTGTCCATCACCAACTCCCAGAGCTTGCTCAAACTCATGTCCATTGTGTCGGTGATGCCATCCAACCATCTCATCCTCTGTTGTCACCTTCTCTTCCTGCCTTTAATCTTTTCCAGCATCAGAATCTTTTCCATTAAGTCAGCTCTTTGCATCAGGTGGCCAAAGTATTAGAGCTTCAGCTGGGGAATAACTAGTGCCTCCCAAATAGGATGGCCAAGCACATAAAACGACAGATTGTATACCAAACTCTCAGCATGGTGTCTGAAGCACAATAGATGCCCAGGAAATATTGGTCTTTTTTTCTAAATTGAAGTCTAGCTCATTTACAATACTATATTAGTTTCAAGTGCATGGCAAAGTGATTCAGTTATACATATTTCAGATTCTTTTTTATTATAGATTATTACAAGATATTATAGTTCTCTGTGCTATATAGTAAATCCTTATTTTCCATTTTATGTATGTGCACACATGCTAAGTTGCTTTAGTCATGTCCACTCTTTGTGACCCTATGAATCGTAGCCCACCAGGCTCCTCTGTCTATGGGATTCTCTAAGAACACTGGAGTCGGTTGACATGCCCTCCTCCAGGGGATCTTCCCAACCCAGGAATCAAACCTGTGTCTTCTGCATCTGCAGGTGATTTTTGACCCCTAGCACCATCTAGGTAGCCTTGTGTGTCTGTTAAATTCATACTCCTAATTTATCTCTCCCCTATCCTTTCCCCTTTGCTAACCATAAATTTGTTTTCTATGTCCGTCTCTTTCAGTTTTGTAAACAAATTCATTTTCATTATTTTTAAATACATGTAAGTGACATCATACATACCACATCT
Organism: Antilocapra americana; assembly: GCA_007570785.1. Classification (NCBI taxonomy): domain Eukaryota; kingdom Metazoa; phylum Chordata; class Mammalia; order Artiodactyla; family Antilocapridae; genus Antilocapra; species Antilocapra americana. The sequence goes on along the minus strand of ML664177.1, from coordinate 1,803,362 downwards.
ATTGAGATGACCGTGTGGATTTCTTGTCTTTTTGATGTGCTGCATCACATTTATGTATGTTGAATCATCCTTGCAACTCTGGAATGAAGCCAACTTCATCATGGTGTATGATCCTTTTTATACATCACTGGATTCATTTGCTAATATTTTGTTGAGGAGTTTTGCACCTATATTCATCAAAGACATTGGCCTATAATTTTCTTTTCTAGTGTTTTTGTCTGGTTTTGGTATTAGGGTGATTGTGGCTTCATAGAATGACTTTGGGAGTGTTCCCTCCTCTTCGGTCTTTTGGAATAGTTTGAGAAGGATTGGTGTAAGTTCTTTGTATTTTTTTTAGAATTCTCCAGTGAAATCATCTGGTCCTGGATTTTTGTTTATAGAGTTTTTTTTATATAAATTTGTTTATTTTAATTGGAGGCTAATTACAATATTGTATTGGTTTTCCCATACATTGACATGAATCCACCCCAGGTGTACATGTGTTCCCCATCCTGAACCCCCCTCCCACCTCCCTCCCCATCCCATCCCTCTGGGTCACCCCAGTGCACCAGCCCTGAGCACCCTGTCTCATGTGATTCGTTTCACATATGATAATAAACATGTTTCAATGTCATTCTCCCAAACCATCTCACCCTCACCCTCTCCCACAGAGTCCAAAAGACTGTTCTATACATCTGAGTCTCTTTTGCTGTCTTGCATACAGGGTTATCATTACCATCTTTCTAAATTCCATATATATGCGTTAGTATACTGTATTGGTGTTTTTCTTTCTGGCTTACTTCACTCTGTATAATAGGCTTCAGTTTCATCCATTTCATTAGAACTGATTCAAATGTATTCTTTTTAATGGCTGAGTAATATTCCATTGTGTATATGTACCACAGCTTCCTTATCCATTTGTCTGCTGATGGACATCTAGGTTGCTTCCATGTCCTGGCTATTGTAAACAATGCGGCGATGAACTTTGGGGTACAAGTGTCTCTTTCAATTCTGGTTTCCTCAGTGTGTATGCCCAGCAGTGGGCTTGCTGGGTCATATGGCAGTTCTATTTCCAGTTTTTTAAGGAATCTCCTCACTGTTCTCCATAGTGGCTGTACTAGTCTGCATTCCCACCAATAGTGTGAGAGGGTTCCCTTTTCTCCACACCCTCTCCAGCATTTATTGCTTGTAGACTTTTGGATAGCAGCCATTCTGACTGGCGTGAAATGGTACCTCATTGTGGTTTTGATTTGCATTTCTCTAGTTACAGGGAGTTTTTTGTTTTATTAAATTACAGATTCTATTTCACTTCTAGAGGTCAGTCTGTTCAAATTATCTGTTTCTTCTTAATTTTGTCAGACTGTATGTTTTCAGAAACTTGCCCATTTCTTCTAGGTTGTCCAGTTTGTTGACATGTAAATGTTCATAGTTCCTGTGAACTATGATTTTCTTATGATTCTATTTCTGCGAGATCAGTTGTCATTTCTCCTCTTTCATTTCTTATTTTGTTTATTTGGGTTCTCTCTGTTTTCTTGTTGCTAAACCTGGGTAGAAGGTCATCAATTTTTTTTTTATCCTTTCAAAAACACCTTTTTGATCTTCTGTTTGTTTTTTGTTTTTTAATCTCTATTTCATATATTTACTCTCTAATCTTTATTATATCCTTCATTCCGCTGAGTTTGGGGTTTTTGTTCTTTTTCTAAGTTCTTTTAGGTGGTAGGTTAGGTTGTTTATTTGAGATTTTTCTTGTTTCTTGAGGAAGGCCTGTATCTCTATGAATATCCCTCTTAGAACTGCTTTAGTAGCATCCCATAGGTTTTTGTTTTTATTGTCATTTGTCTCAAAGTATTTTCTGATTTCCTCTTTGATTTCATTGTCAGCCCATTATTTTTTAGGTAGCATGTTGCTTAGTCTCCATGTAATCTTGTTTCTCGTTTTTCTTTCTTGATTTCTAGTTTCATACCATTGTGGTCAGAAAAGGTGCTTGAAATAATTCCTAGTCTCTTAAATGTGTTGAGGCTTATTTTGTATTATACCTTGTGGTCTATCCTAGAGAATATTCCATGAGCACTTGAAAAGGAAAAAAATTATTTATTTATGGTTGTGCTGGGTCCTTGTGGCTGCACGCAGGGCCTGTTCGTGATTGTGGTGTGCAGGTTTCTCACTGCGGTGGCTTCTCTTCTTGCAGAACACAGGCCCTGGGGCATAGGAACTTTAGTAGTTTTGATGCACGGGCTCAATAGTTGCTGCACAGGCTTAGTTGCCTTGCAGCATGTGGATCTTCCTATATCGGGGATCAAACCTGTGTTCCCTGCACTGGCAGGCAGATTCTTAACTACTGGGCCACCAAGGAAGTCCCCATGCTGTCTTTTAATCATTTAGTCCATTGATATTTAAAATAGTTATTGAGAAGTGTGTATTTATTGCCATTTTAAACCTTGTTTTCTAGTTGATTTCATAGTTCTTCTTGATTCTTTTTCTTTAGTGTCCTGATGGTTTTCTCTTGTATTGGGCTTGAGTTCTTTCCAGCTTTTTGTGATTCTTCTGCATGTTTTTGCTCTCTGGTGACCCTGTGTAGACTATGTGAATCCAACATTTTGGGTGTGAGGGCTGTTTTTGGTGTGGGTGCCTGCTACGTCTTTCCTCAGGGTGTGCTAGCCATTGTCCTCTTGATGAGGAGCATGTTTGGTGTTGGGGAGACCAGAGCCTACACTGGATGTTGGGTGGGGCAGCCTCTTTGCTCTGTGGTTGTCACAGCCCTGTTGGGGGCAGGGTCTGCTCCCCAGTCGTTTGAGTAAAAAGCCCCAGATCTGGCTTTAAGCTGCAGGGTAAGGTAGGTAGGAGTGGAGTACTCCTCTTGGGAAACCCTTGTGTATGCCTCCCCAGGGGCTGTCCCCAGGGAACATGCAAGTCTGTGATGCTGCCCACCATCCGGTGTGCGTACCAACAAAGTCTGCTGCTGCTGGACCCACCCTGGACTCACCTCTGCCGAGGAAACACTGGTGACTGGCGCAGATGTCAGCCCTGCCCCTGCAGTGTGTATTCTCACAAAGCCCATGGCCACTGTAGCCACGCCCTGCCTGAGCAAGCTGACAGTGGAGGGCCCTATGGCAGATTCGCGGCCCATCCTGTGTGCGTTAACGGTGGTGGCCTAGACCACATTCTAGGCCCTTCGGGCCGTTTCTGTGCTGCTAAATCACGCCTTCTCCCCGGGTCTTTCAGCTGAAACCCCATCTACTGCACACCCTGCACATACTGGCAGGAGTGTGTTTCAGGCCGGGAAGTACAGCGATGTGACGGCATCAGTGCTGGTCTCGCTCTCCCCTGCCTGGCAGCACGGCACAGTCCTCCCAAGCAAAGACCAGGCCGTTCCAGCTCCCCATCTGCCCAGCAGGCCTCCCAAATGGCAAAGGGGGTTCCCAGGATGAGCGACCCTTTCCTTTTTCACAGCTCCCCCCCAGGGGTGCAGATTCCATCCTGCTCTTTATTTTTCCCTGTCCTACCCAGTTACATGGGGATCTTTCTTGCAGCTTTGGTTGTGAAGGATCTTCTGCCAGCTTTCAGCTAGTTTTTCTGTGAGAATTGTTCCATGCGTACATATATTTTTGATGTGTTTGTTGGGAGATGAACTCCTCTTTTTCCTCTGGTGTCTTGACCTCCCTCCCCTAGTCAGTCATCTTATCACGATCCAGCTCAGAGATTCTCATCAAAATGCATTTATGTTCTCTGACCTCACAGCAAGCACAGCCAGCAGAGGCCAGACCCAGGTACAGCCTGCTGGTCAAGCAGGGTCCCTAAAGTCACAGAGCTGGGGTGGTTGGAGGGGCCCATGGACTTCTGACACTTTCAGGGATTTCTTCTGATGAGCCTGACACAGCACCAACCTTGTAGATGGAGTGACAATGTGGAGGAGGGGCCCACGGGCCCCAGATATCTGCCCCCCACCCTGGAGGAGTGTTCACACCCCACTCCTCCTCCAGGCCTGGGCATCCCAGGAAAAAGATGAGAAATAGTACAGCTCCTCCTCTGCACCTCACATCCCAATAAAATATTTATTATTTCAAGAAATAAATCTTTAAAAAAAGAGAGAGAGACAAGAGTATGTCTATTGCTTTCCCCCGACAGGTCAGGTCCTTGGTGACTCCTCAGTTTCTGTGGCTGCAGGGACCGCCCAGGCTGGGAGGGCTCTCTGATGGGAGGCGTCCACCCTCAGGCCCACAGCGGGGCTAGTCCCCCATCTCTGGACTTAGGGTCCTGCGGCTGCCTCCCTGAAAGGGTGGAGGGGCAGGCCTAGGTGGGCGGGGCAGGTTGCCAGAAAGGGAGTGGGGTTAAAAACCAACTGGGGTGGGGTGGCAGTGTTTCTGAAGTCCTGGTCTTTTTCCTCAAGCAGGGCTCAGGGTGAAGGGGAAGGCATGCCACACAAAGATGGATGGACAGCTGGATCCAGAGAAGGTCTGACGCTGGAGGAAGCTGGAGGTAGGGATGCGGATGCAGCATTGATGGGGTGGGAGGGCACACGGGGGTAGCAGGCCTGGGGAGGCAGGAAATAGGCCAGGTGTGCTGTGGGGCTGCAGGTCCATCCCAAGCCTATGAAAAATGTTTGGGAGGTGGGGCGGGGCCTGAGGCTTTGGAAGCAAGTCCACAGTCTGGAGGTGCAGTCATGCTGGGGGAGGTTTCAGGAAATGCCCAAAGTGAAGAGAGTTGGAACAAGCAAGAGGCAGATAATTCAACCCAGGGTCCAAGTGGTCCCTGCAGCCTCTGACTGTACTCCCCAAGTGTGGAGGGGAAAGGGAATTCAGGAAAGCTAATAGCATAACCAGGGTCCCCCAGCCTGGCCTTCCCTCAGGCCCCCCCACCCTTTCTGCCCACATTGCAAACGGCTCCAGACGGACAAGGTTGACCCCTCACACATCACTGCCCACTCTGTGAACCGTTCAATGGGCCTTCGAGCAAGCATGGCTTCCTCTGTTGTATACCCAGAGGGCCCCTCCTGGGCCCAAGAAGGACAAGAGTCCTCTCTCCATCTGGTTCAGATCTGGTCTTGCACAGAGCAAGGGACCTCTGACCATCTGCTCCTGGGCCACTCAGCGGGACCCTTGCACCAACCCTCAGCTGCTTGGCCACTGTGCTGCCATGTGCTCCTGGGAGGAGAACGAGGAGTCTGCCTAGGGCGGGCACCAGGTGGTCGGCAGTCTTCCCGGTCCCTAGACCTACATATAGATCTGCTCTGCCCACATCCTGGTCAAGGAAGAAGGCTTCAGTTCGGGGGTGTCGAGGGGAGGGAGGGTCACTGGAGCTCAGAATCTGCTGGTGCTTTCTCCTGCGGTAGGGAGGGCCAGCCGGGTGGTCACCCTCACAGACAGTCCTGGCACAAGGCCACCTGGCCCTTGCGGAAGTCTCGGCAGGGGCAGAGTCGCCGATATTTCGTGCTGGAGCCAGCGCAGCTGAAGAGCAGAGGTTCCTTCTGCAGGAAGCACTCCTGGCCGGGCTGGGCAAAGGCTGGGTACAGGTGGTTCATCTCTGACTCAATACCGTCACAGGGCACCTGCAGCCTGGGTAGGCACCACCGGAGGTAGTCACTCAGTGGGCACTGCCCATTCCCTCCACCATGGCCCATCCATTCCAGACCCAGGGATGTTTCCAGGAGGTACCAGGAGAAACTGGGATGGGGTGGGCAGCTCCTGACAGTGGGCATGAGGGCAGGGCCACGGCTGATGCATCAGGAGGAATGGGGCAGTTTCTGCACCCTGGACCTAAAAGATGCCCAGACAGGCTGGGCAGGGGTCTGAGGCTTTGCCAAGGGTGTAGAGCTGCAGTGTGGATACCTGCCTGGAAAGTCCCTTTCAGATCCTTCCTCTCTGGAAAGCACTAGGTCCCCCTCACCCTTCCTGGCAGGCCAGGGGGCAAAGCGGTCAAGGGAGTGAGGGGCTACAGGTGAGATCAGTTGGGCCGGGTCAAGCAGGGGGCTCACTCACTTCTGGAAGGCGTCTTGGCTGTTGAGGAAAGGGAAGAAGGAGGGCTCGCAGATCAGCCCATGGTCCAGGCAGGCATCTGTGCAGGCCCTCCCTGCGGCGGCCAGCCAGGCCCGGAGGGAGTGCTCAGGGGGCCAGGCCCCCGGGACCAAGCTGGCATTGTGGGCCCATTCAAGGTGGGTGGCATTGGGAGCCAGGATGAAGGGGCTCTGCGGGGCTCGGGCCCCAGGTGGGGCAGGACCCGGGGCTGCACAGAAGTCCTGCGGGAGGAAAGAAGCAGTGTTAGGAGGAAAAAATGGGGCCCCTCTCTCCCGCCGACTCAACCTACTCCCTACTGCCCCCTCACTTGCTACCAAACTTTTAAACAGCTTTATAATAAAATGAAAAATAAGTCTTTGCGTTTCCATGCTATGATATGGAGGCTGGGATGCTAGAGCTGGGAGTCCAGGAGAGGGGCGCTCCAGGCCTGGTCTCCGAGCAGTACTGCCGGCCGCCCGACAGTCCATCTCCACCCTTCGCAGGGAAGGAAACAGACTGGGGAAAGGCCTGAGGGGTTGAAGCATGCTGTACCCCGGGCAGAGGTGGGTCCTCAGACTCTGGAGCCGTCCCAGAGTGGGGGACCCACACACCTGGCGCTGGATGTAGGCGTGGATCCGCTCCAGCATCCCCTCACACGTGTACTCGTAGGGCAGGTAGGGGTCCACCTGTGGGAGACAGGCCGACACACGGGTCAGGAGGAACCGTGGGCCTCCCCAGACTGGCCGCTCTGGGAGCAGAGATCTGGGGGCTCAGGCATCCTGCACCCGGTGAGTCGACCGCCCCATCCACTCCGACACCCTGCTCCCCAGCGCACCCCACAGTGGCCCCCAGGGGCTCAGAACAGCTCGTCTCTCCTCGGCTCCTTTCCAGCTACACCGAGTTCCTCCTCTTTCCCTAAAGCTCATTGTTCCGTATCCACTTGGGCTGTGATGTCTGCTCTTTCCAGCCAACCCCTGGATTCAGCCTCCCCTTCCCAGGTGGCTCGGTGGTAAAGAATCCACTGGCAGGAGATAGGAGTTTGATCCCCGGGTCAGGAAGTTCACCTGGAGGAGGAAAGGGCAACCTACTCTAGTATTCTTTGCTTCCCTGGTAGCTCAGCTCAGCTGGTATAGAATCCGCCTGCAATGCAGGAGACCCCGGTTTGATTCCTGGGTTGGAAAGTTCCCCTGGAGAAGGGATAGGCTACCCACTCCAGTATTCTTGGCCTTCCCTGGTGACCCAGTTAGTAAAGAATCTGCCCGCAATGAGGGAGACCTGGGTTCAATCCCTGGATTGGGAAGATCCCCTGAAGGAGGGCATGGCAACCCACTCCAATATTCTTGCCTGGAGAATCCCATGGACAGAGGAGCCTGGTAGGCTATAGTCCATGGGGTCACCAAGAATTGGACACACAGTGACTAAGCACAGCACAGCTTAGATGTCACCTCCTCCAGGAAGCAGACTCAGAGTACCACCTCCTGTTTAACTCCTGTTAAAAGACCACTTTCCTTGGCCCCCACCTCAGACTTCCCCAGTGTGGAACTAGAGCCTGTGTCATCATTTCTGATGTGTCCCTTGTCTCCCTCAGGTTAGGAGTCCCATGTGCTCTGGGAGCATGACTTGTTCACCACTGAATCCCTGATGCCTCACCCACTGCCTGGTACACAGTCATCACTGGGGAAGTAGTCATAGAATGAAAAAGCATCCCGGCTCTGCCTGTGTCCTGCCCAAGATGCGGAAGGTTCACGCAAAGGAACCCAGGGCATCTCTCAGCCTGATGGAATGAGATCACATTTGTGAAGCGTCCCCCCCAGACTAGGCACCTGGGAGTTCCATGAACTAGGTGCCCCAAATGGAGGCCACATACTGTTCGTCTAAATATCAGAGCTACAGAGCAGCGCACGCTGGGGCTGATGGGAGCAGATGGATTAGGCAGCTGGGGCCCGAGAAGTAAAAGGAAGAGAGAGAGGAAGTGATGAGGGATCTGTCTCCTGGGAGTGGGGACCGCATCTCTCCTCCACTCTTCTTGTCTGGCCACCCCTGCCCTGTTCACACCAACCCCCCGGTGGCCCAGCACACAGCCAGCTTGGAGGAAAGATCGGCCAGGTGGGCAGGAGGCAAGATAAGACTGACATGGGAGATAGTCCATCTCAGACTCTGAGAAAGATCTGTTTTAGCCTTCAACAGCCCTGCCCCACTCGCCACGTGTGTGTGTGTTGGCACCACACGCAGCCAGTTAATGTCGTTTTCCAGCCAGCAGAGCCAGAAATCAGGTAGTTTCAGCCCTGGCAGTGAAATCTTGCAGGTCTGCTCAAGGCCACACTCCCCCGGCACCCGCCCTTCCTCCTCATCAGAGGTAGGTGGACTCAGAGCCCAATCCTGCCTCCTGGAGACCCTACCTAGAGGGGCTGCAGGCCCGTCCTGAGCCCTCTGACCAAGGGGACATGCCCGACATCAAGCTGAGGAGGGTCTTAGGGAAGGGGCAGCTGCCACCAGGACCGAGTCTCCGGACAAGACCCCTCCCATCTGACCTAGCCCCAGTCCTCACCTGACCGCACTGGGAGCAGATGTCCTTAATCTGGGGGCAGTTCCAGGGCCCCAGCGAATTTCCTGGGTTCACCCCCAGCCACTGCTTCACAGCCCATCAATCAGCACAGCTTTTCAGCCCTGAGCTCTGCACGCGGTCAGTCCCAGCCTGAGCTGCTGGCCGCCAGCTGCTGCTCTAGCAGTTCCCTGAGTCACCTCGGGTACAAGGCTTCAAGTTTTGGTTATAAATAAACCCCCTGGAGAAGAGACTTCCTCTCCAAATGTCACTGCCTGCTCTAGCACCAGCCACCGAGTTATCCCCCTCGTGGTTTGAAGCCGCCACCCCCTCATGTGAACGGAGTTCAGAGCAGCCACGTCCCACCTGCCGAGAATCTCCCACTGGACGAGCCAGCCCGCCTGGAAATTACCCCCATTAGGTCTAATTACAGGTGTGCACAGTGATCCGTCTCACAGAATGGCAGCTGCTGGTCCTGCTGGAATTACCGGCCTGTGATAATGAGAGTGGCGGGCGGGAGAAAGCAGGCATCCCTCCCCCCACCTCCCTTACCCTCCTCTCCCCACCCCCACCACGAATGGCCTCACCCTGGACAGAGAGATGCTTGAAGGGCAAACCCACCGAGGCTGAGAGACCCGGAAAGAGCCCCCACCTGGAGCCTCCTCGCTGCCTGTTGGGGGTGGTGGTGGCAGGCAAAGGGTGGGGGCCGCCGGGCTGCTGCCTTAGGTCCCTCTCGGCCCCTCCACCTCCCTCTCCCTGCAAAAGGCCCCACGACTCGCCGAAGAAGCTGTGTCCCCTGATGGCAGCCCTCGTTCGCTCTCTGAGAGCCTGCCAGCTCTCTCAGTTTCCTAAACTAGGATGATCAGATTTACCCAGGGGGCTTGTTTAGAATGCAGACTCCAGTCCAAGTTCGATGCATGAAACAGGGCACTCAAAGCCGGTGCTCTGGGACAACCCAGAGGGATGGGATGGGGAGGGAGGGAGGAGGGAGGGTTCGGGACAGGGGGAACACGTGTACACTGTGGCTGATTCATGTCAGTGTATGGCAAAAACCACCACAATATTGTAAAGTAATTAGCCTCCAATTAAAAAAATTAATTAAAAAAAGTAAAATGCAGACTCCAAGCCACACCAATCCTTTGAAATCAGAAGCCGGGGATGAGCCCAAGAGTCTGCATTTTAAACACCTTCCAGGAGACAGGTTAACTGGGAGGTGGGGTAGGAGTGGGGTTGGTTAAAGGCAGAGGGGCCAAGGGCCAAGGTTTGTAGTCCAGCTGCAAAAGTCAGCCTAGTTAATCTGCAATACCTTCCTTCCTGGACCCTTATGTTCTTGTGATTTTTAATTAACTAATTAACACAATTAAACAGATGTTCATGTCTTTAAAAAGTCAAGAGAAAACAAGGCAAAGGAAGTTTTCCTCTGACCCCAGATGCCCAGACCCTTCCCGGGGGCAGCCACGTTCTCAGTTTCTTGTGTGTTCAACCAGAAATAACGTGTGTATCGATGAACCGGCTCACAGGCACAGACCACCCCTGCCCTCGCCATTTTAGGCCTGCAGCTGGGAACCCCATCTCCACAGTGCTGGGATCTCACTCACGGAGTTTCTCTCAGGGGAGGGATCCTGGAGGTGGGACCAGACCTGGGCCTGGGGGTGGACAAAAGCCTCCAGAGGTCCCCCCTCACCCTGCCTCTGCCCCCACCTCTACATGGGGGTGGTTAGAGGGGTGGTCAGAGGGAACGGGAAGAGGGTTGGGGGTTTCCTCCAGAATCGCATCCCACAGCACCCTCCCCCATACCTTCCATGGAGGTGCCTGTTCAGCCCAGCGTTGAGAGCTGACCCCCTCCCCCGCCCCCACCCATCCAGCGATGGATGGAGCTGGGGGAGGAACTACTCGGTTTCCTCATTTCTCAGGCAGGACAACTCGGGATCTAAGTACCCCACCTCTCAGAGGTTCCCGCTAGCATTGAGCACCATCAGCCTGCAGGGGTAACCTTCTCCATAACACACCGTGACTGTCTCTCTAGAACCTTCCTTTTTGGGATTACCCCCCAAACAAACTACTTGTAGTCAAATCCCTGCCTGGGGTCAGCTCCTGGAAGGACCCAGTCTCAGTCTGTGACCTCGAGGAACTCCCAACAGAGGAGGATTTGCTTAAGTGGATGCTTCAGAAGGGGGCAGAGGCTCTCCCCGCACCACTGATGGAGGATCCCGGGGTTCAGCCACTTCGCAGGTCAACCTGGCCATGTCCCCTATACCTAGAGGGGTACCTAGGCTATAACACGGCAGCTTCTTTGACACTTTCTCTAAAGAAACAATCACACCAACTCAGGAGGGAAGGACGAGGGTGTAGTGGGTAGAGGCAGGGAGTGGGTGGGGGAGGCAGGGACTCTCTGGGGCCATTCGCTGAGAGGGCAGGCTCAGTGGGGAGAGGGCTGAGGGGGAGGGACTGACCCATGGAATGCAGGAGGGTGTTAAAAAATCGCCAACCTGGCAGTCCAATGGTTAGGACATGGGGCTCAATTCTTGTCTAGGGAACTAAGACCCCACAAGCCACATGGTGTGGCCCCCCCACCAAAAAAAAAGAAGAAAACCCTGCAAACCTGCCTATGGTCAGGACAACCAGGCAGAACTCTGGACCCAGAGCTAAGCATTTAAGACCGCAGGGGAATCTATGCCTGCTGGCCTCTGCCCCAAGCCCAGGAGGACGCCCAGCTCCCCGGGGAGCTGGGCGTCCTCCTGGGCATGGCTCTCCCTTGTAGAGGCCCTGCCCCACACGCTCTCTGACTCTGCCACAAGCCCATCCTGAGCTGCACATCCCCCAGGGAGGGCACACTCAACGAACGAACAGCGTGGTAGTGGGCAGGGAAGAGGACCTGGCAGGAGTGGTTATTTTGGCTCAGCCTGGGGTCTGAGCTACTGCAGGAAGTGGGTGCAGAGGGACTGCAGCAAGCAGAAACCCCCCCACACACCCTGTTCACACAATCTGACCTCTTCTCTATACAAAGGGACCGTGAGAGCACACAGGGAGCTTTCAGATGCCAAAGGTGCCAGTAGAGGAGGTGGGCTGCACAAGCCCCTCCCTGCCCCCTGCCATACACAAGTGCGCCCCCCACACACCAACACTTACTTGCTGGAGGAAACACAAATGCTCCACCCACTTGCGACCCAAAGGTGGCACTACCAACACCACCACAGATCTGGTTTGAAAGGCAGGGCTTCAGCCCCACCCAACCTGCTGAATCTGAACCTGTGCTTCAACAAGATCCCAGGTGATCTGTGTGCACTGAGACGCGCTGCCCAAGACCACAGAGACACCAAGAGTCCAAAGAACCTTCACGCATTCATCCTGGAGACCACCCTTCACCTAACTTGTGCTAACAGGACCTGGCCTCCAAAGACATTCAGCAAGTGATTCTGGACCCAGGGCTGCCATGTAAGGTTGTGCAGGCTGCCCACTGCACAAAAGCATATTTCCGCCTCCACTTCCTCAACAAACATGCACACATCCAAGGTGGTGAGTGGGGCGTCTGCACAAATTTGCCAATCCAGGCCTGTGAGTCTGAATTCACCCAGAGGAGCATCTTTTTCCAATTATACCAAAGACCCAAAGTATAGGATACTGGCGGTCCTGACTGGATCCGAGCCTCACCTGGGTGGTCATGATGGCCTGGATGGCTGCTTCAAACTCCTCTGAGTTGTTGTAGTCGACAGTCCACACGTGGGGCTTGCCTATGAAGTTCTCTGCATAGGGATGCTGGGAGAACACCTAACCAGGGCACAGAGACAGGCGGCTTCTCCCTGTGCTGCCAAGCTGGGCTGGGCAAAGGGGAGGTGCCCCCACCCATCTGGGCCATCTCTCCCTTCACCCCAGACTTCAGTCTTCCCCATCCAGGAACTTTGGGGTCCCACCTCAGAGCCCCTGGATGTGGGTTCAGGCCCTTCCCACTCACCTCTCTGGAGGTGGGCTTGCCCCGGAAGAACTCATGGTTGAGGGAGCTATGGGGCGGGCTGAAGCGGGACTGCAGGAAGACACAGCCGTTGGCGATGGCCTCCAGGGGGGCGGGGCCCTCGTAGGGAAAGCCGAACCCTATGAAGAGCTGCAGAACCAAGGGGGCATGATGATCAGGGAAGGTTGGGTATCACAGCCCAGGAGCCCAGGGAAGTTGGGGGTGAGGTTGGTCAGGACATTCACAGGAGGCAACTGGGGCAGTAGAGAGCCCAGGCCAACTGTGTGCCTCGGCCATTGTGAAATGAGGAGGTCTAATTAGGTAACATCAACGGCCTCTTCCTGCTCCAAAGACTATGATTTGGAGAGGAAAAGAGAAGAACAAGGGTTCGCAAGCTTACAAGGCTTCAGGCCACTCCTAAAGTTGACCTCAATGGACCTTTACTCACTCACCCAAAAGGCATTCATTCAGCACCTGACTTGCACTAGGAGGAGTGCTCATAGGGCTGGCCCCTGGAAGATGATATACGTGATTCTGAACCTGGGGTTACCATGTAAGGTTATTCAGGTTGCTCACTGCACAAAGGTATCCTCTTTCCACCCCAACACATACATCCCACACATACCCAAGATGCCTAAGGAAAGGAGCCATGGTCAGATTAGGAAAGGGCCTAGCCGCTGGAAAGAGACCCTCCAGGTTCAGCTGACACTTCAGGGCCCAACAGCAGGATCATGCTCCAAGGACACAATTCAGGGACTTTCAGAAGCAGTCAGCAGCCCAGTGGAACCCCAGCCTGACTGCTCCTCCTCCCTTTGCCCCTGGCCTGTCTTTCTACCCCCTCAGTGGCTCTGAAATCCATGCCTGACCCAGAAATCGGCTGGACTGGTGTTAAGGGGCAGCAGGTGGGAAACCCAACTTTCTCCCATCACTGAACCCCATCCAGCTCCCTTTCCCTGACGGGTATCCCTATCTCTAATCCTGTCTCCAACCAGCACCTAGGAGGCCTGGATACGAGGTTCAGGGCAGCAGAGTGTGCTGGGCCATGTCCACACGTAGAAGGGGGCATGAGTGACAGTGGCAGATGTGGCCAGCATGTACGGGCAGCCTCCTGGGCGTCTACGGCCGGGCTGGGGTGAGGATGGAGGAAGGGGTGGGGCTCACTTTGGCCTTGCGCAGCAGCTGCTGGAACTCAGACTGCGGCAAGAGACCATGGTTCTTCACAAAGGCTGGGACTTCGGGGGGCCGCTGGCTCTCGTAGTACACGGTGCCGTGGATCTCCATGTACTTGTTCAGAATGCTCAGGAACTTCTCCTTCCCCTGGAAGAGGAGGAGGAGGAGATAGGGGCCTTGCTCTGACCATAGACGGCAGAGTCCACTGAAGAGACATCACTCGTTGGGAAGTCAGAAAACATGGGCCCAGTCTCAGGTCGGTCCCTAACCAGCTGTGTACCTTGAAGATGCCCCCTCTCCTCTCTGGACCTCAATTTCTTTATCTGTGAGTTGCAGAGGTTGGACTAGACCAGGGGCCTGTCTGTCCTGTTTAGCCATGGACCTGTTGTCTTCCAAATGTCTCCCTTAGAAACCAACATCCAATTGCATCCAAAAGTTTGTATAGTCAAAGCTATGGCTTTTCCAGGAGTCACGTATGGATGTGAGAGTTGGACCATAAAGAAGGCTAAGCACCAGAGAACTGATGCTTTTGAATTGTAGTGCTAGAGAAGACTCTTGAGATTCCTAGGACAGCAAGGAGATCAAACCAGTCAATCCAAAAGGAAATCAACCGTGAATATTCACTGGAAGGACTGATGCTGAAGCTGAAGCTGCAATACTTTGGCCACCTGATGAGAAGAGCCGATGCACTGGAAAAGACATTGATGCTGGGAAAGACTGAGGGCAGGAGGAGAAGGGGGCAACAGAGGGTGAGATGGTTGGATGGCATCGTTGACTCAATGGACATGAGTTTGAGCAGGAGACGGTAAAGACGGGGAGCCTGGCATGCTGCAGTTCATGGGGTCACAAAGAGTCAGACACACTTAATGACTGAACAACAGATGGAGCTACTTGGCCTCCTCTGGCCCCTGATGACCTCTGAGGATCTCTGCAGAGGTGTGCGGCATAGGTGAGTAGATCACACCTCAGGTCCTGGGCGCGCATCTGACCCTATAGCCTGGGCCCTGAGCTGGGAGCTGCGGTCAGTGTAGGACCTCAGTAGGAATAAGCATGGGATCGGCTGCTGGGTTCTATTTTTTAGAATTTTTTGAGGCTCGCAGAAGAAAGGAAGGGATAAGTTGAGGGAAAAGTAGCTACAAGATCATGGATCAGGGTGAGGCTTGGAGCTCTTTTAAGGGAATGTTGGTTCCCAGCAGATCAATAGGTCAGAGAAAAAGAACCCATGGTTCCCATGTCCTACCAGCCAGCACGAAGTCAGACCACCAGAAGCTCCAGCCCAGGTTTAGTTTATAAACACACAGCTCTTGAAGAACGTTATCAACAGATATTAAAATAATGAACAATTCACATTTTGAAACTCAAAATGCATAAATTTTTCGCAAGGAGGCCTTCCACACTGGGTAATGCAGATCAGCCCTGTCTCTGAGAATGACCAGGAAAGATGGGGAAAACATCTATGATGGCCCTGAAAATCTAACAAAGAATGAAAAATTACGAGGCCAAGACCTGGGAGAAAGAGGAAAAGAGATTGTTGAGGCCAGTGTTGGGTTTGGTTTTCTTCCTGGGGGGCCCACCCACTGATTCCAAAGGCAGGATCTAGGCAGCTGAGCAGACCTGGGAGATGAAAGTCTAAGTTCAAGGGCTGCCAAAGAGAGGGAGCATTGATGGAAACTACACTTTGGGTTGAAATTCTGAGGAATTACATCTCGGGTGAAAGGGTGGACCAGAACTAGAACCACTCTTAACAGAGGCTGGATTCTTTAAAAATGGTCTCAATCCCTGTCACTGATTAAGGTGATCTAGAGGACTTCCCGGGCGGTCCACTGGTTAAGAACCCACTCTTCCAATGCAGGGGGTATAGGTTCAATCCTTGATTGGGGAACTAAGATCTCATATGCCATTAAGCATGGCCAAAAAAATTTTTCAAAAAATGGTGATCTAGGATTGCGCGGGCCTCAGTTCTCAGCCAAGAATAAAAGAAAATCCTCTCTGGAGGAAGAGAACATTATTCTTGACCTCAAATTATTTCTACGGTTTTTCATATGTACTTTCCAGAACCACCCCTAACTCAAAAAGAAAAAAAAATAAAAGGAACCAATGAAATCCCAATCAAAATCCCAGCAGGCATTTTTATAGAAATTGACAAGCTAATTCTAAAACCTTGGAAATGCAAGGACCTAGAACAGACAAAATAACTTTGAAAAAGAGGAAGAAAGTGGGCAGACTTATCTGATCTCAAGACTTACTATAAAGCTACAGTAATCAAGACTGTGATGCTGGCATTGTTAGACAGATAGATCAATAGGACAGAATAAAGAGTCCAGAAATAGAGCCTCACATGCGGGGTCGATTGATTTCTGACAAAGACGCAGAGACATTTCAGTGGAGGAAGGGATAGTCTTTTCAACAAATGGTCACGGATCACTCGATATCCATATGCAAAAAAAAAAAAGGAAAGGAAAGGGGAAGAAAATACAAATTTAAAAAAAATTTTTTTTAAAAAGGAAAGGGGAAAAAGTACTTCAATCCATACTTCATATCATATATAAAAGTTAATTCAAAATGGATCACAAGGACTTCCCTGGTGGTCCAGTGGTTAAGACTGAATTCTAATGCAGGGAGTGGGGTTCAATTCCTGGTCAGGGAATTAACATCCGACAAGCTGTGCGGCTTGGCCAAATTTTTTTAAAAAAAGGAGAGACACTGGGGCAAAAACAATATTTAAAGAAATGGTAGCTGAGAATTTTCTAAAATTAGTGAAAGTTCAAACTACAGAGCCAAGAAGATCTACAAACTCCATGTAGGATAAAAAACAAAACAAACACCGACAAAAACCACTGAGTGGTTTTAGTGGTTTTATTTTAGTGAAACTACTGAAAACCAAGTAAATAGAAGCCTCAAAAGCAGGCAAAGGAAAACACACACACACACAGATTACCTTTAAAGGAACAATAAGACCCACACTGACTTGTCAGCAGAAATGATAGAGGGCAGAGGACAAGCTAGAATCTGTTCATGATGAACATAACCACTAAGATGTTTTTAGAAAAATCAAAAACAGGGCAAACCCAGACTAGGGTGTTTCCTTCTAGAGAAGGACAATGATTCTAAATGGAATCTCAGTGACGTAGGAAGGAACACAAATCAATAAAAAGGATAGATATGGGTAAATGTAAATAAACACTGACTTTATAAAACAATGAAATACTAATATATTGTGTGGTATAAAATATTTGGACAGTATTAGAATACCATAAGAGCATATCAGTGGGAGAGAATAGAAATAAAACATTTAAAGATTCTTTTACAACCCATAAAAGCTTTAAAGTATTGACTTATATTAGGCTTTGATAAGTCAACGATGTATGTTATAACCTTTATGGTACCCTAAAGAATACAAAAACATTAAGAAAATCAGAGCCGAAAGAATATGAGAAAGAACATAATTAGCTAAAGGAAGGTGGATTTCAAAAAATAAATGAATGTAAAAGAAGATAAAGAAGTGAGGGGGGAAAACATGGGACAGCTGAGAAAAAGACTAAAAGGACTTCTCTGGTGGTTCGGTGGTTAAGAATCTGCCTGCCAAAGCAGGAGACACGGGTTCGATCCCTGGTCCGGGAAAAGTCCACATGACCCAGGGCACCAAGCCTGCCTGCTGCAACCAGAGAAAGCCCTTGCGAAGGAAGAAAGACACAGCCAAAAATAAATAAATACATACATAAATTTTTTTATGTAACGTGTGAAGAAAGCCACATTACATAAGCCCCTGTTCAACTTCCTGACCCCATTACCAGAGCGCTGTTGTTAACAGTTTGTCGTGTGCCTTCCTCAGCTCTTTTATGCACGGTAAGCAGCTGCATATTTTCTCTAAACCCCACACATACATG
Source organism: Antilocapra americana (assembly GCA_007570785.1). Lineage (NCBI taxonomy): Eukaryota > Metazoa > Chordata > Mammalia > Artiodactyla > Antilocapridae > Antilocapra > Antilocapra americana. Next base: position 1,785,845 of record ML664177.1, on the reverse strand, counting down.
CACAGATGGGTTCATGTCACACGCACTGTTCACCAACTTTTTTTCACCTAACCATATACACACACACATACATATGTGAGTCTGTATGTGTGTAAATGTAAAGTTTTACAAAACAATAGTTACCCTTAGTACATATAAAGTCCTCTGATACCCTTTTATCCTATTGTTTCTAGGCTATCCTACTTCATTTAGAAAGGCTAATTAAGATGCAGAAAAAGACAAACTGTAGGACCTCACTCATCTCTTGAATTGAAAAGAGTCAATCTCATAGAAACAGTAGAATGGTGAGTGATGGGGATGGGGATGGGGGAAACGGGACCCTGGGGGTCAAAGCGGACAAACTTTCAGTTACAAGATGAATAAGTCCAGGGATTTAATGTCCAGCATGGTGACTGTAGTTACTCAAACTGTACTGTATACTTGAAATTTCCCCAGAGAGACAACCTTAAATGTTCTCACCACGCACACACGACGTATACAGGGTGACGGATGTGTTAATTAGCTTGATGGTGGCACTCATTCACGATGTATATGTACACCAAGCCATCATGTTGTACACCTTAAACACATACAATTTCTCTTTGTCAATTATACCTCAGTAAACCTAAGGAGGAAAAACAAAGCAAAAAAACAAAGCCGAGTTGCAGTTTGAAAAGCCGAGCTTAGGTTCCCCATGTGGCCCTTCTGACGTCTCGAATGACTCCTCCAGCAGCAAGGCTGGATTTTCCCTGCACCTGGATAGCAGACTTTTTCCCATCCTCTCACTCCTGGTCCCTGGGACAGTCTCTCATGATATAGCAGTATCTAAGCCTTAGCCCCCACCTCTGGGGACCCAGGAGAAGACAAACCTCCTCGACACAAAAGGCATCAAACTCTCGCCTTGATCCCGGCTGCTGCTCCCCTAAGGATGTGACAAGCACACCTTCTCCTTCCTCCTCTGCCTCTCTGCCACCTGGTCCCCTGAACTCTGGATGGCATTTGTCCCAGGATGCTGCTGTCATTCCTTTCTTCACCTGGCTGTCTCTGCCTGCCTTTGGTCACAAAGACCAGAGCAAAGATGTCTTTTTTTGGAAGCAGCTTCTTTGAGGTCTCTTGCTGTACAGTGTTGCTCCTGGCTATCCCAGAAGCTCCTGAGCCCGAGATAAAACCATCCTCTTCCCAGATCTCATGACCTCTCATTCTCTTAGGGCAATCTCTGAACAGTGTTCTCTGGTACAAACAGCCACTGTGTGTGCTCACTCCCTTGCCCAATACCCCAGGCATCCTGGCAGCCAGCTTGTCTGGCATCATATGAAAATGACCCCTTGCTTCTGTTCCCACACTGGGCACTGACATCTCAGCCAGGGCTTGGATCCTTAGTCTAGCCTCCAGAGCTTCTCCCTGCCACTGTCCAAAGCATCATAACTGAGAAGGCTATGTAGGGTTGGAGTTAAGAGTCCTGGCCCTGGAGTTAGATGTGGGTTCAAATCCCAGCCCCACCCACTTAACTAGTTTGTCACACTAACCTCATAGTTGATGGTCAAGTGAGAAAATATATGTGAGCACCTGGCAACAGTAAGCTCTGGCTGGATAAATATTAACCATGGCTGTGACCTCCAGACCACCTGACCTACCTCCTGAGAAATCTGTATGCAGGTCAAGAAGCAACAGTTAGAAATGGACATGGAACAACAGATTGGTTCCAAATTGGGAAAGGAGTACATCAAAGCTGTATATTGTCACCCTGGTTATTTAACTTATATGCAGAGTACATCATGAGAAACGTTGAGCTGGAAGAAGCACAAGCTGGAATCAAGATTGCCAGGAGAAATATCAATAACCTCAGATATGCAGATGACACCACTCTTACGGCAGAAAGCAAAGAACTAAAGAGCTTCTTGATGAAAGTGAAAGAGAAGAGTGAAAAAATTGGCTTAAAACTCAACATTCAGAAAACTAAGATCATGGCATCTGGTCCCATCACTTCATTGCAAATAGATGGAGAAACAGTGGAAACAGTGACAGACTTTATTTTGGGGGGCTCCAAAATCACTGCAGCCATGAAATGAAAAAATGCTTGCTTCTTGGAAGAAAAGTTATGACCAACCTAGGCAGCTTATTAAAAAGCAGAGACATTACTTTGCCAACAAAGGTCCATCGGGTCAAAGCTTTGGTTTATGCAGTAGTCATGTATGGATGTGAGAGTTGGACTATAGAGAAAGCGGAGCACTGAATAATTGATGCTTTTGAACTATTGTGTTGGAGAAGACTCTTGAGAGTCCCTTGGACTGCAAGGAGATCCAACCAGTCCATCCTCAAGGAAATCAGTCCTGAATATTCATTGGAAGGACTGAGGCTGAAGCTGAAACTCTAATACTTTAGCCACCTGATGCAAAGAACTGACTCCTTGGAAAAGACCCTGATGCTGGAAAAGATTGAAGGCAGGAGGAGAAAGGGACGACAGAGGATGAGATGGTTGGGTGGCATCACAGACTCAATGGACATGAGTTTGAGTAAGCTCTGGGAGTTGGTGAGGGACAGAGAGGCCTGGTGTGCTGCAGTCCATGGGATCACAAAGAGCTGGACATGACTGAGGGAACTGAATTGAACTGTGACCTCATAGGGTTGTCTTGGCACAGATCATGAGATGTCCCTTAATACCTCTTTCCTCCCCCTTCCTCAGTCACAGAACTCCAGGGCTAAGCTAGGCACATGGCTACAGCACATCTACTTCCAATGTCCCCTAACTCTGGCCGTGGCCACAGGACTGAGACCTAGCCACGGGGCCATATGGCACAGAACTGTGTGTATGTTCAGGAGATGTGCTAAACCTGGCCTTCCTCCTCCTCCCCCAAAACCCCCATCCCGCACCACCAGCTGAAGGGCAGATGTAATGACTGCACTGTTTGTGGTCACCTTAAACTACAAAGCAAGACCGCAGATGGAACTAAACATGGCAGTCAACCAGGGGTAAGAGCCCCAGGGGTCAGCCCAACACTGACAGCTCCAGAGCTTGTCAACAGGAAAGAGGACACACTTCCCTCTTGTCTCAGTCACGGTTAGTCAGGGCTTTTCTTCAACAGTCAACAGCCGGATCTAATCCATACAGGGTGAGAATCATTAACTAAGGTGGTCATGTGACAACTTGACACGGGGTATGGGAGCAGCCCGATGGTTCCCACGATGGGCATCCTTATCATTAACCTTTAACTTCATGTCACCTTTCTTAGGTCAACTGTCCATCCTAGGAACTGCCCTGTTCCACACCCAGCTGGACCCTGACCTCCAGGCCCCAGAAAGCCCATCTGAGACCCCGATGTCCCCATCACCCTCCTCCCACCTTGGTCTGGTCCATCCACAGGTGCTACCAAGCCCAGAAAGCCCAACTTGGGAGCATCCCCAGGGGAGACCCTGTGGAGAGCAGGGAGTGGCAGGAGGTGGAAGGAACATGTGGCAAACAGTCACCATACCTGGAGCTGCCTCGTTGCCAGGGGGACAGAAAGAAAAGAGAGAGAACAGGTCAGCGGCCAGGTGAGTGGTAACGCCCCACACAGACCGTGCTTCTTGGAGGGACTTTGTGCTAAAGCTGGGGCTCCAATCCCTAGTCCTCTCTTATTTCTCCCCTGCCTCCCACCCCCCAGAATCCCCACATGTAGCCTAAATCCCTTTGGTGGGTTAGAGTGTTTGTGGATCCATTGGAGCAAGGTAGAGGATGAAGCCCTTTGAATTTGTTGCAAAGAGTGGGGCCAGGGAGGAGAGTGAGGCAGGAGTCCCAGGGCGGTATTTCCAATGGCAGTTCTTTTTTGACCATTAGTGGGGGCCGTTTCCACAGTCCAGGGCTGGGGGGTGGAAACTTCCTGGGGGCCGGGGGCCTGCGGGTCTCACCTTCCAGATACTCGCCTCCTTGCCGTACACCACTGCCATGTTGCTGGCCTTGCCGTCTTTGATGAGCTGCTTCTCTGTCTCGTTGAGCTCCTCGGACACGAAGCCCATGAAGGAGTTGTCCGGGGTGTGAGCTGAAGCCAGACCATGAGGTCAGGAAGGGGGCATGCCCTGATCTACCCAGACTGGCCCCATCAGAGGGACACCTGTTTGGCGGGGAAGCGGAAGGGTGCTAGGAGGTAAGGGGTGCGGTTTTGGTTGGGCGGTGGGGAGAGCATCCATTCATCAGGGCCCCGGCCCCCTTCCACGACATCTCTCACCGCCTCGCCACTCTCTGCATGCAGATCTGCGCTCACAGGGCCCTGCTGAGAGGTCTTTCCTGACCCCAGCCCCTCTCCGTCTCCTTTCCCTGCTTTATCTTTTGCCCAGAACTCACTGATCAGACACGACCGTAGGTAGTGATTTGTTCGTGTGTTACTGTCAGAACCTAAGAGGGCGGGAGCTGTCTGTGTCCCCGGGCCCTGGGAGCGCCCGGCCCGGCTGGTTCCCGCATGCGCGGACCCACCTAAGCGTTCGCACCTGGGAGCTTCTGCCCCTGCCCTTCGCTTAAACGGCAGCCGCCTTTTTCTACGATGAGAAAATCGTGCTCGCTTCAGGGCCCCACTGGCACATCACCTCCTCTCCTCCCAGGAGCCTCTGGGGTCTGAGTGCCCTCCCTTTGGGGGCCTGTCGGCCGTGCTTAGGTCTCCCGCAAAGCGAGGATTCGCACCCCAACTTGCTTCCAGAACTGAGAGGGGCAGGATGTGCGTTTCAGCTGCGGCTCCAGTTCCTCGGTCACGCTCCGGGCATGTCACTGATTAGCTCTGTCTGCCGCGGGCGGCTAAAGGAGTGGACACAGGTGCCATCCATCTGCAAGGACCCGGGTCTCCCCCTTCCATGCAAAGGACCTCGAGCAGAATGCCTATGGAACCCAACTACATCTACTCTACCGTCCTGGTGGGAGAGGGTGCATGTGTTAAATAGGCTGGCAGCAGCCAAAGGGCCTTGATTTCCCATAACAACCCTGAGGCCAAACACCCCATTTCTTCATTTCAGATGCATGTTTTTCACATTTCAGCACTTCTGTAATTGGGATATACCTTTTTTTTTCTTTTGGCCGTGCCACCCAGCGTGTGGGATCTTGGTTTTCCTACCAGGGATTGAAGCCGTGCACCCTGCAGTGGAAGGTCTTAACCACTGGTCTGCCAGGGTAGTCCTGGGATTTATACTTTAATCAAATGTGAGGTTTAACATAGTATGTCTACCCAACCCCCTCAATACCGACAAAATTAATAATCAATATCTGGTGCTTCTTAGAAGAGGTGGTGGTTTTCTATCCAGAAACCTCATGGATTTTTGAGTGTGAAAATCTGACCATTGTAAGGATGAGTCTTTGCTGGCTGCAAAACAAAATGATCTTCCCTCTGGGCTTCCCTGGCGGCTCAGCTGGTAAAGAATCCACCTGCAATGCAGGAGACCCTGGTTTGTTTCCTAGGTCGGGAAGATCCCCTGGAGAAAGGATAGGCTATCCACTCCAATATTCTTGGGCTTCCCTGGTGGCTCAGATGGTAAAAAAAAAAAAAAACCTACCTACAATGCGGGAGACCTGGGTTCGATCCCTGGGTTAGGGAAGATTCCCTGGAAGAGGGTATGGCAACTCACTCCAGTATTCTTGCCTGGAGAATCCCCATGGACTGTAGCCTGCCAGGCTCCGTTGCCCATGGGGTCGCAAAGAGTCAGGCACGACTGAGCAACTAAGTACACACTAGAGTTTTAGAGGCTTAGGGGTGGCGGTGGGGGTGGATAGGGAGGGGCTGGAGGCCAGGAGTTGTTTCTGTGATGCTCAGAGCTCAGGAAGCTCTCCTGTCTCAGGAGGCTCTGCCCAGGCCGGGGAGAAGCACCAGGAGGACAGACAGACTCTTCTCCCTGACTCAATTTGCCTACCCAGCCCTCACCCTCACCTCTGTACCTACTCTCTGGCTCCAGCTGGGGCTGCAACCAGGCCTCCCTCTTGCTCACCATTTTCTCCCATTTTTAAGAAAATCTCATTCCGCCAACTCCATGAGAAGTGACAGGTTTAGAAAAATTAGCTAAACTAGTAGACATGGGACAGGGAATTATTGCAACCAATTAAAATAACAGGAATCATGAAAAAGAGCTCCTGGGGGCAGGGCAAGGTGGGGAGAGGCAGCCAGCCTCCCAGTTGCTTGTTGGGTAAATCAGCCAGCTAGATATGGAAAGAGATCTGCTCATGAATTCTTTCCTGAACTTAGGATATCATTAAGACAGGCAAGTTTGTGTTTCGTTCTCTCTTTCTTTAATTTATTCAATCAATTAACATTTTCTGAAGACCTCAATAGGCTCCAGGGAAATAAAGCTAAATCAGTCAGTGGCACCTTTTTGAGTGTTTCCTAATCTATCAGTGGAAATAAATGTATAAGCAAATAACTCGTATTTCAATATATGCTTTAACAGAATTAGGTTTAAGACTTATAAACACATTCTGCCTGGAACAGATAAGGTGATTAGTGAAAGTGCTGGTAAAAAGAAGAGACATCTGACATGGGGTTTTGGAGGATGAGCAGGAGTTTGCCCTGGTTGGGGAACTAAGATCCCACAAGCAAAGCACAAGCCAAATGGCACGACAACAACAACGAAAGTCTTCATGATATTCCCTAGCTCAGGAACCTACAGTGACTCTCAGATTACCATATCCAATATAAACTTAGGAATCTTTGCTAAAGATTCCCACCCCTCTGCTCCCAGATCACATGTTTTTCCTCTCTGCTGTCACATATGCTATTTCTGTAGTCCAGAACATCACCACCACTACCCACGCACCCCACTCCAACCTCTCGTCTGGGAGCACATTGCCACCTGATGACCTGTTAGGACAGTCACTCTTCTCATGGAAAAGTCATGTGCAACCCTGCGATGGGCCCTGGGGAGGGAGTATGGCATCCACAAAACCATGTGACTTCAGACAGGATATTCCACCTCTCTGGGCCTCAGTTTCCTCATCTGGGCTCCAAGGAAACTTTCCACCTTCCCAATCCAGCCATTGGTGGTGGTTTGGTCGCTCAGTCATGTCCGCCTCTTGTGACCTCATGGACTGCAGCCTGCCAGCCTCCTTCAACCATTTCCTAGGATTTCCTAGGCAAGAATACTGGAGTGGGTTGCCATTTCCTTCTCCAAATTAAGCTCATGTATTATTCAAAAATCTCATCTACCTCTAATGCAGCCTAGAACCTGAAGAGTAACATAAAAAAGTCACTAAACACCCCAGAAGAAGGGATGCAGTCACTTGATGGGCTGAGTAAGGATCAGCTACTTTACTTATAAGCAAATTCCTCGGGACTCTGCTTGGAACCAAAGTCACTCTTAACTTAGAGACAATCCTGATGAGGATGCTTGTCTGACTTGTCTGACGCCAATTAGATGTGCAAGATGCCGCGGGAGGCAGATAGCCTAACAACGATTAAAAGTGACAGCTGACATCCTCCCAACTAGGAGAAAAAGCGCCACATCACACAGCGACAGGACGAGGGGCCACTTGGCAGGGGACACGGCTCTGCACACCTCTGCCAGCCCCACAGGGCAGGCTTCACGCCAGAGAGATAGAGCGTTGACCCTGAGTTGTCAAGAAAAGGTTAAATTATTTTCAGCATGCTGCATGGAAGAGGGGAGGTCAGGGTGTACACATTTTAAAGTCTCATTAAAAAATCTCGAAAGCTCAGCTCAAATGGCCTCCCTTGCCTGAAGCGGCTCCAGCCCCCACCTACAGCCTGACTTCTCATCATCCCCAGCGTTGGAGCCTCCTGGAACACTTGCATTTCCAGAATCTTCTGTTCTTTCCGTGTCCACCTTCACTTCACCTTCCTCTGCTTAGAAAGCCTCGCTGTGCTGCCCCTCACCGCTCAATAGGTCTCCATCACTTTGGAATGTCTCTGGAAGGCCACAGAATCCTCTTTGGTCTGGAACCCTGTGCTCAGCTGCTCTCTGAGAGCAACCTGGGCTCCAGGAGGACAGAGGCTGCACCCTCCACGTGTTGAAAACGCCACCACGCTGCCCCACCCCCACCCCAGGCTGCCCTTCCCCCACACATACACCACCAGAGGCTTCCTTTGTGGTTCCCACCTTTGCTGAGAGGGGATCGAGGCTTTCTTAGCCAAGGCCGATGGCTGGATGCATCTCTCTCCGCACACAGACTCCGAAAGGAAGAAAGGAGAGGACGGAGTGGGACCTGCCTCCTCCCCACCCCTGGGGGAGGCCCCACCCATCCTGCCCCTCTCCATGTGGCGCCTGGACACTCACGGAACATGGTCATGAACTGCTTGGGGTTGAGGTTCCAGTAGCCCCAGTTGGTCCGGTAGCCATGCAGCGTGGCGTATTCTTCGTGGTTGTACGCAGGTTCGGTCCCAAAGGTGTCGATGACCCGAATACGGCACCTGCCCCCACCCCGCCCCGCGGGAACCCAGGTCACCAATCTCCCGGTGTCCCCCGGGCTAGGGTGGCCCCAGCCGTGGGCTCTGGAACCCGAAGGTGGCTGGTCAGGGTAGTGCGATGAGTGGTCAGGGCTTGGGCTCAGACGCTAGCTGGCTGTGTGACCACAGGCAAGTGCCTTAACCTCTCTGGGTCAGCTTTCCCATTGGTCAAGAGGGGATAACAAGTGCCAAGCCATCTCGGAGTCTTCCGTGAACCATGGACCACTCACTCAGAAACAGTTAGTTTTTATAGCTGCCCAAGGGAGCCTAGAAGGGGAGGCCCTTCCTGGAATGTGGTCCCCCCACCACAATTTGCACTTTCATGGGCAGGGAGTCCACAGCCCCTCTGCCCGGGAGCCTGACACCCCCAGGAAGTGCACGGACTCTCTGGACTGAGATGCAGAAGAGAAGGGCCCCAGGGAACCAGCTATTGCATGCCTCAAAGTCTCCTCTGCAAGAACGGCCACTGCAGGTGAGCCTCCCAGCCGGTGGGGGCTCTGTCCCACCCTGAGGCCAGAGCCCAGAACCTCTCCCTGCATCTCAGCCACCCTGGGAGTGGGCACCTAAAAAAAACCACTGAGTCTCAGACGCCCCTCCAAGGCACTCCCCCACCCAGAGTCCTTCCAGGTGATCCAGAAGTGTCCAGAGTGCTGAGTCAGCACTCCTCCCCACCCCAGAGAAGGGGCGGGGTTGGGAGGAGGAGGCCCCGGGTGCACGGAGAACACGCATTAATAATAAAAGCAATAACGCTGCCTGTCACTTTTTTTCCTAATAAAATCATGTGGGATAGTCAGTGAGGCTGGAGCATACGTAATAAATTGCAGGGCGCTCTGTGCTAAATTAAACCCCATATCCTGCTGGCTGCAGAGATGGAGCCATGGCACTGGCCTCCCACCCAAGAGGGGGCTGCTGGGTCCTCACACACCGGGATCATGCCCGGCCCTGTGCCACGTTCCCTCCGCCACTCCCTGCTGTTCCTCTACCCTCTCCAACGGGGTCAGTTCTGACCTCATCCCCACCACCCCCCAGCCTGCCCAGAGAGGCCTTGGAGTGCCTGGCTGTGGTTTATTAATTGTCCGAGTCACCCATAGCCAGGAGGCAGAGCTGTCTGGGAAGGAAGGTGGGGGGGAGGAGGTGAGCCTTTGCTCCACCCTGGATCCCGGGACAGTGCAACCCCCACCTCGAGGACCAGTGGGCAGTCACCACCCTCCCACTGCCCTCTCACCGGTACTTCTTGAAGGAGAGTCCCATGTGCTGCTTCATCTGCTGCAGGCCATGGTAGTCGGTATAGATGAGGTCGAACGGCAGGGGCATGGTGAGCGGGCAGTTCCCCCGGCCTGGCGGCACCCCTAAGTTACTGAGAGAAGAACCCTTCAGAGTCTGAGCCCTAAGAGGGACCCACAGACCCACTTTCCCATCCAGCCTTGTGTTTGGGGGATCTGGACCTTGCCCTGGTTCCTACAGCCCAGAATAAAACGGGGCAGGGGGGACATTGTAAAGGAAAGTGAGGTCAGTGCATGCATGAATCCTGGCAGCATCTTGAAGAGGAAGCCAACAGGGCCGCCCTGTACAGTTGCATAGGTTTTTCACTGCACAAGAGCCTCCAACGAGGGGCAAATGGGACTGAGATCCGGCCTGGGCTACATTGCCAAGTCTGCACCTGGCCTGGGCTACCTGCCAGAAGGAAGTGAACCTTCTGTTAATTTGCACAAACTTGATCCCCACAGAGCTGCGTCCACCCAGAGTGGGTGTGGACACTCACAAAGTGCCATGAACACCAGTCAAGGTCCTCAGCACACCTTCAGCATTTGTTTGGAGCTGAAGAGTTCCCAACCCCAAATCCCAGAAGATACAATCCTGCTCTGCTGGCTGGCTCCTGGCCACAGAGATGCCCAGCCCTGGCACACAGGGGGACCATGTCCGCTGGGTCACTTACTCGCACGTTTTCCTCTGGGACAGGACTGCCTCTGATGACCCAGTTCGGAGTCTCTGGGTCATCACACTGGAGCCTGAAGGACATGGTCTCCCTTCTCCCAGGTCCGCCTGCCTGGAGACAGGCTTAGAGGCCCCTGCCCGGCCCCCACAGTGCCAGCATGAACTTTGTCCTGCTCACCCCTGCCCACCCTCCAGGAACCTCTACTAAGTCTGCCTACACTCCCCCTACAAGGATGATGGGGTTTTTAAATCAGTGACTCAGTAAGTCTGTGCTGAGTGGCTGAGCCTGTCAGGGAGTAGTGTTTGCCCACAGGGAAGCCCTCCTTTTTTTGAGGGGGGGGGCCCAGCAACCTCTCACCTCCCCCTGATTCCTGCCTCCCTTGGATTCGTGGTCCAGATGCTGGAAGGCATCCATGAGACCTCCCTCCCAGTGAGTCCCTGCAGGGATCCACCTGGCAAAGGGGCCACGATTATCATCTGTTCCCTGGGTCCCATCTCGGGCTCCTTGAGACAATCCAAGCAGGCAGAAAAGCAGCACCTGGACGCCTCTGCACTCTCCTGCTCACACTCAGCAACACACCAACAGAGGCTCTGGATGCACCGTCCCCCAGAGCAAACTGCCCTAACGCAGCCTTTTCAGCAATGTTTATGACAACCTGATGACAAAGCCATGATGGAACGATGTCAAGGGGAGCTTTGGGAGACAGGGATCAAGGCATCAGGGTTGGCCTGTGCCAGCAGAGAAGGGCAGCAAGACGGGGTGGGGGGGGTGTCTCTGTACTGCTCCCCACCAGCCAGTGCACCCTAGCCTCACAGCTTCCCCACACTAGCACCCCAAGTGTAAGAACCTTAGCTGCTAAGTGGGGAGAGGCGAGTGAAAAAATCTTATAACCATTTTCTCCCCATTTTTCTTGTGTGTGTGTGTGTGAACATGCCATAGTTTATTCATTCAATGGAAAGGCATATGGATTGTTTTCTGGTTTTTGCTCCTGTTGCCCACTGTCAATATAAATGTCCTTATACATACACCTCCTGATGTAAATATACAAGAATTTTGGGGGGTATATAATCAGAAATAAAAATTCTGAAGCTCTCAAGTATTTATCTAAGAGTAATCGTTAAATTTAATAGATAGTGCTCAACTATTTTGCACAGTAGTTTCTTATCTTTAAACTTAAAACTGGCCAAGCTCCCCCACTCCCCACCCATCCCATCTCCAATGATCCCTCTATCCAACCAGATGGCCATAGGCAGGATTCTCAAAGCCAGGACTTCTAAGGCAGGGCCCGCCTCTTCAGCTTTTTTGTTGAACTACTCAGAAGGCAAAAAAGAAATACTTCAGCTTTTTTGTTGAAGTATGCAGAAAGCCTGGACCTCAGAGGTCTGGAGCTATCACAGGAAGCAGCTCCCATAACCTGGAGACTTCATGAAATATCTGGTGATATTTTTTAAGTGTCAAGCAGGTTTTATATTCTACCCTGTGGGATCCTGTTTTCTTTCAAGGATGGCCGTCTCTCGCACACACCCCCCAAACTCCTCCAGTCAGATGGAGCATCATTGTTGTCCTGGGTTATAGAAGCTCTGGGTCGAGGACAGACCCTAGTCCCCCTCCCCACTGCCTCCACTCAATTGAGAACCACACATAGAAAGACAAAGTGATGACGCCTCTTGCAGAAGTGAGGAAGGGGGTGGCTGCTCCTTCTCAAGGAATCTGGGTCTGGGAAAAATGAAGACAATTCTGAAAATATAAACCGTAGGTGGGTCTAGTTGCTGCTACCTGCACCAGTCACATGATTTCCCCACACTGCCTTTCTGGCTGGTTACCAGGCAACACGTTGTCCCTCTGTAGCTATGAGTGGTACCACAAAGTCAGGGAGGCTTCCTTTGGTTGACTCAACCCCTGGCCACACCTGGCCGCAGCCCAACCCCAGGGCTACAGGGAGGCCCGAGGAACAAGTCATGGTCCTCTCCCGGGAGGATGGCTCCACACTGCTGTTCTAGAACCTCTGCCATCATCTCCCGCACCTTTGTGGCTACCATTTTGAACACAGGCACCACTCTACGTGCTTTCAGCTCATTAACTCATCAATCCCTTTCCTCTGGACAGCTACCCTATGTGATCAGACCCATTCCTAACTTGCTCCCCTCTTTACAGATTAAGAAGCAGAGAGGTTAGTAATTTACCCAGGATCACAGAGCCAGGGAGGAGTAGAGCTGGGACTGGGGCCCAGGCAGTAGTCTCCAGCAGCCACACTCCCACCGGCCGAGCTCTCCTTTCTCCCCAGGCTCACTGGGCACCAGACAGTACAACGGTGCGTCACCAGTGCACAGTGACATCCCGAAATCGGAGCCGCAGGCTGCCAGCAGAGATCGGCCCCAGTCCCAGTTTTGTTGCTAATCTTGGAGGAATCATAGCCTCTAGGAATTTCATTTTTTTCATCAACAAAAGACAAAAAATGCCTACCTCATCAGGTTCCTGATAAGATCGAGTGAGGCAAGGAGAGCGAAAGTTCCACTGATTATCATGACCTCAGTCATCAGTTTCACCTTCTGAATTCCCAAGTTTGGAAATTTCTGACTCCCACCCCAACACACACACACCCCTCACCTAAGGCCCCAGTCGTGTTTCAGCTAGAATCTTGAAATCATTTCCTCTCTCTTCTGCCTCCCTCTAGTCTTGCCTGACTCTTTTATGGAGAGATGTTTCCACAGTGCCAACCTGGTCAGTCACCCCTGGTTGCATTTGATCCTTTTCAGAGCCTTCTCACCTCCTGCTCCTTGACTCAAACTTTGCCTCCTCCTCCAGGAGGGCTTCCCTGGTAGCTCAGGCTTCCCTACCTGCAATGCAGGAGACCCTGGTTTGATTCCTGGGTTGGCAAGATCCCCTGGAGAAGGGAAAGGCTGCCCACTCCAGTATTCTGGCCTGGAGAATTCCATGGACTGTATAGTCCATGGGGTTGCAAAGAGTCGGACAGGACGGAGCGACTTTCACTTTCCTCCTCCAGGAAGCCTTCCTTGGACCTCTGGACAGAGTGAAATGCCCTTCTCCTTTGATACCCCTGCCCCAGCATCCCACTGCCCTCCCTACAATCCCTCTGCACTGCCCTGAGTCACCTCCTCACAACTTGACCCACTCCCCCTGCCCCCCCGCCAGGGTAGGGCTAGATTACCTTTGAAAGCCCAGAGCTGGGACAGGATCTGACCCAATAAGTATCAGGTTTATGAATGAATTAACTAAGCAATGAACCTGGTGAATCCCCTGAGGAAGAACCGGTTTAAAGGTTGAAAATATGGTCAAGAAAAGCATGTTAGGAGAGAAGGGGCGGGTGAGCGAGAGGAGCCCAGGGCTCATGTGGGCATCTCCAAGGGCTGTCAAGACCTCCTGGTCTGTACTGGATGCAAGTGGCCCCACAGGTCCTCAGAGGACACCATGGCAGGAAGAAGAGGCAGAGAGACAAATCAGCCCAGGGACAGCAGGTCCCCTTCCCATGGGGGGTTAACGAGGAGCCCCACCATCCCCACAGCCACAGAAAACAAAGATTTTCAATTTACAGTGACCGCACTGGAGATGCGTCTGCAGTTTCCTCATTACTCTCATCAGGAGGAGTCTGAACTCATCCAGAGAAGAGCTGATAGGGTCAGTCGAGGGGAGAGGGGGCTATGGATTTATCATTTGTAATTTAAGTTCACTTTTATGGGCAATTTTACGCTAAGTGGTTGGTTGGAGCAGGGATATGAATTGAAAAACACTCTCCTGACACCCTTCAGCCAAAGGTGCCCGGGGAGGCTCAGCCATACAATTCCACCTTACGCGCTGACTCCTCAAAAGGCCCCTGTCCAGACGGTCCCATGGATCCAATGTCAAGTTCATTTCTCTTCCAACTCTTACCCAGAGCTGTGTTGGGAGGGGTTCAGGAAGCCTCCCCACCCCCACGGCCCTGCTGAGACGGGGACTAGCAGCATCTCAGCATGAAGGGACTTCAGACGCACCCACCTAGCAGCCCCCATCCGCCTGCCCACGACTACTCCAGGCTCGGGAAGTTTGTGTGGAATTGCCAAACTGGGCAGTTGGAATGAATTTCCAAATGTTCCCAGGCCACCTGAGTGGGAGTCTCAATGCAGACAAAGGGGATGGGGGAGGGGTGATCCAGGGACATGGTCACCTGGTCATCTGGTCCGTGTTCCCAACCCAGACTAATACACCCATGAAAGCCAACCCGGGTGGGGGGTGTGGGGAGTCAGGGTTTCATGGGGACAGTTTCAGTCTGGGAAGATGAAAGAGCTCTGGGGGTGGATGGTGGTGGTAGTTGTGTGACTGTGTGAATGTGTCTGATGTCACTGAACTGCACGTGGTTAAGACGGGTAAACTTGACATGCACTTTACTAAAATTTTTCTAAAAACCCAAAACCAGACTATCCACACTCAAAATGTCCATGTACAGCCCCACAAACACATGCCCAGCACTCTCTCTCTCCCAGAGGCACCCCATCTTCTACAGGCCCCCCCACAATGGAAGTAAGTGTTAGTCACTTAGTCATTTTTGACTCTTGGCAACCCCATGGACTATAGCCCACCAGGCTCCTCTGTCCATGGGATTTCCCAGGCAGGAATACTGGAGTGGGTTGTCATTTCCTTTTCCAGGGGATCTTCCCAATCCAGGAATCAAACTCGTGTTCCCTGCATTGCAGGCAGATTCTTCACCAACTAGGCCACCAGGGAAGCCCCCCAACAATGGAGAGGCTCAGCAAATAGGCAGAGCAGGACGTATTAGCCACTCTTGGCCAAAAGATCAAAAGATGGTAGGACTTTCCTGGTGGTCCAGAGGTTAAGACTCCGTGCTCCCAAAGCAGGGGACTGGGCTTAATTCCTGGTCAGGGGACTAGAACCCACATGCCGCAAAAAAGATCAGAGAGCCCAAGTGTTGACACTAAGACCCAGTGCAGTCAAACAGATAAATATTTTTAAAAAGATCAAAAGGTAGAATGCAACAAGGTGGAGAAGAAAAAATCTAACCCTTGCTCAATAGAAGAAAAAAGAAACAACTCTCAGCTAGGAATCAAAATGCTGAGTTCTATGCATATACATTTTTTAAAGAGATGAGTGATAGAGCTAACCCTTATCTGTAAGTTTTGAATTTATATTGTTTCTTCCCATGTACCAAAAAAAGAAAACAGTGCCAAGTTCTAACAGTGAAGAAGATCCCTGGGCGTGAGCTCCAGCACAAATTTGCTGGGGTTCCTTGCACAGACATAGAAGCACTCCGGTGTGCACCTCCACTCTCATTCTGTGATACACGGACAAATCTCCATGGTCCCTCCAAAGCTAAAAATTCTTCAGGTTTATGTCTCCCTGTGTTTGGTCTGTGGCTGGAAATAATCTCTCCAGGTAGCGCTCAAATTCTGGAACAGACTATTCTCTCTCCCTGTCTGTCTTCTCTGTGTGGGAAGGACCTAATTAAAAAGCATCCTTACAAAGTGCTCAAAGATCTTTGCCTTCAAGTGCTAAGAGAACAGGGGAACCTCAGCTTCCCTGGGTCCATCTCATTACTGGGAGCACCGGCCTGGGCAACCAGGACCTCTGTCTCCTCTGGGGTCCGCTAGCTCTCTGATGCCATCCGTGCACTATGCCATCAACCTGGTCTCTCTCCCAAGGTCCATTGTTAAAGTGCCTGCTGCCCCTTCCCCAGAACAGAAGGGACACAAAGAAGCAAATGCAGAAAGTTAGCTGGGCATCTAACAAGCAGCTGTAGAAGGCAGGTTAGCATCACTAACAAGGAAGGAATTAAATTCTCCTGCCAGGTTTTCCTCTCTTGCCCAGCGTGGGCTGACCTTCCTAAGTCTGACAAAAGCAGCCTTATGATGCCCTCATGATGGGTCCACCCATAGCTTCCGTCTCCTGACAAGACAGTGCCCTCGGAGGGTCAGTATCATAGCTAAAGAGAATGGCCAGATCCCCAGTGGAGTCAGGGCTCAGAGGAAGCAGGAATTCAAAGGAAAAGCAGATCGGAGCTGACTCCAGCCATGCTTTAGCCAAAGCCCAAAGGAAGTACAGGCGGGAGGATGCTGAAAGGGAACTTGGCGGCCTGCATCGGGCCTGTGGTCCAAAGCCAACACTTTCTTCCCCAGCGTTCCTTCCTAGTAAGCAAACTCAGGGCTAAGAATAGGGCTGCCACTTCCTGGAGAGGTGGATGAAACCACAGACTCAGTCTTCCAGCTCCCCGGGGGCTGCAGTGCCAGGAACACACCCCTCTGGCTGTCCCCTGCCTCCTTCCCATTTATGTAACCATGCCTGTGAGCGCTGAGCAGGAATCCAGGCTTCTCTCAGCAAGCCAGGCTTTCCACGAAGGTGGCTCTTGGGCCCAGGTGCAGGTTTGGATCACTGAGGTCTATTCTGGCTCCTGATGGCCAGGTCAGTTCCAGAGGGGCTGCCTCTTGGCTCTCGGGTGGGACCTGCCCTTGGGATGTTGGTTTTCAGTTTTTCTGGGGATTCTTATGTCCTAGGCGCTCTCACCGTGTGCTGAGTGCTAAGCTGCTTCAGTTGTGTCTGACTCTGCGACTCTATGGACCATAGCTGGTCAGGCTCCTCTGTCCATGGGATTCTCCAGGCAAGAATACTGGAGTAGGTTGC
Source organism: Antilocapra americana (assembly GCA_007570785.1). NCBI lineage: Eukaryota > Metazoa > Chordata > Mammalia > Artiodactyla > Antilocapridae > Antilocapra > Antilocapra americana. The sequence goes on along the minus strand of ML664177.1, from coordinate 1,768,898 downwards.
CATGCTCTCCTCCAGGGAATCTTCCCGACCCAGGGATTGAACCTACATCTCCTGTATCTCCTGCCTTGGCAGGCAGGTTCTTTACCACCAACGCACCTGGGGAGCCCCTTGCTCTTCTATCCAACTCCACAAACCTTTGTGGAGAACCAACCCATAGAGAAAACAAAGATGGGGTGAGACCTGCTCTCAGCCACATTGGAACAAGCCCTGTGGGGGATGTGGGTTAAAGACACAGCCTGGGGTGCCAGCCACGAACCGTGCGGGGATCTGAGTCCATTCCAGAACAGCCCAGGAAAGAACAGTCTGCTTCCAAGAAAAGTCTTCTCTTTACCGGAACCCTTTGATGATTTTGGGGAAGTTGGAAGGAGCACTAGGGGTTATTCGAACCATTCTGTCTTCTGCCAGCTTCACTGGGAATAGAAAAGTCACAGGCCAGCCCTGACCCCGTCCTGAGCTGGGAGCAGCAGTTTTATCCCTCCCATGGGGGGCACGTCAGTCTCCAGGAAGTTTGCCCACCATCTGCCTCCCTCCTCTCCTGCAGCCATCGGGGGGAGACCTTCTCATGCTCAGGATGCTCCCTCCCTTTACGAGAACCCATGGCTCCTGAGGTTTGAAGGTATACTGATGCATTCCTTCCCTCCCCTAGGACAAACTCCACCTCCTTACCTCTCCCTTTAAAAGCCTGCAGAAGCCAGCCCTTCTCTTCTTTTCTTCTCTGACTCTCCCCAAGTTCTCCCACCCTACTGGGTTGCATGAAACTTTCCAGAGAGCCTGTGATTTCTTTTAAATTGCTCTTCCTTTGCAACCTCCCAGTCCCAACGTGGACCAGACCAGAGCTGGAAAAGGTGCCTTGGCCATTGTATTCAAAAGGTCAAGACTTAGGGGCCTTGATTAGCAAGAAACAGACTCCCACTCTTTGAGGCTCAGAGCAGCATGGAGTGAGAGGAGCAGGGAATCATCTCTCCTGGATTCCCGGGAAGGATGAAGGCCGGGGACCAGGGAGGCTCTGGGCCCCCAGCAGCAGAGGTTTCCCACCTTCTGCGGTGTCCAGCTGTGCTGAATGTGATCCCACACACAGATTAAAAGGCCTCCTTGGAACCCAAGGAGAAGGGAGAGGCAGGAATTCTCTGGGAGTCCAGTGGTTTGGACTCCTGATTTCCAGTGCAGGGGGCACAGGTCTGATGCCTGGTCGGGGAACTAAGATCCCATAAGCCACATGGTGTGGCCAAAAACAAACAGAAGAGAGAGGGGATGGTGTGTTTTATTGTAAATTGGCCTCTCATGCCTCCTCTAAGAAGAGGTGGGAGAGAAAGAATCACTGTGTACAGGGTCTGCTAAGTGCCAAGCAGAAGCTGGACATGGCTCTTCCTCTCCTGTTCTAATTGAACAATCAAATATCTCAAGCATCCAGAAAGTTATAGAAAATAGTACAATGACATGATGGATATCTGTGCTGCCACTTCCCAGCCTTGTCAAGTCATCAGATTTCTGCCATATTTGGTTCAAGGGTTTTTGTGAAGGGTTAACACAATAGAAGTCCAGGGCAGCCTTCGGGGTATTCCAGTCTCATCTACTGTCCTCATATCTCCTGCCCCCTCCACCTCACTCCCAGAAGATGTTCATTCCTCCTGCATCAAAGATGAAATAAGGATTTTCCTGGTGACACAGTGGTAAGAATCCACTTGCCAACACAGGGGACATGGGTTCGATCCCTGGTCTGGGAAGATTACACAGCCTGTAAACCAACTAAGCCGGTGAGCCACAACTACTGAGGCCTGCACCCTGCAACTACGGAAGCCCGTGCATACTAGAGCCCATATTCTGCAACAAGAGAAGCCACTGAAATGAGAAGCCCAGGTACTGCAACAGAGAGTAGCCCCCGTTGGTTGCAACTATGGAAAGCCCACATGCAGCAATGAAGACCTAGAGCAGCCAAAACAAGAGAACGTTCTAAAGGATAAAATAAAAAGCATCGATGGGAAGGCCCCATCCCTGTAACCCATTGGCAGCGCCACTACATCCTGCTCTCTTCCCCTTCCTCCTGGGGGTCACCCTCTGGGCCATGGTTCATGATAATGTCTTTCCTCCTGGAGCTTCAACCACTCCCTTTTCTGGCTCCTTCACACCAGCATTTAAACATGTTCACAGGGACTTCCTAAAACAAATCAGTCCTGAATAGTCACTGGAAGGACTGATGCTGAAGCTGAAACTCCAATACTTTGGCCACCTGCTGCGAGGAACTGACTCATTGGAAAAGACCCTGATGCTGGGAAAGATTGAAGGCAGAAGGAGAAGGGGACAACAGAGGATGAGATGGTTGGATGGCATCACCGACTTGACAGACATGAGTTTGAGTAAGCTCCGGGAGCTGGTGATGGACAGGGCAGCCCGGCGTGCAGCAGTCCATGCAAGAGTCAGACACAACTGAGTGACTGAACTGAACTGAACTTACAGGGACTTCTCTGATGGCCCAGTGGCTAAGACTCTGAGCTCCAACTGCAGGGTGCCTGGGGTTCAATTCTTGGTTGGGGAACTGTATCCCATATGAAGCAGCTAAGTTAGCATGCTGCAACCAAGATCCAGGGTAGCCAAATAAACAAATATTAAAAAACAAAAAACAACCCTGAGGCCTCCCTGGACTGGCTGCTTAAAGAGTTTTCTGGCTACAGCTTGGTCAAGCTGGGCTGAGTACAAAGGACAGGACGTGGTCCCTGTCTTTGTCATTCTCCAGGGACCCTCCTCAGTATTTCCCCTGAACAAACATTGAACAAACAGAAAGGCCAAGAGACCAATTTCCACCAGGGCCGGTGCTTGACAGCTAAGAGTCTCCCCTCCTTGTCCTCCTTATTTAAACATTCTCCTCTCAAGCTTTCATCATTCGCCAGTTAAGTCAACTAATTTTCTACTGAACCCAATTTCACTCATGGAGGGAGGAAGAGCTCAGCCATTTTTCCTCATGCCATGTACTATTAATGATGCTTGAAATTATGCAAATAAAATGGATGAGCACAGCCGATCCTGGACAGGCAGGAAGGGGAAAGGCTTCGTTTTAAAATGCCCACCGTGGATCCGGACATCCCTGGGCACATCTCAGATGCAGCCAGCGGGGGCTCTGGCTCTGTGTCTCCTGCCGCACAGCGCAGGGCGCAGGCAGGACTGCCTGACATCCCCGAGCTGCAGTCTGAACAGGGTCCGTTGTCCCCAGCCACCGCTGCCGCCCCGTCACCCTGGAAACATCTTGCAGAAGCAAAACCAGCTGTGGATTCCGTGCACTGCCCCAAACATCCTGCCAGCGTGTCGGTTAATTAAAACACCAAAACATGAGGAGCAGAGAAAAGCGGCTCGTCCGTCCAGCCTCGTTGTTGAGTCAGTGACCAAGACATCTGTCGCGAACATCTGTGAATAAACTACAACAAATGTACGGGCAGCGTCCTCATCCTGCTGCCTTCCCTACGTGGGGTGTTTCGCCGGCCCAGGGAGACGTTTCTGCGGCAGGAGCCAAGCCATGACTCTCAGAATTCGGATTATCTGCACACCCCGCTGACCTATTTTCACATGACCCTGGTGCCTCTTGCGTAGAACAGCTCCGCCAGGCTGGGAGACAGGACTCCCAGATGACCCCACCTCCCGCAGAACCCACAGCAGCGCCTTGCCTATATTCAATGGTCTCTCTGCCTGTGACCCCTTTCTAGGCTCAAACGGCCACCATCTTGTTACAGGTTGCCTTGTTGTCCCCCCACCAAACATATGTTGGAGTCCTAACCCTCAGAATGGGACCTTATTTGGAGGTAGGATTCTTACAAAGGTGACCCAGTTGAAATGAGGTCATTAGTGTAGGTCCTGATCTCATACAACCGGTGTCCTTATCGGAAGGGGAACACTGAACCCAGACACATGCGCAGAGAGAATGCCACGTGCAGAAGAAGGCAAAGATGCAGCTGATGCTTCCACAAGCCAGCGAACACCAAAGATCACCAACGACCAACAGAAGCTCAAAGCCTCCGAACCAATCAACCCTACCAACACCATGATCTAAGACTTCCAGCATTCAGAAGCGGGAGGCCACCCACTTCGGTTGTTTAAACCTCCCAGTCTGTGGTACTTTGTTACAGCAACTCTAGCAAACTAAATCACCTCTGTATGTTAACGTCCACTCAAGGAAAGGCCTGCATGTATGTAGCATTCAGGCAGTTCAGGCAGAGAATGAGTTTGGGGAGCTCATAGGCTAGGCCCAACCAGCAACTGTCATCAGGAAAAAGTACATCCAGGAAAGGGCATGGCACGAAGTATTGGGTTGGCCAAAAAGTTGATTTGGGATTTTCCATAAGACGTTACAGAAAAACCCGAGGGAACTGTTTGGCCAACCCAATACATTTCAGGTCAGCAGGTTCACACAATGTCCCAGGAGGGATGCAAGAGGCCCCGCTATGTGGGCTACCTCTGGGGGGTACCTCCTTGGCCTGCATCCTCCACTCGGCCCCTGCCCTGCAGCCAAGGGGTAACATGGGTGCTTTCAAGTGTGCAAAGGCAGGCTCAGGAGGAATTCACACATCTTTTCATAAATCCTCTAGGGTGCTGAGCCCTTACCCCAGGCCTGTTCCTCAGGACCCATGCACGCACTCTGTAGTATCCTAACCACACAGCTATCCTGCTAAACAGACTAGGAAGTGGGGGGTAGGACGTCAAAAAGCCACATCCTCAACTTTTCTAATTCCCAACCATCACTGCTCATTAGATCATAGATCGCCAGGGGGAACTTTGAAAACGTGATACTCGGCCCCACCTCAGACCAATTAAATCAGAGATACCAAGACACCCAAAGGCCAGTAAGTTTCCAAGGCAGTTCCACTAAAGCCAGGGTTAAGAATTCCTACCTGAAATGAATTTCAACACAGCGGAGGCTGTTAATTTTATAGACATAACTGTACTATGTCTCCTGGGGAAGGAGGTTTTCTTTTTTTAATTTTTATTCTTTCAGTTGTCTTAAATTATACCTGGTATCAGATTTAGAAAAAAACCTTCCTGAGACTGTTCCCTCAGGTGGCTAAGCTGCTTATACAATTCTGCCCAGTCTGAGCAAGAGCCTTTGATGCTACCTACACCCCACAGGGAGCCCAGGGCAGAGCTGTCTGGGTACTGCCTTGGGCCTGCATGCTTAACAAACTGCAAAGTGGAGACGGGGTGACCTCTCTCTAGAGCTCCTGCTCCAAGGAGTTTCAGATCTGCAGGGGTGACACATTGGTAGATATGGAAAATATGGATCCTCTGTGGGGGGTGTGTGCATAAGGGTGTACCTGTATGCATGGATATGCACAAGTGTGCCATGGGCTGAATATCATATGTAGGGGTATGTGTTTATCCATGTGCAACGGTGTGTGTTCGCATGTGTGTGGAGGCATGCATCTTCATGCAGAGGTGTGCGTGTGTGTGTGCATGCAGGGGTGTGCCTGCATACAAGGGTGTACATACGTGGTTGTGCACAGGGGCATGTGTGCAGGCATGTGGGTGCACATGTGCAGTGAAAGAAATGGCAGCAGGGGCGTATTTCAGCCGTATTTCACAAGGGCCTCACTTTCAGGACCGCCCAAGTACAGTGAACCCCCATCCTCACTGCTCTGGCCCTGTGATGGACATCGGCAACCTCCTCACTGATCACAGGCTCAGCTCCAGCAGGGCCCCGTCAGTGGCCAGAGGAGGAAGTACTCTGAGCAGATAAGGACTCAAGGTCAAGGTTGGAAGAGGAGACAGCCCAGCAGGGGCTGAGCAGAACAACCGAGTTAAAAGTCCTGCCTCTTGGGCTTCCCTGGTGGCTCAGTGGTAAGGAAGCCTCATGCCAGCGTGGGAGATATGTGCTCAATCCCTGGTCCAGGAAGATCCCACATACCACACAGCCACTAAGCCCATGAGCCAGGACTGTTGAGCCTGTACTCTAGAACCTGAGTGTCACAACTTCTAAGCCCACAAGTCACAATGACTGAAGCCTGGCACCCTAGAGCCCATGCTCCACAACAAGAAAAACTACCACGATGAGAAGCCCGTGCACTGTAACTAGAGGAAGCCCACATGCAGCAACAAAGACCCAGCACAGCCAAAACGAAATAATGAAAGAAATGAATAAAATGTTTTTTAAATTCCTGCCTCTTAGGGAGACTTGTCAAATAGCTGCTCTCTCATGCAAAGACAGTTCTCTAAGTGTGATGTTGGGCTGTCACAAATGCAGGGAGCCTTCCCATTCCCTGAGGGAGCAGTTAGGAAAGGAAGTTCTCACCTCTCTGGCCCCAGAAGATGCACAGTCTGAAGGGAGGGGTCCAGCTAACACTGATAAACGTGAATTTATCTAACCTCGAGGTGGAGCCAGGTGTTGGTGGTTTGATAGGATGCTCCATGCTTGCAGGGGACTTATGTGTGGCAGAGCCTGAGATGCAGGCTCTGGACAGTCCCCACCCCCAGGATTCTTCCCACTGCCTCTTGGGGTCTCTGGTGACCCGGGGACAAGGAACTCCAAACCTTTGCTTATTGCTCTGCTTGAGGCAGGCCTGGCTTCCCACAGCACTGGCTGTGCCATCCTAAGATGTCTGAGAATTCTCTGACTTCCTGCACCTCAGGTTCCTTTTCTCTTCCCTCCTCTTCCCCCATCCCATCTGAGTTTCCCATAGGAAGCTTTGAGGCCAGGAAGAGATGCCTCTTTTCATTACTTGCAAATGTCAGCTGCTTCTGCAGTGTTCTGCCCCACAGTGTAGATGCATCTCCCGAGCTCTCTGTTCAGAGGGAGCAGGGACGGGCACAGCACGGTGAGCAGCAGTGCATGCTGGCGGGCAGCGAGAGGGCACACCCAGCTCTGAAGTGGCCCGCACAATGGGAACAGCTTGTCTGACAACAAAATGCCACAGGGTGAGAGCCAGCATGGGGGACTTGTGGCTGGTTCCCGCTCCCAGCCCTGGGTAGCTAGTTTGACGGTTCAGCACCAGCCTCCAGGACAGCTCCCAACCTAGCTCATTCCCACTCAGGTGATTCAACCAGACCCGGCGGAGCTGCTGTTTCCAAGTGGCACCTCCTCCCCCAGAACTCACTGCCCCCAACCTGGGATGCGTTTCCAAATGCTGCCACAACCATGCAGCCCCTTCGTCAGGCCCTGTCACCTTCTCCCCCTACAAAGTAGACCCTCTTCCACATCCACACTTACACATACTGTTCTCTGAAGACACTTTCCATCTTTCCTAAGCCTACTGGAGACAAGCACATCAACTTAAAAGGATGATTCCAGAGGGATGAATTTCAAGCCATGGTGATGAAAACCTTCAAACTACTAGGTCATTTGGTAGCCTCACAGCACACCCCAGTCTCAGCCTCCTTCTCCCCTGACTCTCTCTGACAACCTGAGTCACTGGCAGACTGAGTCCCTCACTCTGAGTAGCTGCCCAAGACCAGGGCTCCCTGGGCCCTGTTGACCAAGTATTGTCGATGGCTCGGTCCCCGCCAGCATCCTCCTTTCTCCAACACTTCTCTGCTACAGAGCATCAGCATTTTTAGTCAGGACAAAATGCCCATTAAAAAAAGAAAAGAGAGAGCAACATCTAGAACTAACAGACCATCCAGGTGGCGGTCAGGCTCTAGACAGGAATCACATTTTAGCTTGAAAACCACCTGAGAGTAAGTCCATGGGCTGATGAAGAAAAGTCAATTTGCAGCCAAACAGTGTAGAGGCCTTCCTCTATACTCAGCTGTGCCCAGCTCTTTGTGACCCCATGACGGCAGCCCTTCAGGCTCCTCTGTCCATGGGATTTCTCATGCAAGAATACTGGAGCAGGTTGCCATTTCCTCCTCCAAGGGATCTTCCCAACCCAGGGATCAAACCCGCATCTCTTGTGTCTCCTGCATTGCCAGGTAGATTCTTAACCACTGAGCCATCTGGGACTTCTCCTTAGTTAGACCCTGGGACAAATTAGGACAGTCTCATTTCAATGCCAGTGAAAGGAATAGAAATTCACCAAGCACAAAATCTCAAGCCATAAAAAAATGCTTTGATAACTTTGAATATATCAAAATTAAGACCTTCCATTCCTTAAAAAAAGACATAAAGAAATTACAAAGACAAGCCACAAATTAGATTGGGAGATTTTAAAACACATATAACTTACACAGGATTTATACCTATAATATATAAAGAACTCCTACAACTCAATAAGGAAAAGATAAACAGCAAAGCAGAAAAGTGATATGAATGGGCATCTCACCAAGAGGAAATAAGGAGAGCCAAGCATATGACCAACTGCTCAACCTCATCGGTTGTCAAGGAATGCAAGTTAAGACCATAACAAGACACCACAATACCACTCCACACCCCCAGTGAGAAAGCCCAACAACACTAGTGTGGGGAAGGATGCAGCCCCCTGGGAACCTACACATGTTGGACTAGACTGGTGCAGTCACTTAGGAAAACAACCGGCATTTTCTCATCAGGCTGAATTTTTAGACACCCTAAGTCCCCGCAGTTGTGCACCTAAGTCTATACCAAATAAAAAACTCAGTCTATATCCAAGAGAAACTCTGACCCAGGGATACCAGGTGACAAGTACAAAAATGTCCACCACTGATAGTATCATTCAAAATAACTTGTAAAAACATGGGGAAATGTCCACAGATAGGAAAAATTGATAAATAATTGTGGCGTATTCACACAATGGAATATTATACAGCAGTGAACATGAAACGGCATAGAGCTACAGGCAGCCATGTGGAGGAATCTTGGAAATCTAATAATGAGTGAAGAAAACAAATCTTGGAGGCTACTGTCAGTAGGTATAATTTTTACAAAGCTCAAATTAAACCAAAATAAAAACTAAATCGTATATTTTTTATTGATACATGAATTTGTAATAAATAAATAAATAAATAAATTTATTTTTTTAAGCAAAAGAATGATAAACACAAAATCTAAGTTCCAGGTTTCCTCCAGGACTGGGTGGAGCCGAGGGGAGAGGGATGGGTGAGAGGAACCCCCAGGTGAACATAGAGTCCTGGAAATATTCTCATTTTGCAGCTGGGTGGCAAAATCATAGATCACTTCATTGTTGTGCTTCACGACATATGGTACATATATTTTTGTACATATCAAATATCATATAATAAATATTGACAGATAAAATAAGAAATATCTTACATATGTCTGTATCCCACAAATATAGTGGTTAAAAATGAGCCTAATCATACACACACACACAATCCTATCCCCTCTAACCACCAGTCTCCCACCTCCAACAGCATCAGAGGGACCCTAGAAAGGCAAGCACTGGAAGAGGTAGGCATCATTGGCCCAACTCCCAGCCTCCAGGTCTTCCTGGCCCCCATGAAGAAGCCCAGCCCCAGAAGAGGACCCCTGAGGCTGCACCAAGTCACCCAGGATCGGAGCAGCGGGGACCCTAGCTGATGACGTGACTCAGTTCCACAAACCAGGATCTGTCAGTCCCTGAGCACAAGCAACAGGACTCCCCTTAGGTCCAAGACGGAGGACAGGACCCTGTTTAAAGAGCACTGAGCCAATACGATCCCTGGTGCATCCCCAGAATGACGAGGGATCAGCGCTGAGGACGGGAGGGCGGGAGGCAGACTGAGCAGGTGGAGAAAGCTATTGGGAATGTTGCCATCTGACAGTAGCCAGGCTCCTGGGGGACAGGCTCCCCTTCCTGGCCTCCCCTACACTCACCTCTGCAGCTCCTTCAGGGACACTGTGATCCGGAGGCCATGGCCCAGGACGTAGAGGGCAGCCAGGATGTCTGCCCACTGCACCATCTCCCCCAGAGGCCCGCCCTTCAGCACCCGCGGGCTGAACACATCCCCAGACTCCTCCGTCAGGAAGCCGATGTGGACGAGGATCTGATGGGGTCGGGAGTGGGGGGACACAGAGGGTCAGCTTGGAGGAGCAGCAGCCCTCGGCCCGGCCACCCCCAGGGAGACCCGGCCAGCAGAAGGCACGGTCTCCCTCCCAGCTGTGCTTTCTGGCACCAGGGCACAGCAGAAGGACCAAGAGGCAGGGTGACCTTGCTGGAGACACAGGTGAACAGGACGGTCACATCCTGCCCTCAGGGCACTTATGTTCCAGATGAAAGAGGCAGACAACAGTAAACAAAGACAAGAGATAATTCATGAAATGACAAGGACTCTGAAAGAAATAAACAGGGTGAATGACAGTCAGGTAAGTATTTATTGCACGGATGGATGGATGGACAGACAGATGAAGGAACCAACGAGCCGAGGAACTCCCCCAAACAGGCTACATTATTCCCAACATTCCAGGCAAATGACATGACTTTTCTGCCTGACAAGAACAAGATGCCCACAGAATGTAGGACTCCTAAGAGGGAGGGGGTGTCACTCTGCCCCAAACTTGAAAAGGGTCAGAACCAACACACACATCTATCCTGACTCTGCTGCTGCACCACCCCAGCTCAAATTCAAATAAACACAGTAAAAGTCTTTTAAGGGTAGACCCAGGGTCCCCTTGGCAGCCTGAGGCCCCGGACTCACTAAGCTCAGCTCCTTGAATGCACTGGGAGGATGAGGTACCTGCTTCTGGTCCCTCCGGATGCCCCCCAGTTTCTGCGCCAGGCGCTGGGCGGCCAGTGCCCACTGGGCCGTGAACCGCTTGGTGCGTTTCTTCATGAAGATTAGTGATTCCTTCCCACTGCCCATCAGCTCCAGGAGGTGGGACAGATTGCTCCGGAAAACTGCCTGGAGGGGATGGTCCAGACCTCAGTTCTCTAACTTCCGGCTAGCAGCTCCATCACCACCATCACCTGCCACCCAGGGCATCTTCCCTGTGAGGTTGGATCTGTTCTAGCTCCTCCCACTTTTCTAAGAGTCATGAGCCCCGCTCTAATCTCCGCAACATTCACTCCCAGTCACACTGGTCTGTCCCAGCCCAGCTCCAGTCAGCCACCAGTCCTGGGCCCTTCAGGAGGGGGTCATCTGTGACCTGTTCCCAGGATCCCAGCTCTGACAAGGAGGCAGTGAGGTCGTGGTTGGAGCCGGGGCTCCAAGGGCAGAGAAGCCAGGCTGCCCTTCAGCGGAGCCAGAGTATCCGTATGCCTTAACGAAGTTAACTCAGCTCTCCAGACCTCAGATCTGTCATCTGTTAAACACAGCTGTGTAAGGACTGCTGTGAGATTTAAGTAAAATAAAGTGTCTGGCACACTGGAAGCCTTCAATGAATGACAGCTATTATTACTATTATTCCAGTCCATTAAGGGAGGTGCCTCCAGGGCCCCAGCCTGCCCCTCAAGTAGTTTCAGCTTTGCAGCATCCCGCGGGAGTTAGGGCTGGCACCCGCAGGAGTTGGGGCGGGCACCCGCAGGCTGGCAGGCTAGGACCAGCCCACCCACCAGGCAGAGCCAGCTGGCCTTATCTTACCCGGGGGCAAAATGTTCCCTGCTGTCCCCAGAGCACAACCTGGCCACCTCCCACACCTACCTGGACTTTGGGGAGGGGCTTGGGCGCCCTCTGGGTGGCCGTCTGGTTTCTCCAGGGCAGCGGGGGGCAAAACCACTCGACCTCACTGAGGTAGATGAGGAAGGAGCATTCGGTACCATCCACCCCGAAGAAGGCGTAGCAAGGGTCAGAAGTCCAGCGGGCACGCATCCACTGTGGAGAGGGCCAGCCTGGGCCAGGGAGCCAGCACCAGCCTCTTGTGCACCCTTGGGGCCCCCTTGAGTGCATGTCCTTGGGGACCCAGAGGTCCCCCAGGAGAGGGTCCTTGGCACCCATCCTAAAGATACAGCAAGGCCTGAAGCAGAGAAGAGAGACTGGACCAGGGTCCTAGGACCCAGCCCTGTGTCTCGGCCACTGAGAAACTCAGGGAAGGCCAGACTGGACCACCATCCCCCTGGCCCAGAAAGAGAAGACCCTGCAGGAATGAGGCCAGGTTAGGACACATGCTGTCAAACAGTGGAGGTGCAGCAGCTCCAGGCCTGGTGGGTCCCTCATCATTTGTTCTCCATCCGTGATGGGATGGAGCCGGGTTCAGCTGACGCCAAGGTCAGGGCGCAGCCTCTGAGCAGACAAGGGCTGGGGCCAGGGTGGGACTCATCCACAGTGGCCCCCACGTGGTCCCCAGGAAAGGGTCTGAGGTGCTACTGCCCCCCACTCTTAGGGACTTCAGCACTAATGAGGGGCTGGCTTTTATGCCTGTGAACTGCCTCCCCAGGTAGACAGACTCCATGCAGCCAGGGGTAGGGGGCGCACCCTGGGCTGCAGGGAGTGGTTCTCTCAGTCCAGCTGGGCTAGAAGGGATGGGGAAAGAGAATGAGGTCCACTCCTCATGTGAAATTGCTGGGAATCAGACTGCTGGGGGTGGCATATGTATGTTTAATAGCTTATCTGCTGTAAGACAGTACTGAAAACACCAAAATATGACCCATTCTGGGAAATCAGGTTGGTGGGCCAGGCAGGTGGCCCAAGCAGAGAAGCCGTCTCTCTGAGGTTGGCCTCTGCTAGCTAGTGCGAGTGTGAGGGCCCGGACGCCGGGCAGAGAGCCCCTTGGTGGTGGATATTGCTGCTAGCAGAACCCCAGAGCTAATCTGAGGCACGGCCCCCGCACAGGGCCCCGCTTCTCCTGGTCACCCCCACTCCCATCCCTCAGCCCCAGGCCTCACCTCCACCTTCCCTGAGCAGTCAGGGAACTTGGGGTCACTGGGCGCCTCACACTGGTCCCGCCGGCCTTCAGACACTGCAGGGAGAGAAGGCCAGCTTGCTGAGCATCTAGGTCCGGGAAGGAGCCCGGCAGAGAAAGCCCAAGGCGAGTGGGCTGGTCTGCGTGGGAAGGGTAAGCATGGGAGCACACACTGCCCTTGACTGAGTTTTCTTCCCTGAAAGGCCACCTGCCAGGGGGTCCCTGAGCCTGAGTTGCCCCCTCTGCCACCGCACCCACCCTCCTTAGGCAATTCAGGCCAATGAGGAGCTAGCCTGGATGGCTAGAGAGCACCTCTCTGGATGGGCAGACCTCAGGCACACATCTGAATGTACCCCCGACTTTTTGAGGGGGGCCTCCCAGCCCGATGCTCCCCACATCAGAGGAATGGAGGAGCCACCAGGGATGTAGTCCCCCTCTGAGAGCCCCAGGCAGGGCCCCCAGGAGCCAGAGGAGCTGCTGCGGGGAGAATCAGGCCCCACCCCGGATGTCCCATCACCCTGTACTCTCCTCCTGGGGGTCGCCAGGAGCCCCCAGCCCCTACCCTTGCTGTGTAGGAGCAGGCTGTGGCGCAGGATCTGGTCCACCTTCATGGCAATGTCCGAGACGTTCTGGGCGATGGCCTGGATCCGCTCCATGAGGCCAGTCCCAGCAGGGAGCCTAAGAGGGAGAAGCCAGGGTGAGCCTGAGGCGATGGCCTTCCCGGGGACAGTGGGGGAGGAGGGCCCAGCCTGCCCGCAAAAGACTGCAGGGCCCCCAGCACCCAAACACCAGCCTGCACTGAACGGAAATGCAGCGACCGATAGGCCAGGAAATGGAGTTGCTGCTGTACCAGCCTGGGCTGATGGAGCTCGCGAACTAACCACCAACGTGCCCACCTGGCGTGCCTCTGGGAAAACCCCCACCTGTAGGTGCCAGGCCAAGGGCAGCACTCAGGCTGACATGGGCAGAGGAATTCCCTTCAAGAGCTTGGACGGGTGTGTTTGGGGACCCCCAGGTGATGGAGGCCCTTTTCCTGGGCTCAGGCGGCCACCCTCGGTCTGTTTCTCTATTTGTCTCCCGGGGAGGGCTGTATCTTGCCAAATAAATTCCACACAAAGTAGCCTGGGGACTTGCCAACTATTAAAACCTCTAGTAAAATTATTGCTGGATTCCCAAGAATGAATTCTCCCAGGACCCTAACCGAGTTCACTGCCACAAACATCACAGCCCTCCGACACACCATCAACACTAGCGCTGCCTTAATTTTTGGAGAATTTATTCCCTGGTGTTGATCACCACTCCCCTCTCAGAGGAGTTTATTAGACATCAGATGCAGTATTTATCTCACGGCAAAAACTTCTATTGAGACAGATTCCACTCCACTGGCACGCGGGGCTCGTAGCACGGGGGGCTCTGGGGACCCCTCTCCAGAAGGACGCTTCCTTTTTTCTGAAGACAGTAATTCCATTCCTTTTGATTCTCACCACCTCCTCCGGCTTTGCAGGCCAAGTTTAAGCTCCATTTATCCCTTTACAAGGACTGGCTCTTCCTTGACGCATATAATAGGGACTACACGAAGGGGGATTTTTCCAACCTGGGCTCCTCTGGGATCTTCAAACCCCACCTCCCACCAGGAAAGCCACAGTGCTGCCTCCGCCCCCTGAGGCCACCCTCCCCCCACCATTCTTCTTTTTTAAAACTTTGGTTGTGATGGGTCCTCACTGCAAAGTGAGCAGGCTTGGTAGTTGCGATGTTCAGGCTTCTTTAGTTAGGGTGTGTGGGCTTAGTTGCCCCTGGGCATGTGAGATCTTAGTTCCCCAGCCGGGGGGCAAACCCACGTCCTCTGCATTGGAAAGCGGACTCTTTTTTCTGGCCGTGTTGGGTCTTCACTGCTACACCGGCTTTTCCTCTAGCTGCAGCAGGTGGGGCTACTCTAGCTCTGTGCGTGGACTTCTCCCTGCGGCGGCGTCTCTTGTTGCCGAGCACCGGCTCTAGGGCGCGCGGGTCTTCAGTTGCTACGGCTCCCGGGCTCCAGAGCGCAGGCTCGGTAGTTGTGGCGCTTGGGCTTAGTCGTTCTGTGGCACGTGGGATCTTCCCGGACCAGGGATTGAACCTGTGTCCCCTGTATTGGCAGGTGGACTCTTTACCACTGAGTCACCAGGGAAGCCCTGGAAGGCGGATTCTTAACACCAGGGAAGTCCTCCCTGCTCCACTTTCTGTAAGGAGAGGAAGGGCGTTGGAGACAAAAGGCAGAGGTGGCAGGAAGCGGGGAGATGAGCCCTCCGCACACACCTGTGCACACACATGTACACTCGTGTGTACACACGTGCACAGGCAATGCAGTCCATGCTCTCCAAACTCTCCTGGAAAATGGCATTGCCTTTCATTCACTTCCTGTGGCTCCTGTAACAAAAGACCACAGACTAGGGGCTTAGAGCAGTACAGATGTCTTCTCTCACACTCTGGGCACCAGAGGTCTGCAGTCACAGTGTCGGCAGGCTTGCTCCCTCCTGGAGGCTCTGGGGGAACATCTGTCCTAGCTTCTGGGGGGGCCCGTGGTCCTCAGTCTCTGTCTTTCCTCGGCCTCCTTCTGTGTGTGTCCAAATTTCCTCTTCTTATAGGAACACCAGGCATTGAACTAGGGCCCACCCTGATCCAGTATGACCTCATCTCAATTTGATTGCATCTACCAAAACCCTATTTCTGAACAAGATCATATTCATAGGTACCACATCCAAAGGCCCAGCCTTCATCCTGCTGCTTCTTTCATGGGAGATGAAGAGCAAAGGGGGCAAGGGGGAGCCTTGGACTCCTCATGGCTTCTGGGTCTACATTATTTGGAGACTTATTGGAGGGCTTCCCAGGTGGCACTAGTGGTAAAGAACCCACCCGCCAATGCAGGAGACATAAGAGACATGGATTCAATCCCTGGGTCGGGAAGATCCTCTGGAGGAGGACGTGGTAACCCAGTCCAGTATTCTTTGCCTGGAGAATCCCATAGACAGAGGAGCCGGGCAAGCTACAGTTCATGGGGTCACAAAGAATCAAACACAACTGAAGTGACTTAGCGTGCAGGCATCAGACTGAGAAAGGACCTCAGAGTCAGAGGTCCTGGATTCAAACCCTGGTTCCACTGGAGAGCTGTGTGACTTTGGGCAAGTAGCCTAACTTCTCTGAGCCCCAGGGTTAGCTCACATAAAGTCTGAATAATTTTAGCTCCCTCACGGAGTGATGAACTGCAAGGATTAGACATGAAGTTGACTGTCAAGGGCTCAGTATACAGTAAGCACTCAATAAATGCTTGAGACGCTCTCACTCCCTACCTCCAGGAGTCACCTTGAGAGGAAGTTTCATAAGTCTAACTACAGAGCAAAGCATTTCACTTTTGGGGAGATTCAGCAATTTTCATACGATAAGCTTTTTTTTTTTCACATAAAACATATCACCAGCCTGGGCTTTAAAACAGCACAGATGGCATCTGTCTGATTTAACAAGTTCAACTTGTTCAAAACAGAATTACTTGGCTTCACTATTATTATACTGGACTTAGCATTTGCACAGCACTTTCTATTTTCAAATAATATAGGATTAGGCTTCTTTCCCCAGGAAGTTTTTTTTTAATGACAACAAAAGTAGATGTTGTGAGACTTCAAACCACAGCACATCTGTGACCTGGGAAATGCTTCCATGGAAAAGAAAAGGCAGGGTGGACTGGGGACAAGGCATATGGCTGCCCACCACTGACAATGTTGTCACCGTGGGACTGGGGTGGTGGCAGGGCAGACTTCTCCATCAGGCCAGGGATGTGCACTGGCAAGGCCCACAGTGCTTGTAGGGGTCTACAAAAATATTTCCACTCCTCTGAACATCAAGGAAAAATTTTAGGTCAGGAAAAGATTTTAATATGCAATATTACTGTAAGCATCTTTATGCCAATGCAGTCATAAAATGTAATTTTGCTATTGGTTAAACATGCTCGGGCATAAGTGGTTTCCTGGAGCCAGCCGCCCTCCAAGGCTGACCCTGGTGTGGCCAAACTCTGAGCACTGGCCCAGGGTCCCCTGAAGAACTAACCAACACCACAGGCCACCCACTGACCTCAGGACCCTCTGCCCCTCCACCACCCAGAGCCAGGGGCCAGAGGCCAGAACGGAGCAGGGAACTCTGGCTCCAGCCGGTAGCCACTTCCCCCCAGGACATCGGCTCCAGGCATCACCTCCCATCAGGCCAGGTCCCCAGAAGGCCCCCCTGAGGCTCGGCCCCTCCGCCCAGCCTCATGAGGCCATTACTGATTCCAGTTCTCAGTCCCCTGGCCCCAGCATAAGTGCTCCAGGAAGCCGCAGGGAGGAGGTTTAATTTTGAGTTCCACCCATGATTTATGAGGGTTACATTCAATTAATGAGATATTGATTTCTGCGCAGCTGGCCAGCATGCTTGCTGGGAGTTGTTATTTTATTATAAAACTGATTGCTTTCCTTTTAAAACAGAGAGACTTGCATTCACAGGTGCCTCAAGACATATGTACCAAGACACAAACGCTACAGCCAGAAACACGAGCACCGCAAACAGCAGGTGGGTTCTCTCCAGGTGTCTGTCTGTCTGTCTACCTCTCACACACACCACACAGAACACAGGAAACCCCCATCCCTGGTGCCCAGTCTTCCCTGCATTTTTTTTTTTTACTTCTCTCCTCCTCTGCTTCCCCCTCTTCACTCCCATCTGAGGTCTGATGCCATCAGAGTGCTCCCAGCAGGTGATCAAGGACCTGCCTGCCCCTCCCCCAGTAAGAGCAGAGAGGACTCCCTCTCTCCTGCCCTGAAAAAAAAATATATATATATACACATACATGCACACGTTATGTATCAGAAAGACAAGACAGATGACAGATAGACAGATAGTCTTCCCAGTGTTGATAGGAACAGAGCTGGAGTTGGACTGTAGTTTCATCACTTAGGGAAGGGACTGGTACCCATGGGTGGGGCAAAGCCAGACTATGGGGAACAGAGCCCCCATCCCCACCCCAGAGCCCAGTGTTCCCCTGGAGGATTTTCTTTTCTAACATCTCATATGTCTTATTTAGGGCTTCCCAAGGCAGCACTAGTGGTTAAAGAACCCGCCTGTCAATGCAGGAGATGTGAGAGACACGGGTTCAATCCCTGGATCGGGAAGACCCCTTGGAGGAGGGCATGGCAACCCACTTTAGAATTCTTGCCTGGAGAATCCCATGGACAGAGGAGCCTGGCAGACTATAGTCCACAGGGGTGCAAAAGAGTCAGATACAACTGAAGCAACTTAGTACGCACTCGTGTACTTAAGACACACTGATATCCTGCTATATATGCCTTGTTTCTTGCCTCTTTTACTTAGACTGTATGATGAATAAATACATTGCCAGCCATTAAATATTTTTAATGTATTTTTAGTGGTTACATTTTATTCCATCGTGTATATCCATACCACATTGACCTTTTTCCCCACTGATTTCTTTTTCAATCTTTACTTTTATTTCTTTGGCTGGGCCGGGTCTTAATTGTAGCAGGCAGGGTCTTTAGCTGCAGCCTGTAGGGTCTAGTTTCCCCGATCAGGGATCAAACCCCAGGCCTCCTGCACTGGGCGCTCTCAGAGTCTTACCACTGAACCACTAGGGAAGTCCCAATAGTAGGATTCTAAAGTATCTTAAAAGTACATGTGTCCATTTGGCTGCATCCTCAGTGATAAAAAATCTTGTAATTAATACATATTTTCCAGTTTGATAACTTAAACAGTTCCTCAAGTGTGGGATTATTATTAATAATGAAGGAGAATTCTTTGTTCTGTTACATGTTCTTTTGCCTCAGATTCTGCTTTGTTTGGTATAAATATTGCCATCTCAACTTTCTTTCTGTTTGTGTATCCTGGATACATTTCCTTTTATTTTTAATTTCTGAGTCACTGGTTTTGAGGCCTGTCTTACAAACAGCATACAGTGGGATGCTGAGAACCTTTGTCTCTGTTAGGGATGTTTAACCCTTTGCATTTATGTCACATTTGACAGGTGTCTGCCCTGGAGTGACTTTCTCAACCAGTCACCAACATCTCCCCCCACCCCTGTATCAGTCCGGCTTCTGCCCAGCCCAGGGGCCAGACACACTCCCGGATCTGTCGTGTTAGGAAGGGGCAAATCCAGAGGCTGGACCCAGCACAGGGCCTGTGAGAATTGTGGGGCATGTCTTTTAAAATTGAGCCCCAAGTCACCTTAACTGGTAGCGTGTCCCCTGTCCTACCCCCCACCCTCACATGCAGAAGCCACACTCCTGGCCCCTGGCCCCGCCAGCACAGAGACGGCCGCGAATGTCTAGAAGCTTTTTATTATTATTATTATTATTATTACTTATTTTTTTGGCTGCACCGGGTCTTAGTGGTGGCATACAGGATCTTTGATCTTGATCTTCACTGTGGCATGTAGGATCTTTAGTAGTGGCATGTGGGATCTAGTTCCCTGGCCAGGGATGGAACCTGGGCCCCCTGCATTGGGAACCCAAAGTCTTAGCCCCTGGATGAACAGGGAAGTCTTCAGAAGCATTTTTGAGTTTTTAAATAGAGCTTTAAAAAATTGGGGGAAAAAAATAAAACTTCAACTCCTTACTCACAGACGATAATTCTGATGGATCTTCCTTCTTGCTGACCCTTCTCCACAGGGAGGGGTTGCTGGCTCCCTCTTCCTAAGGAGTTCTGACACTCTTTGAGGACAAGAACTCTGACTTCTGTCTTCTGGGTTTCCTCCACCCGTTCTTGACATCCCAGCCCAAAGCCTGCACCCAGTAGGCACTCGACAAATACAGATTAGCTCGAAAGCAGACAGCCTCAAATCTCAGCTGTCTTTGCCACTGCAGAGAGGCCTTATGGAAAATTCAGAGATCACTATTTGGTTTTAGGATACATAATACGATGCCATTTGCAATAAATCGGCAAATAAACCTGAATTGTTTTCCTAGGCTGAATAAAGCAAATTTGCTTTCCCTAAGGATATACCAGCCATGAGTGGGAGGCACAGCCCAGAAGCTTCCAAAGGGCAGGAGGGGAGCAGTGGAGTTTTTTCTTTTTAAAGCCACAGATAATTGCACAGTGAGAAATTCTAGTACAGATAACTGAGAGTTTGCTGGAAACACAGAGGTGGCAGGGTTCTCATCTGCCAGCTCCATGCTGGACAACCCGGAGTGGGGTCAGGGTGGGGAGAGGACTGCAGTGTTCGTGCCCATGGGAAGGGTGAGCAGACAGCCTCCGTGTGCCCTGGACACACCCACCGCTTCGCTCCCTGAAGCCAAAAGCAACAGTGTCCTTAAAATTTATGGCTCTGCCTGTGGGCTTTGATGGGCTCTGCTGGTCATGATGGATTGTTGCTATTTCCTGGGATGAAGCTGGAGCGGGTGGAGATGAAGGGCAGAGCAGGGGAGGGAGGGCGGGCTGGGACGGGAGGAAACCAGGGAGACACTGAGTGTGCTGGCAGGAGCGCTCCTGGCCCCGGAGGCAGGCCCGGCAGCCCAGGGGCGCTTGACCCTCCGTTCTCACCCTTGTGGACAGACCGGTGTGGACAGAGGCTGGACCTGCAGCCCAGAGAGTGGGGAGCACAGCTGGGGCAGCTGGGAAAGTGGAAAGGATGAGAGGGGGGGGGGGCTAAATCAGAGGGGACACGGCAGCATCAGGGAGGGTCACCCCGTGCACACGGAAAAGTGGTCTCAGGCCCCCAGTGGAGTCCAGGGGTGCCCAGCACCTTTGCTTCCATCTCCTGTCTCTGCCCCCTGGAGGAGGGCATGCCAACCCACTCTTGTATTCTCACCTGGAGAATCCCATGGACAGAGGAGCCTGGCGGGCTGCAGTCCATGGGGTCACAAGGGTTGGAAGTGACTTAGTGACTAAAACATCATCACCTGCTTCTGCCCCAGCCCCTCTCTTCCCCTCTCACAGCCCCCTCACCCAGAGACATCCCTCAGCTCTAAGAATAGGGTCCCAATGCCACCTGCCATCACTGACAAGCTCTAGGCCACCTGCCCACTGCCCTGTCCCAGCCCCACCACGCTCTGCCAGGTGGACTTTCACACTGGTTTCTTTCCTTCAAGACACCAAGCTTGGGACTTCCCTGATGGTCCAGGGACTAAGACGCTGCACTCCCACTGCAGGGGCCTGGGCTTCAACTCCTGGTCAGGGAGCTGCATCAAAGGTCCTGAATGCTGCAGCTAAGCCCTGGAGCAGCCAAATACATGGATGCGTTTTTAAAAGACACCAAGCCTGCTCCTCCCCAGGGCCTTTGCACTTGCGGTTCTCTCTACCTCAAATTCTCTACACCCCTGCTCCTCATTCAGGATTGAGCTCACCTATCACCCACTCCCATGGGCCTTGACAGACCACCCTGCTTGAATAGCCTCTTTCCCAGGCATCTGCTCTCTCAGCACTTAGCACTTAGCTCAGTATCCCCACATTATCTCCTTTCTTTCTTTTCTCAGTTACTGTCTGTCTTCCCTGCAGGAATGGAGACAAGGCTCATCGTTGTGTCCCCAGCACTGGGAGCAGTGCCTGGAGCTTCGTTGGTGCCAAGACGTATTTCAGGAGCAGAGAGATCTCTAGTTTCTTCTGTCAGATGCTCAGTCTCTGGAGAGCCACAGCATGTAACCAGGGACCCAGCACATGACAGCACAGCCCACCCAGGGACCCCGACTTCCCAAGGGGGAAGACCTCCCACCAGGAGCCGGGCACTCTGGCGAGCTCCTCACATCCACCATTGTGTTTAATGCCAGGCTCCAGAACTGTAATTTTATTTATTTTTTAATTAATTTTATTGGAGTATAGTTGCTTTACAGTATTGTGTCAGTTTCTGCTGTACAACAAAGTCAACCAGTTATGCCTTCTCTTTTTTGGATTTCTTTCCCATTTAGATCACTTAGCACATTGATTAGAGCTCCCAGTGCTTTACAGTAGGTTCTCACTAGTTATATATTATAAAATAGATAACACAGTATCAGCAGTGCATTTACGCCAATCCCAGTCTCTCAATTCACCCCCTTCCTTTCCTCCACTCAGTGTCCCTCTTTGTTCTCTACATCCAGTAATATAATTTTAGTGCCTATATTTTCCAAAACAAAAAAAAATCAGAGCAAAGGTCTAACGAAGGATTTGTGTCTCCTGAGCTGTGAATTATTGCTAATTGATGTGAAAAATCTTGCAAAAGGATAAAAACAGATCCCCAAGAAACTGCATATTTAATGAACGGCCACCAAGAGCTCAGTATTTAGAAAGGTGGGCTTCCGGGGGGGCCAGCCGATCTGGGCCCTGAGCCAGGCCCAGCTCCTCAGCAGCTGTCCCACTTTGAGCAAGTTCCTAAACACGTCTGTACCTCCGTTTCCCCCTCTATAGGATTAAAGCCCCCCGTAAGGCACTGTGGGATTGATGAGCTCTCTGCGGTAACACAATAAGGTGAGCTGTGAGTAAATGTCACCCATTAAGAGGATGGTGCTGTGCTTAGTCGCTCAGTCATGTCTGACTCTTTGTGACCCCGTGGACTGTAGCTCGCCAGGCTCCTCTGTCCATGGGGATTCTCCAGGCAAGAATACTGGAGTGGATTGCCATGCCCTCCTCCAGGGGATCTTCCCAACCCAGGAATCAAACCCAGGTTTCCCGCATTGCAGGTGGATTATTTACCATCTGAGCCACCAGGGAAGCCCTCATGAGGACAGAGATGATGATACTGGCCGGCCTGACTGGGCATCCAGAACATTCAATTACAGAGGTCTGCTGAAATAGGGACCCATGGCCAGCTGTCCAGCCCAGGCAGCCTATGGGGCCAAGGATCCCCCACCAGACCGAAGGAGCGGGCTGTGCTTCAGGCTCCCCTGGCCAGGACCCGTCAAGGACCATCACTCACCACCATCCCTTCCTTTGATCTTACCCAACACCAAACTTCAGAAATGGCTTTGGCTTTTACATACCACACATTGGCTGAGGTATAGTATTTCCCACAAATTGTCCAAAAGTGTGGATTTCAAACACATTTTTCAGCAGCAGAACACTTATAGCAAATCACACTGGCTGAGATATAGCTTCTCCCAAATTGTATAAAAGTGTGTGTTTCAAACTAATTTTTCAGCAGTTAGAACACATTGGGGCTTCCCTGGTGGCTTAGATGGTGAAGAATCTGCCTGCAATGCAGGAAACCTGGGTTCAACTCCTGAGTTGAGAAGGTCCCATGGATATGAGAATGGCAACCCACTTCAGTATTCTTGCCTGGAGAATCCCATGGACAGAGGATCCTAGTGGGCTACAGTCCACAGGGTCCCAAAGAGCCAGACACAACTGAGTGACTAACGTTTTCACTTTCAGAACACATTGAGAAGCTTCAGCTCATCAAGAGCCCAGTATCTATTAAAAAAAGGTCAAGTGAAGCTTGTCCCCTGGGATGGGTGGGGTCCCAGCCTCATCTCCTCCGCATCTGAGTCTGGGGGCCAGGACTCCCAGCTGGACCAGCCCTGGCTTCATGCCCCCTCATTCTCAGGGGTTCAGGAGAACCTCACACCTCAGACCACCACCTGGGTTCCCAGAGACAGGCAGAAGCACGTGGGGCTGCCCCACAAACCTTCGGGGAACTCTGCATATTGTGGCCTCAGCAGGGAAATATTTAGAATGCATAAACCAGGCAATTCTTCTTGCAAAGATGGCCCAGGTCCAAGGGAGGAAGACAGATGATCACTGAGGTCATTGCATCCCATGCACAGTCACACAAACTGGTCAACTTGGACAGAGCTCAAAACTGTCACAGGTATGTACAAAGGGAAGCCATCTAGGGAAGATTTGCAAAGACCACACACTTTGCATTTGTGTGTGTGTATGTGTGTGTGTGTGTGTGTGTGTGTGTGTGTAAAATGCATTCTGAGGCAGTATCCCCGGCCCCATCCCCAGTACAGCAGGTACCACTCCTCCCCGACTCCAGGAGCCCCTCCCCCACTCCAGGAGCCCCTCCCACTTCTGGGTCCCCCTCACCTGTCCACGGCAAAATGCCCATCACCGGCAGCCCGATGCAGCTCACTGCTGTTCTCCAGCCTGGCCAGTGTGTCCATGCGCTTCACCATCAGCTCCAACAGGTCACTCATCTTGCGGAGGACACCACGGGACTCTGGCCCACCCATCACTGTGGGCAGAGGGTGGGCACAGTCAGGCATGGCCCAGGCAGCCCCAAGGCCCCCTGAGACCACACGGTGTCTGATCGAGGGTGGCTCAGACCCCAGCCCCACTCCCTTCTTCTCAGAAAGAGGAGGGATGTATGACAAAAACCATCACAATATTGTAAAGTAATTATCCTCCAATTAAAATAAATAAATAATTTAAAGAAAAAAGAAAGAGAAGGAGCCAGGAGAGTGAGCCTGCCCCGCCCATTACCCTTGCAGGACAGGGATGCAGAGAGCCCTGGGCCCACCCTGCTCCCTACCAGCTGTGTGACATTGGGATAATCTTTTAACCTCTCCGGGCCTCAGTTTTCATCTCCTGCAAAACTGAGCTGTAGACATACTCTCATGCCTGTGAGATGACAGGGAAGGCCCAAAGACCCTCAACAAGTTCCAGACAGAACTCGTGGCTCAGGGTTTCTAAAAGTACAGTCAACCATCCACCCACAGCTGAACCTCCTGGCCAGGTGAAATCTAGAATTGTGGGCCTCGTGTGGTGGTGCTGGTTCAGTCACTAAGTCGTGTCCGACTTTTACGACCCCATGGACAGAGGAGCCTGGCAGGCTACAGTCCATGGGATTCTCCAGGCAAGAATACTGGAGCGGGTTGCCATTTTCTTCTCCAGGGGATCTTCCCAACCCAAGAATTGAACCCAGGTCTCCTGCATTGTAGGCAGATTCTTTACCAACTGAGCTACAAGGGAAGCCTGGGCCCTTGTGCAGATCCTCTGATTCAGATCTCTGTGGCCCCAATCTCTGCAGTCTGCTTGCTCCTCATGTGACTCAGATGCGCAGGAGAGGCTTCGAGCCTGTGTTCAAAGGGGTGGGGGCCCTGGCCACCTCCCTTTCCCATCCACTCCCCTAGACCGCACTCTAGAAAACCAGCGTGAATTTGTCCTCTCAAGCCAGTCCTTGGGTTCTCAGAGATCAACTCCAGGGTTGAGGGGCCAGGAGACCTCGTGAAGAATAAAATTAAATGAAAATGAGGTGCTTCAACCCAGATCTCGTTAGCCAGCCTGAGACTTTCCACAGTTTCCCATCTAATCATTCCTGATCATTAGCACCACACGTGTCAACGTGAGACAGCAGCCCTCACCTTCCTTTTTAATTAAATTTTGTGAAGGTTTTAAACGGCCCCTCCAAACCATCCTTCGGTGCTCGGTTCCAGGCATGACAGCCCCCACCAAGGCTGCCTGCAAACCTTGGGGGCCAGGCTCTGAATCTCTGTTACCAACTGACCTGGGTCCCTAGAGACCCGGATGCTCCTGGAGATTCCCTAGGCTGTTGGGGGGAGGCGGGTTGTCAGGGGGCACCTTGGGCAGGGATCCCCAGAATCAGACTCCCCAGATAAAGGTTTGAGGGCAGGTCATTATAGGGAAGTGAGTCGGGGAAGGGGAGACAGACCAGAGAGGGCATGTCATCAACCTGGGGGAACCAGCTGGTGCAGAAGCAGCCTCACAGTTCTCTCCCTGGGGGCCGGGGCGAGGGCTCCTAGCAGGTATACACCACTTCCTGCCAGTCACTGCTTGAGGGCTGCTCCCTGGGACAGCCATGTTCTGGTACTTTCCATTGGGCGGCAGCGTCGGCTCCAACATGTGACGGGACTCTTTGAGGGCTGAGCACCATCAGCATCCGCTTCTCAAGAAAGACAGGGTAGGGGCCAGTGGACTCAGAGGGGCTGGGGTGGACACCTGGGCTCTCACCTGCTTCTGACAGCAACCCCTCAAGGGGCCATGCGGCCAAGGGCATCATCATAATGTTCTCAGCCTCAGTGTCCCCAACTCGAGGCGATAAACACTAGGTACCACCTGCAACCCAAGTTCAAGGTGCCAAGATGCAAGCAAGAGGGATCACAGCCAGCCACAGGGAACCAGAGGCAGAGACAAGAAGTCGAGTGGGGAGGGGGTCAGGAAGGGGCCGGTCTCCTCTGCTCCATGCTTGGGACTGAGCCAAAGGGGGACCTAGAAAGGCTAGTTGTCACCCAGGCTGCTTGTGACATTTCCACTGTGCCTGTCCCTGTATCCCCTGGTGCCAGGCCCATTTCAGTGGCTGCGGCCACCTTCTCATACCAAGTCACCTTCCGGCTGGGTGCCCCTGCTTGCTGAGCCGGTCTGAGCCTAGAAGGGAGGCCATGGGGGGCTGGGGGCTGCAGGCCGCAGGTTGCTCAAAGAGCCTCAGCCCCTGGCTCCAAAGAAAAGAGCAAGCATCAATGATGGGGGAAGGATGGGGGGAGCAGAGGAGAGACACGAGGAGGGGTTGGGTGCTGGAAAAACTGGGCATCAGAAAGAAGGAAGGAAACAGTCTCCACCCCTCCCCACCTGAGTAGCTGAAAGAGCTAATGGTCTCCCCACCTTCCCCTCTCAGAAAACTGGGTGGATTTTTCCACTGGGATCAGGAAATTTCACTGCAGTGTTTGATGAAGCAAAGTGAGGTCTCTCCCACAACTCAGCCCCTCCCCGCTCACTCATGGCCTCAATCAGTTAGTCCCTCAGCAAGCAAGATATAAATAGCTCGTTCTCCCTTTCAACTCCACAGAGATGGGGACAGTTGACTCTTTGAAAGTATTCTCATCCAGAGACCTCCCACCCAAGCCTGTCATCCAAATGCAATGCCTCACTTTCAACCAGTGCTTGGAGCACAGAGTAAAACAAGAGGGGAGTCCCCATCATTTCAGCTAGAAAAATAGGAGCCTGTCAGATGACTAAACCTGGAGCTGTTCTGCACAGGCCCATGGGAGCCACCCATGCTCAGGGTCCCCCGACGGACGTCCTGGAGTTGTGCAGTGCACGACCCAGCTGGCCTCACTGGGCTGCCCTGATGGCTCACAGCGGGGGCTGGGGTGGCCCCTTCTCCAAAGGAGTCGGATGAAAACTGGAAAGTGAGACCACGGCTGGGAACACTTGCAAGCCAGAGCCTGTTATCCAAGGCCGTGCTCTCAGGCCCAAGCGGACCACAGAGCTTGGGCGGCAGGTAGAACCTGCAGACACAGCACTCCAGGAATACTGAGCCACGTCACAGCTCATGGGGCCATGTGGTGTTCCCTGCAATGCCTCGGGCCTGCCACCTGCCCTCTCACACTGCTGCTCTCTTTCCAGGCTCATCCCAAGTGTCCTTTTACCCTCTGAGTTCACTGTCTGCAGCCCTCCAAAGATCTCACTGACAATGCCTACCCCGCTACCACCCCATTACAAAAGCTGCGAAACAGCTGATGGAGCCAGTAACTACAAGGGTGGAAAGAACCAGGAGGAGCTGGACCAAGCCTGCGGGCAGCACCAGGTCCCAGGAGAGGCCTTGACTCCAGACCTGCTATGCCCTCCGGATGGTGGGGGGGAGGGGACAGGTCACTTGCCTTCTCTGGGCCTCAGTATCCCCTCCAGTAAAATGTGAGGGTGTGGCTCACTGAGACCCAAGGGTCTACAGGCTGAGACTCCTATTCCATCTCTTCCCCTAGCTGCCTCCAGAGAAATGGAGGTAATGGGAAAGAAAAGACGTGTTCCTATAAAAGCCTGCAGAATCTCCTTAGGGAGAAAGCTCTGCTTTGTTTTGCTAAACTCCTGGGTGGGCCAGAGCATCATCTTGATGCCCAGAGCAATGAGATAGAGAGAAAGCGAAATGACTCTGCATGTTCAACTAGGAAGACTGGAGTTTCCCAGCTCAGCCTGGGAGACCAGGAGCAAGGACAAAGCCTGGGAATGTGGGCAGGGGGCAGGACGATGGGTCAGAGGGGCTGAACAGGATGGGGGATGCTCCACTGCCAAAGGGATGACCCGCGGGGAAGGGTTTTGGGGCGCTCTGAAAGGCAGGGATCCAAGAGAGACTTGTCATCTGCTCACTGTGCTGAGTGGTGGTCCGAGCCCCCACCCTCAAATGCCCCCAACCCTTGTATGAGACGTTAGGGGTAAGGAGTGTCCTTCTCAGTAGGTCAATGTGGGAGACACAGAGGAGGCAGGCGGGGAGACACCAGGAGGATAATTCAATAGAAGCAGATCAGAGCAAGAGGTGTCCAGGGAGACTCTGTCCCCTAGAGTCCTTTGAGGTACCTGAGGGTTCTGGATTGCCCTTCACATGAAGGATGAAGACATCCTTCTTTAAAATTGTCAACAGAGGGACCTCCTTGGTGATCCAGTGGTTAGGATCTGTGCTTCCACCGCAGGGGACACAGGTTTGATCCCTGGTTGGGCAACTAAGATCCAGCATGCCATGCGGCATGGCCAAAAACAAACAAACAAAAATGTCAACAGAGTGACTCCAGAAGACCAGGGCGCTTTTAAACTGGCTCTAAAGAGACACAGTCCCCTCTCGGACGAGTCTGAAGGCCACCTCCATTGGACTGGGCGAAAACCACAAGATACCCTCCCAGCAGCTGGGACTCAAGCATCTACTGTGAGCATCTACAGATGGTGCAGCACCCCAGAAGCCCCCACCCATCGCTTCCCGAGGAGCTCCAGGGGACTAAGCACATCTTCTGCCCTGCACAAGGCAGGAGGCAGGTCCCAGGAGGGAAACAGGCCATGCAAACAGTCAATCAGGCTGGCAGGCCCTGCGGTATCCCCAGATACTGCCGGCCGGGACCTCAGGCAGAGCAGGCTCCCGACGCGCCTTGCCCCGAGTCACCTCCCTGCTCTCAGCAGCCGCTAAATTGAAATGTATTTAATGTGAGGTCCCTGGTGACACATCTCAGAAGTCACACATGTTCCCTCCATATTTCCATATCAGTAAGGAAAGCTGCGATGCTGAGCGATACAAAGGGGCCTCACATTTACGGACAAGGGTGTTTCCTCACCCACCAAGGCCCCATCCCCTCCCCAGACGTGTGCTCTGTTTTTCTCCCTCCTGTCCACCCTTGTCCCCTTTCTCCTCCCCCCCCCAACCCTTTTCCACTGGTTCCTGAAAACTGAAGGAGCCCCCACCCTGCCAGATGGAAGAGACCTCCCAGGCACTCGACATGGGGGCCGTGACTTGGTGTATGCACAGCTGGAGAAGGGCGCACATTTGTCTCTCTGCACATGGCCACCGAGGAAACCAGCTGAGGCCACGGGAGCTCTGGGCAGCGTTGGGGGGAGGGCAGGCCCTGGCACACCCACCCATCGCCAGCCTCTGAGAAGAGAAGCCCCCTTAGCACCAAGATCCTGGGCCAGAGACAGCTACAGAGCAAGGCACTATGTCTCTGATATTCCCCAGGTTCAAATCCTGGCTGGGGCCAGTCTACCGGGAGACCTCAGGGCAGACACAAGCGGCTGAATCAAGCACTTCCAGCCTGCAGCCTTGTCCCCGGAGATGGCCTCTGACCTCTACTTCCAGACGAGATGGCGAGCCAGAAACAGCCACACGGGCTTCAGGGGAATCTGTAGAAACCTCAGGAGAGAGGCCTCAGACACAAATTCAAGTCCCCCGTCATGAGGAGGGAAGCAAGTTCCTCTTAAGACAAAAGGAGGCGACAAAGAGGAACTGGGGTGTAAAGTGACGACTGGAGAAGTGAAAGTCGCTCAGTCACGTCCGACTCTTTGCGATCCCGTGGAACAGTCCATGGAATTCTCCAGGCCAGAATACTGGAGTGGGTAGCCTTTCCCTTCTCTGGAGGATCTTCCCAACCCAGGGATCAAACCCAGGTCTCCCGGCATTGCAGGTGGGTTCTTTACCAGCTGAGCCACTGGGAGAGCCCTGAGGACTGGAGAGGGAGCATTAAAAACAGAAAATATCCTTCCACCAAGCAGGGCCCAACCACAGCAAGAGGGAATTAGGTTAGCCCTCCTCCCAGGTCCGACTCTCCTCCGCTCAGCCTCCTGCTTCCCTGCATGTGAGGATGAGTGTGCAGAATAGAGAATGAGATGTCTGTCACACTTCTCTCCCTGAACTAGAGAACTTCATCACAAAATAGGAACTGGCCCCCAGGGGAACCCAGAGTCTCCCCAGGGAGAGGCGGTGGAAGGCTCCCCTCTCTTTAGGGAAAACCCTGCGTTCTGCCCCTCCCCCAGTCATGTCCTCGTGGGGACTCGCTGCCCTCGCAGGCTTGACAGGCGAGGAGAAGACAGGTCACTTCCCTATTTGTGCTCAGACGGTATTATTGACCAGGGATGGACTTCTTTTCCTAAGTTATTTTTTCTATTTTTTTCTAACCCCGAGTGGGCTTCCTTCTTCTAGTTCTGCCTTGGGCCTGCACAGATCCCTGGAATAAACATTATCTAACACCCGGCCCCCACAGTGACCTCGCTCCCCAGACGCCTTCCAACCGTCCCCCACTTCCAACCCATCCTTCCCCGGGCAGCTCCTGGAAAAACAGGCTGGTACCTCCTAGGTTGTCTGCAGTCTGCCCTAAGCCTGGGGTTGGGGGGGGGGTCTCCTTTGAGGTAGCATCTCTTACAGGATCAGGATTCTAAACCCCCAACGCAAACTTGGGGCTCTTCCGAGTCCCTGCTATGGGTCTCTACAAGCAAATCAGCTCAAACCAAGGGCATGAAAGACACTGGGGGAACAATGGGACCTGGGATGTAAACCGAATCAGGGTACCTCCTCGAGGTTCTCAGAGGCCCCCTGCTGGTCCAGCTTCCACCCCCGCCTTTACTTCCATATTCCAGGCAGGAAGCTCCCAGCCTAGGGGGTCTGGGAGGTGTGAAAAGACTTGGACACACTTGGGTCTGAGAACTAGTGTCCCAACACAGAGAAGACCTTGCAGCTCCACCCCCAGGGGGACCCGACAGAAATGCCCACGTGTGTCCACCACGGACACGTGCTGGAATGTTCACAGCAGCGCAATTCAGGAACGCCTCAAGCTGGAAACAGCCAGGGTCCGCCCAGGGCAGAGTGGCTAGATGCACTGTGTGGTAGTCACACAATGGGGGCTGGGCAGCAGTGAAAACAAATGTCAGCAACCACACTCCAGGGGAGGGGTGAACCTTACAAATGCAATATGGAGAAAAGAAGGCACAGGCAACAGGACACCTGTGTGGTGCCATCCTCAGAAAGCCCAAGAACCAGGCGGCGCGCCTCTGTGTTATGAGATGTCAGGTCCCAGGGTCCACGGGGAAGTGGAGCGTGGAAGGAAGCCTGAGGGTGCTTCTGGGGACGGATGATGCTCTGTCTCTGGATCTAGGTTGCTGGGTGCCTAGATGGGTTCAGTTTCTGGATACTATACTCCGATGGGACAGGGCTTCCCTGGTGGCTCATAAGGTAAAGAATCTGCCTGCAGTGCGGGAGATCTGGGTTCAACCCCTGGGTGGGGAAGATCCCCAGGAGGAGGACACGGCAACCCACTCCAGTATTCTTACCTGGAGAATCCCACAGACAGAGGAGCCTGGCGGGCTACAGTCCATGGGCTGCAGAGTCAGACACGACTGAAGCAGCTAAGCACACACACAGCACATCCTCTGATGAAAAGTTTAAACACGGGCACCACACACACACACACACACACACACCTCTAGTCTAACTGCAGGACAGGACCCTGGGCAAGCCCTCTCCCCTCGGTAGCTCTGCTCACCCCTTAGACACAAGATCGAGGCTGGAGCCGGGCCCCTTCTCCCACGCTGGGCAGGAGTGGTCCTCTGAGCACTACCAGGATGGGGACCACCGTCAGGGAGATGAGCACTAGAGCCAGAGCCCGCCCTTGCACCCCTCTTCCAGCCCCTCTGAAAGCTGACCTTTCAGAGGTCAGCTTGCCCAAGCCCCTGCAGCAGCCCACCCAGACAGACACGCCCCCTTGCCCAGGGTGGCCCCCAGGTAGCCTGAACATCACTCCTTATACCCCACCCCTGACTCTCAGCCTCCCCGCACCGGTCCCCAAGCTACCCCTCAAGGGCCCCTTTACAACTGCCTCACCCCCTCCTCAAATCTTAATCCTCAGGAGTCTCCCACGTGGAGATCCCAGGTCCTGGCACCTCCTTGGCCCTCTTCCCTAAACATCCTCTCCTGTAGAGCCTCCATCTCAGACTCAGCACATCCTGTAAATGTTTGCGGAGCTCACGCTCTTTGCCAGAAGCTGCTCAAGACCCTCCATCTATGTTATCTTCGTGCCCCCTCACGTAAACCTGGGGAAGTGGGCATTGTTAGCCCCGTTTACCAGAGGAGAAGAGAAGAGGGACCTCCATGAATCAGAGAAGAGGCAGATTCATTTACATTCCGGTTTGAATGACTACTAAATGTGAAATTCCTGCTGGGAGGCTTCTGCAAGTTTAAAGAAGTACACGTTAAACTGAAGGCATGAATCTAAAGAGGAGATACCAGATGGCAGAGTAAGTGCCCCTCAGAGCACCCACCCCAGATGACAACCCATCCGACTGGAGGGCTTATCCATCACTGGGAAGAGGGGAGTCAGAAAGATGAAGCCTGGGGATTCGAGAAGGTGGAGTCAAACAAAGACTTCCTGGGGAGTGGGGGGAAGGGGAGAGTCCACAGAGCAGCCCCTTGAACAGTTCCAGAAACCCTCTTGCCTCAGTTTCCCCACTATGTCCCTCCTCCCCACAGTTACTGGGAGAGCCCCCAAGACACACCGAGCAGGATTTCTGAACCGCTCTCCATTCTTCCTCGAGCAGGATGGAGGGGGGCGGGACCCACCTTCAGGAGGAGGCCTCCCAGACCATCACCCGGCCACACCCCGTGCCACATGAGCTCATCCAATCTGACCCCTGAAACCAGTCACTCCTCTGCTTTTCTGAAACTGAGTTAAGTGGCCTGGCCAACGGCACACAACTGGTAGGTGATGAACCAGGGTACAAACCAAGCCCATCTGGTCCCCAGACCCCACGCTCTGAACCTCCATTCCCCTGCCTCGCAAGTATCACATGGGCAGGGACAAAGGGCCACAGAACTTGGAGATAAGACAGTTAGCCCATGGCCAGTTCTCTCCCCTGTGCTGTGGCCACAGCTTGGGCCAAAGGGGCAGACTGCATGTGTCTCAAAGAGACAGAGGTCATATCCAGAGACCCAAAACTGCCCCACTAGAGAAGCAACACAGGCCGCCTCCTGTGATGCCAAGGAGCTCCTGGCTCAAACGCCCTTCCTGACCTGGGAACGTAGGCCAGGAGGCTGATGAGTATAGCCAGGTTAAGAGCTAAAACCCCAACCATTCACACGTCCACCAACAAGGTGGCCAGACACCCAAGACAGCCCCAGAAAGCCTCCTGCAGGGTGAGGCTCAAAGGCTTCCATCTCCTCTGACCCCTGAACCCCCACACCCCTTTCCCCACCAAGATACCTTCTGTGCGGATGGTGAAGGGGGAGTCCCCCGGGCGCCGGGCTGAGAACTGGCCTCCCAGAGATGTCATCAGGAAGCAGAGTGAGAAGAAGCCGATGCCCAGGACAAAAAGCCTGCAGAGAGCAATATGGCAGGTCAGGGGCAGGTCAGCACATGCACTCCAATGCCGTAAGGGCTCCCTATGAATGAATGAGTGAGGACAGGATGGATAAACGGAGGAGTAAAAGATCAGGGGGCTGAGCTCTCAGGCCAGTAGGTCTCCCATCACACAAGATAAAGACAGCTGGACTACAAAGAAGTAACCATGAGCCACACACAAAAAACCACGAGGGACACGGAGGCACACAAGGGATGAGGTTGGGCAGCTCCTAGGCTCCAGACCCTTGACAGCAAAGGCCCTCACACTCTGGTCCCCAGGCCAGCAGCATCAGCATCACCTTGGACACATTAGAAATGCTCTTTCTTGGGCCCCAGTCCCAGGCTTCCAGAATCACACACTCTGGGAGGGGGATAAACAATGTGTTTGAACAGGTTCTCCTGGTCACCCAGATACCTGCTCAAGTGCGAGGACCACTGGTATAGGTGAAGACAGTAGAACCCGATGCCAGCTAGAGGGCAAGTAACTGGTCCAGGCAAAACCCACCTGGATCCCATCAGTCACCTGGAACGTGGTCAGCTCTTGCGTACACAGGCCTTGCTGCTGCGACCAGTCATGAGCTCACTTGAACACGGCCTTATCACGTTCAGGGTGAGGGGTAGGGGTGACGGGAGGCTCCCGCTACTACCAGATGGTAAGGTCTAGAAGGGCAGGGTCATGTGGCCGCCCTCTGTGTCCAGACTCTCCCTAACCCACATCTTCACCAGGCAGGCACACGGTGGCTTGCACCACAGACTGGTCAGAGTAAGTCAACCCCTGTGAAAGGAGTGTCACACAAGTGTGCGTTGTCACAGTGTTCCGGGGGGTTGACCAAAACACAACTGTTCATACCCCAACACATAGCACTTGATTCCATGCCAAGTGGAACTAGGGAATCTCCAGAGGGGCACCCAGCAGGGAACCCACCCTCACCTCTGGCCCCAGGCTCCTGCTGCTTCTATACTAGATTCTGGGCCAATTTGGCCTTAGGGCAGCAGAGGTGGAGGCTGTTCTGGAACCCTGAGTCTATTTGAGGACTTGACAAGCTGGCAGAGCTGAAAGGAGAGCTGCTCCCCTCCAGGTCAGGGTGAGGAACCCCATTTCTGGTGGAGCCAGCCTCACCATGGGGAACCCCACAAGTCATGCCAGAGACCTCCATCCCCCCATCTCCATCCCCATCCTCAAACCCCACATTTGTTTGTATCTCTATACAAGACTTGCTTTATGCATTTTAATCTTCATTATCTGAAACTGGCAGAGCAGTATTTAATTAAAATTTGGTCCGTTAAAGAAAACACATAATTGTGGAAGAAAATAAAAGCACAACAAAATTCCCAACCCATATTTAAAGGAAGCCATTAGAGATTAAATCAGAGAGGGGAGCAGAACAAACCCCAAAGCAGAGATGGGAAAAGGGAGCTTCCCCCAGCTCCCTCACCTCCCAGAGACCCCTCACTGAATTCCACCAAGCCTGGGGGTGGGGCTCTGGCCCTTGGATCCCCAAGACAAAGCCAGGCTGGTCTCAGGCTGGCAGTCAGAGGGACACTGTAGGGGTAGAGTGGTTACACACCCAAGAAGATCCTGGAGAAAAGCAGTTTGCCCCCCCAGCCTGAGGACAAGGATGGATCTCTCCAAGTTTCTTGTCCCCCACCTCTCACTCCCTTCCCCAGCTATGGCGTACTCATATTTAGAACTGGACTGCCAGGGCCCAAAAACCTGCTATGAGAAAGTACCTAGGCCTTTAGCACAGAACCTCAAGCCCCAACACCTCATCTGCATCTCTCTCTGCCAGACCCCAATCCCAGGGCCATTTACAGTAGATTCACATTAAGATGATTTTGTCCACCCTCGTATCTATTCAAGCAGCATTCCAGAAGTAACTAGGGAATAAGGACCCTGCCAGAGACTCTGGGAAAACCAACAGGAGCAGTCTGCCCTGGAGGATTAACAAGTAGAGGTGGTATGGTTCAAGGCTGTAAACAACCACCACCCCCAACCATGTGAAATGGATTTAAAGACTTCACAAGTGGCTGTGGGTCTCTGGGCAGCCTAGGATTACCCTGAGGTGAAATTACATAACCTGGGGGTAGGGGAGGGGGACCTAGGCAATCCCACCTCTGAATCCTGTTTCTAGGAAAGAGCCAGAAAGAGCTACAGGGGCAGGACTCCAGAGAGAAGGAGCTTAAGGGAGCTGGCGCTGTCCGTGGTGCTGCGGTCAGCCTCCACCTTCAACCATGCTGTGAAATGTCCAGCCAAGCTGGGGGTCAGCGGCTGGACTTCCCATGGCCTGGAGGGAGAGGCCAACACTGGGTGGGAGAGACAGGGCTGAGGACTGTCTGGTTGGCTAGGGATCTGAGGATTACCCTGGAGGAACAAGGTCCTTTCAAGAGATGATAGCTTCCCACCCTGCTTCGCTGGGGAACTTTAGAGGGGTGAGGGCTCTTGACATGCCCAATCACCTGCCCAAGGCTCTCCCCTGGGGACCACCGGTTCTGTAGTCCTCTTGCATCCTCTGGACGCTGTGTCCTCTGGACACACTGGAGGTCCAGCTTGATCCTTGTTGCCCTAAAGGTTGTCCCAACTCTGCACAATAGGCTAGGGGTGGGGGTGGGTGGGAGCAAGGGGCAGAGGCAATGGAGAGGTGGGAACCACGGTCTCCCCATCTGGAGTGGGGAGCATAGGAGGGGTCCCTTGTCTCAGCCTCAGGTCTGGAGGGGAGGGGCTCAAATCCGGCCCCTCCCACACCCCAAACTTCAAGCATCTCTGCCTGTACAGTTTCCACCTTCACAGGCTCCCTCCCTCACCCAAATCCCACCTGTGACTGCATCCGGAATCAGGCCACCCCCTTCTCCAGCTCGGGTCCCGCAGCTCCCTCGTGACCTCCACCGTCCAGCCCCTGGGCGAGGTGACACCTTAATTCTGCCAGGCGCTCATCGCTTAGCACCCCAACCCTGGCTGCAGGCCTGGTTCCGACGGCACTTGGGATAAGCGGTAGCTGCCCTGGAACCACCAGGCTCTGGGGGACCCTGGGGTGGGACCCACAGAGCCCAGCCAGCCTCCCAGAGTCCATAGCCCTGCCTGGTCTGGACTGCCCAGATCGGAGTAGGAGGTCAGTCTTGTCTTCCATCCTGGCTCCATGCTCTGGCCAGCCCTCCTCCCCACAGGGCCGCCCCTGTCCCAACCTCTCCAAGGCCCGCGATCAGGGATCGAATTCCCAGTGGGGGGGCGGTCCTTGCCCCAATCTCGGGGCCCTCCCGTGGGACAGAGGCCAGCACCCCGCTGAGAGAAAAGGAGTGCGCGCAGAAGGCGGAGTCAAAGAGGGAGGCTAGCGCGGAGGGGGTGGGCGAGCGGGCCGGGTGGGGGTGCCGACGCGCTCCAAGCGCTAACTTTGCCGCGGGGTTGGGGCCGATCGCTAAGTGGGGAAGAACCCGGAGAGGCAGGGAAGGGGCTCCCTGGCTGGGCAACTTCCAGGGCCCAGGACCACAACATGGGTGATTTCTGCCCCCTTTTCCACCTTCGCACCCCGAGTCCTCGCCGAATCTAGACCAAACTCGGTCCACGTCCCAGAATCACACACCCTCCCCACCCGAACCGGGACCCCAGCTCCATGCCATTCCCAGCCCCACTGGCCACCACCAAGGGTGGAAGCACAAACCGCCCCCCTCTGCTCCTGGAACAGTCACAGTCACCGTGGGACAGGCACCCTCGCAGGGGCTGACCTCGCCCGCCCACCCCGCGCCCCCGTGGAGAAAAAGCCCTCCTCGCGCCAATGGGAAAGAACTTTACCGAAAGGGTCTCAGGGTGACCAGACATCTTCTGACCATTATCTTCCCATCGGGGTTGACTGTGATCATTGTTCAAACTTGTCCGGGCGAGAAGCCGAGGGCGAGGCCGGCCGGACGGTCCCGAGCTCGGCTCTGGCCACGTCCTGGCCCCGAACCCTCTGCGGGCCGAAGCCGGGTCCGAGCGAGGCGAGGAGGGGGCGCGGGGGCCCGGCGGCTTCGCGGCCCGCCGGCTCGGCGGGGGCTCGGCGGGCAGGGGCCGGGGAGCGGCGCGGCTGCCGGAGGCCGGCGAGGGAGCCCGGCCGGGCCGTCTCTGCGTCTCCGCCCTCCCCGCTTCACATTCTGGAGGCCGGGAGGCGGCGCGCCCCCAGACCACCGGCCGTGCGTCTGCCTGCTCGGGCTCGCTCGCAGGGCGGGACGGCGCCGCGACGCGCAGACGGGCTCCCCGCCGCGGGCGCCCTCATCCCCGCCCGGGCCCGCGCCCTCGGTGCCGGCTAGCGGCGGCCCCGGCCCCGCGCCCCGGCGCCCCGCGCCTCCGGGCCGCGCCGCGCCCCGGCCGCGTACCGCGCCGCCCCCATGGCCCCCGGCGAGGGCGCCCCGCGCCCGCCCTGCCGCCCGCTCTCTCCGCAGCCGGCGCTCGGGTGTCGGGTGTCCAGCCCCGCGCTGCGTTACGCCCGGAGGCGCCGCATTGTTTCCTCGGAGGAGGCGGCCGAGTAGCGGCTGGGGCGGCCGGGGAGCGGCCACCACGCTTCCTCGGCGCGCGGGCGCCACCTCGTGGCCGCGGGCCAGCGGCGCGCTCTCCAGGCCCGAGGCGGGGCGCTGGGGTGGGCAGGCGGGCGGACGTCCCCGAGCCTCCTATCCAGCCCTGCAACTTCCCTAGGCCCCTCTTTCGGAAGCGTGCCGGGTGCCACCAGCTCCGAGGGCCGAGGGCTGCTTGGGCTCCTGAAGAGCGCAGAGGAGGTGGGCGCTAGGAGGAGGTTGCCCCCTTATGCCCGGTGCCAGGGCCCTCCCTCGGGTCACTGCCCCTGCCTCTGCGGCCACAGGGCTTCTGCATTGGCCCCTTCACACCCACGATTTCGCTTTGCAACCTTCACCCACCGTTTGGCCCTCTCTGGACAGAGACTGCAGCAGCTCGCCTTTGCTTCCTTTTTTTGAACGTGGCCTGTGACCCTGAGGCTCTTCCACTGAGCCCAGAAACAGGGGCAGTGGGTGCTCTTTAGCCTTGGGTTCTAGTCTCAGACCCTCCGTTAACCAGTGGGTGATTCCTGGAAGTCAAGGGGACTCCTCGGTTTCCCTCACCCTGCCCCACCCCACCCCATGGCTCAGCGGTAAAGAATCCACCTGCAATGCAGGAGTAGCTGGAGACACGAGTTTGATCCCTGGGTCAGGAAGATTCCCCGGGAGGAGGAAATGGGAACCCACCCCAGTATTCTTGCCTGGAGAATCCCATGGTCAGAGGATCCTGGCAGACTACAATCCACAGGGTCGCAAAGAATCGGACATGACTGAAGTGACTTGGCAGGCACACGTGAGGTTCACTAAGGCTCCTTCCAACTCCAGGAAGCATACACGTCCTCCCTTCACCCCCACCCACCTTGCCTCCACTTCTTGACCCTGGAGAGGTGTTCGCCTTTGCAGAGAGGGGTCAGTGGCCCCTCTGAGCACCTGGAGCAAGAACCAAGCCTGGATCTGAGGACGCTGCTCAGGCAGGAAGGGCACTTGCCAGACCAGCTTGGCCAGGCACAGCCAGGGAAGGCCCAGGCTGGGAAGAGCCCAAGGCCTCAGGCCATGTGAAGAAAGACATGGATGACCCTGAGGGCCTTTCCAGAAGAGCAAACCTCTATTCTAGTCCATCTAGTCCTTGTCTGGTCCAACCAGGGCCCTCGCCTCCCCTCCCCCCACCCCTGCCCCTTTGCTGTTTGCCTAGCCCAGCCCCCAGCCCCGATCAGGGCCATTTCTCACCAGCTGTGACTCACATTCTGCTTTTCCTGCTCCTTCCTCATCAAAATGCACCTGTCCAGTGTTCCATTACCTCATCGCCATGCTCGCCACTAATGTGAAAGCCGATGATGAATTGGTGTTGGCGGATTAATGTGTTAACTCCAGCTAGGTGACAAATTTGCATTGAACAAGGATGTGCTGACCTGGCCTTGGTGCAGAAGAGTGACAAATGGTGGCAGGAAATTTGGGCATCACGGCAGGCTGGCCAAGGAGATCTCTGAGGGCAGGGATCTAAATCATTTTGTTCCTGGACCCTTACATCTGCTGTACTCTCAGGCAATAACCGAAGCCTTGAATGTCAGGGCGAAAGCCACAGCCACACCAGGGCAGGAAATGTCCTGCAGATTGTGTGCAAGCTCCGGGGGTCACACTGATACTTGGTTGGCAATTTAGGCCACAGGGGAGAGGAGAAGATTGGGGTCTCCCCAAAGATACGGCCATGCTTGGTGTGGCTCATGGGAAGAAGTGGACTTCTCTCAACCGGAAGCCGGATTTCTGAAGGTGACAGAGAGTACCCTCCCAACCTGGGCCTTGACTTCTTGGACATGGGCTTTGAGATGGGCTGGGAGAAAGCACCCACTGCCTTTGCAGGCTCAAGCCAGAAGGGAGGCTTGGGGCAGACAGTGAAGGACACTGAGCCAGACCACCCGGCTGCCTCTCCTTTCGGAGTCTGTGTGCCCTTTGTCAGCCTCTGCAGCGTAGCTCAGTGTATGTGGCTCTGTTTGCTGTCCACTGTGCTGCAGACCTTCGGAGAAAACTTGTGAGTCCCCAGTTAGGGGTCACCCGGCACCTTGGAGCTTTCCCAGTGGGTGGCTATGATTTTTCCTGTTATTGTCCACCTGCAGCCACCACTGCTGGTGCCTCAGCCTGTTCCCCAGGCATTCACCTCTACATGCCAGCAGGCACAGCCCTGAGGATACATGCAGTGCTGCCTGAGGCTTTCTTCCTGGCCCTGGGAATATGCTTGAACATGCAGGGGCCAGACAGAAGTGTCAGGGAATTCCTGCCCCAGAGGCAGCCTTCAAGGAATAGAAGCCCACTTCCCACTCGGGTAAGATCCCCATTGGTTCCCTGAGTTCCAGCTGCCCACAGTGGTAACCGTCATGCACCCCATGTTGGCTTCCTTCCTCCCCTGCCTCATCCCCCACTCCTTATTCCTGGGGTCACTTCCCAAATAAATGTGTGACTCCTTCTCTGGCAGTCCAGTGGTTAAGACACCATGCTTTCAGTGCAGGGAGCACAGTTTGCCTGATCAGGGAACTATGAACCCACAAGCCACGTGGTATGGCCAAAAAGTTAAAAAAAAAAAAAAAAAGAATCTACTTCTGGGGAACCCAAATCGAGGCTCTGCCCTGTAGGCCAGTAGGTCTCAACCCTGACCCACAGCAGAATCATCTGCAAGAACATAACAAAACAGAAAGTCATTATTTTGATTCAGTTCCTAAGGTGGATGGATAAAGCACTTCCCAGGTGGTTCAGTGGTAAAGAATGCTCCTGCCAATGCAGGAGATGCAAAAGACTTGAGTTCAATCCCTGGGTCAGGAAGATCCGCTGGAGGAGGAAATGGCAACCCACTCCAGCATCCTTGCCTGGAAAATTCATGGACAGAGGAGCCTGGCGGGCTACAGTCCTTGGGATTACAAAGAGTAGGACAGGACTGAGCACACACGCATGAACTTGAGCCCTGGACATGTTTGTTTTTTAATGCCACAAGTTATGCCCATGTAGCTGGCCAGGTGGAGAGCCATTGGAGAAATACTCATGTTCTGGAAAAATACCTACCACCACCTTCAGAGAAAGAAGCAGAGTGCCCCTAAACAAACAAGAAGAAAAGAGGGAACACTCCGGCTGGGGGGCACATCTACAGACTCAGGAGGCCAGGTCACATCAGACTCCAAAACCCTCTCTTTTCTACAGTTTTTCTCTTTTGAAACTATAAACAGAATCACAAGTGAGTGTAGGGGGTTGGGTGTAAACCCTGTATCAGCCTGAGAGCTCTGAATGGGGCACCTCCTGGCTCCTCCCCCACTGCCTTCCCCCTGATGGTCTAGCTAGAAGGGTCAGGAGAAGCCCAGAGCCAGCAGGAGGCCCTGGCTGGGGGCGGGGGGTGGCTCTATCCAAAAGGGGGAGCAGGACTCCAGGGAAGGGATTTGGGGAATATGGGTGATGTACAACTGTTAAAGATGGTTGAACTCAAAGTACCTAGATGGTGGGGCATGCACTGCACTGCTGGAGAAGACTCTTGAGAGTCCCTTGGACAGCAAGGAGATTCAACCAGTCCATCCTAAAGGAAATCAACCCTGAATATTCTTTGGAAGGACTGACGCTGAAGCTCCAATACTCTGGCCACCTGATGTGAATAGTCAACTCATTGGAAAAGACCCTGATGCTGGGAAAGACTGAAGGCAAAAGGAGAAGGGGGCAACAGAGGATGAGATGGTTACATAGCATCACCAACTCAATAGACATGAGTTTGAGCAAACTCCAGGAGATAGTGAAAGACAGGGAAGCCTGGTGTGCTGCAGTCCATGGGGTCACTAAAAGTCGGACACAACTTAGCGGCTGAACAACAAGGGCCATTCAAAGAAGGGAAGGAAGGTATATAGTCTCCTAGGGATGCTGTAATAGGCTACTACAGACTGAGAGGCTTCAAAGCATGTATATTTATTCTTAGGAATCCCCTGTGGTCTAGTGGTTTAGGACTTGGCACTTCCATTGCAGGAGGCCCAAGTTCAATTCCTGGTCAAGGAACTGAGATCCTGCACGATGTCCACTGCGGCCAAAGAAAGAAAAAAATTTATTATCTTACAGTTCTGGAAGCCAGAAGTCCTAAGTCAGGTGTTGGTAGAGTCAGTTCCTTCTAGAAGCCCTGAGGGAGACTGTCATATGCCCCTCTGCTGGCTTCTGGCAGGACCCAGGAGTCCCTGGCATCCTTGGCCTATAACTGCATCTCTCCAGTCTCTGCCTTTGTCTGTCTCCTTGAAAGAAAATCTCTGACAAACCTAGACAGCACATTAAAAAGCAGAGACATCACTTTGCTGACAAAGGTCCATCTAGTCAAAGCTATGGTTTTTCCAATAGTCACGTACGGATATGAGTTGGACCTTAAAGAAGACAGAACTGAAGAATTGATGCTTTCAAACTGTGGTGCTGGAGAAGACTCTTGAGAGTCCCTTGGCTAGCAAGGAGATCAAACCAGTCAACCCTAAAGGAGATCAGTCCTGAATATTCATTGGAAGGATTGATGCTGAAGCTGAAGCTCCAATATTTGGCCACATGATGTGAAGAACTGACTCACTGGAAAAGACTCTGATGCAGGGAAAGATTGAAGGGGGTGACAGAGGATGAGATGGTTGGATGGCATCACTGACTCAGTGGATGTGAGTTTGAGCAAATTCTAGGAGATGGTAAAAGACAGGGAAGCCTGGCATTCTGCAACCCATGGGGTTGCAAAGAGTTGGACAATAGCGACTGCCCAGCCTTCTCTGTGTGTGTCTATGTCCTCTCCTGTAATCAGAAGGTCCCCAGTCATTGGATTTAGGTTCACAGTAATCCCGAATGACCTCATCTTAACTAATTACATCTGAAAAGAATTTATTTCCAAATAAGGCTATCGTCTCAGGTTCCAGATGAACATGAATGGGGGCTGGGTATGGGAGTACTGTTCAGCCTACTTCAGGGACCTAGTAGAAAGGGGCAGGAGTGATTAGAGACCACCAGAAAAACAGAAGTCCCTAAGGGGGACGTGCCACCTCGTTTTGTGTGACTGTGGGCCCAGTTATTTCAAGGGAGCCAGAAACCTGGGCTTCTCTAGTGTAGTCACATCATTTACAAATGTAGATCAATATGTTTAGCTTGGTTGTTTTTTTGCCACACTGAGAGGCACGCTGGATCTTAGTTCCCCAACCAGGGATCAAACCCCAGCCTCGGTCTTGGAAGTGCTAAGTCAACCACTGGACCACCAGAGAAGCTCCTCAATATTTTAGGTGAAAATGAAAGTGAAAGTCGCTCAGTCATGTCTG
The DNA here is from genome assembly GCA_007570785.1 of Antilocapra americana. Lineage (NCBI taxonomy): Eukaryota > Metazoa > Chordata > Mammalia > Artiodactyla > Antilocapridae > Antilocapra > Antilocapra americana. The sequence continues at coordinate 1,725,915 of ML664177.1, read as the reverse complement.
ACTCTTTGCGAGCCCAAAGGACTATTCAGTCTGTGGAATTCTCCAGACCAGAATACTGGAGTGGGTAGCCTTGCCATTCTCCAGGGGATCGTCCCATCCCAGGGATCAAACCCAGGTCTCCCGCACTGCAGGCAGATTCTTTACCAGCTGAGCCACAAGGGAAGCCCAACATTTTCAGAACATTGTGCAAAAACGATAGGATCTACTGGAGGTCTGGCATTGGCATCCCCCTGCAGATGTCACCCGAGGGCACAGCAGGGAGCCTGACAGCCCTGCCCACCCCTCAAGTCCAGCTTCCCTGAGGCTAGGCCCCTTACCCCCCAACCAAAGACACAGTTCTGGCCCCAGGAAGGTCAAGAGTCCCAGTGGCTCTACCTGGGGGCTTCCCTGGCCCATCATGGACCCCCTGGAGTCTCCAGGGACATCACAGCTTTGACCACACACCCAGCTGCTCAAGGCTTTAAGGTGGCTTCTGGGAGCTCACAGAGGCCTGGGGTGGAAAGAGGAGAAAAAGAAACTCAGCTTTGCGGTGTCTGAAATCCCCATTTAATGTGCTCCGACTGCCGCTGCAGATAGCACATTAAGAGGCAATAGGCCATTGTCCTTTGCCAGGGAGCAGAGCATTAATAATGTCATAACACGTTTACCGACACTCTGCACAAATCATCAGCTGCCTCGCTGGGCGGGAACAAGCAGCCGCGAGCCGGCCAGGGCGGCCGAGGCGCGGGCAGAGCTGTTGCTCCAATGCATATTTCATGCTTTCTGTTTCACAACATTTAGGCTAATCCTCCGATTGAAAAGCAGCGTCTGGGGTTTATTTTTATTTATGCCGGAAGGCCATTCTGCCACACAGCTTGTGGAAGCCAGGAGCACAGCTATTTTATTTTTTTATTCCGCAGGGAAATTCATGGCTATGGCTATGTCTGTGCGCGCACGTGTGTGTGTGTGTGTGTGCACGCATGTGTGTGCATGTGTGTGTGTGTGTGCATGTGCATGGACAGGCAGGGAAGCCTGGGGCGGACTAGACAGGGAACCCTCCCAAGAGGACCCCATCCCAGCACTGGAGACTAAGGAGAGCTCATCATTTAACTTTATCTTGAGATTCATTAATTGAGCACCTACTATGTGCCCAGAAATGATTCAGGGATTCTAAATCTTGTTACAATGGCTGAAAGTGAAAGTGTAAATGTTAGTCACTCATTTCCAACACCTTGCAACCCCGTGGACTCTAGCCCACCAGGCTCCTCTGTCCATGGGATTCTCCAGGCAAGAATACTGGAGTGGGTTGCCATTTCCTTCTCCTGACCCAGGGATCGAACCTAGGTCTCCTGCATTGCAGGCAGATTCTTTACCATCTGAGTCACCAGGGAAGCCTGTTACCATGGCTACATGGCTATTTTATTTAAATCTTCTTTAGTAGGACAATAAAAAAAAAATGACGCCTTTAAAAAAAATAGAAAAGGGATTTCTCTGGCAAGTCAGTGGTTACGACTCTGAGATTCCACTGCAGGGGGCAAAAGTTTGATTCCTGGTCAGAGAACTAGGATCCCACATGCCATGGGGCATAGCAAAAAAAAAAAAAAAAAAAAGACCCCTTTTCTTTCTGGACAGGTTCCCCAGATGCATCGCAGGTCACTGCAGGAATATGGGAGCAGTTATCTGGGGTGAGTAGAATCATGGTCTCTGAAGATGATCATGTCCAGATCCCAGGAATCTGTGAATGAGTTATGCTACATGGCAAAAGGAGATCAAGGTTGCAAGTGGAATTAAGGTTGTAAATCAACAGTCCTTAAGGAGATCATCCTGGATTATCTGGTAGGCCTAAATGTCATCACAAGGGCCCTTAAATAGGGAAGAAGGAGGCAGCGTGAAAAAGACTTGACCAGACACTCTGACTTTGAAGATGGAGAAAGAGGCCACAAGCCATGGAATGCAGGTGGCCTCTGGAAGCTGAAAGGGGCAAAGAAATGGCTTCCAGAGCTTCTGGAAAGAAGACAGCCCTGCTGTCACCTTCACTTGAGCCCTGTGAGATGCATTTTGGACCCCCAGTCTCCAGAACAGTAAAATGATACATCTGTGCCACGTTCGGTCACTACATGTGTGGCTATTTGTTATAACCACACACTGTCTAAAAAGGGCCTCCACTGCCAGATACTGAGAAACGTGATGCTTGCCATGCATAAACTCATGTCTCCACTTCACAGATGGGGAAACAAAAGTTCCGAGAGGTAAAGTATCTTGCTCAAGGGTTCATTGCAGATTCAGCTTCCAAATTCAAGCCTGGCAGACCTCAGAGCCCGGGTTATTCAATGCTTTCAAAACCCTGGTCCAGGAATCCTTCAGAGAATGCAGCCCCCAGGAAGAAAGCTCCCCACCTCCGAGAGCTGCTTGTTGACACAGGAAACCACCCAGCTGCCTCGGTTTCCCCCTTCTGCCCCCTGAACATCCCTGGATCATCTCAAAAGAACAACTGCCCGAAGGCTCCTCTCTCTGGTTTCTGTTCAGACAAGGCTGATGCAGGATTTCATGTCTCAGAGGATTTCAAGTTCTGTCTCAGACCAGCTCGGAATCTGTTCATTTTTAGCAAGATCTCCTAGCATCCAACCCATGTGGGATTGTCCCCTTGAGAGACAGTGATCTCCCAACACCTAGGAGTGTGGCAAGGGGTCCATGCCCGCTCTGTGGCTCCCTCCCCACCTCCTCAGTCCCCTTCTGCTTCTGCCTCCACGCTGCAGCTTGTGGTGAGAGAGCAGTGACCCTTTCTAGATCCCTGAGAGGTCTGAGGCGGGGGCAGATGCGGGAGGGTGACGATGCACTCCTCCCAACCAGGAGAAGGATTTTCTATCTCTTTGCTTCACCAACGTGCCCCAAATGTCCTGGACAGTATATAATACAAGTTACATCCGGTAGAGAAGGGTTTTATGTTTTGGCCAAGTACAAAACATAAGTGGGATCTTAGTTCCCTGACCGGGGATCCAACCAAAGTCCCCTGTGTTGGAAGCATGGAGTCTTAACCACTGGGCTGCCAGGAAAGTCCCTACATCCAGCAGAGAAATTTTGAATGAATGAATATGTACAGGGACAGGGAAGTTTCTAAGCCTACCCTGACACGTGGTCAGAAGAACCCATCTCTCACTTTGCCTTCTGCACCCCATTTTTACTTTACAGGCCCCCTTCCCTTCATGAAATATTCACTCCCATGCTATCCACAGAGTTCCTGCCCCAAACCTCGCTAGCTTCCACTATCACCAAATCTGGTTTCCTTGTGCAAGTCCCCATTCACTCTGAATATCACCCCCAGGGTCAGCCTCCCTGTGCTGCATGGGTGCTCAGTGACTTCAGTTGTATCCGACTCTCTGCGACCGCATGGACTATAGCCCACCAGGCTCCTCTGTCCATGGGATTTTCCTGGCAAGAATACTGGAGTGGGTTACCATGCCCTCCTCCAGGGGATCTTCCCAACCCAGGGATTGAACCCTCCTCTCCTGCGTTTCCTGCATTGTAAGCAAATTCTTCACCAGAGAAGGCCCCTCCCTGTGCTATTCCTGGCTTTGGGGGGCTGTTATGCACAGAGCATGGGCATGGCCTGGCTCCGGCCTTCGAGGGGACAAGCCGCTCAGGGAAGCAGTGAGTCTGCGCACTTGAGCACCTGAAGGGCAGCAGTCTACAGGATGGGGATGGTGGTCTTCTCAGTTCCAGAACGAAGCTGCCTCATTCTGGGAATTCCTTGGTGGTCCAATCCAGTAGTGAGGACTTGGTACTTTCACGGCCACAGTCCAGGTTCAATCCCTGGTCTTGGAACTAAGACGCCGCAAGTCGCCACTTCATTCTCCGTGTGAGTCTGGAATTAGATGGGCCTGTGCTCCAAGCCTGCGTTCATAGCCCAACTGTGATCTTGGGCAAATTACTCTCAGAGCTTCAGTCTCCTCATCTCTACAGCAAGAATTGCACCTACTGGGCTTCCCTGGTGGTTCAGTGGAAAAGAAGCCGCCTGCCAATGCAGGAGACATGGGTTCGATCCCCGGTCTGGGAGGATCCCACAAGCCGTGGAGCAACTAAGCCTATGCACCACAGCTATCGAGCCTGTGCTCTAGGGCTGCAGTTACTGAAGCCTGTCCTCTGGAGTCTGGTCTCTGCAACAAGAGAAACCCACGCACTACAACAAGGAATAGCCCCCACTCACTGCAACTAGAGAAAAAGCCCTCACAGCAGGGAAGACCCAGCACAGCCAAAAATGTTAAAGTTAAAAAAAAAAAAAGAATCGCATGTACTATGTAATACAAGGAATTGTGTTCAATATCTTATAATAATCTATAATGAAAAAGAATCTGAAAAAGCCCCCGTGAGGGCCTCTAGCCTGTTATTGTAGGTACTTAAAACTTTCCTCTTAGAATATGGGTCACAAGGCTTGTCTCCTCCTCCATCTTCTCTTCTCCAACTGCTGAGAGAGAATCTTAATCCAGTGCCCCGTGGCTGCTGGTTTAATTTGATAAATATAAAGTTGAAGCAAGTTAATAAAGCCATCAGTCATCCCAGAGCCCAGCTGTTCTCTGAGCTGAGGGGCCTTTTTTTTTTTTTAATATGTACAAATCGATGTTTAAGATGATAATGAATTGGCTCTTGTTTGGAATACTCAAGGAAGGGGGGGGAGGCCCAGTGAGCTGACACTGAGGAAAGAGCGACTCGTCCCTTGCACGAAGTCTCTCGCAGGACCCCGGGGGGCACACACATGCCCCCACCCACTGTGAGGCCTGGCGCCCGCCTCGCCTGGGGCCCCAGCCCCTCAGCTGGTTCCTTCTCGCCACTGCTCTTGAGCGGTGCTCGGCCCCACCTGTCAGCCCCCGTCCCACAGCTGTGACCTGCCTGGTCTTGGCCTCACCCTCGCGTCAGGGACAGGGGCTTCCCAGGTGGCTCAACAGTGAAGAATCGGCCTGATAAGAAGGAGACTCAGGTTCATCCCCTGGGTTGGGAAGATCCTCTGGAGAGGGAAATGGCAGCCCACGCCAGTATTCTTGCCTGGGAAATCCCACGGACGGAGGAGCCTAGCAGGACTGAGTGACTGACACTTCCACTTTTCATTTTCCCAACTCTGTGTATGCTATATATGTGTGTGCAGCTGAATCACTTTGCTGTCCACCTGAAACTAACACAACATTGTAAATCAACTATACCTCAATTAAAAAAAAAAAAAACTTTGAGCAAATAAAAGCCCCATTTATTTTACTCTAAAAAAAAAAAAAAGTTGATTCTGAGCCAGCTCCTGGACACTTGGCACTTGAACCATCCATCCTTTCCCTGGCTGAGCAGGCTGGTTCACCGTGCTCACCCTGCTTATCCGAACGATACAGTTTGTGATGACCGTCGGCCATGCTCAGAGGACTCTGAAACTTCGATGGCTGCTCAGCATAGACACCCCCGTGTCCATTCCCCAGTGAAAACCCTAGGGGCGCAGTCTGTAATGGGCAGACACACTGCACACATTTACTGCTGGGGAAGGAGCACGGTCTGCACCCCCACCCCTATAGCAGGAAGGGGCCATCAGAAGCCTGGGCATAGATTTCTCCAGGCTCCACCTGCATCTTTTCTCCTGGCTGATTCAATTGTGTGTCCTTTTGCTGTAATAAGCCTTAGTCATGGGTACAACTCTATGTTAAGACCTGTGAGTCCTTCTAGTGAATCACTAAATGTGGGGGCAATCTCTGGAACCCCCGACACAGGGGAACCACGAACATGGTGATTAAGTGGAAATCCCCATAAAATAAAACTGTCTCCATCCAAAACAGAAATCAGTGTATGCAATATTAATGGGTTCCCTTGGCAACAAACTGGCTAAAATCTTAGAACCCCTCTGGCAAAGCAGTCATGGGGCTGGCTTGGGTGAAGTTGCAGTGGCCAAATGGGTCAGTGCCCAGAGAGGCAGTGTAGGCAGCCAAGCCCTCAGAGAACTGTCCAGCATCCCTGGAGTCAGGCATGGGCCAAACAGTCTGCATAATCCACCCAGGATGGTTACAATAGGGGCACCCCACAGCAGAAATCCTGCTCCCCACCCAGAGTAAAGTGGGCAGCTCCAGGCCCTGGGGGCCTGACCACAGCCACCTTCTCCAGGCCTTCCCTTTTCCAGGCCTGCATATTCCAGTTTGTCCCAAAGGAGGTTTTTTTGATGACTCAGCTCCACATCCTAGCTTCTCTGGTGGCTCAGTGGTAAAGAATCTGCCTGCAATGCGGGAGATTTGGGTTTGATCCCTGGGTCGGGAGGACCCCCTGGAGGAGAGCATGGTAACCCACTCCAGTATTCTTGCCTGGAGAATGCTATGGACAGAGGAGCCTGGCGGGCCACAGTCCGTGGGGTCGCAGAGCCGGACACGACTGAGCAGCTGCGCACGGCACAGTACATGTCCACATCCAACCCCCATCTCTCCTCCCCGCAACACAGCCAAGCGCCCATGACTCCTCCTGAGGGTGGCTTCCCTGGGCTGGGCCCCCTTGCTTCTCATCTTGACCCACAATGTATCTAGGGCATCATGATTTGGCAGTGACCTTCGGAAGGTCTCTAACAATGAGAGTGGCCGGCAGGCATGACTGGGACATGGGGAGCGGTGGCAACAGCGTGACTCAGAGGCCCGGAGGCCTGCGGGCACTGGAAGCCGTCCATCAGCTCCACACCAGCTCTGCTCCCGTTTCTGACATCACAGAACAGATGATCTGGGACAGCCATGCTCAAGGAAACACGAGCCAAGCGAGGCGGCTCCTGCCCTGACCCAACACTGATTGATATTCTGACATCCTCCTGGAAACAGCACGCTGCAAAAGCTAAAGGGACAGAAGAGAAAATAAACAAGTGGGCTGATGTCAATCTAAAAAGCTTCTACAAAAAAAAAAAACAAAAAACAAAACTTCTAGACAGCCAAGGAAACCAGCAACAACATGAAAAGGCACCCTCTGAGATAGGAGAATATATTTGCAAACCATGTATCCACTAAGGAGGTAAAAACCAAAAAAAAAAAAGGTTTTTTTTCTTTTTTTCTTTTATTTTTTAAATTGTGAAAATATGATAACACATTTACAGGAGACTTGGAAAATACAGAACAAGGTTACACATAGTTTCACCATGTATTACCATTTTTTCAAGTAGATAAATTAAGATTTTTCAGTTGAAATTTCAATATCAGCTCTCAAAAATTAACAGAACAAATATACAGAGAATTAGAAGGATATAGCAGACCTGAAATGCACTATGAGCCAATTCAACATAATTAAGATCAAATAATCTAATTTTAAAATGGGCCAAGGGAGACTTCCCTGGCAGTCCAGCAGTTAAACTCCATGCTTCCACTGCAAGAGGCATGGGTTTCATCCCTGGTCAGGGAACTAAGATCCCATGTGCCCCATAGCTCAGCCAAAAATAAAAAGAAAAAGAAATTAACAATGGGCAAAGGACCTAAATGGACATTTTTCCCAAAGAAGACATACCAATGGGCAACAGGTACACAAAAAGAAGCTCAACATCACTAACCATCAGGGAAATGCCAAGCAAAACCACCATGAGATATCACCTGAAACCTGTCAGAATGGCTAACATCAAAAAGCAAGAGCCAGACTTCCCTGGTGGTATGGTGGCTAAAAACCCACTTGCCAATGCTGAAGACCCAGGCTCAATCCTGGTCTAGGAAGAATCTAGATGCGGAACTAAGCCCATGAGCCACAACTACTGAAGCCTACCTGCCCTAGAGCCCATGCTCGGCAACAAGAGAGGCCATGATGACGACGTGCCCACGCACCACAATGAAGAGTAGCCCCCGCTCACTGGAACTAGAGAACGCCCACACACAGAAATGAAGACCCAGTGCAGCCGAAAATAAAATTAAAGAAAGCAAGAAAGAAAAGGCAAGAGCTAAGTGCTGGTGAGGATGTGGAGAAAGAGCTTCTGTGCACCGTTGGTGGGAAAGTAATCTGCTGTAGTCACCATGGGAAACGGCACGGAGGTTCCTTGGAAAATCAGAAATTTCCATGGGATCCAGCAATTCTGCTTCTGGAGATATACATGAAGGAAATGAAATCACTATCTGGAGGAATTCTCTGTACTGCCATGCCCATTGCAGGCTTATTTGCAATAGCCAAGGCCAGAGAAACAACCCCGGCGTCCATTGACAGATGAAGGATTAAGACAATAATACATACATAATGGAATGACATCCAGCCTTTAAAAAGAAAGAAATCCTGGGAATTCCTGATGGTCCATCGGTTAGGACTCTACAGTTTCACTGCTGAGGACCTGGGTTCTATCCCTTGTCGGTAAACTTAAGATGTCATATGCCACTCGGTATGGCCAAAAAACAATCCAAAAAAGAAGGAAATCTTGCCATTTGTGACAACATGGATGAACCTGGAGGGCATCGTGCTAAGTGAAAAACATCAGACAGAAAACCACAAAGGGACCTCCCTGGTGGTCCAGTGGCTAAAACTCTGCTCCCAACACAGGGAGCCCAAGTTTGATCCCTGGTCGGGGAACCAGATCCCATATGCCAAACCAAGTGCCACAACTAAGACTCAGTCCAGCCAAATAGTTAATATTTCTTTTTAAAAAAGAAAACAAATACTGCATAGCATCACTCATATGTAGAACCCTAAAAAAAGGAACTCATAAAAATAGAGTGGAAGAGTGGTTGCCAGGGCTAAGGGATGGGGAGAGCAAGGAAGTGTTGGTGAAAACAGTAAAACTTCCAGTTACCATTAAGTCTGGATGTCTCAATACGCTGTGGTTATAGCTGATAATCAGTGGTAAAGAATCCGCCTGCCAATGCAGGAGACACGGGTTTGATCCCTGGACTGGGAAGATCCCCTGGAGAAGGAAATGGCAACCCACTCCAGTATCCTTGCCTGGAGAATCCCATGGACAGAGGAGCCTGGCGGCCTACAGTCAATAGGGTTGCACAGAGCTGGACACAAATAAAGTGACTTAGTACGCATATACCCTTTAAAAATAGCAAAATTTTATTCAACAATTACACCTCTTTAAGGCTGAGGGAGAAAAGCCTTTAAATCTTGATTATAGTGTTGATGACAAGGTGAGTATATTGTTGACATGCTTAAAACATGCATTTGAATTTTGCAAGTGATACTTCAATAAAGTTGATTTCTTTTTCTTAAGGAAGCAAAGGTACATTGCATGCTTCATGGGAAGGAGGGGGATTCAGTCTTGACACTCAGCCCCATCCATCTTTCCCGTCTGTACACACCCAACACCAGACACGCAGAGGAACAGATATATGGAACGTGTCCTCAGTAACACATTGTACCTGCATGCGTAGACCGACCAGGATGCACAACTGAACCCTGCCCTCTGATGTCACTGGGTGCCCCTACACTGGGAGGCCAGGCCAGAGGGGAAGGCCCAGCTCCATGTGGCCAGCTGACCACAGGCGGGGCGTGGAGCCTGACCTCTCTGGGGAGCTTCCTCAGACAGAAGGAATGCCCTTCCTGCTTCTCTGGCAGCAAGGTTGTCTCCCTTCCTAGGGGCTGGATCAGGCTCCGGAGCTGCTATAAAACAGAAGACCGTAGGGGTGGGGTGGGGTACTCTGCATGCTCAGTCGCTTCAGTCGTGTCCAACCTTTGCAATCCTATGGACATTCGTAGCCCACCAGGCTCCTCTGTCCATGAGCTTCTCCAGGCAAGAATACTGCAGTGCGATGCCATACCCTCCTCCAGGGGATCATCTCAATCCAGGCATCAAACCTGCATCTCCTGTGTCTCCTGCATTGCAGGCAGATTCTTTACCCACTGAGCCACCTGGGAAGCCCGGGGTGGGGTGTTAACCAACATTTATTTTTTCACAATTCTGGAGGCTAGAAGTTTGAAATCAAGATGTAGGCAGAGCTGATTTCTTCTGAGTTCCCTCTCTTCGGCCCCTCATGGGGCCTTCCCTCTGTGTCTATCTATGTTCTCAGTTCCTCTTATAAAGGATGCTGGTCATAGGGGATTAGGGCCCACCCTAATGACCTCATCTTATTTTACTCTTTTTAAATTTTTATTTTTAAAACTTTTTTGCTGCACCACATGGCATGCAGGATCTTAGTTCCATGACCAGGGATGGAAACCATGCCCCCTGCAGTGGACTCAAGGAGCCCTAACCACTGGACCACCAGGGAAGTCCCCATGATCTCATTTTAACATAATCTCTTCTGTAAAGATCAGTCTCCCAATAGTCCCATCCTGAGGTGCTAGAGGCTACGGTCTTAACATGTAAACCCAGGGAGGGGGGCACAACTCAGTCCCCAACAAGTGCCCGCTCAGAAAACTGCCCCCCCTTCAGAAGCAAAGGGGTTAAAGTTAGAAACGGGGGTGGGGGAGGGGTGGGGAGTGTGTGTGTGCATTGAGCAGATTAGCTCCTTGGCGCCTCAGCTATAATTAGAGATATTAGAGGCAGGGCTGAGGCTCTCTCGCCTCATAATTAGGGTGGTTCTGTGCTGAGGTTCCCAGGGAAGTGGGTTTGCTGCTGCTGCTGCCCTGTAGGAAGGGGAGGGGACAGCGAAGTGGGCCGCCATCAGCCCAGGTCCTCACATTTAGCTCAGGACAGACCCGAGTCAAGGTGTGAATGGGTGTTCAGTCGCTTCAGTTGTGGCTGACTCTTTGCGACCTCATGGACTGTAGCCCGCCAGGTTTTTCTGTCCCTGGGATTTCCCAGGCAAGGATACTGGAGTGGGTTACCATGCCCTCCTCCAGGGGACAGAACCTGTGTCTCCTGGGTCTCCTGCATTGCAGACGGATTTTTACCACTGAGTCGCTGGGCAAGAGCCAAGGTGAGACCATACTGAAGGCCCTGATGCGCCCGGCCAGAGCTCATCCCAAATCGCCCCACCACCCTCTTAGCAGGGCCAGCTGGCCACCAGCTCCTACCCATGAGGGCCCTCCGCCCCTCTCCCCAAGAGCAGTTTCATTTATTCCATTCATCTGAGTTTGTTTGAAACCTAAAGGTACCAAAGGACCCATCCAGGCACTCACCTGGGTCCAACAAGAAGTATTCCCAAGGATGCTCTCGGCGGGAGTGGGGCCCCATCAGGGAAGGGAGCAGAGAGGGCCCACCTGCTCACCGAAGCTGAAGTAAGAGCAGCAATTCCCGACTTCAGTGTCGGGAGGCCAAATTCTCCCCTTCAAGAATTCCAGCTCCAGGACCTCCCTGGTGGTCCAGTGGTGAAGAATCTGCCTGCCAATGGAGGGGTCACAGGTTCAATCCCCGGTTTGGGAAATAAGCTCCCACATGCCACAGGGCAACTAAGTCCATGCACACAACTATCGAGCCTGTGCTCTAGCGCCCGGGAAGCACAAGTACAGAGCCCACACGCTGCAACGACTGAAGCCCAAGTGCCTCGAGCCTGTGCTCCGCAACAAGGGAAGCCACTGCGATGAGAAGCCCCCGCTCGCTGCAACTCGAGAAAGCCCGCACGCAGCAACGAACACCTGGCGAAGCCAAAAATAAATATAAATAAGCAAACCAAAATACAAGAAGGAAAAAGACAAACTCATAGGCTTCATGGGAACCCCACTTTGAGAAATGCTGACTTACTTTGTGCCCTAGTCTGTGGCACAAACAGTGACTCAATAAACATACATCCTCTTCCCTGGGCACAGGGCTGGGCAGAGCCCCTGGTTTGGGTTCTCCAGGGACACTGTCAGGCTTGTGCCATGCATCCCATAGCTAACTGAGCAGCACTGGGGTGGCCTCGCACCAGGTCCTAGAGGCAATGGGAAGTGACAAGACCGGATGCCACAGGTTGGGGAGTGGTGATGAGAGAGGATAGAATTGACCCAGAAAAGCAAACTTCGATTTCCTAAAAATATCCACCGGTTAGGCAATCCCCCAGCACCCCCTCCACTGTCTCTCCCGATTCAAATCCATGAAATACCAAACGCAAGACGCCAAACCAGGACTGAGATCAGGCAATTAGACCGTTTAAGATGAGCTTTCAAAGCTCAGACTCCCAGACGTTTCAGTCTCACAAAGAAAATGTGCATTCTGTGGACACAATGAGAGCAAATCAGTTTCCCTTTTTTGTTCCTTTCTCCGCCCCTGCACAGAGGCAAGCAGTGGAAGAAAATAAGCATAATTGGACACAGACAAGGCAAAAATAAGTTTAGCAATAAAGGGAACATCTCTGGGGGAGGTGCAGTGCTGATGTGTCCATGTAGGGGAGGGGATTGATGTTCCCCAAGGCTCAGCAGGCTGAGGGGCTGCCTGGCCCCTGGCTCCACAGAGGCCCTAGGGCTGGGCAGTGGTCTGGGGTGCAGGGCAGGGGCCCGAAGAGAGACCACTCTCTGGGGGTCCTTGCTGAAGCCACAGGGATCAGTGATGAGGGCAACCCCCCAGGCTGGGAGGACTTCTCCTCGAGATGAGTGGCCATTCTCCATAACTGAGCCCCCAAGAGGCCCTTAGGACTCTACAGGGACGAAACTTGCAGGTGGCCACCGGAAGAACATAATCCAATTGATGCCCAAAGACTCCTGTGTCTGACCTCACCCTGGCTCTTAATCAACTTTTGTGCCTTTCTCTCCCTCAGGAGGCTACCAAAGGACTTGGTGGCCCAGTCAGTAAAGAATTGCCTGAAACGCAGGGAACCTGAGTTTGATCCCTGGTCTGAGAAAATCCCCTGGAGAAGGAAATGGCAACCTACTCCAGGATTCTTGCCTGGAGAATCCCGTGGACAGAGGAGCCTGGTGGCCTGTACAGCCCATGGGATTGCAAGAGTCAGACACAGCTTAGCAACTAAACCAACACCAAATGTCAGGGACTGTGACCCAATCAGATAGTGTCTCCTCACCTCCTACCTCTGCTGAGCAACAAACAACCTCTTCCTAAGGAGGATGCATTCTCATCTATCCAAGAGTCCCGGCCTCCAACAGAAAATGACACCTTGTAATAATACTGAGCAGCAGCTGCCACCGGTCAAGGCAGAAGCTCCCAGACGGGCCATTTGGAAGGCTCTCTGCTCAGTTGCCTTAACTAAACACCATAGACTTGGGGACTTAAACGACAGAAATCTATTTTCTCACAGACCTAGCGGCTGGAAGTCCAAGGTCAGGGTGCCAGCATGGTTGGGGTCTGGTGAGGGCTCCCTTCCTGGCTCATAGACAGCCGCCTCCTTGTTGTGTCTTTACATGGTGCAGTCAGGGAGCAAGCTCTGACGTCTCTGCTTGTAAGAACACTGATTGCATCACGGGGACTCCATCCACGTGAGCTTGTCTGACCCTAGTTACCTCCCAAAGATCCTGTCTCCTGTTATCATCACATGGGCGTTGAGGTTTCAACCTGTGAGTGTGGAGACAGGAACACTCAGTCCATATCACTCTGTTCGGCAAATCTGCCACTGTGCCCCCACAAGGGACCAGGGAGGCTGCTTGGGGCTGTTCCAGGAAGGGGGCTCCATCAGTGTCCTGTGTCCTTAGCATCGTCACTTGCGGGAGACATTCCTGGAATTAAATGCGAATCAGAGCAGCGCTCTGTCCTTTCCTTCTCCAGGGGCCACCCTCCCAGCCTCACCAGCACACACACACACCCCCACACCTTTCCTACTTCCCTCACTTTCCAAACAACTAAAGAAATGCCCCTTCAGGGACTTCCCTGTCAGTCTAGTGGCTAAGACACCATGCTTCCACTGCAGGGGGCACAAGTTTGATCCCTGGTCAGGGAACTAGGAACCCACATGCTACATGGTGCATGCAAAACTTAGGGAAAAAAAGAAGAAAGAAATGCTCCTCCACAATAAGCCCAAATGCACAATCAGCATTCAAGTTTGGGGCTTCCTTTTGTTTTGTTTTAGGGGGTAGGAAAAGGGAGGGGGAGCCTGATACTTCTCTCCCAGGCTCTTTGTGTAAATAATTGAATTTTCATATAGTTTCACGAAGTAGGCAATATTGTTCTCAATTTGTAGAAGGTAAAACTGAGGTCTGACCACTGGCAAGTCAAGAGGCCAGAATCACAAAGGGTCTGTCCTGTCCCAAATCCATGGACTTTCTACCACATCACATGCCCAGAAGAGCCAGGGGGAGTGGTGCAATAGATCAGATAAAGCAGCAGAAGTGGGGACTTCCCTGGCAGCCCAGTGGTTAAGACTCCGCACTTCCAAGTCAGAGTGCGTGGTTTTGATCCCTGGTCAGGGAACTAGATCACACACACCTCCACTAAGACCTGGTGCAGTCAAATGAACAATTAAAAAAATTGTCATTAAATTTTAAAAAGTCATCATTCTATGAAAGTGTTAGCCTCTCAGTCATGTCTAACTCTTTGCAACCGCATAGATTAGAGCCCGCTAGTCTCTTCTGTCCATGGAATTCTCCAGGCAAGAATACTGGAATGGGTAGTCAATCCCTTCTCTAGGGGATCTTCCCACCCAGGGATCAAACCTGGGTCTCCTGCATTGCAGGTGGGTTCTTTACCATCTGAGCCACCAAGGAAGCCCAATCATCCTAGGGCTCTCTTTAACTGAATGGAATGGGACTGAGGGCCCGGTAAATTCCTGGGATTCTAAGCTGCTCTAAAATATGTCTTTGTTCAGGAAAGGGGAAAGAGTAGCCTTATTCCTGCTCACCCTCCCCCAGTTCCCTTCCCAGTTAGGCCAGCTCAGTGGGGTTGGCCCCTCTGGTCAGAGCTGAGCCTTGCCAGGTCGTTTTTACCAACACTGGCAACAGAGAGAACCCTCCGCCTAGGATCTTGATGTCTCCAGGCTGAGCACCGTCCTGTGGTTGCATTCCTGAGGGTCTGGCTTAGTTGCCCTGGAGGGTGAAGTCTCACCTGCCCATCCTTCAGGCAGAGCTCGCATCTACAAATCTACAACAGTTGGCGAACAACGCTTCATCTGATATTTCAGAGCTGGTATTTTTCTTATCCATGCTGCTACCTCCCGTTTTACAAATCTGCAATTTGTGGGTTTAACTGGACGCTCTATTGCAGGCAGAAGCAAGTTGTTGGCAAAGTGTGCAATATGATAAAGTCAAATAAATTAATGGGCCACTGAGCAGGCCTATCTCTTTCAGATAGTCAGAAAGCTCCTGACCTATAAATCTGCGGGTGTTAATAGCTCCTGCGGAACCAAACTCACACTCCCCCAGACACATATACGTTCCCATAGGCAGGCAGCCTCCATGGTGGCCCCAGGATCCTCACCTCAATGTCCTGTGGGGTCTCTTTCCCTGCAGAGTGGGCTACACCAGGGGACCTGCTCCTGATAAAGCACAGAAGTGATGGGATGCCCAAGACTGGATTACACAGACTCTGTCCTTGCTCTTTCTGGGGGGAGCTGCCCTAGATGAGGACCCTTGTCTAGGAAAAAAAGAGAACGTGAGGCTGTCCATTGCACATGGAGGGAACTTTCTAAGGCGTTCCCCTACAGACCTGCCCAAGAAAGGCACGTCCCTTCTGGCGTTAAAGACTAACTCCATGCATCTGATGAGACAGGGAGCATCCCTGAGGCTTCCTAAGACGAAGCCAATCAGAGCCATCTGGGGCCCCACTTCTCCCCAACAATAAACCCCTCGGATGAGACTTCCCTGGAGGACAGTGGTTAGGACTCTGAGCCTCCCATGCCGGGAGCCCAGGTTCAACCCCTGGTTGGAGAATAGTAAGTGTGAAAGCGTTAATTGTTCAGTTGTGTCCAACTGTTTGCAGCCCCATGAACTAGCCCGCCAGGCTCCTCTGTCCATGGGATTTCCCAGGCAAGAATACTGGAGTGGGCAAACATTCCCTTCTCCAGGGTATCTTCCCTAGCCAGGGATTGAACCTGTGTCTCCTGCATTGGCAGGCAGATTCTTTACCATCTGAGCCACCAGGGGGATCTTAGGGTTTGGCCAAAAGGACAAAAGAAAAAATCCCCAGTCTTGGAGCATGTGCCCACCCCTTACAAAGAGGCTCTGATACCTCCATAAAAAGATCCTGCATTGATTGTTTTTGCTTTCTGAAAGCTAGAGAATAGTTCAGGAGAAACACTTTCCCCCATTTTCATTAATCCACATAGAATTTCATCAGCAGAGCTGCGCCCTCCCTCTAGTGTCCCTCTAGCTGGTGTGGGGCTTGGTTCTCCAGCACTTGAGATTCCCAGGAAGAAACCTCAGTCACAAGGAAAGGGGGAGGCTGTGCTGAACAAGGGATCCCGGGGCTTCAGACACCTGGGGCCTCGTTCCCCACCCTCTGGTCTCATCCTCAAGGCAGAGTCAGGAGGGACTTCCCTGGTGGGCCAGGGGTGAAGAATCTACCTTGCAATGCAGGGGATGCAGGGAACTAAGACCCCCACGTGCCTCAGAGTCTGTGGGCCACAATGAAAGGTTCCATACGAAGCAACGAAGGTACCGAGTGCTGCAACTAAGAACTGATGCAGTCAAACAGATAAACGTTAACAAAAAGCAGAGAGGGGAAGAAAGGGAAGTCCAGCCCCCTTTCCCGGGAGGACCCCCCAGCCAAAAAAGTCACAGCACACTTGTCGAACCCCACCATCCGATGGTCTCCACAGCCAGCGAAGCCCCCAAGGACCAGAGAAGGGGTACCTTTCTCAAAATCGACAGGCAGCTAGTGAGGGGTCGAGCTGAGACCCACCTTCCCCAGCATAGACCCCTGGTGGGTCCACGTATTCCCAGTGGGAAGCTCATCCACAGCCAGAGGGAGAGGAAGGCTTCGACCCAGGAAACGTGGTGAAGATGCGGAGAATCCCAGGGGCTCCATCCAGCAGCGGAGGTCATGGTCACGGGAGCCCCTCGGGAGGCAGGCCCAGACTCAGATGGTGCAGAACCCAGTGGGAGACCAGGAGTACGGACCACCTTTCTGAGCGGAGGAAAACGGATGGTGTTCCAGGGAGAGTGGTCTTAAGGAGAAGGGTCTTCGGTTGGTTTCGTGTTTAAGACCGGGAGTGGTTTAAAAGGTGAAGAAAGAGGCTGTAGGTGGAGAGGGAGCCTGCAGTTGTGGGAGAGAGGTGGTCCACCTTTCCGAGAGTCCTGGGAGGGAAGGATGGCTCAGAAACTCAGCTGCAGCTACACCCCAAGGCATACTCACTCTCCAAATGGTGGGCCCCAAAATATATCTGTCCTCTTCTTGGACCCTGTGCAAGTAACCTTACTAGGAAGGTGATCCCTGGAGCCAGCCTAAGGGTACCATACTGTACTCATGGAGGAAGGCGCGGGGGACCACAGAGAGCACGGAGGATTGGGGAAATAGCACTGTGCCCATCCTCCCCCGCACCCCCAGCTGTGACTGCTCCACAGTAAGGAAGTCCCGTGAGGGTGCTCTGAGGCCCCTCCTCCATGCCACCATTTGGCCCCCAAGCTTCCTTGTAGCAGCCAGCAGCAACATTATGAATAAATGGTTCTAAACTCATATACAGCTTCCATGGTAGCTCAGTCAGTCAAGAATCTCCCTGCAATGCAGGAGACCTGGGTTTGATCCTTGGGTGGGGTAAATCCCCTGGAGAAAGAAATGGCAACCCACTCCAGTATTCCTACCTGGGAAATCCCATGGACAGAGGAGCCTGGTGGGCTACAGTCCACGGGGTCGCAAAGAGCTGGACACGATTTAGCAACTAAACCACCGCCACCAAGGCTATGTATATTCCTAGTCTACTGTACTTCCTAGGAATTCTAAAGCTCGGTTAAAAGTGAATTTATATACTGGTTTTAACTGTCACTTCAGTCTTCCTGTGCGTTTTCTTCTTAGGTCGAGGGCAGCTGCTGCTGCTGCTGCTAAGTCGCTTTCAGTCATATCCGACTCTGTGCAACCTCATAGACAGCAGCCCACCAGGATCCTCAGTCCCTGGGATTCTCCAGGCAAGGATACTGGAGTGGGCTGCCATTTCCTTCTCCAGGTCAAGGGCAACAGAGCCAAATGAATCTCTCCTCCTAGAGCTTGTATGTTATGTTTTTAGGCAAAACGGCTTTCAAAAGAGGAATAACTGGAAAGGTTTTCTATTTTCCATGAATCGAGTTCTCAGTGCCTCTGAAACAGGAGATGAAAGAGAGGGACCATTTGCGAATGCAGGGACATAAATAGGAACATCATGGACTGCAAACCATAGCCCCCAGGGCAAGGATGGACATCTGCACAGCAACTCAGAGAAGCGCACAAAGAGGAGAATCAGGGCAGCAGGAGCTTCATTCAAGGGGCTGCGTCCAGGTTTATATGGCATTGGATGCCTCTCATATCCCAGATCTGGACTGCAGCCACACAGAAAAGAGGCAACTACCGCCAGGATGCATTTGCAAGAACAGGACGCCCTCTGCAGGGCGCGAGAGGACAGGAGCCTGATCTCTTCGAGGTTTCTTTCCTTCAAGACTCTGAAACCAGCACAGTAATTCCTCTACATCCCCTATCTGGAAAGAGATGCATTCCACCCGGAACTTGTGAATCTGGCAAGCAGTAAGGACTAGAGGGCCACAGGGCCATGGCTGAAACTTCTGACCAAGCACTTGAAATTCATCTGAAGCTCTAGCTAAGGACTAGGGGTATTTGGCTGACCAAGGACATGAAAACAAACTGAGGTGGACCTGGTCTTACAGGGCCCCCATCTTTATGAACAGCAGAATCTATACGGGCTAGGGACTTCCCTGGTGGTCCAGCGGCTAAGACTCTGCCTTCCCAATGCAGGGGGGGGCCAGGTTTAACACCTGGTCAGAACTAGATGCCACATGCCACAACTAAGAGTTCACATGACGCAACTTAAGATCTCACATGCAGCAACTAAGACCTGGAGCAGCCAAGTAAATAAATACATTTCATGTTTTTGTTTTGTTTTAAAGAATCTGTCCTGGCAAATAGAAATCCCAGAGACCCTTGTGTCCAAACTCTCCTTATCAGATGAGAAAACCCTATCTAGGAGTGCCAGTGGCCAGCCTAAAGACCCCCAATGGGGACCAGAACCTGGGTTTCTCTTTTGTCATTCTTACCCTCCTACCCATAGGAGCAAGCACCAACCCCAAGAGAGCAGAAGGAAGTTTGGAAGAGGACGTTTGCCCCATGGTCTGGTATCTGGAGTTCTGCTCAGACTGGTTTATTGTAGGGCCTGCAAGACAACTACATCCTCTCATAAGAAAGTTCTGTATTATTATCTGGGCAAATCTTGGCTTACTCCTTATCTGTAGTTAACACGTACCATGATCTCTAAATGATGCTGTGTAGACTGAGAACTCTAGGAGGGCAGAACTGTGACTTTTGCTCCTTAATACACCATAGGGGGTGGGGGGCAGGGCAGGGGGTGGGGGGTGAGGCTTCCTTGGTGGCTCAGTGGGTGAAGAATCTACAGGCAATGCAGGAGACACAGGAGATGCAGGTTTGATTCCTGGGTCGGGAAGATTCCCTGGAGGAGGGCATGGCAACCCACTCCAGTATTCCTGCCTGGAGAATCCCATGGACAGAGGAGTCTGGTGGGCTCCAGTCTGTGGGGTCAAAACAGTCGAACACGATTGAAGTGAGTGACTAAGCACAAACACACATACCATAGTGTGTGCTTGGCATTTGTTGAATTTATCTCAGTAAGTGAGCATGACTTAAACATTTTTCATACACCTGGGAGGATTTTACAGTGACCTACTGCAAGTCTCTCACTTGCTCCCCCTTAGAACAAATAACGTACATTTACTAAACAACTGACCAGGGACTTCTCTGATGATCCAGTGGCTAAGACTCCGTGCTCACAATGCAGAGGGCCCGGGGTTTGATCCCTGGTCAGGGAACTAGATTCCACATGCCACAACTAAGACTCAGCACAGTTAAATAAATATTTTTTTAAAAATAGATAAGTGACCAGAGTTATACATGCTGGGTGAAGCTGCATGGGAATTGCACCAAGCTGATCCTGGCATGCAAAATATTCTGCATGGTCTGCAATCTGCATTAAAAAATAAACTTCAGCAAAACTGCTCTATATGATACTATAGTGGGGAATGCATGCCACTGTACATTTGTCCAAACTCATAGAACCACCAAGAGTGGACCCTGGTGTAAACTGTGGACTCTGGGGGATAAGGTTCGTTCACAAATGTCTCACTCTGGTAGGGATGCTAATAGCGGGGAAGGTTGTGCATCTGTAGAGGCAGAAGGCATATGGGAAATCTCTGTACTTTCCACACAATTTTGCAATCAACCAAGACTGCTCTTAAAAAGTAAGTCTATTAGGGACTTCCCCGGTGGTCCAGTGGTTAAGACTTCGCCTTCTAGTACAGGGGGTGTGGGTTTGATCCCTAGTTGGGGAGCTAAGATCCTCCAAGCCTCATAGCCAAGAAAATCAAACCATAAAATAGAAGCAATATTGCAACAAATTCAATAAAGACTTTTAAGATGGTCCACATTGGGGGAAACAAACAAACAAACAAACATGCTTTCAGATCACCCAGGAAACTGAAAACCATGGTGACAGGGACACACAGGGCTGAGGCCCCCAGTGACTCTGAGGCGCCCCCACAACTGGAAGACACAGTGAATCTCTGTGACCACCCCCCCACCCCCCCAGCTCACATATGGCTAGGCACTGAAGTCCCCACCGCGGCACAGACCCTGCTCCTTCCTCTGATTTTTCCCCAACATCTGTGAGTCTGGCTTATTTGCCCAGTGTAGGCACTTCAAGGTACTTTAGTGCCTCGAAATATTTTAAATCTCATTTTTCTTTGCATGGAATGAAATTCACTCTGCAGTCCCCTCGAGGCCGTTTTTCATCTCTTCCCCCCTGGTGACACCAGTAAGGCGTGCAGCGAGACCTTTCTGCAACAGACTCTGTCATTTTCCCCATTTTCGAGCATAAGTGTTAATGCTTGCAGGCTCGACTGGGTTTAAATCGGCTTTTCTGTGGATGCTTTGCCATTTCCAATAACACAGAGAGACAAGTGGTGAGAAATCTGCACAGAGGAGCGGGATACTGGAGAGAAAGACAAACGAGATGGAGTCAGCAAGTGCTGGGACCCGCAGGCCCACTTTACCCACTTGAGCATCTCAGCCCTGTGCTTCAGTTTCAGAGGCACTTGGGATATTTAAACAATTTACTCCCTCCTAGAGGCTTCTGAAATCTTCCTAACCTACTCTTCTCACCTGGTAATAAATATCCCAAACATTATTGGAACTTCAATAAACCCCGGCTGCACAATGGGACACATTCCCCACGTCTTGATAAAGCAGCGATTCAACAAGCCACTCCAACGCTCTCAGTAACTAAATTCTCTTAGACTGGATCAAAGGAAAAAAGATACCTTATGTGGGACTGCCCGGGTGGTCCAGTGGCTAAGACTCCAAGCTTCCAAAGCAGGGGGCCCAGGTTCAATCCCTGGTCAGGGAACTAGATCCCACACACCGCAATTAAGAGTTCACATGTTGCAACTAAGACCCACCACAACCAAACAACTAAATAAGATGCTTTATGCCTTTGCAGCTTGTGAGATCTTAGTTTCCCAATGAGGGATTGAACCTGAGCCCTCAGCAGTGAAAGTGCGTAGTCCTTAACCACTGGACCATCAGGGATGTCCCAGATATGCTCTTAATTCAACTTGCAGAATTCTAATTAATCCAACTAGAATTTAGTGAGCACCTGGGCAAAGGCTCTGTTGAGAGGCCATGGGGCCAAGTGCAGTTGTAAGAAGTCTTTTATGAGCTGGCTGTGCCACTTCCCTGCCCTCCTGGGCAAACCTCCATCTCTCTGAATTCAGTTCCGAGTCACAATAGATGCTGACCCCTCTCTCCTAACTTCTGCACTGAGTTCTTGGGAGTCTCCATGAAGAAGTACTTGATGGACTTAGAAATTATCGTTCTAAGAGAAGTAAGTCAGACAGAGAAGGACAAATACCACACTGATATCACTTACATGTGGAATTTAAGAGAATGATACAAAAGAACTTACCTACAAAATAGAAACAGATTCAGAGATATAGAGAACAGATTTTTGGTTGCCAAGAGGGAAGAGGGTAGAGGAGGGAAGGACTGGGAGTTTGGGATTAGCAGATGCAAAATATTATATACAGGATGAATGAACAAGGTCCTACTGTTTATCACAAGGAACTATATTTAATATACTGTGATTAAAAAATGGAGAAGAATATGAAAAAGAATGTATACATATGTATAACAAAATCACTTAGCCACACAGTGGAAACCAACACAACACTGTGAATCAAGTATACGTTAATTTAAATTTTTTCAAACAAATAAATACATTTAAAAAAGAAGTCTTTGAAAGAGCTCTGCAAAATTAGGTCACATAAATGTGAATTCTTATTCTAGAGGTAAGGCTGCAGGAGGATAATAATTTTCACTCAAAAGCATAGAAATGGAAATTCCTTGGCGATCCGGTGGTTAATACTCCATGCTTCCAATGCAAGGGACACAGTTCAATCCCTGGTCAGGGAACTAAGATCCCACCAAAGAACTGATGCTTTTGCACTGCGGTGCTGGAGAAGACTCTTGAGAGTCCCTTGGACTGCAAGGAGATCAAACCAGTCAGTTCTAAAGGAAATCAACCCTGAATATTCATTGGAAGGACTGATGCTGAAGTTCCAATACTTTGGGCTAAGAACTGACTCATTGGAAAAGACCCTGATGCTGGGAAAGATTGAAGGCAGGAGGAGAAGGGGACGACAGAGGATGAGATGGTGTGATGGCATCACCGACTCACCGGACATGAGTTTGACCAAACCCTGGGAGATGGCAAAGGACAGGGAAGCCTGGCATGCTGCAGTCCATGGGGTCGCAGAGTTGGACACAACTGAGCAACTGAACAATTAGGTACGGCCAAAACAAAAAAGCGTAGACAACAGAAATGGTTCCAGCCCCTGACCCACACAGAGTTCGAGGGAAAGGATACAGCCCACACCTGAACTTGACTGAGCTGGCCTGAATCCTAACTGCAGTTTTCTGAGTGGACCACCAGGGTAAGTCCCAGCTTTTTCTTTTCCAAAATATTGTTTTGCCAATTTTAGGTCCTTTGCATTTCTCTATGAATTTTAAAGTCAACTTGTCGATTCACACACACACACACACACACACACAAACACACACACAAATCCAGCTGGGATTTTGATAGAGATTGCGTTGAATTTATCATCAATGAGGTGAGAACTGCCATCTTAAAAATATTGAGTCTTCCAATCCATGACCAAGGAACTTCACTCCAGTTACTTACAGCCTTAATTTCTCTTGGCAACACTTTGTAGTTTCCAGAAAACAAAAATTGCATTTGGGGGTCAAATTAATTACTGAGTATTTTATTCTTATTGTGAATAGAATTGCATTAATCTTATTTGCAGATTGCTCAGTACTATTATATCGAAACACAATTGACTTCTGTATGTTGAGCTTGTGTCTGCAGCTCTGCTTAACGCATTAGCTCTAGTAGGTTTGTGCATGTGTATTTACATTCAAGAGTAGCTCATCACTGATTGACAGTTTGCTTTTTATCGACCTAGATGACTTTATGTTGTTTTTTTTTTGGTCTTACTGCAGAAGTGTACTTTTTGTCTTTTTGTTTATTTATTTATGACTTCGCTGGGTCTTTATTGCTTGTCTAGGGCTTTCTCTGGTTGTGGCGAGTGGGGGCTCCTCTTAGCTGCATGTGTGGGCTTCTCATTGTGGTGGCTCCTCTTGTTGCCGCACGCGGGCTCAGTAGTTGCGGTGGGTGGGCTTATTTGCTCCATGGTGTATGGCATCTTCTTGGATCAGGGATCGGACCAGTGTCTCCTTCGTTGGCAGGCAGATTCTCATCCACCGTATCACCAAGGAAGTCTTACATTTTTGCCTTTTTTTTTCTCCTGATCTGAGGAAAAGAACCTTTACTTTTTCACACCAAGCATGTTAGCTATGCTCTTGTCCATAAATGGTCCATTTACACTGAAGTTCTCCATTCTTACCTAAATGAGAGGTGTTTATTTTTGGTTTGTTTGTAATTATGAATGGTATTGGATTTTGTCAGGGGCTTTTTCTGCGATGTGAGTGGTCATGTAGCTTTGTTCTTTATCCTATTAATATGATGCATTACTGTGGTATAATAAAAAATACATCTATCTGGTCTTTGTCCCGGATTCCTGACACAGAGTTCATAAAATCCTTGGATGTCTCTGCCTTTTAATACACTGTCTAGGTTCATCCACCAAATAAAACATAATTCTCAATCTTTAGGTTATAAGAAAAAAAATTAGGTTGCGCACTTCGTTTTTTCTTTTCAGTCACTAAGTGAAAGGGAAATGGAGCAGGACCCGGTGAGGCCTTCCGGGTCAAAGGCCTTTCTTGCTTGTAGAAAAAGGCTTTAGTCTCCTGGGCCTCCTCGAATTCCAAAGAGCAAATTCAAGAAATTACTAATAAGGGAAGTGAGGAAATGCACCGATAGAGGAAAAGCAGTCAGGAAACAATAGCTCAGCATAAAACAGAGTCCCAGTTCCTCCTCAAGGGATACACATCACCATCTGACATGTCTTTGAATTCTGCAAGACCTAAGGCCCCCAGTCAGGAGGAGGAAGGTAACTATACGTTGAGATCCCAGACTGACAGGAACCTAAGCAAAGATGATGTTGACCTTTTTCTGACCCGCATGACTTCAGTCAACTAAAGCTTGGACTCTGTTGACCTTTTCCCGATTCTAGGCTGAATTCTCCAGCCCCTTCATGAGTAGCAGGCATCCTTAGCTGAACGCTTCCTGGATTTTGCTGTTCAGAGAAAAACAGCTTCAGGAAATACCCCTGGCGTTCTCCGTACTTGTTGCAAATAATAAATCCTTCCTTCTCCTACTGTTTGGCTTGCTTGAGTCTTTTGGCTCAACAGCCAAGAGATAAACCTGGTTTTCAGGCAATGGAGTTTTCTGCTGCCACGGGGATGACCTGCAGTCTTAAGGAAGTTTCGGACCCAAATCATTTCCCTGCAGAAGCAGGCACCCAAGGCGTAGCTACAGGTGTTCTTTCAGGAGGAGACCCAGTCTGAGGCAGGAGAGAGATGGGCTCCAGCTTAGACATTTACAACTGGCCTCCTGTCTCTCTTTCATGAGGCACAAAGAAGTGGGCTTCAGGCTGGATGCTTAACAACTGTTTGCATTTCCTGAGACAAGAGACAGATAGGCCCCCGTTAAGATATTTATCAGCCTCCCTTTGCCCTCCGAAATGAAGATGACAACAGAAACAGGGTAAATAGCCAGTCATTGTCTCCTGTAAACACCTTAAGGGAATAGTCTTGGCACTAGTCAAGGCAATAGTGAGACAGAGGGACTGTATGGTCCTTGCCCCCCACCGCACCCCCACAGGTCCTTTGCCTGCCTTTCCTCCATGGACAGCTTTAGTCAGAGAGTTTAATCAGAGAACTGAGAAATGCAGAAACAAAGAAAAACAGTCAAAGGAAGCCAAATAATAATAACGTAGTCATTAAGCATCGTCAAGGCGACTTAGTTCCTTCTCAAGGGTTATAGATAGTATTCTGAACCGTGCCCTGTCTTAGACTGAAATCCTCACCAGGTGGAAGAAGTTAACTATATGATGGCCAGGTTATGGCCGTGACATGTAAGCTGCCACAATTCCAAGAACTGGTCTCAAAGTAATGGAACACAAACTGATCCTGGAACTGAAGATTATCTGTACCTAAAACAATCAAGATGACTCTGCTCAGAGCACCAATGACCAGTTTGAAGGTGACTGTCAGAGCTGACTGTGCTGTTTCTACATGTAGCCCCTCCTCCTGTCTATAAAAGCTCCTGCCCCACTGGCTGCCAGGGAGGAGGAGTTGGCCTTTGGACAGATGTCCACCTACAGCGCTGCCTCCAACACCCCCGCCCCTCACAGTTGCCGGTATCTGAAATAAAGCAAACTTTCCTTTCCACCAACCTGGCCTATTTATTGGCTTTTGAGCAGTGAGTAGCCAGAACCTACACACCTTTGTGACAATAGTTATGGTAAGGACAAAGAGGAGGCAAAACCCTGTTTGAATAAAGGATTAAGGGATCTCCACTTTCCCCCTTTTTGGAAGAAGGTTGACACTACACATGTGCAGAAAGGTTCCTTGTGGGTCCAAATTCAGGGGATAACGCCAGGCCGTAACGAGTCTTGCTCCTCCCAGCAGCCTTCCCTTAGAGTTCCATCTTGGCTGATATGTATGTGCGCACCCAGGGAAGGGGCCCAGGGTAGGTAGGTCAGGGGTGGAAAAATAAACCAGATAATTGGCTAAAGGTAAACACAGACCTGGAAGAACTGCCCTATAAAAATAACTTGCCTGGCATTTTTCGGCACTCCGCCTCCCTAAAGGGGACGCCCACATCCTTTCTCTCTGGGTGTCCATCTCTACCTTGCTTCTATCTTAACTAAACAAACTCGTTTTTTGTGTGCTCTCCCATATGTTGTTGTGCTATGTCTCCAGCAATGAACTTTGTACCTGCATTTACAGTTTTTGCCTTGCCGAGATCAAGCCCAGATCCCTGGCACGGCTCCCCCTGGAAGCACCATCTAACCAACAGTCTCCTTCCCCAGCATGTGAACTGAAAACATTTTCTAGCTCCTCTTTTGTTCACATAGTGGTAACCACACAAAATAAGTAGAGAAAAAACAAATCTGCTTCTTCCCTCCCCATGTCTGCGGGATGAGTCATCCAAAGACTTTGCTTTTCAGTTCATGTGACAATTATCCCAAAAGACCCTTTTTAAAACGTGAATTAGAATGGAATCATTTTTTTTTAAAAAAAAGTCAAATAGACTTAGAATATAAACAAAGGATACTGAAGAATTGGGAATATTTGACAACATTTTTAGGGAAGAGAATAAGAAAGGAGGACCAATGAATTGAAGTTAGAAAGAAATGCCTAAATGAGCCTCTTGTGGATCTGATGTCTATAAAACAGCAATCAGCTTTCCCTTAAAATTATCCATCTCAGTTCACACAGAGTTACAGCAAAACTACTCATGATAAAAACATCGAATCTTCTAGATTTAATAGCAGTTCAGAAAACCAACCAGTCACAACCAAATGCACCAAGGAAGAGCTGATGGCATTTTCAGACCATTTGTACACAAAGATGAAAATAATCTCAGTTTGAAAGCCACCATGAAACATAATTTCTTAACTTACCAGATCAACAAAAATGTGCTTCCTAGTAATTAAAATTTAATGCATTATGGACCAACAAAAAGAAATCACTCTCAAGAGAGTGAGAAGATAAGCCATGAGCTGGGAGAAAATATAAAGATACACCTGATAGGGACTTCCCTGGTGGTCCAGTGGTTAAAACTCTGCACTCCCTACACAGGGGGCCACAGGTTTGATCCCTGGTCAGATAACTAAGATCCCATATACCATGCAGCTCAACATTTGATAAAGGACTATATTCCAAGATATAAAAAGAACAGGAATTTAACAGACATCTCACCAGTGAAGATATACAAGTGGCAAACAAGCACCTAAAAAGATGTTCCACGTTTTATGTCATAAAGGAAGAGCAACTGTGAAATAAAATTCATATTTTATGGCAGAACCAGAAAAATTTAAACATGAAAAATCTCCTCTGCCCTTGAACCTCCTCTCTCCCCACTCCTGTGCATTGTACATCTGCATCAACCAAACCTCCCCCAGCAGCAGGAGCACTTGCTCAATTCAAAGAAGCAGCACTCTCCTAGCATCAACAAGGCAATTCCTTAGAAGACAACATTCCTTCTTTATCTTATAAAATGCCATAGGAAGCCATCATGACCTGATGACACTCAGATCTGGATTGTGTAAGCTGTCATTAATACATCATTTAAACTACAGCCCTCTGCCTTAAAAAAAAAAAAAAAAAAAAAACACCAATTCATATACCTGTGCCTTGACTTCTAATGGGCAGAACTATTCTCAGAGCTTTCTGAGATGCTCTCTCGGGTTTAATAAAACCCTCATATTTGGCTTGAATAAAAATTTCCATTTTCTTTCTTAGATGGACTGATTTTTGTTGAAAGTGAAAACATGAAACTATTAATCGCTCGGTTATATACGACTCTTTGCGACCCCGTGGACTGTAGCCCACCAGGTTCCTCTGCCTGTGGAATTCTCCGGGCAAGAATACTACAGTGGGTTGCCATTTCCTTCTCCAGGGGATCTTCATGACCTGGGGTCTCCTGCATTGCAGATAGATTCTTCACTATCTGAGCACCAAGGGAAGCCATTATTGTTGACCCCACCGAAAACAACGAGATCCTACTGCACACCTATGAAAATGACCAGAATCTGGAACACCGACATCAGCAGATGCTGGCAAGGATTCGGAGCAAGAGGAGCCTTTCATTCATTGCTGGTAGGAAGGCAAACGGTACGACTGCTTTGGAAGATGGTTTGGTAGATTCTTGCAAAACTAAGCATCCTCTTTACCGTAATACAATGATACAATTGTGTTCTTTTGGTTCTTGTCCAAGACAGTTGACACGTATGTCCACACAAAACCCTGCACACAGATGGTTATAGTAGCTTTATTCTTGTCAAAACCTGGAAGCAACCAAGATGTCCTTCAACTGGTAAGTGAATAAACTGTGTACATCCTGTTAAAAGGTAAACCAAGTCATATAAACATTTTTAAGTGTTTGAGCAAACACTGGTTTGAAACAGGCAGCATCCAATCTAGCAGATAGAAAGGAGGTCTGGGGAGCTTTACAAAATGAAGGACTTGGGCATTCCCTGGCGGTACAGTGGTTAGAACGCCACATTTTCACTGCCCAGGGCACAGATTCAACCCCTGGCCAGGGAACTAAGATCCCACAAATTGCACAACGCAGCCAAAAAAAAATAGAGGAAGACAGAGGAAGGAGGAACAAGGAAGTTATACTAGGCCAAAAAGCAAATCGGTTATTGAGAGGTTATTTTTCTTTAGCGGGTGGCAGGGGTCAATATCAGGCAGATTACCTAACTAGTGTTGGTCAGGCAATTCCTGATTGACTCATTTAAGATTCCATTTCTGGGAGAGCTGAAACTGAAATTAATACGTTTGGGGACGTGGAACTTAACCATAAGTCACTTCGTTTGGGCCTGATGTCTTGTTTTTTAACAATCCAGACAATGGAATAGTATTCAGTGCTAAGAAGAAATGAGCTATGAAGCTATGAAAAGACACGTTGGAAACTTAATACATATTACTAAATGTAAGATGCCAATCTGAAAAAGGTTACATACTGTATGATTCCAACTATATGACATTCTGGTAAAGGCAAAACTAAAAAATCAGTGGTTTCTGGGGGTTGGTTACCAGGGAGGGAAGGAAGAATAGGAAGAACTTAGGAATTTTAGGGCAGTGAAACTACACCGTATGATACTATGATGGTGGATACTAGTCTTTAAACATTTGTCTAAACTCATAGAATGTACAACACTGAAGTGAATCCTAATGTAAACTAAGGACTTTTAAAAAAATATATTTTATTTATTTATGTCACTGTGCCAGGTCTTAGTTGCACATGTAGGATCTAGCTCCCTGACCAGGGATGGAACCTGGGCCCTGCATTGGAAGCCTGAAGTCTTAGCCACTGGACCACCAGGGAAGTCCCTAAGCTAAGGACTCTGGGTGATGACAAGGTATCAATTAATTTAGATCATTAATTGTGACAAACGTACCACTTTGTTGGGGCATGTTCATAAGAAAAATCTCGGTACCTTCCTCTCCATGTTGCTGTGAATTCAAAATCGCTCTAAAAAATGAAGTCTACTTTAAAAGAACAAAAACTGAAAAATGAAAATAACAAAGTCAGGAATTCCCTGGTGGTCCAGTGGTTAGGACTCAGGGCTTTCATTCCTGAGGCCCGGGTTCAATCAGAGGGTGGGGGTGGGGGAGAAATCTACCTTTTTACAATTGAGTAAAATAAAAAGTTTATCCAAAAAAAAAGAAGCCAAAAGAATCACAAAATTTCAAGAGTCAGGCTATTTTCGTGGACTATGTGTCCTTACTTTTTAGAAAATACAGTTTTTTTCTTAAGTAGTATGAGTTGAGTTATAAGGAGTTGTTTAACCTTATTTTACTTGCTGGAAACCAAACCAAAAGAAGCCAATGAAACAAGGATTGACATTAATGAGACTCTTGGCTAATTATGTAATTAGACATTAATTTTTGGGGGGGAGGTGCTGTACCTTGCAGCCTGAGGGGTCTTAGTTCCCCAACCAGGGATAGAACCTGTGTTGTCTGCAGTGGGAGCATGGATTCTTAACCACTGGACCGCCAAAGAAGTTCCTAATTAACTTTTTTAAACAACAAAAAAAAAATTTTTGAAATATAGCTAATTTACAATATTGTGTAAGTTTCTGTTGTACAGCAAAGTGATTCAATTATACACGTGAAAAGTGTTAGTCGCTCAGTTGTGTCCGACTCTTTGTGACCCCATGGACTACCACCAGGTTCCTCTGTCCACAGAATTCTCCAAGCCATTTCTTCCTCCCGACCCAGAGATCCAAGCTAAGTCTCCCAGATCACAGGCAGATTCTTTACTACTGCGCCGCCTGGGAAGCCCCAAACAATGTGGTTTATGCTAAATAAACACCTGCTTTCTCTCTGCAAGTCTAGAATCTTGGCAAACGCCAGGCAGAGGCTGCCTGCAACCAGCCCCTGTAAAACCCTTGGGTGCCTCTCTAGCAGGCTTTCCTGGACAGAAACATCACACGCATTGCTACATCTTCGATGCTGGGGCAAGAGGACACTCTGGGTGACCGTCAGGGAAGGGGGAGAGAGCATAAGAAAGCTTGCACCTGGATTCTTCTAGCCTCCCCCCAGGGTCTTTGTCCCTGATGACCTGGCTGTGTATCCTTACCAGGTCACTGTAATAAACCCTGAGAGTACCCCTGATTCCTGCTAGCGAATCTGCCAATTTACGAGTAGTATCATGCAGTGCCAAACAATTTTAGTGGGTTTTTTTTTTGCCACACCTTGAAGCAATTTAGTTCCCTAACCACGGATTAAACCTGGGCCATGACAATGAACGCGAGTCCTAACCACTGGCCCCGCAGGGAATTCCGTGAAGCTCTTACCTTAAGTACTGTGTCCACATATTCCACTTGCTGAGGCCTCCCTGGACTGTGACCCGTAGAGACGGCCACTGCCAATAGGAGACGGCGAGGGAAGAGCTCGCTGCTGCTGCTGCAAGGCCCGAGCCTGGCCTGCAGGCGGCCATGGGGAGGGCTCTGGAGCTCCTGAGGCCCAGCCCTCAGCCTTTCCCTGGGCCCCCAGCTCACTTGCCCAGACCCTGGCAAAGCTGACTGAACAGGACCTCTGGCCCGCCCTCAGGGCCTGGTGCTAAGGGTGCACCAGCTCTGCTCCTATGTTCTTCAGTCACTAAGTCACGTTCGATTCTTTGCAACCCCGCCTGGACTGCAGCCTGCCTGGCTCCCCTCCACTATCTCCTGGTATGTGCGTGCTGACGCTTCAGTCATGTACAGCTCTTTGCAAGCCTATGGACTGTAGCCTGCCAGGCTCCTCTGTCCACGGGATTTCCCAGGCAAGAATCCTGGTGTGGGTTGCCAAGCCCTCCTCCAGGGGATCGTGTCTCCCCAAGTTTGCTCAAATTCATGTTCATTGAGTTGGTGATGCTATCTAACCAGCTCATCCTCTGCCCCCTCCTCCTTCTGTTGTCCTTTAACTGCTGAGTCACCAGGGACGCCCCCTATTACAGCAGCAGGCAGCATCCTGTCGTATGTATAGGTCACACTCTGTTTATCCATTCATCTACTGATGGACACAGGTTGTTACCACCTTTTGGCCATTGTGAACAATGCTGCTGCAAACATAACTGTACAAATACTTCAAGTCTGTCTTCAATTCTTTGGGGTACATACCCAAACATGAAATTGGTGGATCAGACGGTGATTCCAGTTTTACATTTTTTAGGAACTACTTTACTATTTTCCATAAAGGCAGCACCATTTTACATTCTTACCAACGATTCCAGTTTCTCTTCTGTCCTCACTTTATTTAATTGGCAACTTTTTTTTGTATTTGAGAACTTAAAGAACTCCCAGAGGAAAGCAAGCCTCAGTGTAAACAGCCAAAGCCGAGGTTTTAAGGTATTCAAGTCTTCGGGTATAGAGGAGAAGAGGTGGGTGGGGGGACTCCTTCACACAGAGTAAAACCGTTGGGACTCAATAAAGGTTGCTCCAGGGCTAAGCCAAATTTCAATATGTAGAAATTTGCAGTAAAAGAACAGCATACTCATACTCACACATACACACCCATGTGAGACAAAGTGAAGACTGACTTACCCAGAAGCAAAAATTATTTGACAGAGTACATAAGACAAGCATAAAAATTAAATTCTTTATTTCATACCACATTGCAAATTCATATAATGATACAAATTCAAACATGAGCTGTTATCAGTCAAATAAAGAGCCCACCAAGGCCAACACTACTTAGACATAAAGACTGAGTAAAAAACAAAATGAAACCCACCCAAACACAAAATGTGAGTACAGAACTTAGGGTGAAGAACATCACACATAACAACTGGAGGGAGGCAGCCCAGGAGTCGTGTTCCTGACCGACTCCCCTCACTCCCTTTCTTTTCCCTTGTGAAAGCAGTTACCAGGAATCCTACCAGCCGTGGTAAGAGGCTGCGGGTGCCCTGGGTGAAGGCAGTCAGTAGTATTAACGGAGGCTATCGAACCTCTGCAGCCTAATTCAACAGACCCATCATAAGCAGAGGGAGCCTGAGCCTGGGAGAGTGAGGAGCACGGGAATGCAGGGCCCAGTTCCCAGCTGAACGTGAGACAGGCAGCCTTGTGAGACGGGTTCTGGGGATCCTGGTTCTAGTCACTCCCTGGTGTAACCCCCACTGCCTTCCTTGAGTGTAACCGGGAACTAGTGACTTGCATCTAGTAAAGAGAATATAGCAAAAGTGACGAGATGTCACTTTCAAGATTAAGTTATAAAAGGCGGTGACTTATGACTTGCTGGCATGTCCCTCTGGCCTTTCTCACTTGCCTTCTTTGATGAGGACAGCCATGAGAAACTAAGACTCTTAGTTCAACAGCCTGTGAGGAACCAACTCCTGCCAAGGATGAAACTAAGCTGAGAAGCAGGTCCCGCCCCGGGTCACACCTTGACTGCAGCCTTGTGACAGACCCTGAGCAGGCTGGAGGACCAGGTTCAGCCATGCTGAGATTCTAGACCCACAGAAACTATGAGAGAATACATAGGTCTTGTTTTAAGTGGTTGAGTTTTGGGGTAATATGTCATACAGAGATAGAAAACAAATACATCTGGGTGAACAATAATGTGCTTAGTGAAAAAAACTGTTAGTTGTTCAGCCATGTCTGACTTTGTGACCCCATGGACTACAGCCTGCCAGACTCCTCTGTCTGTCCATGGAATTCTCCCAAGTAAGAATACTGGAGTGGGTAGCCGTTCCCTTCTCCAGGGGCCCTTCCCGACGTAGGGATCAAACGCGGGTCTTCTGCATTCCGGGCAAATTCTTTACTATCTGAACCACTAGGGAAATGGCTAAGTTTTGGGGTAATCTGTCATATGGTGATAGAAAACAAATACATCTGAGTAAACAATAATGTGCTTAAAGAGATAATAAATTCACTTGTATTAATTCTGAAACAGCATTTACAATTTATATAAAATCAACTATCAATTGAGTTTATCTCAACTTCAAGAAAGAAAACCAAAATTTTACAACTTGGAGCAAAAGTTTAGTGTTCCATACAAATGCAATTTCTCTAAGGGTTCCAGCTAACCACAATTTCCTGAAATTGCCATCAAGTCTGAAAATCACACTCCATAAAACTGCTAAGCAGGTTTTTAAAAATAATGGAAAACAAAATATCGTTTGTCTTCTTGATTAAATCTATTTTGCCATAAAACTCTTGATTTGTACAGTTAATTTTCAAGTTTAAAAGTGAGCTTTCCCATTTATAGGAAATGTCCAGAAGCAGCAAATCCAAAGACAGGAAACAGATTACTGACCAACAGTGCCAGGCAAGAGAATGGGGAATGACTACTAGTAGGCATGGGGAGGCAGTTCTTTTTGGGGTGATGAAAATGTTCTGGACAAGACAGTAGTGATAGTTACACAACCCTGTGAATGTACTGAAACGCCACTAAACTGTATACTTTAAAATGATGAATTTTATGGTTTCTGAATCCTATCTCAATTAAAATAACTGTTTAAAGCTCTTACGGATTAAAGTGAACATTTCCATTCTAAACATCTCCCCAAATAGTTAGATTCCATTCCCAGACATGCATATAGAATGCTGTTTCTTAGTGACAACAGCCTGCCTCCACAGATCAGACTTCACTGCATGTTCTGGGTTTTTTGCTTTTTATGCACTGCATCCTCTAGAAAAATTACTAGCAAAAGTCTCCACCAGTAAATGTGTATTTTTTTTCTTAAGTGTGTTTTCGCTCATTTAGTTAGATTCCTATTTTTTAAACTTAAGATACAATTTTTACCTCATTTCATAATACTTGATTAGCACCCCTCTTGCTATGAACTACAAGAAAAATTATCAAAAATGTGCAAATCTTTTCAAAGATTCCGTTTCAGCATTACATGATTTACTTAAACGTCACTCCCAGACCACATGGGGTGGCACATGTTCCCTGTTACTACACAGTAACACAGCCACACCCAGTAGGAGTCTTCATACAACATATGGCCTACTAGTTTCAATCAAAGCATGATCTTTCAACCAGAACAGGGGGCAGAAGAAAATATTTACATTTATAACATGATCTTAAGGAACGTGAGACAGATGAACTAAAAAACATCTTCGAACAACATGACTGACAGAAAAGTTTCCCTTATTTCACTAGTTTCAAACAATATCTGTAAACTTCAATACCAACTCTGGCAGATTTAGCAGTCTTAGATCTCGGAGTTTCCATCCTAAACAGCCTCCAAGTTATGGTGAAGATGAGAGCGGCCTCCTCTCGCCGGCACCCTTCTTCAAATACTTCGGTAGTCAGAGCCCCGGGCTACAATGGCAGCAGCTTCCCACTCCACAGTGAAGAAGGAAACAGTTCCAAAAAACCCAAATATCACCATGACCAGGAGTTGCCAATGAAGGAGAAGGTAGTTACTGTAGAAAAATGCCACGGCTGCACAAATGGACTAAGAATAAAGAAGACAAAACAGATCATGAAACGTGCACAGGTGACTCAGCCAACTCCACAAAAAACCCCACCGCGCTGACCCAAGGCTTCTTGTCACTGCTCCCTGCTCTTTCTGCATCCAGAGGGCACCTCCTTAGTCACCAGCTCACAGACACACACCATCAAGTCCCACTGAGAGCTGGGAATAATCAAGTAAGCTATAATCTGTTATTTAAAACAGTATTTTGTAAAAAAGAAAAAAAAAAACAAAAAACTGGAGTGATAAAATCACGTGCATGCACACTGAGAAGCACACTTGTTATCTGTGAACACCATCAATTCTAGTATCTACTGAAAGACGTCTGAGCCGCAGAGGCCGGAATATAAAACCTCTAGTATTTATTGCCTCCTCATTCTGATCAGAAATCCTTTTAAAGGATCTCCTGGACTTTCATTTAAGAAATATTAAGAAAATGAAGTTACAGCACTTAAAAAAGACCCACCTTTAAACACAGTCTAGAGAAGAATTTACCTGCACAAATTTAAAGACGGCAAAAGCCGGGGCGCTGTCCTCAGAATAGAGAAAACCTAAAATACTAAGCAGCTGGGTATTGAAGCAGCTGTCTCCAAGACCCAACAGGAAGCTGCAGAAGATGGCAATTTCTTTGCTGATTAAAATAAAATTAATTGAGAGTGAGCATTAATAATAATATTTGTTAGAGTTGTTTAAAACGTAACAGCAACTCACCCACAAAAACATTTTACTTTCCAATTTAAACAAGTTTATGAAACAAGAGTGAATAAACACTGGAATTTACAAAGTAAGAACTTATGCTCAAATGCTGTCACCGTCACAGTCTAGCAAACTCTAGTCTATCAACTGCCAGGGGAGAGAACACTGTGTCTGGGATAGGGCTGCCCTTGGCTTGTGGATCCAGACATAAATGCCTACATCAACAATGAATCTGAGGGTTGAGTGCAGTAAAATGACACCCGCAAAACTACTCCCGAAAACACTCTGAAAGGACTGGGTGGCCGACCCAGCAGACAGATCACCACCCGCTCCTCACTGCTCTTGCTTGAAGCCCCAACTTTTAGAGATTTCAATGTTCAAAAGGCAGAGATAAAAAATTCAGATCAGACACTTACATGATCCTTCACAGATCAAGAAAAAGATCTAGTGGGGAGAAAGGTTAAAACCAACAATCACAAATATAACTTGAGATTCTCTATGGATTTCTATTCAAACTCATTCTGGCTCCATTAACACATGACAGATGACCTTATAACAGACTCACAGAAAAGAACTAACTGCTCCATTCTAAATTCCAAGCCATCCTTTCCCTCCTGCCCTTCCTTAACTTATTAGAAAAAGGGCAGTCACTGTACCTGGGTTTGATGTAAGCGCTGCTGTCAGTGCCTTCAACCGGAGCAATGGGGGCATCCCCAGGCATGTTGAGGAATATTAAATAAAAAGCTATAAAGTGCACCAGGATGCCCAACAGCACAACTGGATTCCTACCAAAACGATTATTCTTGCTCAGCAGGCCAAAGAGGCTCCCACCTACAAAATCAATGAACAAACAAAAAATCCAAGGCCAAGTTAATGTATCAAAATTTTAGTTTTGAAAAAATAAAGGGACAAATTAATAGTGAATTTAATAAGAAAGAAAGAAAGCATGAATATACAAAATAACTGTTGAAACAAAGGAAATTATAAAAATCAGGACAGACTTCTAGGTTAAGATGGAGTAACAGGAACTGAATTTACTCCCAGTCTAAAAAAAAAAAAGACACAATGGTTTTGAAGACACAGGTTCTCAGGTGACAAAGGGCCCAAATGAGGTGAGGCCCACACCTGCCCCAGCTGACCGAGAGGCTGTGGGCTGCGGAGAGGGGGAAGGCGGAAGCAGAGCGAGGAGGAGAGGGGAAGGAGACCAGGAAGCAGGGGAGAAGGGGAGGAAAGGCAGGAGGAAGCCCACAGCCTCCCTGTGTTGAGGAGACAAGAGCTCAGGGTCTGGGGAGACCAAGGTGACTGAGTTTCCAAGATAGGGCATCAGAATCAGCACAGGATGTGAGTAGCAGAGATCAGAAAGAACTTTCCAAGAGGATTAGTGGCATTAGTGCCCCACCCTGGGCTGGGAAGAGTCCCTGGTCCCACCAGCCAGACCAGAAATATTATTCACTGGGTATTCACAAAAGGGTCTTCCCTTGGGGACCCTCCTCTGAGCACTGCTCTGGTTCCATCCAATACACTTTAAATGCAAGACTCAAAAAGTCACACTGTTTCCAAGTAAATGAACCGCATCCAAGAACAAAGCTCAAGAAGGTGAACAGGAATGTAAAAGTCATCCCACACCCAACAAGGTAAAGTTCACAATGGCTGGTATCCACATTCCCAGGCATGCCAAGAAACAGGAAAATAGGTCCTGTCATGAGACAAATTGGTCAAACACAGAGTTATCACCTGACCCAGCAATTTCAGTCCTAGGTTTACATAAAACATAAGATCACACAAAAACTAAACAGAAATCTTCACAGCAGCATTATTGATAATGGGCAAAAAGCAAAAACCCAAATGTCCAAGACACGATGAATGGATGACTAAAAATGTGGTAGATCCATATGACTAAATATTATTTGGTAATAAAGAGGAATGACGTAAAAAAGAAAAAAGAAATGAAGTACTGACGCATGCTACACCATGAAAAAACCCTGCAAACACCGTGTTAAGCAGCCAGGGACAACAGAAAAATACATATTGCATGATCCCATTCACATGAGATGTCCAGAATAAACAAATCTATAGAGAAAGCAGATTAGCAGTTGCCTGGAGAAAGGCAATGAAAATGTTCTAAAATTAATTATAGGGAACAAAAAAATACACCAACCCCCCCTTTCTCCATAGTGCTTATCAGTTTGACATTCTAAGTTTCGGATATGTTTTATTGCCTGTGTTCTTCCCCAAGAATATAAGCTCCATGTTTTGTTCATACAATGGATGCACAGAAAGTTTTTGGGATGCTCCTCACATTACACAGCATCCACCACTGCACGTACTGCATGGATCACTGCTGCAGGAGGGGTAACTGGTGGTATTATCAAAACAGAAGTGTGGTCTTAGCCTGTCCTCTTCTCCCCACTTTCTGGCACAGAGCTCCTGAAACCCTGGAATTTCCTCAGTGAAAGGAGTGTCTCTAGTTATCCTAACTAACCCCTCCAACCACACCTGAGTTAATGCTGATCCCTGAGGGACTGCGGGGGTGGCTCTAGTCAAGATGGAGGCTGGCTGCCAGAAGCACCCAGTCTTGATTAGAAAGCTGGAATGTTCAGCCCCACCCCCCATCTCAGGGGAGGGGAAAGGGGGCTAGAGATTGAATCCAATAGCCATGATTTAACCCACCACGACGAGATCTGCATAAAAGTCTCCACACAACAGGTCTGGGAGAGCTTCCTGTGATGATGCATCACGTGTCAGGAGGGTACCACATTCCAGACTCCAAGGGGACAGAGGTTCCTAAACCAGGGGTCCTTCTGGGCTTTGCCCTAAGTATCTCTTCATCTGGCTGTTCATCTGCATCCTTTATTAATAAACTTTAACAGTAAGTATAGCATTTCCCAGGGGTGTTGTAGGAACCCTTGAAGGTATAGCCAAGCTGGACAGAAGTGAAGGTGGCCTGGGGACTCAGGACTTAGACTGGCGCCTGCAGTGACGTTGGCCTTGCAGGACTGTGCCCTGTGTGGTCTGATGCTAACTCTAGGAGTTAGTGTCAGAATTGAACTATACAGCTGGACATACAACTGGTGTCAGAGATCCAGAGAACAAGAAATTTAGGGATTCTAATACACCTTCTCCAAGTATTTTAAGAGGAAAATCTTGGACACATAAAGCAAAAATCTTTATGTTTTCTTACTTATGGCTTTGTCTTGAATTATTTGGCAAAAGTTTTATAATTTAGTTTTAGAACAGTGATAATAAAAGAAAAGTCAGACATACCCATGTGGATAAAAATAAGCAAAGAAATAGAAATCCAAGGACAGAGAAGTGAAATATACTTAAAATTTCCATTATAACTGTAACAAACTGATTTAATGCAGAAAATTTTTTTAAACCAACCTAAAATTTCTCCAATGCCGATGAAAATGCCAGAAAGTCCAATGAGGCTTTTCTCTTCTGTTCCAAATTTATTTATAGCGCCAATGCAGGTTCCATATACACCAGAGAAGAAAGTCAATTCCAGACCTTTAACAAAGAGTCAGATTTAAATTACTGTTGTCCTTCAGTATCTGCCATGGCACCAAAATCCAGATACTCAAGCCCCATAATCAGCTCTCTGCATTCAAGTCTCTACACCCTTAGAGTAAACCCAACTGTGGGTCACAAAGCACTGGATTTTGTCTTGAAAAAACACACAGTCTCCTTTTCCTGTTTTTTTCTTCATGTCTAATAGTATTTGAGCTATGCATGTCTAAAACAAAATTCACTCAGACTGAAATGATACTCCTCTGGCAGAGCATAACTTCACGTGACATGACTGATGAAAAGGAATTAGCCACGAGATGGCAACTGTTGCTTATTTCAGATAAGAACATACAACTCAGATAAGCAAAGACAGCCTTATGCTAAAACAGTCACTCTGCACAGAAAGGGGATGGACAGAGGACATAATTAGCATGAACTTGTAACAGGGAAACCAAAGTGCTCATTATCCTTATTAATAGCTTTCCAAGCGAACAGGAACATGTGGTTGCAAGACTAATGACTACTATCTACTACTGCTTAAAGGAAAAAGTTTTAATTAAACACGTTTTCCCAGGAAAAGAAATTTTAAAAATCTGGGTAAAAATTCAGAGCGCATCAGTAGAAGACCTGATTCCTTAACGTCACAAAACCTTACCTGAATTTTGAAGATGTTTAATATTTATTCTATTTGACCTAAAA
Source organism: Antilocapra americana (assembly GCA_007570785.1). Taxonomy (NCBI): domain Eukaryota; kingdom Metazoa; phylum Chordata; class Mammalia; order Artiodactyla; family Antilocapridae; genus Antilocapra; species Antilocapra americana. The sequence goes on along the minus strand of ML664177.1, from coordinate 1,685,962 downwards.
ATAAGATGCTTCTTCCTATACCTATGAGGCACACAGAGCTGAACCTTGAACAAATCGAGTTTGGGCTGTGCAGGTCCCTGTAGCACTACAGGATCCACAGTTGGCTGACTGTGCAGACCAGGGAGCACAAGGGCTGACTAAAGTTACACAACGATTTCTGATCACAGGGGAGGTCAGCACACCTAACCCATCCCTTCACTGTTCAAGGGTCAACTGTAAAGGCAAAAGTAATAATTGACATATTAGAGCAATTTTTGACAAGGAAACAGGTTTCCTTAAGACCTAAGCCTATCCCACCTATTACCACATCACATTATCACTGGAAGCCACAGAATTCATTCCGTTTTATGGCAAATTATCTTAATTCATACCCAAGTTGCAAAGATTTACTCATGATTATTCTCTGTAGTGCTCCATTTTGTCCTAAAATCACTGGTTGAGATGAATCAAGCCTCCTGCTTTTCAATCCCTTGTACAGAATCCTCCCCTACTTGGAATTTGGGCTGGCTCTGTGATTTGCTTTCACCAGCATGGGAAGGGGTCACACAACTGCTGAAACATGAGAGAGATGAGATCCAGCTTGCATTCAACCCCCTTCAGCCGCACAAATGAAACTACCTTGGAAGTTTTAGCCCCAGCTACACTAGAACAGCAGCCACAAGAGACCCCAACTGAGACCACCAGAAAAATCATTTCGCTGAGACAGGTCAACGCACAGAATTGTGAGAAAGTAACACAGTTGTTGTTTTCGACACTTACTGTCATTACGCAGTCACAGAAAACCAACACTGTAATTAATTCCATTACCTGTATAAGCAGTTGTAACGCTAAGAAGGAGCATCTCCTTGGTGACACATAACTTCAGAGACTTTTCTGTAAAAAAAAAAAAAAGAAAAAAAATTAAGGAGTACTTAACTAGATTTTAATCAACTGAACAAAAATTCTAAAATATTCTTTCAACCAATTCATTATTACTTGTTGTCAGTAATGCCAGTAAACAGACACTGGGACACAGGTTACTGATTCAAATTAAAATGCTCACCATATGAACTAAACCTGCCCTATAAATAAAATGTTGATTTCAACTGTTTAAATATATTCCAGAGTTGTGTTTTCTCTAACACCTTCTCCAGCTCTCATGAAAACAAATAAAACAGAGAAAAGAAACAGAACCAAACAACAGACTATGCAAACAGACTCGATTAAAGGTTAGGGAGTCAACAGCTGGCAAAGTGCTAACTTCCCTAAGCAACTGTCCCAGGACAGCCTTAAGGCTGGACTCAAGGTCAGAATCAGCCCAGAGCTTTCTGAACACCCCGAGCTGGGATACCACCACTTCCTGAGATTCTCAGTCTCTGGATCTGAGGACCGAAACCTTAGTTCTGCCCATTTGTTTCTGATCCCTTTAATTTTTAATTTTGTTGTTTAACTTGGTTGAAATCTACAGGAGAAAATGCATTTCTAAAAGCTGCACATTTTAACTGTCTTTGAACCTGCTCACATTTCACAATTTAAGGCCACTTATCTAGGATCTTAAACTAATGGCAGATCCAGACTTCAGTTCCTACTCAGCGGATGACTAGGAAACTCACATCAGTCACAGACATTCTGCCTGAATTTCTCCATATACAAAAGAGGATAGCTTTCTCCTTGAATTTCACTAAAATAAAGTGAGACTAAGATCAGGAAGATATTTTCACCAATCATTTTCATATACTTCCAGAAAAAAAATACATGATTAATAAAGTTTAAAACAATATTTTTAATTAGAAAAATCATATTAGCAAAGCATATTTGCTTTTGAGTAATCAGAAGATTTGGCTAACAAAAGGAAATTTTAAAACATAACTTGAAAAATAATCTAGCATGATCCTATACGGTGAATTCATGTCCTCATACATTTGCCCAAACCTATAAAATGTACAACACCAAGAGGGAACCCTAATGTAAACAACAGACTCTAGGTAATGATGATGTGTCACTGTACGTTCATCAGTTAACAAAAGTACCACAACAATGGGGAACAATGATAACGGGGAAGGTTATGCATGGGTGGGGGCAGGACGTATATGGGAAATCTCTGTATACTGACAATTTTGCTGTGACCCTAAAATTTCTCCAAAAAAAAAATCATCAAAAAATATATATATATAATTTATTTGAGGAAATCAACAAACTGATCCTAAAATTCCTATGCAAATTCAAGGGACTGATAACAGCCAAAATAATCTTGAAAAAAGAACAAAGATGAAGACTCAAAATTTACAATAATCAACACAGCATGGTACTGGCATAAGAACAGGCATATTGAGAAATAAACTCCTACATTCACAGTCAATTGGTTTTTAACAAGGGTGCCAACACAATTCAATGGGAGAAAGAATAGTATTTCTAGCAAATGATGCTAGAATGACTCATCTCATACAAAAGAATGATGCTGGATTCCTACATCATAACATCCATAAAACTTGACTCAAAATGGATCACAGAACAAAATGTAAAAGCTAAAACTATAAAACTCTTACAAAAAAAATGCAGGAATAAATCTTTGTGATTTGGAGTCTTCCTAGGACATCAAAAGCATACACAACAGAAGATAAAGTAGATAAATCAGACTTCATCAAAAATTTTAAAATTCTATGATTCAAAAGATACTACCAAGAAAATGAGAAAAATCAACCTACAGAATGGAAAAAATATTTGTAAATTATATATATAAAGGACTTTCATCTAGAATATATAAAGAACTCTTACAGTTCAATAATAAAAAGACAAGGAATTCCCTGGCAGTTCACTGGTTAAGACTCAGCACTTCCACTTCTGAGGGCTGGGGTTCAATCCCTGGTCAGGGAACAAGTCAAAGGGTGTGGCCAAAATAATACTACTACTACAAATAACCCAATTAAAAAATGAGAAAAAGATCTGAGCAGACATTTCCCCAAAGAAGAGATGCAATGACTATCAGCATATGAAAATATGCTCAACATCTTAGATATTGGGGAAATGCAAATCAAAGCCACAAAAAACCACTTTACACCTACTAGGACAGTGTCAGTCACTCAGTCATGCCCAACTTCTGCGACCCTGTGGACTGTAACCCACCAGGCTCCCCTGTCCCTGGAATTCTCCAGGCAAGAATAGTGGAGAGAGTTGCCTTTTCCTTCTCCAGGTGATCTTCTCCACCTAGGGATCAAACGTGAGTCTCCCACACTGCAGGCAGATTCTTTATCGTCTGAACCATCAGGGGCTAGTAGATAGCTATAATCAAAAAGATAACTCTAGAAAATGGAGAAATCAGAACCTTTGTACATTGCTAGGGCTGTAAAATGGTACAGCCACTTTGGAAGAACAACCTGGTAGTTCCTAAAAGATTTAACATAGAGATAACACAGAGCCAAGCAAGCCCACTACTCCTGGGTATACATCCAAGAAATCTGAAAACAAACGTCCACACAAAAACTTATGCTAAGAATCCCATCACAGAAGACCACAAATTTCCTATGATTCCATTTAAACAAAATGTCCAGTATAGGCAAATCTGTAGACAGAAAGCAGATGACTGGATAACTAGGGCTGGGGTTGGGGTTGGGAGAGGAAATGGAAAGTGATCACTAATGGGAAGAAAATGAGAGCTGACTGCTGATGGTCACAGATTCTTTTGGGGGTGATAATTTTTTTTAATTTTGGCCACATACCAAATCCTAACCGCTAGACCAGGTAACTACCTGAATAGGTTCTAAAACTGATTGTGGTGATATCTGCACAACTCTCTGAATATACTAAAAACCACTGAATTATATACTTATAATTATGTAAGTAGGTGAACTGTATACTATATGAATTACATTTCAATAAAGATATTCTATTAAGGAAAATAACCATAATCTAACACCTTAATGAGTCTCCTCCCAGGCTTTATGCTTTTTAAAAAGAAATTTCACTACTTATACTGTTTTACAATTTATTTTCATATAACAAAGCAAATATTTTCTAACATTTGTTAGTAATCATTTTAATGGCTACAGTAATCTATTGGATACCTGCTTTGTAGTTGAATATTTAAATTATTTCTATTTCTCACTAATATAAATAGCAACTAAATCTTGGGAAAAATTCTTAATTATTTCCTGAGGATAATCCTATTAATGGAATTGCTGGAGTAAAGGATAAACACTTTTAAGGCTTTTGATTCTTACTGATAAATCAATCTTCAGAAAGTAATACAAGGTCCATATTCTTAACAATGGGGTCTTATGCATTTAAGTACCTATAGCCTATATACTGAGAAATATTTATCTTTGGAAATTTAATAGGAAACTTATTAATTTGCATTTCTTATAGTTTTAAATAACTTTCCTTTTTTTATAACCTTTTTCTACCAGAGTATTTATGCCTTTCTTCAGTTCAGTTGCTCAGTCGTGTCCAACTCTTTGCCACCCCATGGACTGCAGCACGCCAGGCTTCCCTGTCCATCACCAACTCCCAGAGCTTGCTCAAACTCAAGTCCATCAAGCTGGTGATGCCATCCAACCATCTCATCCTCTGTCATCCCCTTATTCTCCTGCCTTCAATCTTTCCCAGCATCAGGGTCTTTTCCAATGAGTCAGTTCTTTGCATCAGGTGGCCAAAGTATCGGAGTTTCACCTTCAGCATCAGTCCTTCCAATGAATATTCTGAACTGATTTCCTTTAGGCCTGACTGGTTGGATCTCCTTGTAGTCCAAGGGACTCTCAAGAGTCTTCTCTCCAACACCACAGTTCTAATGCATGCCTTTCTTACTGGTTCATAATCCTTTATCATATACTGTAAATATTTTCCCTGCCATTTTAATTTCATTTGATTTTTGTTGAGAGATTGAAATTTTGTATTTTAGGTAAAAAAGAGCATACTTTTCCCTTACTGTTTGACAGATCTGTGAAAGGCTTTCCTCTACCAAATTAATTTCTTACAGTTACTATATGGTTTCATTTTTACATTTATTAATCTACATGGAATTTTAGTATTAGATGGGAAGTATGAGTTCACACTTTTCCCATGCAGTCAGCTGTCTGGCCTTGCTTTTAAGACTCTTTTACAGTATTCCACATTCCTTTATGAATACAGACCTGGGTCTAGAGTTCAGCTCCAGTGCTGTCTGTATTCCAGTGTTCTCAAACGAATTCATAATAGGTTTTGATATTTACTAGGGAAAGTTCTTTTAAAAAATTATGTTGGCTATTGACAAATGTTTATTCTTCCAGAGGAACCTTTTATCAGGACCAAAAAATAAATTTAAAAATCCTCATTGAAATTTTCTAGAATTGCATTAAACATACACACTGAGCTGAGGAACTTAAGTGCCTTTAAATAAGCAAGAATCCTTTCTGCACAATACCTCCTACAGCATCAACTGAAGGAATGTCATGATTAAATAATAAATGAAACCCTGGCTCACAAGCAAATTAAAGCCTGGACACTCTTCCCTTTCTCTTTGCCTTCGGCTTCATTGCCACCTCCTAACTTCACATTGCTCAACTGCCAGGAACCACTGCCTAAATTTAAATTTTCTTGCCCTATCGCACCTTCTATGCCTTATCTTTTTTAGCTGCTGCCTTCTTTCTCCCCATTCAAACCTGACAGCCCAATATCCTATTACTACCAAACCCTACACTAGGTAACCAACCAGCTCCATGATAAAAAGCATGAGGCCCTCACTGTGTTAAGTGTCTCATTTTACAGAGAAGTTGAGGCAAAGCTGGTACAACTATCTAGAAAGCACATCCTGACTCTGGTTAATATTAAGAAACATCCAGAGGCGGGGTTCAGAGCATAGAGGCTGCATCAAGTCTCACCAAAGCTGGATGAACCAGCCCATAAGCCTGAAGGTCATCATTCTTCCTTTGCCTGACTTCATGTTCACCAAAGAAGCCAACATGTCTTTCTAGGCCTCTCATAACAAGAAGAAAATTCCTTGTTTGACCTTGAGTAAATAATTTTGCCAAGCCTCAGTTTTCTTTTCTATAAAATAGAGATAATGATACATATGTATTATATGATACTCACAGATTCGTCGTGACAACGAAATAAAACACGTCAAGAGGTCTGGCCAGGAAGAACCCTCAACAGATGAGGGCGATTGGTCTTACATGTCACTGGGTTACCCGAGCCTCTGCTCTGTTCTAAGGAGTGACAAGCCACGCTTGGAGAATGGTCTGTGTCCTCACCTCCTCCTATAAACTAAACCTCTGCCTCCTCCTCCTCAGGCTTCCCTCACACACACACGCTCAGGTAGGGCACTGAATTATTCTCCACCCCCCACATGCCTCATGTTAGAGATACTTATTGAGAAGATTAGTGGATTTCAGAACAGCATACCTGAAAACGTGAAAATATTGGGGTATTGTCAATCCAAAGCTACCAGGGAAAGGGGGAAAGTTGTTCCTGAACAGCTCCTGCACTTCAGATACAGAAAATACTTACTAAATGCATCTACTGCCTTTGTCATGTTGTTCTGAGGAGACCTGAAAAGATAAAAAGAAAAAAGTTTTTCCCTAGAAAATTGAAAAAGAGAACAAACAAAAAACTATCATATTTCCATTTAAGTCTGTAAAAGCTCTGTTATCTATGTGGTCTGGCAAACACTTCAGTGGCCTCAATGCTCCCTGCTCCAAGGTGTCCTTGCTTCAGAGACTTTGAGTAAAGTGCTACTTGGGTGGCTCTTTATTAACCACAGAACACGACTCTCTCACGTTAAATTTACGGCACAGAGTCATGCATGTCTTTTTCAGAAATGGTACTTCTCTGCACGCTCTACAGCCTGTCAAGAAAAGCCCACACACTGCAATGAAAAGCCCTAGCCACAACCAGAGAAAGCCCCCAAGCTGCACAAAGACCCAGCCCAGACAAAAAAAGGAAAAAAATTTCAAAAGGAAAGAAAGAAATGATACTTCAGGTAGGACAAAAATCTCCTCTACCCTGCCGTTTCTAAACTGTAAAAGCAAATCATGATGGCTCAATTTTCCACCACTCCAACTACGTAAAAAATTACTCTTGTGGTTCTTCAATGTTAAAAGCAACATCATCACCGGTTATATGGGTTTGGGTGCAGTATCACCGACTGGTTAAAAACACGGGCTTTGAGGCGGAGTCTTGTTTTGCTACTTATTTATTAGCTGTGTGGTTTTAGACAAGTGACTTCACTTCTCTTTCACTTTCTCATTTATAAAACAGGGACACTATCACTTACCTGTGAGAAGGAAACGAGATACAGTAACTTAATGGTAAGTGTTTGCAGGTTATGGTAAGAAAGTCTGTAAGAAATTACACTTCTTACCCTGTCAGCCAAGTCTACTCCTAGATCTTGAAAAGATATCATTTACAAACAAACAAACCAAAGAAAAAAACCTAAAGGAGATCAGTTGTCTTAAATTATTGGCACAAAAAAGGTAATATGTTTTAACTAACAGGAAAACATTTTCCCCCACCACAGAAACTCATGCCTGAGGGAGGCTCAAAAGGGAGGGGACATATGTATACCTATGGTTGATTCATGCTGATGTATGACAGAAACCAATGCAACAGTTGGTTGCAAAGCAACTATCCTTCAATTAAAAATAAATTAAATTAAAAAAAAAAAACCACACCTCATGTCATCCCTGGAAACGAATACTCTGTAGACTCCATTTAATGATAGTACCCTCACCTTGTACTTGGATAAGATCGGGTGGTGGTGGTGATGTTTTGGCCACTCAGTCGTGTCCAACTCTTTGTGACCCCATGGACTATAGCCTCCCAGGTTCCTAAGTGATTTCCTAGGCAAGAATACTGGAGCAGGTTGCCATTGCCTTCTCCAAGGGGATCTTCCCAACCCAGGGATTGAACCTGCACCTCCTGCTTGGCAGGTGGATTCATTACCACAGAGCCACCAGGGTGGATATACTATTTCACACTCCAGGCCCCAAATAAGTAGGAACTGTTTTGTACGCTATAGACTATTAAAATATAATCAACTCAGCTAGTACTCCACTTTATGGAATCCTTTAAAATCAGATCCTATGTATTTCCTCAGTGCCTTCTAACCACACCAAGAATAAAATCCAAACTTCCGCCATATCCCTGTGTAACCATCTCTGTCCACTGCAGGTACTACTTGCACTGTGCGCATCCACAAGCCCTGCGGCAGCCACCACACCCCCTTCCACACCCTGCCTTTGTTGCAGCAGACATCAGCTGATCTTCACACCTTCTCACCACCCAGCTCTCCACCACCTCCTCCGCTCTCACTGTCTGGCAGAACTCACTCTGCTGTTTTCTTAACATGCACAGGGACATCCAGCCCCTCTACAATTACATTTCATAAGAAGAGGGACTTCTTTGTCTTGCTCATTACTTCTTCCCTACCCTCTGGAAGACGGCTGGCGCATTTGTGGTGCTGTTTATAAGACAGACGTTTCAAGATGGGGAAGACAATTCAGAAGAGAGGAAGATCCACAAGGCAGAGCAGAACCACTCAGCACTGCACCTTATGACAGTTACATGATCCCTTGTCTAGCAGCAAAATTCCCTGAACACAGGGATGGATTTTATTTGTCTTCACAGCCCCTAACATTTGCTGAATGAATGTTTAATTTTTGTTAAGTTTGTGTCATTCATCTTTGAAGACCCCTTCTCCAATATCCATTGGTTTATGCTTTTAAAAATATGTGATATATATACGTATGTATACTCATATGAACACCTCTCTTTTGCTTGGAACAGTGCGAATTCTGAATGCTTAATGATCCTGTGACTGGAGAATTTTATGCCCTTTTGGGGCTGTAAAAAGGCACCACAGAAATCAATGCAGAATTTTTAACAACAGATAAAACTCCATTAGCAAGCTTGACAATTTGTCAATTCACACAGCACAAGAACAGTAAAGACTTCTTATTCCCCTTCCTTCAAATCTAGATGATGACCTGCAGAGAAATCACCTGCAAGGTTTTAGATAGTTTTACTTACAATTTAAACAGGCCCCTGCTTTCAGTGGCAGGGCCTGTGAAAAGGGCAGAAGGCGCCATGTCTGGCCTTGAAGATGGCAAGCCAGCAGCTGCTGAAGCAGCCCAAGAACCAGGCCAAGGGGATGGATGAGGAAGATAGACATTCAAGCAGAAACAGAAAGAAGAGGTCTCGGGGAATGGCCCCCTGGGCCACAAATAGAATTAAGAAATCTGTTAAAACACAAGCTGTTCCTTGTGCCTGAAGAAATAAAGGCCCTTAATTCCATTCCTGTTTAAACATCTGGATTTCCAGCCATGACATCTGTTGCCACCTATAGCTAGAATCAAGTGTTGTTTTAGAGACTGCTATACATTTAAAAATAAACTTTTGTAAGAAAAAATAATAACAACATGGGACTTCCCTGGTGGTCCAGTGGCTAAGACTCCATGCCCCCAACGCAGAGGGCCTGGGTTCAATCCCTGGTCAGGAAACTAGATCCCACGTGCCACAACTAAAGAACCCACATGCCACAACTAAAAAACCCTGCACGTGAACAGCTGAGAGTTCACATGCTGCAACCAAGACCCAGCACAGCCAAACACATAAGAAATACACTCAAGGTTAGTCACAATTTTTAGAAAAAGAGGACTATGTACTTATTTCCCTGCAGGGATTATGTCAGTGGAAACTACCATCACAGGTTAGTGCGAAATCCAGAGCGTGGGTGTAACCGCAGCTCGTCTGTGATGACTGTTGGTGGCCTTGCCACTCACTTGTACCATGTGATTGGAAAACTTTAGACCTGGATCCAAGAAAGGGTCTGAGGACTATTTTCTATTTAACTTTATCACCCCACAGTCTCATACATTAAAACACAGGAGATGTCTGCTAAACTGAAGGAGGAAATTGAGGCCTAGAGAAAGACAGGGGAACATTGCTACTGTCCAGGGTCACACGGGAAGTGACCTGGGATGAGACTAAAATCCCCCCACAAACCTTAAGCTACCTCCCCCAGCTCTGTCTATCTTCCTTTCCCTCTTCCTCTCTGACAGCTCCTCTTTATCTTCTTTCTCCGCTTATTTGCTTCAGAACTTTCCCCTCATGTCTGCCCAATACTGGATATATCAGTCAGGGCTATAACAGGTTGGTAATTTCTAGACTGTATCTATTCAAAATACAGTTTAAAATAGAAAGGAATGTTTCCAACTTCTTACTCATTGATGTCCAAGTCCTGGTCATCAGAAGATTCATCTTCTCCCAGGATATTTTCAGAATCTGGTTTCCGAATGAGAAAGAAAAGTACTGTCCCCACAAGGCTAATCACCGTTAAGGCGATAAACACTGTTCTTCGGTCACTCTCTAGGGAGAAAAAAGAAGATGAAAGTAGACAGCACTAGCCACACAAACAATTCCAGAGTCAGTATCATGTTCAGTATTTTGTTTGTTTATCACTATTCACATACTGTATCACTAATTTTACTTTACTCCATCAGTAAAAACCTAGGACAGAAAGATAAATAGGATACATCCACCTCTGACTTTCAGTTAGAGAAATACTAATAAGCCAAAAGAAAAACAGCATAATAACTTAATCATATTCTTTTAATCAGAGCACAGACAAAACAACTGAGTTAAAAACTCTTTTGACAACTGTCTACCCACACATACACAACCTTCTCCCACACTTTGAGATGCTGCTTGAAGCACAGTCATTAGCTGTAAATCCTAGTATAATAATATAATCCAAGGGAAGATATTATAAGCAAAAATTTGAGAGGACTTAGAATACCAAGGTTCACTAGAACAATCTGAACCAAGCATACTGGGAATTTTCATGTAACTGCTATTTTGCTTTGAATGTATCTGAATAAAGCACAGTGAATAAAACAAACCTGATATCTGAGTTTTCCCTTGCCAAGCAAAATATATGTAGAGATTTCCAAAGAACAAGCTGGGGGAAGAAAAGGAGGGAGAGGATGTTGGGAAGTTATTTTCATATTTATGGGCTTTAAAATAATTTTTCCATTCCTTAAAAAAAAAAAGAGAGAGGCCGACAGAAAGAAGTTATCTACTTGCCCTAAATCATTTAAAAGTATCTACTTCACCCTCTTTCTGAAAAACTCAACTGGCCCAGATGGAACTCAGTCTCCTTCCACACGACAGCAACTTGATTCAGAACCGGCCTCCAAAGACCTGACTCACTTTGAAATATGTGATTTACTGGAGTCTGGAAATGACACCCAGGAAACAAGTTTACTCTCTCTAAACTTCTTTATTTTAAAGAACTGGTGAAAAGATCCATGATTCAGTTGTCTGCATCTAATCAAATACTTTATTTAGCACTTTACTAGGCAAGCGATAGGGCTTCCCTGATGGCTCAGTGGTAAAAAAAATCCACCTGCCAATGCAGGAAATGCAGATTCTATCCCTGGGTTGGGAAAATCCCCTGGAGAAGGAAATGGCATCCCACTTCTTGTATTCTTGCCTGGGAAATCCCATGGACAGAGGAGACTGGAAGAGCTACAGTCCTCGGGGTCACAAGAGTCAGACAAGACTGAGTGACTAACAGCAACAGGGAAGAAATCATTCACTTACCCTCCAGTTTCTTAATATACAACCCCTTAAAACAATGTTCATATTTATTAAGCCTTCAGTTCAGTCACTCAGTCGTGTCCAACTCTTTGTGACCCCATGGACTGCAGCATGCCAGGCTTTCCTGTCCATAACCAACTCCTGAAGCTTACTCAAACTCATGTCCATCGAGTCAGTGATACCTTCCAACCATCTCATCCTCTGTTGTCCCCTTCTCCTCCTGCCCTCAGTCTTTCCCAGCATCATCTTTTCCAGTGAGTTTTTTGCATCAGGTGGCCAAAGTATTGGAGTTTCAGTATCAGTCCTTCCAAAGAACATTCAGGACTAATTTCCTTTAGGATGGACTGGTTGGATCTCCCTGTAGTCCAAGGGACTCTCGAGAGTCTTCTCCAATACCACAGTTCAAAAGCATCAATTCTTCAGCACTCAACTTTCACGGTCCAACTCTCACATTCATACATGATTACTGGAAAAACCATAGCCTTGACTAGACGGACCTTTGTTGGCAAAGTAATGTCTCTGCTTTTTAATATGCTGTCTAGGTTTGTCATAGCTTTTCTTCCAAGGAGCAAGCATCTTTTCATTTCATGGCTGCAATCACCATCTGCAGTGATTTTGGAGGCCAAAAAAATAAAGTTTCTGTTTCCATTGTTTCCCCATCTATTTGCTACACAGTGATAGGACCGGATGCCATAATCTTAGTTTTCTGAATGTTGAGTGTTAAGCTAACTTTTTCACTCTTCTCTTTCACTTTCATCAAAAGGATCTTCAGTTCTTCTTCGCTTTCTGCCATGAAGGTGGTGTCATCTGCCTATCTGAGGTTATTGATATTTCTCCCAGCAATCTTGATTCCAGCTTGTGCTTCATCCAGTCCAGGATTCCTCTGCATACAAGTTAAATAAGCAAGGTGACAGTATGCAGCCTTGATATACTCTTTTCCCGATTTGGAACCAGTCTGTTGTTCCATGTCCAGTTCTAACTGTTGCTTCTTGACCTGCATACAGATTTCTCAGGAAGCAGGTCAGATGGTCTGATATTCCCATCTCACTAAGAATTTTCCACAGTTTGTTGTGATCCATGCAAAGGCTTTGGCATAGTCAATAAAGCAAAAGTAGATGTTTTTCTGGAACTGTCTTGCTTTTTCGATGATCCAACAGATGTTGGCAATTTGATCCCTGGTTCCTCTGCCTTTTCTAAATCCAGCTTGAACATCTGGAAGTTCATGGTTCATATACTGTTGAAGCCTGGCTTGGAGAATTTTGAGCATTACTTTGCTAGTGTGTGAGATGGGTGCTGGTAATGCTTCCTAAGGCCCACTTGACTTCACATTCCAGGATATCTGGCTCTAGGTGAGTGATCACATCATCATGGTTATCTGGGTCATGAAGATCTTTTTTGTATTTTTCTTCTGTGTATTCTTGCCACCTCTTCTTAATATCTTCTGCTTCTCTTAGGTCCATACCATTTCTGATTGTGCCCATCTCTGCCTGAAATGTTCCCTTGGTATCTCTAATTTTCTAGTCTTTCCCATTCTATTGTTTTCCTTTATTTCTTTGCACTGATCACTTAGGAAGGCTTTCTTGTCTCTCCTTGATATTCTTTGGAACTCTGCTTCAAATGGCTATATCTTTCCTTTTCTCCTTTGCCCTTAGCTTCTCTTCTTTTCTCAGCTATTTGTAAGGCCTCCTCAGACAACCATTTTGCCTTTTTGCATTTTTTTTTTTTTTGTTAAGCCTTACCAAAGCCAAAATTTGGGGCATTTAGGATATAAGGGTAAATCCTCAGGACAGATTCCATGACAGATTGCCTGCTGTTGCTTTTTACTGTGGAAATATATAACATGCTGTATTCTTTAGTGTCCATAGAGTTAGCCTCTGTTTGAAAATTTAATTGTTAACAGCTGTCAAGTAGCATAACTGGGTGGGAAGGACATGGCCTTTGGAATCCACATGATTGGATAAGTTACTTAACTTTTAGTTAAGCTTTTGTTATCTAATCTGTAGAATGGAGATAATACTTTCTTATCACAGGAGACTGTAACTATTATTGAGATTAAAGAGTCCAGTAGTATCTAAGGTATGTATTAAGTATGCATGCCTGCCAAGTCACTTCAGTCCTATCTGACTCTTTGTGACCCTATGGACCATAGCCTGTCAGGTCCCCCTGTCCACTGGTATTGTCCAGGCAGTAATACTGGAGTGGGTGTCATACCTTGCTCCACAGGATCAAACCCAATCTGCATTCGCAGGCGGGTTCTTTACCAGTGAGCCACCTAAAGTATAGCAGATGCTATATACATTATGGTTAATATTATTTTCCATTTGCTAATCATAAATTTCAGTGAGGTAGATCCATGCCTCTTTAAGTAATCCCATAAAATTTTAAATCTCTATGACATGTACATAGGAACTTAACTCACATACAAAGAAGATGTGAGCTCTCAACACAATCAGGATCTAAAAAAATGGCCTGACCAGAAAAAAAAAAATTTATAGGAAAAATGGAGCCATAGGAATTTAGGAATTATTACCTAAATTGGAAGAGTGCCCAGAAAATTCCACTGTTTCTCCCAACAGTGTGCTCATCTGAATTTATTGTCAGGCAGTTTCCTTGTGCTGTCCAGAGTACTAAAATTCAAATCAAAAGTTTATCAAGGGAATGAAAGCATTTAGCTATATATATTAAACATATAAACAATACTCTTAGAAAATAGAGAGAAATTAAAATGCTTACCAGCAGCTGCAATTCCAATGAAAACAGAGGCTGTGTAGAAGGACCATGGGAAAGGCTGGATAAAAACGGCAATGTACATGCTAAAATATAACAGGTCAACGTATTACAGTCAAACAATACCTGAAACAGAATGCCAATTATGCCTTGTAGGAATCAATTCTGAGGGATCTCTTCTTTCAAAATTCAAGCTGTAAAGGGCTTCTCCAGTGTTGGAAAAAAGAGGACAAGTATCATTTCTTAACTTACTATTTCAAATTTGCGAACTCAGACATTGAATAAAGGTTTGCAACTGGCCTTGCCAAACAGCTCAGCACACAGTGGGACTACAGTTCTGTAGCCCAGAAGAAGTTTAATTGCCATTAATCTACTTGATACAAAATAAGATTATTACCTGAGTTCTTTTCAAACCTATAGAAAGAGGTTTTGGGATATTACATATATTAGTGGCAAAAGGAAAGCAAATATACACAAATCCCATCACTTTAAAACAACAGCACCACTAAGCATCAAGTAGAGAGCCAAACCTCTAAAATACTACCTATAATCTATTCCAACCAAGTCAGCAAGTTCAAAGCACAAGTTTACTATGTGCTTGAAAGAAGCTGAAGGCATTCTAATTAAATGAAAGAAAACTGGCTTACCTGTAAAATAAACCACTAGCAAACATAGAGAGTTGAGGTCCTACAATGGCAACCACTGACGGTGTAATCAAATTTGAAGCAGAGAACACTCCATAAATAATTGCCATGCTGCACACATAACATACAAAAGGGAGAAAAACAAAACTCTTGAAACACTGTCTCAAAGCTCATTTTTTTTCAAACCTAATTAGTCTATAGGTTTTTTAATTTTTTATAAAATACAAAATATTTCATATAAATAAAATATATAAAAGTAATATATAAAAATAAATAAAATATAACCATTCCTATTCTTCAGTCAAAATTTATAACTATATCCTTACACTGAATGTCACATTGACGTTTTCACTTGTTCAAAATACTGAAGTCAAATGAGAAGAACCAGTCTGCCTTGGACAATATGATTTTTAACATACCAGTGAATTATAGCAGCTAACCCAACCCCATGAAGAACATATTATTTTTTATGGAAAAGAGAAATGAAATACAGAGGGGTCAAGTAACTTGTCAAAAGTGCAGCTGGACAGCTAGTCAATGGTGGAACCAGAATCTCATCCCTGGGAATCTGACTCCAGAGGCCCTCATCAACCAGTCTGCCCTACAGATTTAGCTGACAACTCCTGGCAGTGGCATAAAATCTCACTGCTATAAATAATCATGTAGCTATAACTTGCTTAAACCAGAATTTATTTAACTCAACGTAATGGTTCACTTGAACATTATTCGGGTACTGCAGACCTGGTCCCAGCATACATGTAGCAAAATGTGATTAAGATCATTTCAAAAGTATATAAGCCACTATTTATAAATCCAAAGTAAATTATTCTTTGGCTCTTATGAATTTCTCAAATACCAATGGTTCTTTCACCTGTTCTTTACAATATATATGAAGAAAACACATTAGTAAAAGTTGTGATATTATTAGTCACTTAGAAAAATGGACATTAACATTCTTTTACTCTCAAGTATTATACATAAGGTCAGGTTTAGGTTAGAAAACAAAGTACCAAATAAGAAGAGTTGGGGAGGGTGGGAGGGGGAGCTGACCACAATTTAACATTTAACCACAGAGAAATTAAGAAATCTGCTTGTGTTTATATACATGTATCAGTGACATTCCCAACTTCAATCACAATGTACTAGTGACCTATGAAGAGCTTTTCACTTCATTTTCTCCACCTGTAAAGTTGCCACTAAACACCTTAAACTCCTTAACAGAAATCTAAAAGCTCCTGATGACAGTATATTAATAATTATGAAATTAGAAAAACAGGAAGACCAACAAATATTTCAAGAGTCTTATAAAACATCTTCTGTTTAGGACTGGGAAGATGTAATTATGACACTACCTGAGTGCTTATTAAATGCTAGCCACTGTGCTAAGTGCTTTACACACCTTAACCTGAGCAAGGAAACTGAGCGCATAGAAGCAATTTCCTGGGCTTCCCTGATGGCTCAGATGGTAAAGCATCTGCATGCAATGCGGGAGACCTGGGTTCAATCCCTGGGTTGGGAAGAGCCCCTGGAGAAGGAAATGGCAACCCACTCCGGTACTCTAGCCTGGAAAATTCCATGGACAGAGGAGCCTTGTAGGCTACAGTTCATGGGATTGGAAGGAGTCGGACATGACTGAACAACTTCACTCACTCAGAAGCAATTTCCTAAGATACCACAGCAATTAAGTTTTGAATCTCGTATTTCAAACTCAGTGTCTAATTCTACTTGAAACCTAAACTCATCACCTTTATCACATTATGTGCCCCTAAACAGTCTAGATACAGAGAAGAAAATACAATCCAATCACAGTATCTTATGTTGTCTGTGACTCTGACGAAGTTTAAGCAATTTCTAGGATATACAAAGTAGAATTAATCATACAGTACAATACCTGGTATATCCACTGCCGTGAAAATCTGTACTATTTAAACTCCTGATGACAGTTTGCTGTGTGGAAAATAAAACTAATCAATGAAAACGTTTTGTAATCTCCCTCCCCCCACCCCAGAAAATCTGTCTCCAAGTAGTGAGAATAAAGTAAAAATTCAAGATGCTGGATACTTAATACAGAAATCCCAAAAGGAGAGAAGGAAAAGGACTACGGAACGGAAGGCAAACCAATGGGCAGGTCAGGTGAGGAGGACTAAAGACCATCTGTAACTAGGCTTTACATTTATTCCCTTAACTGTCCAAGTAATAATACAGTCCTTAATACCGATAAAAAAATAAATAGGTCAATATATAAACCCAAAATCAAATCAGAGAAATAAATGACCCACTAAGATATGTCTGACACATGAAATCAAATCTTATCATGGGAAACGAGGAAGTGTTAGGTGACAAAATAAAAGGTGCAACTTAAGCGTACTATTAGACATAAGGTTATCATTTTTGGAATTCATTATGACAAGCACTTCAAAGGAAGAAGAACAAAGTCCAACTCACCGCTACATTTCCACAAGTTTGAAACGCGGTGAAGATAAACATAAAGGCAATTCCTAAAATAATGATGTTGAAAAGCTTTTTAGATTCCGGGGACATTTTGGCTCAATCCTGCTGGAGGTCAGCAGTAGCCCAGGGCAGTCAGTCGGCTCTCTTCCAGGCGAACCCACTGCAGTCCTGGGAGAAGAAATGAGATGGTGAGAGGAGGCAGATCCAGGAGCAGGGCAGCCAAGCTGTCAACTTCCCAGGTCTTGGAGTAGAATCCGGGGCTTAGGGTGAAGTTCTCCCCACAGGCTTAGTTAGGACCTTCCTAACACACGGTTCGAGTAGGGAAGGACCCAACACCCTGAGAAGAGCAAAGAATGCTGCTGCTCCAAGTTGAGGAGCCAAGAGAGAACCAGGAGTCAAGGGCGAGATGCAGCAGCCTGTACGACCCCGCCGCCTTGCCCTGACTCACCTCAGGTCAGGCGACCCGGTCACCTGACCGCAGCCGAGGCGCCGGCCGCCGGGCTCGCTGGGAACTGTAGTCCAGGGCTGCCGGGGACGCTCAAGCTCACGGCTAAGGCTCCCGCATCCGCTCGGAGGGAGCAGGGCGGACCTCAAGGGTTCCGGCAGGGCGAGGGCTAAAAAGTGGAACCCAGCGAAGGAGCCAGGAATTGAGGAAGGAGGGCTGGAGGCCGCGAAGCTGGTCTGAGGAGACGGAAACACAGAGGGGCAAGGTAAAGGAATGCCTCTCTAACAGCGAGACAGCGGAGGTTCCAGTAGGAAAGCTGCGAGACTAGAAACGGACACGAAAAGAAGGCGGAGCCCGGCAGGGGAGCCCCTCCCTTCCTCCTGTCTCAACGGGCCTCGCGGCCGGAAGGAGCATTTCGCGGGCTTTCCAACTGCCGGCCAATCCCACTCCCCCTCCCAGCCGCAGTGACTCCGCGCTTTTCCACCCGCCCGCCGACTCTGCGCAAGCGCGCCGGACAGGGGCGGGGCGCGCGGCGGGGACGTTGAAGGGCGGGGTGAGACGAGCCAATCAGAAGATTCATTTCCGGGTGGCGCGGGCGCCATTTTGTGAGGAGGACTATAAATGGGCGCGGCAGCCGCGGCTGGCCCAGTTGCTTCCCTGGTGGAGTCGGTTGGTGGCGTCGCTTGTGGGCTTTCCCAGCTCGGCCTTTCCAAACGTCTCCACGCGGAAACCAACCGCCCGGAAAGAGGCGCGGCGTCGAGCCGAGCTAACCTGAGGGAGCCGCTGCCGCCGCAGCCGAGCGCGCGGGCCCGCCGGGGCATTCGTCCGTCGGCGCGCAGCCCCGGCCCGACTCTCCGGAGCCATGAGTTACGGCCGCCCGCCTCCCGATGTGGAGGGCATGACCTCCCTCAAGGTGGACAACCTGACCTACCGCACCTCGCCCGACACCCTGAGGCGCGTGTTCGAGAAGTACGGGCGCGTCGGCGACGTGTACATCCCGCGGGACCGCTACACCAAGGAGTCCCGCGGCTTCGCCTTCGTCCGCTTCCACGACAAGCGCGACGCCGAGGACGCCATGGACGCCATGGACGGAGCCGTGCTGGACGGCCGCGAGCTACGAGTGCAGATGGCGCGCTACGGCCGCCCCCCCGACTCGCACCACAGCCGCCGGGGCCCCCCGCCCCGCAGGTACGGGGGCGGCGGCTACGGACGCCGGAGCCGCAGGTGAGCCGGCGGGCGTCGCGGCCGGGGCCCGGGAGGGCCCGGCTGCCTCACAAAGGCCCCGGGGACACGTGGTGGCGGCCGGGCCGGGCCGGCGGGGCGCGGGAGGGCGGGGACCCGGGCTCGCGACCAGGGAAATGGCGTCTGGCGGCGAGATAATGGCGGCCTGGGCGGGCGGGAGCACGCGGGCGGGGCCGCCGTTGCCTGACGCGTCTCCGGCCCGTCCGCAGCCCTAGGCGGCGTCGCCGCAGCAGATCCCGGAGTCGGAGCCGGTCCAGGTCCCGGAGTCGCTCTCGCTATAGCCGCTCCAAGTCCCGGTCCCGCACTCGCTCAAGATCGCGGTCCACCTCCAAGTCCAGATCGGCGCGAAGATCCAAGTCCAAGTCCTCGTCGGTCTCCAGATCTCGCTCGCGGTCCAGATCCAGGTCTAGGTCCAGGAGTCCTCCACCCGTGTCCAAGAGGGAATCCAAGTCCAGGTCGCGATCCAAGAGTCCTCCCAAGTCTCCGGAAGAGGAAGGAGCGGTGTCCTCTTAAGCAAATGGTAAGGTTTGCGCGACTCCCGAGACTTCATGGCCCGAATTCAGAAATGGGGTTTGGAGTAGTTGTTTTGTTCCGTATTAACATAAAAACGGCTCCTGATGTTAGGAGTACTGCTCTGAGCTAACTCAGCTTTGGGAGTTATACTGAAGAGGGGTCTGCAGAAAGGATGTGTATAAAGCTTAAATAATGGCTGTTTCATGAACTGTTTTGAGACCTATTAATGAAAATGACTATTTCTTGCTGTTTTTATCCAACGTCTGCATTTTCCCCTTTAAAGCTGCGGTCTCCTGTTTGATAAAAGAATATTGGCCAGTATTGCAGATTTTAACTGATTTGGCTGATCCTCCAGGGACCAGTTTCTGTGGGCGTGTATTGGAGCAGGTTTGTCTTTAAATGTTAAAGATGCACTATCCTCTTAGAGAAAATCAATCAGTTCAACTATTGTTGTACTGACTGGGACTTCATATTCTAATGGATGTGGCAAACGAATTGCGAAAAAGAAGCAATGAACTTTTGGAACCAAAAGTTTACAGGTATTGATTGCACTGGGTGGGGAAAGGATAGTGTGTCTTTAACTCTCAAATTGTTTGGTCCTATTTTTTAAAAGGAAAGGGCCCTAAGTAGCTCAGATGTTAAAGCATTCTAAAATGCCAATGGTTTCATTTGAAAACTAGAAACTTAAAATATATTAACTAATTGTTTTGTTTGGATACAGCCCAACCCCCTCCCCCCCCTTTTTTTTTTCCTTTTTTCTCCCCTTACCTTTTTTCACCTTGGTCATTTGGCCAAGAATACATAACATAAACACGTTTTTAGTGCTGATGGTAAACTTTGTGAAATTTTGCTAATTGGGCCTTAAAAAAACGGATAATGGCTGGTTGGAACCTTTCTGTAACCTACTGGTTTCACCAGATCCTTAGTAAGTACTGAAATTGAAACCATGTGCACTTCTGGTGATTTTGTTATAATGGAAGGTAAACTGAGCTTGTTTCTTTTCAAACCTAGATGTGTCGACAAGCAACATAAAGGAGGACTTGGGGAAAAGGACCACTTACTCGGTAATATTCAGTCCATCAGAAGAGTCCTTGGAACAAGCAACTGGCTATTGAAAAGGTTATTTTGTAACATTTTGTCTAACTTTTTACTTGTTTTAAGCTTTGCCTAAGGTGGCAAACTCATTTTATGTGCCATTTTTTGCTGTTATTCAAATTTCTTGTAATTTAGTAAGGTGAACGACTTCAGATTTCATTATTGACTTGGATATTTGAGGTAAATTTTCCTTTTTGTTTATATAGTGCTGACTTTTTTTGTTTGGAATTAAACAGATTGGTAACCTAATTTGTGGCCTCCTGACTTTTAAGGAAACGTGTGCAGCCATTACACACAGCCTAAAGCTGTCAAGAGATTGACTCAACATTGCCTTCCTACCTTAAAATTAAAAACCTACAAAAGTTGGTGTAAATTTATTTGTATATGTTATTTACCTTCAGGTCTAAATGGTAAACAGAACCCAAATTTGTATAAAGACTTTTCAGGTGAAAAGACTTGATTTTTATTTTTTTTTTTTTTTGGGAAGGATTGTTTACCAAACACAATTCTAATCTCTTCTCTTATGTATTTTTGTGCACTAGGCGCAGTTGTGTAGCAGTTGAGTAATGCTGGTTAGCTGTTAAGGTGGCGTGTTGCAGTGCAGAGTGCTTGGCTGTTTCCTGTTTTCTCCTGATTGCTCCTGTGTAAAGATGCCTTGTCGTGCAGAAACAAATGGCTGTCCAGTTTATTAAAATGCCTGACAACTGCACTTCCAGTCACCGGGCCTTGCATATAAATAATGGAGCATACAGTGAGCACATCTAGCGATGATAAATACACCTTTTTTTTTCTTCCTCTTCCCCCCCAAAATGGTAAATCTGATCGTCTTCATGTACGAACTTAAAACATGGAAAAATGTTAAGGAAGCAAATGGTTTGTAATTTTGTAAGTACTTATAACATGGTGTATCTTTTTGCTCATGAATATTCTGTACTATAGCCATTGTTTTCTGTAGTTTAATTAAAACGTTTTCTTGGTGTTAGCTTTTCTCAGAATATGTGTTGGTCTTTTTTCCCCTCCCATTTATTTGAAAGACCTGTGCAATTATCTTGTGAATGTTATTGACTGTATAGAATGAATGTTTGGTAGTTGACTTTCCCCCCTAAGTTAAAAAGTGGACATGCCACTTCAGGACCCATTTTCAATGCTCTAAGGTAGCACTTTGTTAAAAGTTGAGTAACCCCCTTCTTATAACCTAATTTATGCCCTACTTTAATAGTTTAGGAATAATCCAGGTCCTTTTTCTTATAGTTTTAATTTTTGTCTTAATGGTTATGTGACCCATCACAGTCTAAAGCCAGCAGATCTGACCATCTTCAAACCCACTGTACTCAAGAAACTGTGAAGTGGTCTGAGGCACATAGTTGGCTTGCCAGGTGGCTAAGCAGTATTGACATTGTCCCAAAACAAGTTTTTAGGTGTAATTCAGATTGTCCTTTGCAAAGGAGATGAGCAGCATTTCAACAGTATGTCTTCCTGGAAGGGCAGATTCTGCTATATCCTCTTTGTCTGCACCAAAAGATTCCAGAGGAATGTGGACACATTTCATGTCCCATTTGTAGAGCAAAGCTTCAAGTGACCAGTCAGCACTGAAAAAAATAAATTACTTTTGAAAACCGAGCTTTTCTTGTTTTAATGTTCTCATTTTATCCTTAAGTTAGACACAGAATGAGTAGTAAGGCTTGGGTTAACTTTTAAAACTGGGAGTAAACCAGGGTTATTCAGGCTTACCTTCTGACCTGGTAAGTAGACCACAGTTTGACTTTAGGGTTCTTCTGCATCAAAAAGTAAACTGTAGTTAAAATGTCCTCAAAGTCTGGAAAGAAAAGACTTCTTAACAGACTTTTAATCCCATTGTATCTCTGGTTAAATTGACTACTGAGAAGAAAAAAACATTTACCTTCTGGTTCAAAGAATACATCTGATGCAAGAATAATGTCTTGTGATGGTAGATCCAGAAGATCCCGAGATACATGACCCCACGTTAGTCCTACAACATGGACCTGAGGCAGATTATTCATTTGGCAGCTTTGCCGACAGATTTCTAGGCAGTGAGGCAACTCGGAACTGTCTGACAGTGTAACTTCAGCACCACATTTCGCAGCCACAATTCCTGGAAGGCTCACTCCAGCACCGATCTAATAACAGGTTTAAAGGTTTTGCTTAGGACTGTAACAAGTTGTGGATCTTGGTGAATGATTTTTCATTCAATGATTTTCAATGTGTAAATTTGAATTTTCCATGTCTATAAGACCCCATCATTCAACACTACTTTACTATGTGGAGCTTCCTTTAAATCTGTCATATGACAGTTCTAACTGGGTCAAAGGAGTTGGTCTATTTCAGCATTTTAAAGGACCCGCAACTGAAACTAGAACTAGGACTCTGCAATCCAGTTTGTTTTGTCCTGGGATGTGGGGAGAACCACCTGTTTTATGTGGATTTTCAGTTTTGTGGAGGGTGGGTGCTCCAATTACTGAGCACCAAATGGGAGCATATCTTGAGCAGTTCCATTGTTTAGGATGTCCAGGGCATTATAGCATTAAAATGACCTTGAGTCACTTTAGTGACTATAAGGAGTTCCTAATTATGTATGACACCAGGTCTCTAGAAGCTCAGTTGGGTGAGGTGAATGTATAACCAGCCATTAAGTTACTACCAATTTTAAATAGCTTTCGTATGGCTAAAGCCTGACAGGTCTACAGCATGACTACTTCCAGCTGGGTATTTAGAGCAGCAAAGAACTTAAACATACTCACTTTGCATAATATCAAGAAGTGCCTTCATAAACACTACTGTTGCTATGGATTGAAACATGCTTCCTGTCCAAGGATCAGCACTGAGGTTCCCGACCTTTTTTGAGTAGTTAAAAACCACTGCTTTGAGCCCGAATTACGCACCAAATGCTTCATTTACATGGTTTTGCAAAAATCGAAGTGTCCTTAAGCTTCTGAACTGTCTTCAGCCTTTGGGTTTAAGCACAGTACCATTTCTGCAAATGACTTGTTTACTTCTGTAAGCCTTCAGCAGTCTTAAACCAGGTGGAGTAGTGAGAAAGCACCAGATAACATTTTAAAACTAATCTCAAGATTTCCAAAGATGAAAGCCATTTTTCAAGAAAGGCTGCAGTGGTGCAGTAGAGCCTGGGTGACCCTATTGGGACACCCTAGAAAGATGGCCTCAAAGACGGCTTCCATGCCAAGATTCCTTAAGATAAGTCAATGGGTTTCACTTAGGAGTCAGCAAACCGTGAAAGGCTAGACAGTAAATAGTATTTATGCAAAGTGTTTTTAACTCACCTGCCAAGGAGGCTGGCCACATCATCCCCGACTTAAAAATACCTAACAAAACCCAATAACCAGCATACAGACAACTGGAACATAATCTAGGATTTTTGCAACCTCAAGGGCACTTTTTTACCTCTAAGACAGTCTTGCCTGGCAGAGATCCTCTGTGAAACCACAGGTACTGGGCCAGGACCACAGCACAAGGCCAAACATACATTCCATATTGAAGATGCAGGACCTGAAAAGAAATTTTTGAATGCCATAAATAACATGCTGGAAGTCAGAATATTTACACAGCAATCACTGAGTGCCGGACACTGGCATCCATTACAAAAATGACAGTGCCTGTTCTCCAGTTTACTTCCTATGGGTGGGTGGGTGAAATTCGCTCAGTCGCGTCCAACTCTGCAATCCCTGGACTATAGTCCATGGGATTGTCCAGGCCAGAATACTGGAGTGGGTAGCCTTTCCCTTCTCCAGGAGATCTTCCCAACACAGGTCTCCCACGTTGCAGGCAGATTCTTTACCAGCTGGGCCACAAGCGAAGCCCAAGAATATTGGAATGCGTAGCCTATCCCTTCTCTAGTGGATCTTCCTGACCCAGGTATTGAACCAGGTTCTCCTGCATTGCAGGTGGGTTCTTTTACCAACTGAGCCATCAGAGAAGCCCCGTGGGTGGGGGAGAGGGAATATAAAACTATAACACAGTGTGATACGCACTTTTTTTCCTTTGTTTTTTGTGATAAGCATTCTTCACTCATTCAACTAGAATTTATCCAGGGCCTGAGTGGCTTGTGGCTTAGTGGCTATTTTAGGCTGAGGATGGAACTCATGGATATGTATGTGTGTGTGTGTGTATCTTACTGTGGAAAGACAAGCAAATATTTTTGGTAATAATACTACCAGCACAATGGAACAGTATGAGTTACAAGTGAGAGTAATGGGGATGGGCAGTGACCACAAGGTGGTTGCTCAAGATAAAGAGAGAGGGTAATTCAGGCAAAGGCCAAGGCCTCTCTCTGGGCGCAGAACCCTGACTGTGGGCCTGAGGGCTGGAGGCAGGATTGTATAGTACAAGCATAGGCCAGAGGGAAAGCCAAGACCAGACTTGTGGGGCCTTGTAGGCCACGGGAAGTTTAGCTTTTTATTTAAGTGCAGTGAGAAGATCCTGGAGGGTTTTAAGCTAGTCATAACCTGGTAATGGGCTTCCCTGGTGGCTCAGATGGTAAGGAAGCCACTCGCAATGCAGAAGGCCAGGCTTTCCCCTGGAGAAGGAACTGGTTACCCACTCCAGGACTCTTGCTGGGAAATCACATGGACAGAGTAGGCTGGCGGGCTACAGCCCCATGGGGTCACAAAGAGACACAACTGAGCGACAGCACAAGCATGAACGTGGTAATGCTAAGGAGGAACAGGGTGGTTCTAGGATGCCATCTCAGATGAGGTCTGGGTAGAGCTGAGTCCTGGAGTTAGGAAGGCAGGCAACTTCTAAAGCCTTTGGGGAGGCACTGAATTATGAGCATGGTATTTAGGGAGGCGAGGTAACATAGCTCACAACTCTAGAATAAGCCAGCCTGAGTTCAAACTTGAGAAATGTAACTTATCAATACTAGCTGTGTGACCTCACTCAAGTTACTTAACCTGTGCTTCAGTTTCCTCAACTGCAAAACACTATCTTCACAGAATGTCAGGAAAATTCAATGAAAACTATAATTAGCACAAAGTTAAGCATTCAAAGTGCAAGTCTTTCTGTTTCGTAATGGTGCTCCTCCCAGGGTGATAGGCTGAAAAGGCAAAAATATCAAAAGTGAAGGAACTGAATATCTGAACGTAATCATTCAATACACTCAACAAAAGCATTAGTGCCTAGGCTGCACTCGCCCACTGAAATGGCCCACTCTTGTCTGTGGAGTGTGTTTCTAAATAAATGCATTTCTTACCTAAAAAAATATGCTAGCTGTGAAGAAAACAAAAATGCCTGCCCTGGTGGATTTTACCCAGTACAATGGAGTTCTGATGTGAAGTGTGAGTTATTCATATTTATGTAATTTTTTTTAAAAAAAAGACATATCTTCAACAATACGCCAATACATTTTTTAAATTAAAGGTGTATCTTCTCACAAGGTGTATCTTCATCCACTTCCTAAATTTGGGAAGAAATCCAAAGGGGAATTTTAACATGAAGGCTTTTAGAGACTGCCAGAAATGGATTCCACTCCAGCCTTCAACTCCTCTTAACCTGTTTCTCATATTCAAAACCGTTACTGCCAATGTCTACACCACCAGCGGCTATTAAAATCAAATGAAACGCTGCAACGTGAAAATGCTTTGAAAACCCGGACGCATAAAAAAAATCTATCTGCTATTGAGAATTTGGGGGCAGCTATGAGCTGAAAGGAAGCAAGGCCAAGCCCCAGAAACTTTATCTGATTAATGAGAGGTGGAATCCCCTGTCCCAGATAAATCTCAATTAACACGCCCTTCAACAAGATTAAAAAAAAAAAAATCAGGTGTCAAGAATGTCACTTTCCCAGCAAGAAACACTAGGTATGGAGAGGTTCCCTTTCTCGCCATTTAATCTGCCAAAAAGCTTCATACCAAACCGTTTGGCCCTGCGGGTTCACCCGAAGCCTCAATGAAAAAGCCCCTGGCCCCCTCCCTACAGCCCCAGGCCGGCTGAGAAACCCTACTGCCCTAAGGCGCTTCCCGGCGGGTGCTTTGGCACGCACCTGAGGGACGCACACCTCCAGTGGGGCCCCCTCATCTCCCAAGCCCGGTCCCTCCGAGAACCGAAAGCGCTGGGCCCGGACCACTTGCCCTCCGAGGCCACCCCCGTCCGAAGGGGAGTCAGTGGCCTCCGTTCGGGCCGGGAGCAGAGGAGGGCGCCGGACCGCCAGGCCGCACGGCGAGGGCCCCGGGGCGGGCTCGGGCCGTCTCCCCGGCGCACGTCAGGCCGCTACTACCCGACAGCAAGCGGGGGAAGCACCCCTCGAGCGACGAAACGACCACGCGGCGAGAACAGACCGCCACACCAGGCAAACGAGACACAGAGACCAGGTGGAGCGGGCGCCGAGCCGGCCGGAAGAGGGCCAAACGGGACACCGTGCGCCGCCGGAAGTGACGAGCCGGAAGCGGGCGCGGCGGGGGCGGGGCCGGGGCCGCAACGGAGAGGAGGCTGGCCGGGGCTGACCTCCCCAACATGGCGGAGATCCGGCCTGTGTGAGGGCTGGCCCCGGAGGCGCGGAGGCCAATGGCCTGTGGCGAGAGGCTGGAGGACGGGGAAGACGGCAGCCACTGGTCCAACCGGAGGCTCGGGAGGTGGTCAGGGAGTGAATCTTCTGGAAGGCGACTTTAAAGGCGCCGGGCCGGAGCGAAGGGCGTTCCGGTGCTGCCGTCGCCCGAGCCTGGGTGTGTGCGCGGAGGGGGGCGGCGCGTCGGTGGCCGGAAGCGAGCCGCGCCGAGGTCGTCGCGGAGCCAGCTGGTGGCGACCCTGCAGGATGAACCACAAGAGCAAGAAGCGGATCCGCGAGGCCAAGCGGAGTGCGCGGCCGGAGCTGAAGGACTCGCTGGACTGGACCCGGCACAACTACTACGAGAGCTTCCCGCTGAACCCGGCGGCCGTGGCGGTGAGCGGGCCGGGCCGACCGCGGGCATCCGCCGGGGGCCGTGCGTACCTCTCCCGGGACCGGGGGCCGCCAGCCGCCCAGCGCTGCCCCCGGAGCTCCGATGGGCAGCCCGCGGAGGTCGGGGTCGTGGGCGCCCGTGCCAGGGCGGGCCTCCCGGGGGCAGCTGGAGCCCCACGCCCTTGACGCCCTCCGCGAGGCCTGTCACCCTGCACCCCTTTTGGGCGGCGGGGCCATAGGGAACCTGGGTGTCCGGGGCCACGAGTGGGAGACGCGAAGCCCCGCTTCCCTGGTAGAATGGCGGAGGGTTTGCCGTGCCCGATATACGCAAGTCCTTTCCCCTTCCTACGAGGAGCCAGAACTAGAATCTGGCTCCTTGGGCATGTGATTGATTGCTGGTTGGCTTTGGGGAACACCCTAACCTGCCACCGGGCTTTTCTCTCTCTTTTTTTTAATTTGATGGATCTTTTCTGATTCTCTCAGGACAATGTGGAAAGGGCAGACGCTTTACAACTGTCGGTGGAAGAATTTGTGGAGCGATATGAAAGACCGTACAAGCCCGTGGTTCTGCTGAATGCCCAGGAGGGCTGGTCCGCGCAGGAGAAGTGGACTCTGGAGCGCCTCAAAAGGAAATACCGGAACCAGAAGTTCAAGTGTGGCGAGGACAACGACGGGTACTCGGTGAAGATGAAGATGAAATACTACATCGAGTACATGGAGAGCACCCGCGATGACAGCCCCCTTTACATCTTTGACAGCAGCTACGGGGAACACCCCAAAAGAAGGAAACTTTTGGAAGACTACAAGGTGCCCAAGTTTTTCACCGATGACCTTTTCCAGTACGCGGGGGAGAAGCGAAGGCCCCCTTATAGGTAAATACTGGGCAGTGATGTAGTTATAATCTTGTCTCTGGCAACCAATCTTTTTTCTGAAACAGTGGGTGGTTCTGCCTTGGTTGCTTATGGAACTTAGAGGGCTTTCCTATACCTGCCCAGTGCCTCCTGCCTGACGCTGCCCGGGCATCAGATTCCTGAAAGCTCCCCCATGTGATCCAGGCATGCAATCAAAGTTGAACCAGTGATCTGTAAGGGACATTTTATTTTACTTAAATATTTATTTTGGCTGTGCCAGGTCTTGGTTGAAGCATCCAGGCTCTTTTAAGTTGTGGCATGCAGGATTTAGTTCCCTTTAGCTCAGTCGTAGCCAACTCTTTTGCCACCCCAGGAACTGTAGCTCTCCAGGCTCCCTTGTCCAGGGGATTTCCCAGGGACAAATATGGGAGTAGATTGCCATTTCCTACTCCAGGGGATTGACTCAATCAAACCTGGGTCTCCTGCATTGCAGGCGGATTCTCTACTGCTGAGCCACCAAGGAAGCCCCTAGTTCCCTGACCAGGGATCAAACTTGGGCCCCCTCCATTGGGAGCTCATAGTGTTAGCCAGTGGACCACTGGGAAAGTCTCTGTAAGAAGCTAAAGTCCAGCAGTAAGCCACCTCAGTGATTTTTCTGGTAGGGATCAGTCCATGTATAATTTACTCAGCATTTCTATATATCAGAATTTGCATAGTTTTCAAAATAACATTTGTATAAAACTGAAAGCTGCTTTTGTGGCATGTATGTAGTTAAATTACACTTGCACATCTTGAATGCTTCCATCCTTTAGGTGGTTTGTGATGGGGCCACCACGCTCTGGAACAGGAATCCACATCGACCCTCTGGGAACCAGTGCCTGGAATGCCTTAGTTCAGGGCCACAAGCGCTGGTGCCTGTTCCCTACCAGCACGCCTAGGGAACTCATCAAGGTGACCCGAGAAGAAGGAGGGAACCAGCAAGATGAAGCTATTACCTGGTTTAACATCATCTATCCCCGGACGCAGCTTCCAACCTGGCCACCTGAATTCAAACCCCTGGAAATCTTACAGAAACCGGGAGAGACTGTCTTTGTACCAGGTATAAATGATCCAAAAGTACTTTCTTTGATTTCAGTAATCTGTCATTTTGGAGCACAGTTATAGACAGTGAGTCAAAGAAATCCATCTGCATGCTGGCCCGGGTGAACTGACCAGGGCCTGCCTCTGACTGTGATGTGTTGCTATATGATCAGCTGCTCAGGGGGCTGCTGTCCACCTTTCTTATAGCCTGTGTGTATAGCGACTATTGAAAAACTTCTTATCTGCTGGAAAGCCTATTCATTTTTATTCCTGCTAGTTACCCAGTGTCTTTGTGTGTGTTCAGTGACTTGTGCTTATTTCCATAAATGGGGTTTTTGACACAGTGTAGCACTGGGTGGATTGAGTCAGGAAACAGTTACTTAAAAGCCAAGAGGCAGGAAATCCCACACCTGAAAATTATACTCTGTTTTGATAGGCTAAGTGTTGGAATTGAGGGTATTTAAGATATGCACCCTCCTCCTAGAAACCGAAGAACTTGCTGCCTTTACAGTTTTGGTCACAGCTTTGGATGGACAGGGCTGGACACACTTACTCTGTAAAAGAGCCAGAGAATAAATATTTTAGGCACTGCAGGCTAGATGGTTTCCATCATAAGCGCTCAGCTCTGCCCAGATGGCAGGAAAGCAGGCGTGGCCAGGCTCCAGTGAAACTACACAAGCAGGTGGTTGGCGGTTCCTGCCTCAGGAGGAGTGCTCACCACACCGGGTCCTGGTCCTCCTAAGACTCTCCCGTGTGGACAGGAACCCCCAGTTTCTGAAGTTTGTGTTACATGTTATATGAAGTTTGTGTTGTAGGGCAATTGTGTGTAGAGCCCATTCCTGTTTAACTTTATTTGTTGGATTTCAGGAGGCTGGTGGCACGTTGTCCTCAATCTTGACACCACCATTGCCATCACTCAGAATTTTGCCAGCAGTACCAACTTCCCCGTTGTCTGGCACAAGACGGTAAGAGGGAGACCAAAGTTATCGAGGAAATGGTATAGGTGAGAGACTTTTTTTTTTTTTCTTCTTATTTTTTGCTTTGCTCCAACTTCTACCCCAGAGATACAATGGCAGAGTCCACTGCTGCTATAACATGTGCTGAGTTTAAGTCAGGCCTGGGAAAAACTGGGGCTACAAAACCTCATGGGTAGAAGAGAGTGGGTCCAAGGTCAGGGCCAGTTCTCAGGATGCTTGCCAGCCTCGAGGTGACAGGCTCAGACTGCATGTTTGTTCGAGGCCAGGCAGTCCCAACCAACACTGTCATAATTGGGATTGTTCCTCATTTTCTGTTTTCATTTGTTTGCTTTTGGTTTTGTTTTTCCTCAGAGCTAGCTCTAGCAAAGGAAGCCATTTTGTTTGGGTTTTATTTTGGTGGTTTTCTTTTCCTTACTTTCCAAAAGCTTTACCCCCATTTGAACTTACTACCTTCAGTTCTCATGAGTGAGGTGACTGCCCTGGAGACTTAGCTCCTCTGTTTATCCACAGAACAGACACAGCAGGGGCAGCGGCAGTGCAAGCCACCCCCAGCCACCCCGTGCCACTGTGTCCCAACCCTGACCTGGAGGGACCAGCTCTCGGGGTAAGAGAGGGATCCCGGCTCGCTCAGTGCTCAGCCTCCCTGCTGAGAGGGCCAGCAAGGGTGGTGGCTTTATTCTCCCCGGACTCTCGGGCGTCCGAGACCCACTGACTCCATCCCTCAGGCCGCTGCGTGCTGCCCTCTGGTCCTTCCGAAAGGCCTGCCCGAACAATATGTCTTTTGTCCCTGGTTGCAGTGGCCGCCAGACGAGGTCCCTAAGGGGAGGGCTGGCAGCTGCCCCCGACAGTCCCGTCCAGCTTTATCTTCCAGTGAGGCGGGACCCTCTCCGTCACCCGACGCTTCTTACCTCTCACAAACCTCATTGTTTTTGTTCTTAACAAATAGAACGTAACGGAGCCCAGCTCCCATCACTGAGCACTGTGCTGTGGAAAGGAGCGGTTAAAAAACATCAGCTAGGAAGGTGCAGGGAAAAGTGTGAGGGAGAGAGAGTGTTTCTCCCCAGACTAACTCGGGGAGGCGTGGCCCGGCGCGGGCAGCACTCTGGCTTGTCAGCTCTGTAGGTAGCAGCAAGTCCCGTGTGGCTAGTTTTCCTTTCAGGAAAGCCTGAGCAGCAGGGGGCGCTCTGTCCCCAGCCTGTGGATCCGTGTGCGTCCTCAGCACCGTCCCGGCACGTCTAGGAGAGGCAGGGCTCAGCCCTGAGTCTGGGGCTCTGTGGGTGGGTGTCACCGCACTGAGAGCCCATGTCTTGTCCCTCAGGATCTTGAAGCAGGAGCACCCAGAGTTGGCAGTCCTGGCTGACTCCGTTGACCTGCAGGAATCCACGGGGATTGCCTCCGACAGCTCCAGTGACTCCTCCAGCTCCTCCAGCTCCAGCTCATCCGACTCAGACTCAGAGGTGAAGCTGCGCTCCCCGGTCTTCCAGGGCAGGGCACCCTGGAAAAACCAGAGGGGACTTTTTGCCTCCTCCCCAGGAGGGAGAGATGGGGGTCGTATTTCACCTTCTTCCAAGAACTGCAGCTGTCCCCAGTCCTTCTGTGGGGTAAAGTTTGCCCATTTTATAGCTCGAAGGTGTTAACCATTAAAATATTCACTGGGCTTCCCAGGTGGCGCTAGTGGTAAGGAACCCACCTGCCAATTCAGGAGACATAGGAGGAACAGGTTCGATACCTGGGTTGGAAAGATCCCGTCAATCCACTCTAGTATTCTTGCTGGAGAATGCCGTGGACAGAGGAGCCTGGCGGGCCATGGTTCACAGGGTTGCAAAGTGTTGGAGATGACTGAAGCAACTTCACATGCACGCATGCACGCATGCAGAGTAGTCTCTAGGGGTGAGAAGTGGCTGACGATTCCGTTAAGTAAATGATGCCGAATCACACAGCTGGGGACAGTGTGTCAGGATTTAACCTCCAAGCACTCTCCAGGCTGAAAGCCCACGTTAGGAATTTCCATGGATGGTAAATAGTAAGCCTAGAGGGGGTTGCCTGGTATCCAGTGGTTAGGATTCTGCTTTCACTGCTGAGGGCCCAGGTTCAATCCCTGGCTGCCTCCAACTGAAGCCCTGTTTTTCTCCTTCCACATCCAGTGCGAGTCCGGCTCTGAAGGCGAAGGCACGATGCACCGCAGGAAGAAGAGGCGGACGTGTGGCATGGTGGGGAACGGGGACACCACCTCACAGGATGACTGCGTGAGCAAAGAGCGCAGCTCCTCCAGGTGACCACGTGTGGCTGTCGTCTGTGTGCGAGCGCGTGCCTGCAGCCTGCGGCAGGGCCCTGGGGCAGCCCTGCGGATCCCGGCAGACCGGGGAGGGCCCGCGAAAGCCAGAGGAGGAGGGCCTCTGGGGCTTGGGAGCCGTCCACTGAGTGTGTGCGACAGTAGCTTTCTTCTCCGTACCAATGCAGGTGCCCAGGGCTTGTTTTATGAATAAGGGTGAGGATCTGTGTGAATGGTGCCAAGGGAAACCTTGACGTTATTTAATAAAAGTTAAATTCATCTTATATCTTTGAAATTATTTTTCTTGGAGAACACCAGAACCTCCTCTCATTGCTCTTCTTGCTGTGATCTTGGGAGAAAAGACTGACTCTGCTGGCGGGTGGTGGCTGCCCTCGATGGGGAAATGATGGTTAGTTATCACAGTAAAGGGGAAAGAGTCTGAGACGTGGCCTCCTGCTTTTCCTCCCGGTTTGCCACTGCTCCATGGAGCATTTGCAGAGTTTTAAAATAAAATCTTCATCGTGTCTCCAGCGGGGTTTTGTTTTTGTGTTAAACCTGAGGAAGGGAATTCCCTGGTGGTCCAGTGGTTAAGACTCTGAGCTTTCACTGCCAACGGTCTGGGTTCAGTCCCTGAACTTGGGGAACTTAGATCCCACAAGCCTAAACAAACTAAATAAATTATTTAAAAAAAAAAAAACAGTTGGATCTAAATAAGTTTAAACTTGAGATAAAATCAGTAAGCTAGCCTTTTTGCAAGTGGCCACCCTAGGGCTGCACACATGCCAGGCTCCCACTGCAGCTGGCAACCCTGCCTGCATCCCAGGTCTTTAAACCCCAGAGCCCCGTTGTCCACATGCTGCTAGCTGAAGTGTCACTGGGGCAGCATTAAGATGGATGGTTTCTGGGAAGACAGTGAAATGCTGAAGCTCTTGGGATTCTGTTTGAAGTCCCTGCCCGCTGCAGCTGATGCCCGCTATGTTCTTTGTGTCTCCAAGCAGCCTAGCACTTGCCTAAATGTGACGGAAGTGGAGGACCCACACTCCTTTCAGTCATCTTTTCCTCATTCTCTGGGGTCTGGTTGGAATCCCTTGGGGGCTATTCAGGTGTCTTAATCAGCTGAATTGATCAGACTGGATCTTGCATTTCTCAGCCCTAGCTGTCCTTTCCAGCCTGATTTCTCTGCTTGGCTTGTTTCTATTGTTATAGACTTATATCTGCCCCTGGGGTATGACTTTGTATTCATACTCTACAGGGAAAGTCTTTAGAGAAGGCCCTGCCCTTATTTCAGGCCGGGGCCCTGGGGGTTCTGCTTTTAACCTTTCATTCCCCTTTGCAGCAGCTGTCTACATGCTGATCACAGGCAGTTGTACTTTCCTTGACAGGATTAGGGACACTTGTGGAGGCCGTGCTCACCCCTGAGCTGAAGCTCTCCCTGAGGTGGATCCTGTGGGAGCTGTTGGCAGCCACCCACCTCAGTCTTCCTGTCTTCTGCTCCTACCTTCTCCTTTGTCTTCTTTGAATTTGGATAATCCTCTCTGGCCCAAGCTCATGTCTCCGATCAAATGCTATTTTTTCTCTGCTAACTGAGACTAGATTGTCAAGAAATTAAAAAAAAATTCAGCACGCTCATCAAAGCACTGAAGGCCACCGTGATGTTGGGTAAGAAGGTTCTGTGCTTCTTTAAAACTGCTCTGGTCAACCAACTGCAAGCCTGGAGGGCTGTGATCCTTTAAATGCCTGGTCGCCTTGCTGGTGGTGGTGAGGGCGTCCCGCCATCCACACATGGCCGGCTGCACACAAGCAGAGACGCCAGGCATGGTGAGTGGACTCCGAGTTCTGTGTGAACCAGTCACATAAAAGAAGGACCCCGGGGGCGCCACCTTCCTGTGTGCCCATTGTCCATCCGAAAAGGCAGTCGGCAGCAGAAACCTCGCCAGCAGCCCCTCAGTCACTTACTGCCTAGTGTGGTCTTAGTGTTCGTCACCTTTTCTCCGTGGTCAGAGAGGCTGTGAGATTCCAAGGATATTTTCATGTGGTGTGTTTTGTGGGGGAAGGATGACACATCAGGCTTGTTGGGTTTATGATCGGAGTGGGAAAGGTGTTCAATGTGATGTCATTACAGAACTGAAGTTATAAACAGGACCAGGTTCTTACAAATTTGTCCCCGTCTTTCCCACCACGTACGTGATCCCTGAATCAGAAGATCTTGCTCTCTCAGAGGCTTCATGATCAGCAGCCTCATCTCTTGGACCTGCAGACATGAGGTGGGCAGTCATGTTACCGGCCAGGAGTAAATGCAGAGGTGGTGCGTCTGGTCTTTGGGATCTGTTTAGGTTTCTAAATAACTCTGGTTTAAATACTTAGAGGTTGACCAGCAGGTTCCATCTCTTGCCCTCTCAATTCACCTGTTTGCCTTCATCTGTCTCTAAATTTAAAGTGTTATAAGAAGGGGTTGTCGAGGACACACCCAGTGACAATTTCCAGGTTGGACTGCGGGAGGGAAGGGCACCAGAAGCTGAAGGCAGAGGAGCCTCACCAGCGCCACCCGGCGCAGAGGAGCGTGGGCCGTCCGCTGGAGTCGACCCGTTGCCTCTCAGAATCCTCCCTTGAAGTGCGTATGATCAGGGGATCCTGTTTACCTGTCTACAGACCAGTTGTCCCTTCCTCACTCCCTGGGTTGGTCGTGTGGCTTTACTCTAGAAGGCTGGTCCTCTATTTTGTCTTCGCCCAATTTTCTGCATTCTAAAAGGCCAACCAGAACTCACGTGTGGATTGGGTGGAACTTCGGCTCGTTGCCTAGTGCTAGTCTACCTGCCGCCCGCCCCCCCCAGCACACAACACACACACCCCTGGCTCCACGGGGCATCTGTGCCTGTGAGTGCTCGGTCACTAGTAGTATCTGACTCTGACCCTACAGACTGGAGCCCTCCAGGCTCCTCTGTCTGTGGGATTTCCCAGGTGAGAGAGAATACTGGAGTGGAGTACCATTTCCTTCTCCAGGGGATCTTCCTGACGCAGGGATTGAACCCAAGTTTTCTGCATTGCAGGCAGATTCTTGACCACTGAGCCACCAGGGAAGCCCGGGAAGTGTCTCTAGGTGTGAGCGAATCCAAACCCTGAAGGGATCATCCAGAGAACGCGTTCATATCTGAATGGTGTTCTTCCTCCTTTTTCAAACACTTTTCTTGACATCTTCAAAGTGCTTCTTTCTTTTCCCCAGTGGGCTGTCACACTCCCTTTCCTCTCAAATCCACAGCCACTGCTTCTCCCTCAACTTCAGTTTAAAAGGATCAAATCACCGAACAGGCCGCCTGCCACCAGGGGGCGTGGTGGGCATGGTGAAGTGGAAGTTTGGTTGGAGAGACTAGCCACGCAGTTTTACTTCCCCAGATGCCAAAGGTAATTCCTGTTTGATAACATCCAGAAATAAGAGATCCAGCCTGTGTGACAGGCCCGCAGTCCCCTCTCCTGAAAGTGCCTGGGTGGCACAGGTTACACCACTTTGCTCCCGCCACCCCATGAATGACTGGGACCCTCCTTCGTTGTCTTAGCCAGGTGAGAGTCAGCAGCTGCCTTTTACTGTCACTGTGCCAGGCAAAGACACCACTGTGGATGAAAAGTAGGGCCAAGGTGAGGACACAAAGCAGAGAGTGTGGCCGGGTGGTCACTGTGAGGTAGGAAGTGGGATGCAAGGGCCCATCTGTTCTTCTACCCACCCTTCTACCCACCTGGCATGAACTGCTCCTTCGAGTGGTGTCAAGGACAGTAAGGAGAAAGATACAACATTAAACTATCTTTAGAGATTATTCTCTGAGATGACAACTGGTGTTAAAACCAATAGTGGGGGGGACTTCCCTGGTGGTCCAGTGGCTATGACACTGCACTCCCAATGCAGGGAGCCTAGGCTCGATCCCTGGTCAGGGTACTAGATTCCCACATTTAAACTAAAGATCATGTTTACCCAAGATCAGAGATCTGGCATGCCGTAACTGAGACTCAGTGCAGCCAAATAAATAAATGTTAAAAAGCCAATAAGCTGGGTCCTAGAAGAGAGGATCGGGGAGGGTGAGACCAGAGTCGGGGACATCTGGGTCTGTGGAGACGAGGGAGGTCACAGAGGCTTTACCATCAAGCCCGAGGTGGCCAGTGTCCCACACAGGTAGGTGCCTCTGAGGTCCATAGTGCCGTGATGTTGAAGGTGACGCCTGTGAGGGGAGAGCCACCAAAACAGGAACATTGTTCACATTGTACTCAACTTGTAGATGCTCATTTGTTCATTATTAACATGTTCAACAAATGTTGGGGAGCTCCAGGCTCTGTTCTAGGTGTTGGAGACGCCACAGGGACAAGCCCAGATCCCTGACCTCCTAGATCTTCACGGACTGTGAGGGTGCTGTTATTCATAAGGGCTACGGACAGGTCAGGGCAGGTAGAACCATGCACGTCTATCTCCATGATCAGAAAAGCAAGTCTAGCCCTTACTAAGTACAAGTTAATGAGAACTTCATAAAGGAATATATTATAATTTTAGCTGTATTTTTAACTGAGGACACGGCTTCTTTGTAAATCAGCTAAAGGTATTTAAACTGAGGAGCAGCACAAAAATTGCTGGTACAAGAGCTTTACAAATTTATTAAAGGTTCTGCCTCTGTATACTTTAAGATGCTAGATAAGAGTTGGAGTGGAACAGGGATTTTGCGGTAAATGTAAAAAGTACTGTCTAGGAAATAGGCATTTAAGCACGCAGCCGTAGGTTTCTTGAATTGTATGTAGCATTTCCACAAATAAGTGTTTTTGTCACGTGTACTGGGTCCTGCTGGTGGTTCCACGTGGAGTCTGGTTTCTCATCACTCCCACCTCCCTAGCTTCTGTCATGATGATACATCAAAACTCCAGGAGCCCTCCCAGGATGGCTTTTAACTTTGTCTCATCTGTAGCTCAAGTTCAAAAACTTGGAACACCTCGCACCCACCCTCTGTCTCCTGGGAGCAGGAGAACTGAGCTCGCCTGCTCTCTCCACGGGGACTGGACACCACAGAGGAACTGGGATCATCCACCGACTGCCTGGTGCCTCCTCAGTCATTAAGTCGAGCATGCTGAGCGCCCGCTGGTTCTGCTTTAGTTTCTCCTGTAGGGACTGTCACCAAATGCCTGGGAGTGCTGGGGGACAGCTGCCACTGGACTGGCATTTTTAACTTGGACTGCGATGAAACTTGTTCATCATTTTAAATAAAGCAACTTGATTTGGGGTTGGGTTTTTTGCATTGTCTTGTCCTTGTTTTCATTCTTACTCATCTGAAAGTCAACAGAGTGTACTGAGGTCCGCACAAAGGGACCTCTTACAAATACACTTGACCCTTGAACAACTCAAGGTTTAGGGGTACGACCCTCCCTATGCACAGTGGAAAATTCAAGACAAGCTGAGAGTCAGCCGTTCGTATCCAAGTTTCACAGTTTTGCAGCCAGCCTCAGATTGCATAGTACTGCAGTTCCTGTTTAATGGAAAAACATCTGCATGTAAGTGGAACCATGCACTTCAAACACATGTTCAAGAGTCAACTGTACACTTTAAAACAGGGGAGACAGGTGACAAAAATAAGGCCCAAACACGTTGGGTGAAAGTCCCCCAGTGGTCAAAAGCCAGTAGCAAGGAGGAAAACCTCATTCCACATTTTAGAGTAGTGGGCATTTTTCATCAACTGCCACTAAAATTCCCTTTGTGTGTCCCCCTAACATGTGATGTTGCAGGATTAAGCTCACCCTTCTGTTGGAATCTTGTTTGTCATAACTAGAACTCAAGAGGAAGCTTAAGAGTGTTCTTGCCTTTTCCTTTTTAAAAAGAAGCACTGGGTGGCGCGGAGGATGGGTGGGTTGGACTTGGTGCAGCGGCTGAGATTCCGTGCTCCCAATGCAGAGGGCCTGGTTCCATCCCTGGTTGGGGAAGTAGACCTCACATGCTGCAACCAGGAGTCTCCATGCCACAGCTAAAGAACCTGCAGCGAAGATTCGGCGTGCTGCAACCAAGACCCAGCACAGCCAAATGAATAAAAGTAAAAGATATTTTTAAATTAAAAAAGCACTCACTCCTTCCAGCATCTTACATCAGATATCAACTCAGACTCTGCTTCTCCCCGAAAAAGTACTGAATGCATCCTAAGCAAAAACCAGGGCCTGGTTTTTCAATATTAGTCCTGTGTTTGGCACAGCACCTTATAAACTGTCCACTGTTGTTTTTTTTTTAAATAACTAGAGCAGGGTTTGGGAGTGGTAGGGGAAAAGCGTTTTCTGTTACATTATCTCCAACCTACGCTGTTCAGCAACAGCCCTGGAAGGGTCTGGAGAAACAAAAACGGTAGACATCTTTTCCTTCATTCCACCCTCTCCTACGTTACAGAATTATTCGAAGAACAAAGACTGGAGAGAAAATCGAGTTTGACCTTGAAGCCCGTTTTGGGGGGCAGCCTCCACACCCTGAGGCCTGTGTGGAGGCCTGCTGGGTCCAGACCGGAATGGGGCAGTCATGGGCCAGCACGTGGAAACGTCCTCCGTCAGAATGGATGTATCAAGGCAACAGCAAAGAGTAAAAGCCGCTGGCGATGGGTCTAGAAAGCAGCTGAAAGTAAGCAGAATTGGTGTTCTGTGTTCCTTGTCCTACAGCCTTTACCTTGCCCTCGGAATTCCCTGGCTGTGCATAGTCACTCAATCGCATCCGACTCTTTGCTACCCCATGGACTGTAACCTGCCAGACTCCTCTGTTGATGGGATTCTCCAGGCAAGAACACGGGAGTGGGTTGCCATACCCTTCTTGAGGGGATCTTCCCGACCCAGGGATCGAACCCAGGTCTCCAGCATTGCGGGCAGATTCTTTACCGTCTGAGCCACCAGGGAAGCCCTAGCAATTCCAAAATGCTCTCAGATGACCCGTGCGGGGCTAAAATGATGCTAAAAGGACCCCGGAGTGCTGGGCATTTCGCCCTAGTTTTCAAAAGGAGCCTGAGCCTAAAGCGTCGGGCCTACCTGGGTCTCGAGAGCGCTTCCCAAGGGGCTCTGGTCCCGGCGTCTCGAGTCCCCGGGGGCCGGGGGAGGCCGGGGGCGGGCCGGGGGCGGGGCGGGGCGGGGACTCCGCCGGGGGCGGGCCGGGGGCGGGGCTAGGCGGGGACTCCGCCCCGGGGCGGGGCGCGGGCGGGGCGCGGCGGGCTCCCTTGGGGTCCCCGCGGGCGGGCACTCGGGTGGCCGCGGCGCGATGGAGGCGCCGGCCGAGCTGCTGGCCGCGCTGCCCGCGCTGGCCACAGCGCTGGCCCTGCTGCTCGCCTGGCTGCTGGTGAGGCGCGGGGCGGCCGCGAGCCCGGACCCCCCGGAGCCCGCGCCCCCGGAGCCCGCGCCCCCGGAGCCCGCGCCTCCGGCTGAGGCCAGCGTGAAGCCCGCGCCGCCCGGCCCCTGCGCCGCGGAGCCGGCGGCCGCGCCCGAGGGGCCGGGGGAGCCCGCGCCGCCGGACGAGCCCGAGGCGGCGCCGGCGGAGGCGGAGGAGCAGGCCGCCGAGGAGAGGCAGGTACGGACCCGCCCTCCCGGGCGCCCCTTCCCACCCCGGGGCTCGGTTCCCCCCGCGATTCGGCGCCCCGTGGCGCCCCCGGCCGAGCCGAGAAGCGGGCCGCCAGCCTCGGGCCGGGCTGCCCCAAGAAGGGCAAAGCCCGCGAGCTGCAGGAAGGGAAAGTCCCGGCATGCAGACTCTCAGCGCCCCCCGCCCCGAAGTGTGGCCGAGCCTCGGAGTTGTGGGTTGTCGCCTGGCTGGCTTTCCTCTGCTTGGCCTCTCCTCCCCTGCACGGGTCACACCCACCCCCCCCCACACACACCCCCCTCACCCTCCAGCCCACGGGATTCCAAATGCACGTGTGTGTGCCCTGTTTCCAGGGCTTCAAGGATGGCGGTTGTCCTGATAGTAATAGAATAAAACAGAATACTTAAAGAAGGAAAACTGCGTTTTCTTTTTAGGCCAGTTTGGAATCTGGAGTCCTGAGTCATTTATGTGTGAAACCCGTTGGGTGGGGCTGAAAGAGAAGTACTGGGCCATTGCAGTCCTTTTCAAACTGCATGGTGCTCTGCACACCTCACCTGGGGCTGCAGATAAGCCTGGCCAGGATGCAGTGAACAAGCAGGATAAAGCCTTCCTGCAGTGCAGCTGAGCACCCCCCAAGCCCACCCTCCTGCTTCTGCTGTCCTGCAGCTCTGTCCTGACCCCTCAGTCTTGCTTCAGGATAGCCAGAGAGGTAGTCCTTAGTAGAACTAAGAGCTTCAGGATCTTAGTTGCCCAACCAAGGATCGAACCTGGGTCCCCAGCAGTGGAAGTGTACACTGGTGGTGGTGGTTTAGTCGCTAAGTCGAGCCCGACTCTTGTGACCCCCATGGACTGTAGCCCACCAGGCTCCTCTGTCCATGGAATTTTCCAGGCAAGAATAGTGGAGTGGATTGCCATTTCCTTCTCCAGGGGATCTTCCCCACCCAGGATTCGAACCCAGGTCTCCTGCGCTGCAGGCAGATTCTTTACCGACTGAGCTATGAGGGAAGCCCACTGGACCTCCTAACCACTGGACCACCAAGGAATTCCCCAATGTACCTCTTTACATTGGAAATCTACTTGCTAGCCACACATTTCCAGGATTTCAGCGCCCTTGGAGCCTCGGGGCCAGCACCAAGGGCCCAGAGCCCGATCAGAACGCCCTGTTCTGACTCCCGGGCTCCTTTCCTTGCAAGGGAGGGTGGCCGGGACGGTGGAAACCATGAGCAAGCGGTTTGGGTGCGTTGTCAGCTTGCCTGCAGCGCCCACTCTGAATTTTGCTGGACACAATGGTTTATACTGGAGAGAACCCTTTGAGGGGAGGAGGAGGCAGCAAGGCTGGGTGGAGGCTTGCTGAGTAATTGTTCCCAGACCCCCTGTGAGCAGGCGCTTTGCTTGACAAGAGGGTGACTAATTGTGTCATTAGCGTGTATTCTAGAGTATACTGAGCAGGGTTGCTCTCTTCTTCCCAAGGAGCACCGAGGCCCTGCTGTTCGTGCTGCCCTCACCTGTGGTGTTGGCAGGTAGGGTTTGGACCCATGCTGATGTGTTAGCTTTGCTCCCATGTTTAGGATTCTCTTGGGAATAAGAGACACGTAGGGGCTGTTCTCAGGCTGCCACTTGCTCTCAGTCGGCCCTGCTCCTACAGCGCACACATTGGCCCCTTTTCATCCAGAAGCAGGTTCTGGACTGAAATATAAAATGTCCTTTATGGACTTCCCTGGCCGTCCAGTGGTTAAGACTCCACATTTCCGCTGCAGGAGCCTGGATTCAGTCTCTGGTTGGGGAGCCAAGATCCTGCATGCCAAGCAGTGCACTCGTGCGGTGCAGCCAAAAATTAATTAATGAAAAATTTTAAAAGTCCTTTAGTAGTGCTCAGTCATCTCCTGATCTTCCAGATTACTGCGCTTCTCAAAGAAGTTTCTACAAGGCCTCTAGGCTGTCAGCAATATATCTAGGTAACAGGTTTTGTGGTGGCTTCAAAAGCAGCCTTATCTGCCTCTGCCTGGGAGAAAGCGAGTCCTGTGAGGGTGAGTAGAGGCTTTGAAGGACAAGGCACCTGATGGAGGCTCACATGTTGGGCTCAGACTCGGAGCTGAAGCCGATGCACCGCCCGAGCAGATGACCGTTGACAGTTTAGGCTTGTGTGTCTGTCCTCCGTCTCCATGTCCTGACCTGACATGATCCAGGCAACAGGAGAATTAAATCTGTTTTCCTCCCTTGGCGGTCTTGCCCTTCCCTTTGGGGTTCAGGTCTCCAGCCTCTTCTGAGCTGTCAAGCCCCTGTCGACTCCAACGGTGCATAAGGCCCAGGGCCAGGCACTGGGGACACAGATACCAGCTGTTCCCTCTCCTCTGCTTTGCCGCCAGCTGCTAAGAAACGGTCTGGAAATGGACTTGGGCATTTTCAAGAGCGGGTCACAGGGACCTCTCTGGTGGACCAGTAGCTGGGACTCCGAGCTCCCAATGCCGAGGGCCCGGGTTCAATCCCTAATCAGGGAACTGGATCCCACATGCTGCAGCTAGGAGTTCAAAGGCTGCAACTAAGACCCAGTGCAGCCAAATAAATAAATATTAGGGAAAAAAAAGAAAA
The DNA here is from genome assembly GCA_007570785.1 of Antilocapra americana. Lineage (NCBI taxonomy): Eukaryota > Metazoa > Chordata > Mammalia > Artiodactyla > Antilocapridae > Antilocapra > Antilocapra americana. Next base: position 1,643,061 of record ML664177.1, on the reverse strand, counting down.
AAAAAAGAGCAGGTCCCAGTACTTTCTCCTGATGACGGTGCTGCCCCGTCTTGGAGAGCAGGCCGGAAGGCCCTCCGGGGAAAGTAACTAACTCCTGTCTGGGTTTGGGGCTGCTGTCAGCCAGCCTCAGGTCTGTCTGTCACTAAGGGAACGGCAGCAGTGGGAGAGCAGGCAGGCCCAGCCCCAGCCCGGCAGAGCAGCACTTAACTCACCTCTCCCTTCCCCCCTGCTTTTTCCATTAACCGAGCCCCATCTAATCCAATCATCTTCCTTCCTGGCGGAGGCCTGGGAGGCCCCGGGGCAGCTGCTGCCCAGGCTCACAAAGCTGATTATTGAGAAGCATCCAGAGCCCAGGGAAGCCGCCTTCCGCTGCGGCTGTGGGTCACGGGGAAGCGACCCCGAGGTGCAGGAGAATCCAGTCGCGTGAAGGGCCCTCGATGGGCCAGGAGGCTGAGCAACCGCTGAGGGAAAGGGGGTTAGATCAGGCAGGCCGGGGAGGCTGAGCAGAGAGCAGTGTCGTATTATTAAACCGCCTGTCATTTCTCTGAGGAATTAGTGTGGGAGTGGCAGGGGTGGAGGCGGGCATGCCCACCATCACAAAGAATTATTGAGAATGATGTCAAGAACAAAAACTGGTCCCTTGTAAGGCCAGGAAGCAGTGCTTTCTGGTGCTAAGGTCGTCGTTGTTTAGTCACTTCAGTCATGTCCGACTCTTTGCCACCCCATGAACTGTAGCCCGCCAGGTTTCCGTTGGAAGCCATCTTCCAGGCAAGAATACTGGAGTGGGTTGCCATTTCCTTCTCCAGGGGATCTTCCTGTCCCAGGGGTCAAACCCGTGTCTCCTGCATTGGCAGGCAGATTCTTCACCACTGAGCCACCTGGGAAGCCCACAAGGTACAGGTTAGGATTTAGGATTTGTAGACTCTCACCTAATGGAGATGTGGCTATATCATAGGATGCCAAACAGTGATCATGATCAGAGAATCAATGTCGCTCAGTAGAAGTGGAGTCGAGTCTCTCTATCTGAGCCAGGACTCAGACATCCTGGTGCTCAGGCCCTCAATCTGCTCAGAAATGGAGAAGGGACTTCCTCTAAGGCTGCTGGCCAATGCAGCAGGCAGGGAAACGCTTAGAGATTGAAGGAGACTAAAGAGTCAGGAAAGACAAATGAAATACCTGGTCCTTGATTGGATTCTGGGTGGGGCGGGAAGCTATAAAGAATATTTTAGAGATAACTGGATCAGGTTTCAAGTGAATGATATATTAGATCATTCTATTGTATCAATGCTCACTTTCTTGAGCGTGATGCCGGCATTGTGATTATATAGAAAAATGTCCTTGTTCTTAGGAAGATGCATGCTGAAACATCTAGGGGTAACATGTCATGATTCAGATAGTTATACACACACACACACACTCACACACACACACGTCATGGATGTGTATGGAGAGAGAGTACAGAGATGGAAAAATGTTAACAATTGGCGAATCTAAGTGAAAGGGTATAGGAGAGTTCATTGTATTATTCTTCTCTGTAGGTTTGGGACTTTCCAACATCCATTGCTGGGAAAGAGGAACCTAATGGGGAATTTCTCAGGAAAAGACTTGGTGTTTCGGGCCCTCTGAGGGCCGATTTGATTGAGCTGCACAGCCTCCTCTGTCCTCACCACGCAGCTGGGCCCCTGTTCACCCTTCTGAAGTTATCTTGCTGTTAGGCCCGTCTTGACACCAGCCTTGTTACCACAGGTCTGTCCCCCAGGGTGCTTGCAGAGCACCACAGGTCAGCCCCCTCCTGACCTTTGTTGATTTTTTTTCTTTATTGTATTTTCTTTTCTTTTTTTCTCTTTTGTGTCCTGAGCTTCGTGATGTCAGTGTAGCCCCACTTTCTGTTCTCCTAACAGAGGTCCGTTTAGTGGACGGCCGGTCAGGCATCTGGCAGTTGTTCATACCACTTTGAGGCTTGTCCTTTGGTCTTCAAAGGCTCCCATAACACGGAGGACTACTATGGATTGGCTGGTTTAAACAACAGACATTTAGGGACTTCCCTGGCAGCACGCTGGTTAAGAATCCGTGCTCCCACCACAGGCAGTACAGGTTCAATCTCTAGTCAGGGAACTAAAATCCCGAATGCCCTGTGGAGAGCCCCTCCAAAAAAAATTAAACAATAGACATTTATTTCTGCCAGTTCTGAAGTTTGAGGAGTCCAAGATCCAGGTACCAGCAGATTTGGTTCCCAGTGAGAACCCACTTCCCAGCTAGCCGACTGTGTCCTCACACAGCACAGAACACACTCACGTGTCTTGCTATCTAAGGGCCCTAATCTCATCATGGGGGCCCCAAGGGCATGACCTCATTAAACTTAATTGCCTCTTGAAGGCCCCACCTCCAAGTACCATCACACTGGGGGTTCAGCATATGAATTCTAGGGGATACAAAAACAGTCTGCAACAGATCTAATGATTTTCTGGGGCTGGAGGGACAGAAATAATCCAAATGGTAGAAGTAAGTAAGGGAAAAAAGCTGAACACAAAACAGGAATAGTGGGACTTTCCTGGTGGTCCAGTGGTTAAGACTCCACATTCCCAATGAAGGGGGCCCAGGTTCCATCCTTGGTCAGGGAACTAAATCCCCCGTGCACATGAAGATCAAAGATCCAGCATGCCACATGCAACTAAGCCCCAGCATAGCCAAATAAACATAAATATTAACAAAACAAAACACGGGCATAATGTCTTCACAATAATTACAACAATATACATCAACAGAGGAGGAGATGGTTGGATGGCATCACCCACTCACTCAATGGACATGAGTTTGAGTAAACTCCGGGAGTTGGTGATGGACAGGGAGGCCTGGCGTCCATGGGGTTGCAAAGAGTTGGACTCAACTGAGCGACTGAACTGAACATCAACTAAACAAGATGACGCAGAGAGCTGTAAGCAGAGTTCGACATTTAGTATAAAAGGGTATGTTTTATAAAGTTCTGTGAAAGTCGCTCGGTCCTTGGGACTCTTTACGACTTCATGTACCACAGCCTGCCAGGCTCCTCTGTCCATGGGATTCTCCAGGCAAGAATACTGGAGTGGGTAGCCATTCCTTTCTCCAGGGGATCTTCCCAACCCAGGGATCAAACCCAGGTCTCCCACATTGCAGGCGGATTCTTTACTATCTGAGCCACCAGGGAAGCCCAAAGTTCTTTAAGCCCATAATTTAATTATTTTCATATGAGAAAGAAATTGGGGCTTTCCTAATAGCTAAATTTTGTTCTTTCTTTCATCGATAGAGTTTTGTTCACATGTGGAAAATGTAACTGTCAGTTAAAATTTTTCTGCTTAGTGGGAAAAGTAAATTCTTAAAGAACATACCTTAAGGGGGAAAAAAAAAAGTGCCTGGCTTCAGAGAGCTAGAAATAAAACGTTGAGCGTGCTCACTTTTAGACAGCTTCTTTTCTGTAGCCCTTTCCTTCCCAGACCACAACGTGGGAGAGCTGAGACCAACTTAGACCTCTGGTGGACATTTTTTTCTGAGAAATGCCAAGTCTCTGGTGGCCAAAGCATTTCTGGAACAACCTGAGTCTGACCACACTTGGTTTTGCCCTTGTTGAGGACAGATAAATGGAACAGGAGTCCAGAAACCTCCTATCAGGCCCTGATGCACAGACAGAGCCGCTGGCTGCCATTCTGATACCTCCCTGCTTGTTCTGAACCAAAAAGGAAGGCTGGGGTGCTAATAGCAATCATTCCTTCTCTCTTGCCAGGGAGGTGGGCGCCTGGGTCACTTTCTCCTGCCTACAGTGAATAGCTAAAGAATAGCCAGTGAGATTGAGTGGCCTGAAGGAAATTCAAATGCAAGAATTCAGGGAACTTGCTTATCTAGTATTTTTGCCGTTGAATAGCCTTGGGGACTTGGGGAAGCCACTTAACTTTGGGTCTGAGTTTTCCCATCTGCAAAACGAAGGGGTTGAGCTAAAAGGTGGTCTGCAATCTGAGACTGTTTGCTTTCTAGCCATCAGCTCTTTCTTACTTCATGACCTGGGTAGGGAGCAGGTGTGGTTATGTGCACATATGTTCAATAGCTTCTGTTTTTTAAATATATATATGTATTTATTTATTTGGTAGTGTCGGGTCTTAGTTCTGGTGCTCAGAGTCTTCGTTGGTCATGTGGGATCTTCTGTTGCGGCCCACGGACTCCCTAGCTGTGGCCCCTGGGCTCAGTAGTTGTGGCCCTCAGGCTTACTTGCTCTGCTGCATGTGGGATCTTAGCTCCCTGACCAAGGATCAAACCCAGGTTCCCTGGCATTGCAAGGCAGATTCTTAACCACTGGACCACCAGTGGTCGTCCCTATTTAGTGTTTTCAAGTTAGAAATCCTTGCAGACATTGCTAACCATTTGGTTGAGATGACCCTGAGCCTGGTCTCAGCAAGGGCCTAATTCTGTGACCTTGGCATTAATACTCTTCCGGCCAAGTTCTTCCTTGCTGAACACTCAAAAGTCTGAGATCAGTCTCATGACAAGAAAATACCTCCGGCCCAGTGGCCTCCTGTGAAAATCAATAAGCCTACTCTAGGGTCAGACAGTCCTTTATCTTTATTCCTCATGATCTAAAACTGATTTCCCTTCCTTGGGTAGAGATCTTAAAGGCTGGTCATCTGTGTTCTGTTATTATCCTTGGAGTTAGTCATGGTCAAAATTCTTCAGCCTGGCTTTCCGCAACACAATGATCTCATTTCTTCTGACCCTCTCAGATTTGGTCAGAGGGATTTGATCAGTCCCTTGGTTTTCCTCCCTGTCCTTGACCTTCTCTGTTAATCCTGAAATGTAGAGAGGAGAATTCAACCTAATCCTCACTGACTGAGGGTCTGGTACATGCCTGATTGCTGCCTCAGGATTTTTTCTGTTGTGTTTTTTTTTTTTTATGAAGCTTTTGATGTCCTTTAAATCCTATTTGTAGGAACAGTGCCAAAACCCGTTAATCTGATAGGATTGAAGCTGGCAGGCTGATGTCTGAGCCAGACAGAGTGTGTTTGGGGCTTGTGAATGTGCCCTCAATTGGGATCTGAGGTCAGAGTCCAGGACGGTCCTTTTAGTCTGGACGGTTGACCACACCATCCTGCGGGCTGACTGATTGTGCCCTGGGGCGATGTGCAAGTTCTCAAACTCTCTCTCCCTCTGCCCCCACCCCTGCCCTTTGAGTCAGTGGATTACCCAGTGCTTTCCTTTTGCTACAAAAGCTCCTGCTCATAATATCAAGTGGAGGACTCACATCTGGAGCCTGGACCACCCCGGCCGCCTCCCGGAACACATTGGCCAACACGGGCCTCCCGGTCAATAACTGCTGAGGCAGGTCTTCCCTGGTGGTCCAGTGGTTCAGAATCCACCTTCCACTGCAGGGAGGGGAGGGGTGGGGCTTGTGTTCTATCCCTGGTCAGGGAACTAAGATCCCAGATGTGCCACAGGCAACTAGGGAACCCACGTGTGTGTGTGTGTGCTCAGTCACTCAGTCATGTCTGACTCTGCTACCCTGTGGACTATAGCCCTCCAGGCTCCTCTGTCCACGGTGATTCTGCAGACAAGAATACTGGAGTGGGCTCCCATTTCCTTCTCCGGGGGATCTTCCTGACCCAGGGATCGAACCCAAGTCTCCTGTGTCTCCTGCGTTGGCAGGCTGATTCTTTACCACTGTGCCCCCCGACACACACCACAGCAAAGACCCAGTGCAGTCAAAAATTAAAGTTAATTAATTTAAAAATAGCTGAGGATGTGAAAATATATACACCCAGCCCAGCACCATCCCAGCGGTCTCTTGGACATCTCCCTTGCCCTCTCTAATGAGCATCGCAGACAGCAAATCCATTTTCCTGCATAAAGCCCCTCGGCGGCTCACAGAATAACCCTCCCTGTCTTACCTGGGCCCCTGAGGCCCAGCGGGACCCCACCTCAGCCTCCACTTCAGCCGACCCCCTCTGCTCAGCCCACACCGCCAGGCCTGGCGGACCCTCCCCAGCCTGAATCTTCACGATTGCTCCCCCTCTCCTTCCAAGTCTCTGTGTCCTTGACCACCTCAGCGGATATGAATCCTCCCAACACATCGTCCCGTCCGGCTGGCTTCCTTCTCAGCGCTCAGCACGGGCTGAGGTCATCTTTTGTTTCAGCCTGCACTGTCAGCCACGGCGGAATGTCAGTGCTTGAGAACAGGGTCCTTGCCTGCCACATCTAGGGCCACATCCCCAGCTCCTAAAACAGGCTCGGGGGACACTGGCACCCCAGAAGTACCTGCTGAATGAATAAGCTGCAATAATAACAAAAAGACAAGAGAACTCTGTTGGTCCCTGCTGACAGGCAGGCTCCGCCTCCCTGCAGAGCTGCTCTGGGCACCAGGAGTCTACCTCTCTATGTGCCCAGGGCCTTGCGTGTCACCCGCCTGCAGAGCATCCCTAAAGTCGTGTGTTATGCTCCAAAGAGGCAGGCGACTCTGTAAGCTAGTGATCTCCCCTATGTAAGATGAGTTCAAACAGACTGGATAACTGGCAATTCATCAAAGGTTTGATCAGCGGACGTTTTCTTTTGGGTAGAAGCCACCTTCAATCAGTGGCCTTCTAGCATTTTTGAAAAAGAGTTATTCATTTATTTTTGGCTATGCTAGGTCTTCCTTGCTGCATGCGGGCTTTCTCTAGTTGTGGCGAGTGGGGGCTTCTCTCCGTTGCCATGTGCAGGCTTCTCATTGCGGTGGCTTCTCTTGCTATGGAGCACAGGCCCTAGAGCTGGAGGGCTTCATCGGTTGCGGCTCATGGGCTTTAGAGCTTGGGCTCATTAGTTATGACACATGACAGGCTGAGTTGCTCCATGGCTTGTGGGATCTCCCTGGACCAAGGATCGAACCCTTGTCCCCTGCATTGGTAGGAGGGATTCTTAACCACTAGACCACCAGGGAAGGCCGCCTTCGAAGATTTTTTTTTTTTAAAGCCTCCATACCTTTTACCCTCTTCAGTCTTATACAGAAGGAAGTCCAGTACATGGAGGAAAAGTGGAACTGCTGGGGGGCGGGGGGTCTCAGCCCCTTGGCTCCCCACCTCCCCTGGTCCCTGCAGCAGTTCCACATGGCTCCAGGGCTCAGCCGACCAAGGGCAGAATAACTAGTTCAAGATCTTCCAAGTTGGATCCAGTGATCTCAGAAGACCCTGTTCAAAGGAAGGAGGAGTGCTCAGGGGTGAACAGCCAAGGACAGATCCGTGCCTGAGGCTGTGGTCCCAAGGATAACCCTGTGTTCCAGCCCACCCTCTCCCCTCCGGCCGTGCATGGTGGGTGGGAGGGGATAGCACTTCCCAGGAAGCTCTTAGACAGTGACCTCGCTGAGGCTGGAAGCCAGAGAGTTTCAAAAGCCAGGGGAGTTTGGGATTGAATGTGGCCACCATCATTCTGGGGCTTTGAGAAGGAAAAGCATGCTAAGGTCATCATTTTAAGATGTCCTCAGAACAGATGATTGGAGGAGAGTGGAGCGCCTGTGGTGCTTATGAAGGTACCGAGTGATTGAGGCAGGAGCGGGGAGAAGGAAGAGGTGGATCCCAGATGGCTTTCAAAGGCAGGGAGAACGGGTTTGATCCCTGGTTAGGGAGCTAAGATCCCACCTGCCACGTGTCATGGCCCCATCGAAAGGAAACGACAGGTTGGCATCAGCATTCCCAGGCCATGATGAAGGAAGAGTCAAGATGCTGTGACCGCAGGGGAACATTGGACAGGTTGAGAAGGGCCAGTTTGAAACACGAGATGTAAGTTCCTTGTCACAGGGGACGAGCCTTTTCCAGCTGCGCGTGTGGAGCTGGACTGAGTGGCCTCAGCGTGGGGCTCTCATCTGGAGGCAGGGGTGGCAGAGTTGTGTTGATAGAGCAGGCAGAGAGCGGCTGGCCGGCCCATCCTCCCCACCCAGCACCCGCCCAGCACCAGCGCCCCGGGCACTGGCACCGGCTCTGCTGTCTCGGCTCACCCCACAGCCGACGCTCCCCTCTGAGTGCTGAAGATGAGCAGCCTGACTGCCTGATAAAATCCTCCTGGAAGGACTGCCAGCAATGTCAAATCCACTCCCGCCTAAGTGGGAGGCGAGAGGCAGCCCCTGAGCCTTGCCTGTTCTCAGGGGCCCTCTCAGAAACCTTCTCTGGAGACTGGGCAGTTGATTGGCCTGTCCCAGGCTGCAGGTGAGGACAAGGGATGCTGTGGGCCCCTGAGGGCTTCCTGTTAGCTCGATCTTTGCCTCCAGCAGGGAGATGGAGGGACAGGCATCCGCAGGGGAGCTGGGCCTCCTGGATGCCTGCCTGGTGGAGCCCTGGTCCTCCAGGTTTAAAATCAGTCTGGATTAACTGGGAGCGGGGTAGGGACAGGAGTGTTGGTACAGCTCAGATAGGTGGTCTCAGGGTCCAACAGACCCTGTTTGCAGGACCCCTGGGCAGACTCACCTCCTTAGGCAGAAAGAGAGACAGACAGACAAAAAGTCTGTCTCTGCAGCTATCTCTCCCTATCTCTGCTCCACTTCAGCCTGTGTATCAGCCAGGGCAGCCATAAATGGCAATGAGCTGTCTGCAGCATGTCCCTCTGGCTCCTGGGGGCTCCAAGATACCTCCTTCCGAGCCCCTCTGTGCCCTACAGCCTCCTACCCATCCCCTCTGCCACCCCTCTCCTCTTGGCCGCTGGGGGACCCCCATCTCGTGCTCCTGGCCTTGGCAAGGCTGTCGGGAGGCTTTCCCTCCACTCGCCTCCACTGATGGAAAAGCTGAATTCGAAAAGTAGCCCAGGAACTTCTCTTGTGGCCCAGAGGTTGACTGTATGCTCCCAATGCAGGGGCCATGGGTTTAATCCCTGGTTCAGGAACTAGATATATAGGCTTTGGTATTTGGTCACCTGATGTGAACAGCTGACTCACTGGAAAAGTCCCTGATGCTGGGAAGGATTGAGGGCAGAAAGAGAAGAGGGTGTCAGTCAGAGGATGAGATGGCTGGATGGCATCACCAATGCCCTGGGCATGAACTTGGGCAGATTCTAGGAGATGGTGAGGAACGGGGAGGCCTGGCATGCTGCAGTCCATGGGCATGGAATCACAAAGAGTCTATATATATATATAAACCAGTCTCTAAGACACTGGTCAGTGAGCTGACTGGGGTGTGGTCTCAGCCTCGGGCCTGCTGTGGGGGACCAGCATGGATGAACCCCTGCACTCAGTCCTTCCTGCCTCCTGTCTGGCCAGCGCATCCCCAGGTACTGCTCCCAACTACTGCTCTTATCTTGTTTCTCCCCACTTTGAAATTCCCAGTGGCTCCTCAATGCCTTGTCCCATGTGAGTTCTTTGGTTCAGACCCTGCTTTCCTGGCCTCCCACACCCTCCCTGCGGTCATACCAGACGCCAAGGAGTCACTGAAAAAGCCACGATGTTCCAGGCCTGGCCAGCTCTTCTCAGACCCAGCTCAGGATTCTCATCCCTCCTGAGGCCTCCCCTGCACCACTCCGGCTCAGCTGAGCTCTCCTCCTTAGCCCCCACCCAGGGATCAAACCTGGGCCCGGAAGTGAGCGTGCTGAGTCCCAACAACCCAACCACCCAACCACCAGGGAATTTCCAGTAAAATCCTTACTGAAACAAAGCCTTCGACATTTTGCACATGGTCTCACTTTATTCTTTTCCTTCGCTGTTGTGCACACGGCTCACCATCTTGAAGTGCAGAGCACTGGACTGAGGCTAAGAGCTCCCACCTCCAGGAAGGCTTCCATCCTTGTCTCAATTGCTCTCTTTCTGAAACCTACCCCACTTATTGTCGGTATCAGCACTTATGGTTTCTTGGGTTTGCTCTGTCTGTTTGGGGTTATTTTTTGGTCACACGGCATGGCTTGCAGGATCTTAAGTTTTCCAACCAGGCATTGAACCTGCATCTTCCACAGTGCAAGCACTGAGCACCTGGGAAGTCCCCAGCACTTTTGTTTTTCTGCTAGGTACACACTTTTTATAAACTAAGGGCAAAATGCAATTGAATGATATTTTTTAACATTTTTTAAATAATGGAAGCCTTTCCATTACTCTGTTATCTAAAAGCCCAGTAAGTAACCACCTCCCTGGAGCAGCCCCCACTCCCCACTCCCCGATGCTGAGCCGGGGGACAGGGAACAGCCTCCCGGCAGAACTTGAGATGTTCTGGGCTTGCAGAGCGGGATGTGAGTGGACGGTGACAGTGGTCAGGACTCTGGCTGTTGGTGACAGAAACTCAGCTCAGGTGAGCTTTCGTGGAGCCAGGATTTGAGTCACTCACGTAGAGGGGAGGCTGGGGTGGAATGACCTCGGGGCAAATCCCAGCCAGGGACTCTCCACCCAGTGACGCTGGGTCACCCCAGCGCCCAAGCTCTCACCTCTGGGACCAGAGGTTCCTTGTGCCCAAGCAGAAAACCATGGGCCCATGGTCCATATCCGCCTGTCCAATCCATCACAGGGCATGGCGGGCGTGGGGTGGTCTGACTGCCTGCCTGGCAGTTCCCACCAGGACCACAGGCTTCAAGGAACACCTTTTGAAAGAAGGGGGTTTCTGTGCAGGCAGAAAAGAGTAAATGGCCGATTCAGCAGTGTTTTCCAAACTTCAAGTCTCACCATGAGAAATCTATTTAAATTGCACCCACGTATATAAAGTCACAGAAGCTTTTTAAAACGGTATCTACCTCCACCACACATACACACACCACTGTTTGTCTTTAATTTAATTCTGGGATACATGGTGCCCCCAAAGTCTTGTGCAGTTTTAAGTCTTAATAACTTAAGACATGTAAATGCTACAAATCTACAAAACACATCGGTTGGTTATTTACTTATTTAAATTCCTTGTATACTTGGTTTCCTGACATTTGAATGCTGTGTGTTTCATTTTAAGTCTTTATAAGTGCCAGACTCCAGACAGACAGGGCAGCTAGAGGCATATCCTCTGGGCATCTCAGACTCTGGGTCAGCCTCCCTTGAGGTCACGTCCAAACTGTCACGTGTGCATCCAACCCCATAAGATCACAGGGCTGAAATCACAAAGCCAATCCCGTTAGTCACTGACCATCTGCCCATGAAGGTTTTTTCAAAGTCTGGAAATCAACTGGAGCCACTGGACGGTGGTATTATATGAGTTTGGATAAGAAACGTCAATATATTTTAAATGTAAATAACCTTTCAAATGTCGTTTTGGGGTATGTTTGGAGCATTTGTGCTCCTAAAGTTATTAAATCTTAAAACCACACTGAGACATTGGCTGCACATTTTTAAAATACTAGTAGCAACCTCTAAATTGCTTTCATGACCCACCAATGGGTCACAGCCAGGTTTTTTTTAGATTTTTTTTTTTTGACATGGGCCATTTTTAACGCCTTTATTGAATGTGCTACAGTATTGCTTCTGTTGTTTATGTTCTGGCTTTTTGGTGGTGGGGCATGTGGGATCTTAGGTCCCCAACCAGGGATTAAACCTGCACCCTTTTGTTGGAAGATGAAGTCTTAACCCCTGAACTGCCAGGGGAGTCCAGTTTTGAAAAGTACCACACTTCAAAAGACAAGCACAGAACTCAAATGTGGACCAGCCTTTCCCCAAGGGAGTGTTGGCAGGTCAAATGACTGCTGCATCCCTTTGGACTAAAGAGGTCTGCATCAGTTCTCGAATTACCCTTCTTGCGTGGCAGTTATCTGGGTTTATGTCTCTCCTACTGGATGGTGAGTTCTTTCACAAAGGAAGTACACTTGCTTTCTTGTTGTTTTTCCTTTAACCTTCGTGTCCATCACACACAATAGGAGAATTGGCCTCCTCTCCTTGATATTGGACCTATTTCTGGGCTCCAGCTCTGATTAGAGTCATCTTTTTTTTTAACTTTTTCCCCTCTTTCTTTTCTTAAAGGGAAATATATGTGTAATAGCCTCAGACTCACTGTTCAGTGATCCCTGTGTAGCATTTTAAAAGTGTAGTTCATGTGTATTGTTAGAAAATCCAAATTATACTGAAATGGGTAAGATGGAAGGAAAGGCAGCCCCAACCAGCTCCTCTCTCCAGAGGCGGTCTCGGTTAATGGCATCTTGCATGTGCTTCTGGAAAACATTTTCTCCGCATTTATGAGCGTATGTGTGTGTCAGCCGCTCAGCCATGTCTGACTCCTTGCGATCTCATGGACTGTACCCAGCCAGGCGCCTCTGTCCATGGAATTTTCCAGGCAAGAATACTGGAGTGAGTTGCCATTTCCTTCTTCAAGGGATCTTTCTGACCCAGGGATCGAACCCGTGTCTCCTGCTTGGCAGGCGGATTCTTTCCCACTGAGCCACCTGGGAAGCCCCAGCTGGTGCAGAGCCACACATAAATGCTAAGTGGAGAAAAACCAGCTCCCGCCTCCCACCCTGCTCCTCCTGGAGGCATCTTGTGGGGTCCAATCAAGAGAGAAAGTTACAACAAGAGACCCAAGGGACACCTTTTGGGTTTGCCACTTACAACTGGCTTTGTATATATATATATTAATTATCTTGGCTGTGCCAGGCCTTAGTTGCAGCATGTGGGATCTTTTAGCTGGGGACTTGGGGTCTAGTTCCCTGAGCAGGCATTGAACCTGCTTCCCCCAGAGCCACTGAACCTCGAGGGGAGTCCCATGACTTGCTGTTGGACTTGTGCAAACTTTGTCTCCCAGCTTAGCTTGCTCTGATCTGTCCAGGAGCCTGCCTGCCCAGTGTGCAGAGGCCGAGGACCGCTGGACCCCCCCGACCCCCAGGGCTCAGAGCCTGAAGGCCTGGGTTTGGTGTGTCAGCTGTGCTGCCTCGTCCCCTGGGAGGCAGCCGTCCGTGTCTGCGCTCCCGTCTCCTATACCTGCCTGCTCTGCCCTGTCTGCCGCTGGGCTTCCTCAGTCCCCTCGCCGCGCCCTTCAGTCCCTCAGCTCCACCACCTCCCTCTCATCCTCCAACATTCCTGCAAGTTGAAGTCACTCCTTTCTCTCCACCAAAGCCATCCCAGGACATTCCTTCCAGCTTGCTGTTTATTTTGTCCATGTGTCCATGGGAGAATTGGGCTGAGGGAGGTGGAGTTCCAATTTTGGGAAAATGTGATCTGAAATGGTCAGGGACGGAGAAGAGGTTGGATGAAGCAGAGAAGGAGACCGTGAGCGCAAACACAGCTGCTCTGTGATGCTCGGCCCGGCCTGGACTCCAGAGACCCCACCAGCTTTCCTCTCTTGCCTTTAGGTTTTGTTTGGTTGGTTGGTTGGGTTTTTTTTTTTTTGGCGGCACATGGACTTTCTCTAGTTGTGGCACACAGGGACTTCTCTCTAGTTTTGGCACACCAGCTCCAGAACATACAAGCTTAGTTGCTTTGTAGCACCTGGGATCTTAGTTCCTGGACCAGGGATCGAACCGGCATCCTCTGCATTGGAAGGTGGATGCTTAACCACTGGACCACCAGGGAAGTCCCACCTGCCTTTTGTTCTACTCACTGTAGTGGGAGGTGGGAGTTGCCCAGTCCACTTATCAAAGTGGCACCCACCACTTGACCCATCTGGAAAAGGCAAAGGAGCCAAAGCGTCAAGGTGAAAAACACAGGTCCTTGGCCTACAGTCTCCCCCCATCATCTCAGACAACTGGCACTCACACTGACATCCCTGTTTCCACCTGCTGTTGACCGTGGCCCCTTCTCAGGACCTCCCAACCACGCTCGAAGGACAGTGTGGGTGCTGTGCATGATCAGGCTGTCTCTGGGCAGCCCCTGCCTCTCCCTGAGACGTCCTGTCCATCGCTGCCCCATGACCCCGAGGTGGTCATCCACCTCCAGTCCACAAGCACATCTCTCCTAACAGCAGATCCAGGGGTCAGGTCGCTTCGACCAAGGGGTCAAACACCGAATGACGGTATCAAAGAGTAAAACCGGGTGCCTGGGCACTGACCCTTCTCCTTGTCTTGCAGGAAGAGGAGCAGGAGCCAGACGGTGAGGAGGGTCCCTCGCAGGCAGGGCCTGAGGAAGAAGACGGTGAGTGGGATCCGGCCTCTAGGTTGCACAGTGCTGCCCCCGGAGGCCGGCGTTATCACCTCTGGCTGTCGGGGCCGGGCTTTGTGGTGGTCCGTTGGATTCCCCAGATGAGGATTGGAGCGAGCGGCAGGATGAGGGGAGTGGATGGAGGTGGAGAGGGTGGGGGAGAAGGAGCGAGAAGTTGGGTCTGATGCAACCCGGAGAACACTGAGGTCGGAGCCTGCTCCTCTCTGACCCCCGCCTTCCTGCACCCATCTCCCTGCCCACCTGCTTTGCTCTTTTGACCGTCGCTTTTCTATCTATACAGTATGCTTGTGTGCATGCTGGGTTGCTTCAGTCGTGTCCGACTCTTTGAAACCCTATGGAGCCCACCAGGCTCCTCTATCCATGGGATTCTCCAGACAAGATTACTGGAATGGGTTGCCATGAGTCTCTTATGTCTCCTGCATTGGCTGGCAGGTTCTTTACCACCAGCACCACCTGGGAAGCCCATCTACACAGTATGAGTTGTCTCCAATTACAGATAGCCCATCACTGACCTTCTGTTCCCTGCAGTGACTAACTCCCTTCTCATCCTCACTTTATGCGTTTCATGTTTTTCTCAGATACCTCAGACCTATTTTACAGAGACGAAAGCCACTTACAGGGCCATCTCTTGGGTTCTGCAGGTTAACGCTCCCTGGAGAGGAAATGTCTGATATCCAAGCACCTCTAGCTGACCAACCAGACCTGTGTGGCCATTGGATCCTAGGTAGCTAGGGGAAGAGACAGGGAGTGACCGGGACCCTTGAGGAAATGGATCGATTCAGATTTAACCGGGTGGAAGGCAATGTGTTTGCTTTGGGTACCCACGGGGACCAGTGACCCCAGGCAGATGGGACCCAACACAGGGTGGGGCCTCTGCTGGATCTGTCATGTTTTATTTCTTTATTAAAAAGAAGAAGAAGAAGAAGCTGAAGCGAAATAGCAAAATGTCAGCATTGGTCAAATCTATATGGCACGTGCACCAAGGACTTATTACTTGCTGTATTTTTGTGTACATTTGAAATATTTCAGGCTTTTTAAAAAGGGAACTGTTGCTGTGATTTTTAAGTCAACAGCTGGCAGGGGTTCTGGAAAGAGAGGGCTGCAGGAATGCAGCAACCGGAGCTGCTGCTGTGGGCCATGCGGCCAGGGTTGGGCTGGGACTGGGGAGGGAGGGTGTGAAGAGGCTTCTCCCGCCAGGAGGCTTCCCCCACCTGGAGGCCCTGCAGGAAAGGGCCTTGGGTTTCTCTCCAGACAGCTTTAGAGGAAGGGGGTGGGGCCGGAGGTTGCGGGTGGGGGGGGGGCGGGGGGGCAGGGCTTGGTGGGAGGCATCAGCCTCTTGCTAGTGACTCCCCTTCCGCAGCAGCTGCTGGTTCTCTCCAATCCTCTGCAGGAACCACGGCCCTGGGCCCTGTCCCTGCCACGTTATTGGATCCTATTAGTGATTTGGGAATGCAGAAGGCAAAAGCCGAGGCTGCTGGCGGCCCTGGGGGGCCAGGACAAGGGGAGACTCAGCAGACCCCTCTTCTGGAACACTCTCGGACTTGCAGCCCCACGTCCAGCCGTGTGCAGGGTCACCAGGCCCTCTCTCCTTCTCTGACTGCTGCTCCTGGACCTTGCCCATCCCCCAGGCCGCCTCCTGGCAGCCCTCTGGAGGCCAAGGCTGGAGAGGTGTAGGGCCCCAGCTGTCAGAAGCACACAGGAGAGGCCCCCAGGCCCTCTGCAGTGAGCGTTCCGTTTGCTGATTAATCAGTGTTCACCAAGGTGCCTTCCCTAAGTGACTGGGCAGATTCACAGAAGACAGCGTGAGGAAGTCCCCCTCCCCGGGGGGCTCTCACGTTGAACCTCTCCCTGGTCTAGCCGCCTTGGATGTGGCCGTGTGTCCCTCAGTCACCATGTGGGATGAAGCGAAAGCCTTTTCAAGCGGTTTGTTCTCTCGGGCTCAGGAGAGAAGCATCCTCAGACCCGCCCCACAGATTGAAACCTTGAGCAGTACCCAGCTGGCAGCATTTTTCTGCTTTATGTTTCTAAAACATAGCAACACTATGACCTTGGTGTCGAGGTTAATCGGTTTTCTTGGTCCGTTGCCTCTTCCTGAGGTCCAGAGGCCAGCATGGCCAGGAGCTGATTCTGAGACTAGCTCCGTGTGATTCTGCCCCTTGGCAGGTTCTCTCTTGACCAGCAAAGACCCCCGGCCCCTCAAACGGCAGCCCCAAATTGCCCAGCTTGGCTCCCAGATCCCCGGATGTCGCAGTCCAAGCCTTGAGCTCCTGATGCTGCAGACCTTTGGCTCATCAGCCTGAGCTGCACTCAGCCTGGAGGGGAGAGCAGCTGATGGGAGCAGGGTCTCCAGGGAGTGGGGTGGCCTCATCTGGTCTCAGCACCAAGCCCCAGCCCCAACTCACCAGGAGGAAGAATGTGCTCTTCATTCAGCAATACTACAGAATGAATGAAGAGCCAAATGCAGAGGGAAGAGCAAAAAATATTCAGCTGGTCTCTGCATTTCCCATATTCAATTCTTTATGCCTTAACGGAAATGTATTAAGGCCTCTCCTGGTGCCCCAGCTCCTCATCCCATGTCCTCCTGTCTCCTTGCTCCCTGCCACCTGGCCTCACTGGCTTCCTTGCTTTGCTAGATCCGTCTCCCCAGACCTGCAGCATCACCTGAAAAGCCCTTCCTGACAGCCCTCCCCCCTGCCATTAAATTCTAAGCAGCCCCCTCCCCACCTTCCTCTCCCCTCTCGCTGTCCTTTGCTGAAGAGCTCTCAGGACCTACTGCAAACTCTGCTATTTTGATTCCTCATCTTTGCCCACTTTCTTCCCTAAGCCCCCAGCACCGAGCGGAGTGCTGAATGAATGAAGAGCAAATTAATCCCTGTCCAGATGTGGGGTGAGGCAAGTGCTCAGCCCTGGGGGCCAGATTCTCCTGCAAAGTCAAGTTGTGGTGAGAGCAAACACCGCCCCCATGACAACCCCCGGCTTCTGAATTTGCATCCAGAACCTTCTTCCTTTGCCCCAGAGAAAACGCAAGGCTCAGAGACTGCAGCCCTTTCCTGCCTGGAGCCCACGCCAGCCTGTGTGATCACTGGGGACAGCCACCAGCTGGAGACCATCTGGGTGGCCCCAGGGCAGGATGTGGAGGTGCTTGAGATCCCTGATATTTGAGTGACACAGAACAGAACTGAAAAAGAAGACATCTGTGTGGGAGGACGCTTTGCTGGTCTGCGTTCCCCATACTCAATTCTTTATACATTAACGGAAATTAGATAAAACAAGCTGTTCAGCCCTGGTCCCCCAGGCTGGCCGGAGGCTGTCTGCCTTCCACCTGCTGAGCTGAAGGGCCATGTAAGGGTACTGCCTCCCTAGGGAATGCTCTCCACTGGACACTCAGCCAGGAGAATGCTCACAGCTCTTTCCTCTTCTGCCCTGCAGCTTTCTCCCCATATCACACATGCCTGTTTTCCTCTGTCCAGACCCCCTGGTATGCCCTCCTCAGGCCTCTAGAACTGCCCTTCTGTACATTCCAAAGCAGCTACAAGGTCTTACAATGGCTGCTCTGGGACTGGCAAACCCTGGAACACCCATCCAGTAATAAGTACTTTAAAATATATATGAAAGTGAGAATCGTTCAGTCGTATCCAACTCTTTTCGACCCCAGACTACACAGTCCATGGAATTCTCCAGGCAAGAATACTGGAGCAGGTAGCTGTTCCCTTCTCCAGGGGATCTTCCCAACCCAGGGATTGAACCCAGGTCTCCTGCATTGCAGGTGGATTCTTTGCCAGCTGAGCCACCTGGGAAGCCCAATATATATATATATTTTACATATCTATATATAATATAGATATTTATTTATTTGGCAGTGCCAGGCATTAGTTGCAGCTTGTGGGATCTAGTTCCAAGGGACTGAACCCAGGCCCCTCTGTATTGGGAGCTCAGAGTCTTAGCCACTGGACCACCAGGGAAGTCCCCCTAAACACTGGTTTAATGACTGATTTAAACACGCCACGGCCAAGCCCACATCATCCCTTGTCCCGTTGTGGGCTGGATGCGTTTTGGTTTCTTTTTAGATTTTTAGTCACTGGTGGGAGGAGGGGCCAATAGGGGCCTGCCGACGTGACACTCCAAATGGCAGGGCGGGCACTCTCAAGCCCAGGAGACCCAGGACCTTGGCCAGAGAGTCCAGGTCCCTGCGCCTTCTATACCCGGGACCCAGGGGGAGGCAGGGAACGCAGTGCCTGGGCACAGCCTGCTTCCCAGAGATAAGTGTCCTCTGTCTGACCGTGTAATGAGCACAGCAGCACTGGGGAGGGAGGATCAGGATGAGGGGGAGAAAAGCCCTGGGGACGGCTGTTTGACCAGAGCCCTTGAGGGAGAGGGGCAGACAGGCAGCTCTGAGGACGGCCCAGCCTGGTCTTGGGAGAATGCCTGTGTGCTTGCAAAGTCGCTTCAGTCATGACCAACTCTGCGACCCCATGGGCTGTAGCCCACCAGGCTCCTCTGTCCATGGGATTCTCCAGGCAAGAGTACTGGAGTGGGTTGCCATGCCCTCCTCCAGGAGATCTTCCCTACCCAGGGATCCAACCAGAGTCTCCTGCATTGGCAGGCAGATTCTTTAACACTAGCCTGGGAAGACCCTTAGGAGAATGGATGGAACCAAATGGCCTGGGGTGGCTGGTATGTGTGTGTGCGCGCGCATGCGCTGCGTGTGTGCAGGTTTCATTCTATCCGCCTCATCCCTGGTTCAAGTTCATAAAAAGAGTTCCTGAGTGGAAAAGGTGTAGGGAGATACTTCCAGGCACAGGCCTGGGGCAGGGTATGGGGCCCCATCTTCCCCTCTTTGAAGCGGGGGGCCCTCTTTGGCCTATGTGGTTCCTTGGAAACTAAGGAAGGGAAAGAGGACTAAATTTGGGGGAGAGCCTGGCCCCCTAACCGGCTCTACTGGGTGTTGTTTCTGCAGGGGGTGAGGCCTTCTCCTTCAAATACAGCCCTGGGAAGCTGCGGGGAAACCAGTACAAGAAGATGATGACCAAGGAGGAGCTGGAGGAGGAACAGAGGTAGGCCGCCTGGCCCTACTCGGGGCTGCTCAGCTTTCTGCGCTTCGGGTGCCTCTCCAGGAGCCCCCTTCGTTGTAGCGGGGAGAGGAGGCGGGCTTCCCACAAGGCACGCCCCCGCTGCCCCATTTCCGTTTTAGGGCTTTTTTCTTCCCCTGTCCTGGCTCCATTTCCTCCTAACAGTACCCTTGGGAAACTCTGGAGGAGCGGGTGACAGGGAGGGGGAGGGTGGCAGACCCCTTTCTTGCCCCCCCCATCCCTCCCCCACCGAAAGAGAGAAAGCAAGATGCTTGGGAAGAGCCTGGAGCAGATCCGGCTGTTCACGGTACACAGAGAGTTCATGACAAAACCAATCCATCACTTCAGGACAGAGCACGATTCTTCCTGCTCATCCGCTTGGCAGCCAAGCGCCCCCGCCCTATCCCGCCAGCACCCTCCAGCTCCCCCACCTTCACCCCCGCCCCAGCACCCGGCCAGTAGTCCTTTTTTATCTGTTCTGCTCCACGGAGCTCCGAGGCAGCTGCAGCCACGGCAGCAACTCATTTTTAGAACTGGGTTCCTCCCCCGCCCCTTGCCAGCCGGACACCCACGCTCACCCCTGGGCTTCCCTCTAAGGAGCAGAGGGACAGCGGGGACCGGTCAGGGGAAGAACCTGTGGTCTGGCACAGGCCAGCCTGTGGCCTGGGGTCCTTTGGGTTCAGGCACATCTATTAACATCTATTAACAAATGGGGGCGTGTTTCCTGAGCCTGGTAACCTGGAGGGGCTAGGCGATCACTCCCCACTGGCTACTACAAGCTGGGTTCTAGGGTCAGGAAAGGAGGCTCTGTTATTCCAGGATCTGGATTCCAAGATCACCAAGCATTATTTCCAAGCCACCCAGCATCTCTCAGGAGTCAGAAGGTGCTCTGCCCACGAGAACCCCTTTCCCCCTCCTGGAGCTGCTGCCAATCCTTCCAAACCTGGCCCAGAAGGCTCTTCACCAGGGGGCGAAGAGGTGGCAGGGTGAGCCCAGCCTGGGGGAGGTGTGCCCCGACTCCTCGGTGCCCACACGCCATGGCCTCTGGGTGTGACCCGGTTTGCTGCCTTTATATTTCAGGATTGAGCTGACTTCTGACCTCACTTCCCTGTAGCAAGTTCCTTAGGTCCTGAGCCACAAATATTCTTGCAAATCCTTTTGGTAAGGAGATTGACTTCTTAGATTAGTGGTGCCTTCTTCATCCTGTCTGTGACTGTCCCCATCACGACTGTGATCTAAACCTCTCCTCCTCCGCTGCCTTCATAACTGATTAATTCATTTCTGTGCACCCGGGCCGGCTCATTCCCGTCCAGCTCAGGGCTCCTGGGCCAATAGGCCCCTTTCCCACGGCCCAGGGGTTCTTGGAGGCGCAAGTCCCTCCTGGACCTAATGAACCAGCTGCTTGGAGGACCAGCGCCCCCTTGTGAGGCTGGGGGAAAACTGTCATCCCCAGGACGTGGTGTTCACCCCTGCAGCCTTAGTCCTACCCTAAGAAAGCGCCAATACTTGGGCCACTTGATGCAAAGAGCCGACTCACTGGAAAAGACCCTGATGCTGGAAAAGATTGAGGGCAAGGGGAGAAAGGGGGCAACAGAGGACGAGATGGTTAGATAACATCACTGACTCAATGGACATGAGTTTGAGCAGACTCTGGGAGATAGTGAAGGACAGGAAAGCCTGGTGTGCTGCAGTCCACGGGGTCACAAAGAGTTGGACACCACTTAGCGACTGAACAACAACAAAAGAAAGTAGAACAGTGCCCAGCAGAAGCCCTGTGCCAAGTTGTGGGTCAGGCGGGTGGTAATGATCAGAGCAAGGGCTGGCAGAGGACTACGGCCCTGTTTTTGTAAATCCAGTGTGACTGGAACCCGGCTGCGTTCATTTATTTTCCTGTGGTCTGTGGCAGCTTTCTCACTGCGGGGGCTGAACTGAGCACTGGCAGAGGGACCGCAGGGCCCATAAAGCCTAAAAGAGTCAGAACCTGGCCCTTTCCAGAAAAGATGTGCAGCCCAGCATTAAGGCTAGAGGGGGCTTGATGTGCCTGTGGGTCCCTCGAAGGCCCCTGTGGGCAGAGGCTGTGGCCAGGACCCTGGCTTTATTCTGTGTCCGCTGCAGACGTGAGGGACCATTAGAAAAGCAAAGGCCAGTTAGCCGACTGGATGGCAGGATCGGGCTGGGGTCAGACTGCCACCGTCCCTGGGTTCAGAGCTGGGACGTCGGGCAGGAAGAAGGAAAGTCCTTCCTCTATCTGTTCAGAGAGCAGACTCCGTGTTGCCCAGAGGAGTCTTTCCCTGCTGGATATTTGGGGCTCTCCAGATGAGCGCTGTTCTGTGGGGGTGGAGACTGCCAGAGCGCTGCTGTTGGGGTGAAGCTTTCTCACCTCCTCACCTGCAGGCTTGGTTATCACAGCGCTGCCCAAGCTGAGAAGGAGGGACTGGGGGGCTTCGTGGCCTGTGAACACGGTCCTCCCAGGACGGGGCTGGAGTTCATGTTCATTTTCATTACCGCCCCTCCCAGCATGCTCCAGGGGCTGCCCCTCACATCTGCCCGTGAGGTCTGCTTGCTCTCTCCCTACACGTGGTCCCTGCACGTGGTCAGCCGACTCAGCACTGCATGGGGCCCCGTGACGCCCACTCTTTTCGCATGGTCCTCGCATGGTGATGCTTGGGGTTGCAGAGGCTGGCAAGTGTGGCTTTGTCTTTCCATCTACAGTGAGGTAGGTCCCCTGGGGACCAGGAGAACTGACGGGCGTGAGACAGCTCTGGTCCCGGCTGGGTTAACTGCCTTGGGATTGTCAGGGTGAAAAATACCATCAAACCACTAAAACCAGAGGCCAGTGAAAAGTGTGTGCTCTTCTTTGACTGTCAAATTCTAATCAACCAAACTCTGCTTGTTTCTAATTCCTTTCCTGGCATTCAGGGTCCCCATCATGTGGCAAGCAGGTTAAAAGCCCATGCTGCAAATGCTTTAAATTCACTAAGCCGGCCAACATAGTAGTATGGGTTCGTCCCGCAGCTCTTCTGGGAGGTGCCACACGCAGCCTCAGAACGTGGCTGGGATGGGGGACTTGCAGGTCGTGCCGGCTTCCCGCAGCAAGACACCGCCGTTCACCCCCAAGGCTAGTGAAACTGGCAAGCTTGGCTGGCTTCTAGCTTGGCAGCAAAAAAAAGAAAAAAAAAAGGGACCATTGGGCACTCCTTTCGTTGTACACCTTCCCTTCTTCCCATCTTCCGGACCAGGGAAAAGTGGAACCCAGGGGGTAGACCAGCTGGCTCTGATAACAAGGACCTGGGATTCATTCCATTTTGAATGTCCCCAGGACTGACCTGACCCTTTTGGAAATGGACACCACTCTAGTGGATGATGTTCTGAAATGCGTTAACTGCCAAGGGTAAATGGATCTTCTGTTTTCTGCCTCCTGACGTGTCCGTGAACCATCCACCAGTGTGAATTTCTAGAAACACGTGCTGGCTCATGTCCACATGAGGGCGCCAGAGGGATAAAGTTGGGTCCCCTGGGGCTCCTCAGCGCTCACCTGGGTAAAGAAAGGAGCACTCAGCTTGTCCCTTAGAAAAGGTGCGCATGCCCTTTGCCTCATCTGGGGAGCACATGTCCTTAGAAGCCACTGTCCCCAGAAGGACAAAACCCACTTAGCAAGGGCAGGAAATAACCTCTGGTGAGAGGACCAGCCCAGAGTGGCCACAAAGCCAGGAATCTGACCCTTGCAGTCTGACCTGCCTAACTAAATCCAGGCCTCAGTCCACCCACCTACATGTGGCCGCCCTGCTCATCGACACTTGGGGGGCCCTCCCTGCCAAACTAGTGCAAGTGAGCCCCAGTCTGCCCAGCTACCTACTTGAGGACCCAACCTGCTCAACCCCCTACATGTGAGATCTAAACTGCTCAAATACCCAGTGTGGGGACCCTCCCTGCCATCTACCTACAAGTGGGCTTCAACCTGCTCAGCTACCCACATGGGCACCTGAACCCCCCAAATATCTAAGTGAGGGACCCTACTTGCCCAACTAAAGTCTGACACTCACTACCAACACTCTGCAAGTAGGACCTACCCTGCCTAACTACCTGCTTAACGCGACTTGATCCGTCCAGCTCCTACTTGTGGGATCCAACCTGTACAGTTACCTGAATGAGGGCCCTGACCTGCTCAGCTACCAGTGTGAGCAACCCCTACCTGCTCAATTACTGGTAGCACCTAGCCTGCCCAGCTACCTACACGTGGACCCTGACTTGCTCAACCACCCACACAGGGACCCGACCTGCCCAGCTGTCCAAGTCAGGGATCTAACCTGCCTAACTACCCACTTGTGGGTCCCAGTCTGCCAACTACCTACAACTGGGCCCTTGACCTGCTCAACTACCAGTGTATGAGCCCTGACCTCCCCACTTATCTAACTGAAGGTCCACCCTGACCAGCTACCTACAAGTGAAACCTTACTGCGCAACTACCAATACATGGGTGCCTATCTGCCCTACTGGCTAACTGAGGACCCTCCCTGCCTAACTACCCACGTGTGGGACCCCAACCTGCTTGGTCCCCCACACTTGGGACACTCCTTGGGACTGCTTAACTGCCCATTTGTGGGACCTGAACTAAACACATACATGAAGGACTCGATCTGCCTATTCACCTACAAGTGGAACCTTTTGGCCTAACTGCCCACACATGGGGCCTGACCCGCTTCCCGGTAGGCCTGGCAGAGGGTCTCAGGCTGGCTTTGGTTAGTGGGCCATCCTGCTGCAGGTGACGAGAGGCAAACTCCCCTGGGGTCTGGATCCTAGCGTCTGGGCTGGCTTCTGCAATTCCAAACGTTCCCCTTCCTCACCCTATTTCCCCCCTTCTTTTCCCGCAGTAAGATGGTATGAGTGATATCAATGATCTTTCCCCTTATTTCTCTTTACAGAACCGAGGAATAATGAAGTTATCCCTAGGCTCCTCCTAAAGGCTTTTCCTTTTGGCATCTTAAAACTTGAGTGATACAGTGGAAGCCCCAGAGAGGAGCAAGTGGGCCCCTGGGGTGCATTTTCCTACATAAATCTGCCAGGAGTCGACCCCCCCGCCCCCAGGACTTTCCTTGGCTGGGAGGGTCCACAGTGCCTGGGGTGCTCCCTTGCAGAGGCGTTCCTCCCTGTCTGCGTGGATTGCTTTGTTTAGCTGAAGGATTTTCCTGGACTTGTATTTTCCTTGTCACTCAGTGTTCCTGTCGTCCACACACCCTTTACACCTAAGACATCACCAATGTCACCAGTACCATCATTTTAAAATCAGTGTAGTTTCATCCCAGCCCTTCTGCTTTTCATCACCGAAGCCAAACCGAGAGAGACATTGAGGTGTGATGGACATATGATGGGGTGCTGCCTGGGCCCACAGGGTGCTCAGGGTGATCGATTGCCCTCCTCCCCCTTAGGGCCCGCTTCCCCTCTGTCTTTAGCTGGCTGGATTGGGGGGTGAGGGAGACAATGGTTGATGCGTGGGCCACAAAGCACCAGAACCAGCTGTTGATTTCCTCTGACCCTTACCCTCCACTTAGAGCAGGCTTGGATCCAGCCCTCTTGTTGCTAAGAGGCCTTTTCATGATGTTCTTACCTGCTCAGCCGCATCTCCACCTTCGCTTTAGCAGAAGCAATAATGATAGTGTTCACTTAAAATAGATGTATCAATTCTGCCTTTTCCTTGGTTTCATAGATGAGTTAGAACTTCACTAGATCATCAGATGGGGGTCCCAGATCCAATTCTTGGAATTTTATATTTGCTGATATTTATACTATACCAAACTAATCTGCAGTTT
Organism: Antilocapra americana; assembly: GCA_007570785.1. Taxonomy (NCBI): domain Eukaryota; kingdom Metazoa; phylum Chordata; class Mammalia; order Artiodactyla; family Antilocapridae; genus Antilocapra; species Antilocapra americana. The sequence goes on along the minus strand of ML664177.1, from coordinate 1,618,168 downwards.
TTAGATTTATTGGTTAAAACATTTTTTAAAGCAGTAAGTTTATAGGAAAATTTCTTTTTTTATCTAATGCAAGGCTGGGAAATGTTCAGTGTCAGTTCCCAGGGCATGTTACATTCCCAGGGACCTTCTCCTCTGGGTCTAGTAGTTTAGGTTCATGGGTTTAGGACAGAACAGGGAACAAAGGAAGAGCCACACAGAACCATATAACAAATAGCAGCCCCTGCCCTACACAGCAGTAGCAAGAGATGTCCTTGTCCAGGCCGGGGTCTGACTGAAAAAATAGGTGACTCTTTCCCGGTTATGAAGTTTGTCTGGACACTTTCTGAATGTGGCTTGCAGGCACCAAACCTCACGTACTCCTTATGGCTTGGATTTCTGTATTCAGCCTTTGGTCCAATAAACTTTGAGTAGATGGTCTTGATTCCTGCGTGTTTATTTCCGTTTTAATTTGTCTTTCAAAAATAATCTTTTTGAACCCATTAAAATTCGAGCTCTCTCTCTCTCAATTGGCGCCTGTTACTCTCCAGCAAAGCACAATGTCCTAGGACGTGCAGGCGCCGTGGCCATTGAGAGATACGGGAGGATTTGTGTTCCTTTGCGGGGGTGCCCACTTGTACATCTGGATGCCATCCAAGGAGCTCAGCTCACAGCCTCTTGACCCGTAGTATTCCTTTCTTCAGGCAGTAGGATACGGCGGACTTCTAACAAGTTCCTTCTCCTCTGGATAGGAAAGCGGATTGTAGAAATAACTTCTCCAGGGTGAATGAGAGAGGCTTGGACATGGGACTTCAGTATTTCAGCTTCTAGCTGCTGCTCTGGTCAGAAGACCAACGACTTGCTGTTTGGAGATAGGTTATTGCAGAAGAAATATGTTAGGACAAGTGTAAGACCAGACATGGATTGGGAGCCCCCTCTAGGCAGGATGGAGGTGCTGGCTGGGCAGTGCTGTGCCCTGCAAAGCCAGGGTGCCCAGAGGCTGTGCAGAGGCCCTGCCTCCTGGTGGGTCTGCAGGGACCAGAGCAGACCTGCCGTTTGCTTGACATCCTCTGAAGGTGGCCCGTGCTGATCCGCTGGTACAGTGTGGAGGGAGGACTCACAGAAGCCTGAAACTGGCATGGTGAGCCCGTGCCAGCGTGCAGGGCCCAGCCAAGCTGACAGCACAGCGCAGCAGAGCAGAACCAACAAGAAAGCAGCCCATGGCAGCTGAGCGTCTCCCCACCCTTTCATGTTTGCACTGCTGGGAGGTGTCCTGTGCTGGTCAGATGACATGGCCCAGCTTCACAGAGATGACAGAACGTCACTCCAGCCCCCAACCCCCCAGCCCAGGTGCGGTGAACATAAAGCTGATCTCCGGCCAGGCCTGTTCCCTGGTAGGAGGGGCAGAGCCCCCCCTGGCTCTAAGGTGTCATGTGCAAACTGGACAAAGGCGCCCCTTCCTCTGGGCAGTGAGACCCCACACCCACCCTTGCCCCTGAGCCAAGCACCCTGTGCGCACACCTGTATGCCCCCGTTTCCCAGCCAATTGTGTTTTATCTTCCTCCACTTTTGGCTCAGCCCTCTAAACTAGCGGTCCTCAACCTTTTTGGCACCAGGAACTGGTTTCATGGAAGACAGTTTTCCCATGGACTGGGGCCGGGGGTGGGAGGAGGTGGTTTCGGGACGATTCAAGCACATGACATTTACTGCGCATTTGACTTCTATTGCTATTGCATCAGCCCCACCTCAGAGCATCAGATCCTGGAGGCTGGGGCCCCCTGCTAAACGAAGGCTGTCTCTCACATGTCTCTTCACAGGCTCCCCAGTCACCCAGTGGAACACCTCTCCTTCCTTGTGCCCCCCGCCCCCCGGGGAGATGTGCCGTCAGCATTAAAGGGAGGCCCATGGGGAACTGTAGTGATGAGAACCTGAGTGATAACCTGGGGTCCGCAGATCTCCAGGGTAGACCCCAAGACTTAGAACCCCAGTTAATAGAAGGCTCACTTTTTTTTTTTCAAGACCACACGAGTGCCTGTGTTAAGAGTGGGTTTTGTCTTTGTTTCATTTCCTTATTCTGACTCTATGGGATGCACAAACCTCTGTCTCTCCCTGGCTTGGGAGCACCTTTTTCCTCTTTATCCTTTCTTCTTGACAGAGTTCAGAAGGAACAGCTGGCTGCCATCTTCAAGCTCATGAAGGACAACAAGGAGACGTTTGGCGAGATGTCCGATGGTGACGTGCAGGAGCAGCTCCGGCTCTACGACATGTAGGCCGCCTCCGCCTGGCAGGACGCCGTGACAGCTGGGCTGCGAGAGCTGGGCCACGACTCTGCCCCGACCTGGGACCCACGCCCTTGCTATTCTCAGACTTTTGTAGGCTTTCTTTTATCTTATATACATAGATGTAGCATATACAGAGTTTCTCAGTTCTTGCAGTTTAGATATGTTACAGGAGTCAGGACGGTTGTCCTCAAAGGAGAAAAAAAAAGTCCCTGAGTCCTTTAGCTTCTGTTTGCTGGGGAGGCTCCAGCTATGATACGGGTTCCCCTCTGAGCCTGTCATCTGATCCAAATTAGAACCTAGGCAAGCAGTGGCCCAGAAGGGCTGGCTCGAAGTCTCAGCTCCTCACCCTGCCTCCCTCTCCCCAACCCAGCACACGGTGTGGAAAAGATTCAGGGATGCTATAAGGAGGAAAAGCAGGTCCTGCTGCCCAAGTATTCAGCCTATTAACACTACACCTTCCTCTGCCTTGGAAGAATTTCTGGAAGCTTCTGTCACTGTATGGAAGCAAGCCGTAGGGGAGCATCTCTAAAAAAGCGAAAAAGTCTGATTCAAAGACTCACCTTCCATCCTGGAACAAAGCAACGGTATCAGAGTTAGGACCCTCTCAGAGTGTCTCTTACTTAACCATGACACTTACTTTATACATAATTAAGATTTCTGTGAGTGCTCATCATGCACCTAGACCTGTGCTAGACACTGTCAATAGAAATACGCAGCACAGTCCCTACCTTTAGAGAAATTAAAGTCCTGTGGAGAAGAATTCCCTGCTGGTCCAGTGGTTAAGAACCGGTGCTTTTACTGCCGAGGATGTGGGTTTAACCCTGGTCAGGAAACTAAGATCCTGCAAGCTGCGAGGTACAGCCATGAGCAAACAAAAATCAAGACCTTTGGAGAAGCCAGGTGCACATGCAGGAAAAGAAAACCTCACCAGTTAGCACTCAATAAAATGCCAAAATGACCTCATGAAGAATGTCTGGACCACCTTAGCACATCAGTAAAGTTCTGTGAGTCAGGGAATGCATGATAATGACAATAACAGCTGTTCTTCCGTGCTGTCCAGATCCTGTTTCTGATCACCCCACCGGCAGAAAAATCCATAGCCAACTGAGTTAAGGAGGGTACGCTAAAGGGATAACCTAAGAAAGTTCTTGAAAATAGTTTTTATTTGCTGAAATAAAACTAAACACATGAAAGTAAAAGCAGCAGTGGCGTTTCACGAACCTCAATTTAATAATTGTCACGGGGAACACAGTGAACTTTCTTTCCTCCTCTCTTGCTTGTTAGAGTTTTTCCCAGGCCCCTCCCCCCATCTGTCACAGTAATTGCTTTAGCTTCTTTGCTGACAGTTCACAAGAGGGTCTGCTCTCTGTCTGTTGTTATATCCAAATGTCATTACTTTTTTTTTCTTTCTTTAAGTATTATTTTTACCTTTGTGTCACTGCTATTTTAAAACGTTATGATTTAAGTATTGTTTGTTTCCTCTCTCGTGTCCCAGGGACCACCCCACCTCCCACCACCAGGTCGTTTTCTATCTTCCTGCCCGCCCTAAATGCATATGAGCAGAACTTGCACTGCCCTGCAGCCACTTTATGGCTCTTTCCTCGCCTCCTTCTTCCAGTCCTTCTCTCATTTTACCAAACAAACAAATGACTTGGGTAGTTGAGTCAAAATTCTTATGACTACAGAAAAAGTAAACTGAAGGAAATTTTCTACACTTGGTTCAGTTAAGATGTTCCAACTGCAAAGAACTGAAAAGTCCCACTCAGTTGTCTTAAACAAGAGGAGAACCAGGGCATGAGAGGAGTCCGAAAGCAGAATGGCTGCAGGTCCAGAAGAGTCAGGGCCCAAGCTATAACTCTCTTAGCTTGGACTTCCTTGCACTGTGGGCTTTTGTCACAAACCAGCTCCCCTCATGGTTGCAAGATGGCTGCAGGAGCTCAGATGTCACGTCCAGAAGCCGGAAAAGGCACATTTCTTGCTTGTGTCTCTAGGAGTAAAGGAACTGATTCAGATGCCCCTGAGTCAGGTGCACCAACTGCCCAGAATGTCATGTGTCCATTCCTTCAGCAATCACTGGCAAGGAGATGGGACCACCATGGTTGCCTGAGATGTCTGGGGCTGGGATCAGCATCCCCTAAGCACAAAGTCATGCAGAGGAGCGGGTCACTGGACCTCACTGGGGCTCTGTGATAAAGGGGTAGGGTACACTCTGTCACCTGATGGTGACTTGGAAGCTAGTGTCTGAGTGCCCAGCATACGTGACATTCCTGGGTAGTGGTTGTGTTGCCCAAGCTCTGTGCCTCTGATGCTCTGCAGAAGCACTGCTGGCTTGCTACCATCACTGGGTGACTTTGATGCCATTTCCAGATAAGCCCTGGCTTCTGGTTATATGATTTCTGCCACTTCATCTGCTTCACTGGGACACCAGTTGCCACAAGAATCCACTTAAACTTTACCATTTTCAACTGACACCTATATGTCCTACCAGATATCAATTTTGATATAGATCAGGAAAATCGAAGCCCCTTCAGGAAAACGTACTTGCAGAATCAGAACTTGTTCTTAGAAGTTTCTGGGAGTCAGTGCAACAAACACATAGCCTTCTCTGCAAGCTGAGAGCAAAAGGAAACAACCATAAGCGTCTGGAAGAAGAAAATTAGATTCCACCAGGGCCATTGCATTGTCCTTAACAGAGAACCTTGTTGAATTCTGGACTTTTGCCAATCTCATAGGTCAGAATGTTAGCTCAGTAAAATTTTAATCTGCATTTTTCTTTTTATGAAAAAGTTTGCATGTCCATTCAAATGTTCAGCGGTTCCTGTGGCACAATTTCATCCGTTCATTAATAGCCTACGTTACGTACTCTGAGGAACCACACGCCCGCAGATTGGACCAATCACTTTCCAGGGCCAATATCCCTTGCGGCGCCTCAGTGGCTCAAGCATCTGCTAATCTATAGCGAAAGGCGGAGCCCTTGGTTGCCATTGGGTACCGCACCCTCCCATCGCTCCCCGCCTCCCTCCGAGGCGGGAAATCCGGTAAATCCGGTCGCATCCTGTCGGGTTTCCTCAGTGATTGACAAGAACCTTTGTCCAATAAGGAGCGCAGGCTGGCTCTTCCCGCCCGCGCGAGGCCCTGCGCCGCTACGAGGCGCCGAGGCGGCCGGGGGCGGGTTCCGGGCCCGGGTCTCCGCAGAGCGCGCGCCCGCAGGGCTCCGGAGTCGGAAGGTCCGCCCCCTCCCCGAGTTCCCCGACGCTCACGGGCGCGACCTGGCGACACGTCCCGCCCGGGGCCGCTTTCCGGTTCCCTCCTGAGGCCAGGCTCCCGCAAGTGAGCCAGCCGACCGCCGCGTTAGACCCGCGATACGAAGATGAGTTCGAGCCGGCCGCTGCACTCCGGTGACTCCCAGGCCGCTGTCCCGCCTCTGCGGCCAGCACGCCCTCAGCCTCCCTCGGACCCTCCCGTCAGGCAGCGCCGCACACCCTCATGTTCTCGCCGAGGTGTCTGGCCTCAGGCTGACCTTCAGGAAGGTGCAGAGTGGAGTGAGCCACGCCCTTCGTCTGCGCTCGCCCTTTCGCGTGATGCCCGAGGCGCCTAAGCCGAGGTTTACCAACGCAATCGCCGAGTTACGTGCGAGATCAAGCTGGACTCGGCCTCCCGGAATGAATGGTCAGATTGTTTCCGTTCTGACACCCAAGTCCGGCCCACTGGAGGCTCCACAGCCCTAGAGGGGGTTCCACCGACACCGAATCTTTGGGCCTGATGGCACCCTCGGTGCTCTACGAAACGAAAAAGAGACCATGCCCCAGAGCATGCCGAGTCATCAGAGGTTACTGAACTGTTAAGTAATCCTCAGTCTGCAATCAGGACTTCTTTATAAATTTCTCCCCCCCCCCACCTCTTTAGGTGCCTGAATTACCTTTTGTGAGTGCTCCAATAGGGGACAGGTTAAACTGACAAGCTGTCAGTTATTTAGCTTCTTCAAAGGTTGATCACACTCACTTTAGAACTGTGTGAGGTGTTGTCTTTGGTTCTCTTGTAATTAGCGTCAATGATGCTGCAAGTTCAGTTTTAGGAGAGGAAGCAGCTGGCAAGGGGAATGAAATTAAGAAAATTGTTCCACGAAGAAAAGGTTTAATGGAGGAAATGAGAGCAAGGGAGTCAAAGCACATAGGATTCAGATCTGAATATTGAGTGATGTGAATTGGCACATTTACCCTCTTAGCCATTTATTGAGTCTGGCTTCAAGCACAAATGCTATGCTGGGTGATGGAATTCAAAATGCCCAGCTGAGAGGCAAGGTGAGAGAGAGGTTCACTAACTTCAGAAGACTCGCTGAATGCCGAGAGCTATGTGCCTCGCAGTGTTCTTTCATGAATCTTCACAACTCTGTGAAGGACATAACATTCTCCTACAGAAGAAAACAGGATTCAAAAGAGATTGATGATCCAATTTTTAAAAATGAGCAAAGGATCTTAATAGACTTTTCTGCAAAGAAAATATACAAACGGCCGATGAGCATGTCAAAAGATGCTCAACATGCAAATGAAATGTAAATCAAAACCACAAGGAGACATCACTTCAGGACCGCTAGAATGACCGTAATTTAAAAAGACAATGACAAGTGTTGGTGAGGATGTGGGAAAACTGGAACTGTCACACACGTTTCTTTTTTCTTTATTTCTTTTTAAACTTTTTATCCTCACTGCATGGCATGTAGGATCTTCCTGACCAGGAATTAAACCCACATCCTCTGCTGTGGTAGTGCAGAGTCTGCCAGGGAAGTCCTCTGCCCCACACTCTTGATGGGAATGTAAAATGATACAGCTGCTTTGGAAAACAGTGGCAGTTCCACCAAGTATTAAACAGAGAATTGCCATGTGACTTCACAGTTCTACGTATATACCTGAGTGAAATGAAAACACACCCTTACACTCACCACAGAAAAAAAAAAACAGCAATTATGTAATGTGATGAGGTGGAAGATTATATGACATGATGGAGGTGGAAATAATTTTGCAATATATGCATGTATTAAATCAACCCATCATACGCCTTAAACTTGCATACTTTTTTATGTCAATCATGTCTCAATAAAGTTGGAGAAAAACAAAAGACATGTCCATACAAAAACTTATAAATGAATGTTCATGGAAACATTGTTTGTTAGAGCTAAAATGTGGAAACAACTCAAACATCCGTCAACTGATATATGGACAAGTAAAATGTGGTAAATTAAAATAATGAAATATTAGTCAATGATAAAAAGGAATGAGGTAGTTACTTGCTATAGCATGGATGAACCCTGAAACTTTTATACTAAATGAGAAAAGTCAGATACAAAAAAAAATACACTTTGGGACTTCCCTGGTGGTCCAGTGGTTAAGAATCCGCCTTCCCATGCAGGGAATGCCTGTTCCATCCCTGACTGGGGGACTAAGATCTCACATGCCACAGGGCAATTAAACCTGAGCGCCACAACTGGAGAGAGGCCCCCATGCACAACAACTAGAAAATGCCCATGCCCCACAACAAAGATCCAGTGCAGCAAAAAGAGAAACCTCACATACTGCATCATTGGGTTTATATGAAATGCCCCAAGTAGGTAAATTTATGGGGCTTTCTTTTTGACTCAAAGGTAAAGAATCTGAATCTGCCTGCAATGCAGAAGACTTGAGTGGAAAGGATGCCCTGGAGAAGGAAATGGCAACCCATTCCAGTATTCTTGCTTGGAGAATCCCGTGGACAGAGGAGACTGGTGGGCTACAGTCCATGGGGTCGCAAAGGAGTCAGACATGCCTTAGCGACTAAACAACATCAGGCAAATGTATAGACACAGAAAGGAGATTAGTGGTTGCCTATGGCTGAGAATTGGCTCAGGAGGAAGATGGTGTTTGGGAGAAGAGATGAAAGCACTCAGAATTGATCGTGACTATGTTTGCACAACTCCGTGTATGTACTAAATAGATGAATGGCATGGTATATGAGTCATGGTATATGAAATATATATATTTTTTATTCTGATATATATAGTTTTTGCTTTTGTTTGTGTTTGGTGGCATTCCAGCCCAAATGGTAACATGAGCACATATTGTAGATACCTCTCTAATCTTTTGGGTATTGTTTTTTTAAATCTATAACCATAAGGGGAAAAAAAAGACATTCTTTGGGTGTGTAACAATTTACAACTAATGTTTCCTATGAGCTTGTGCCTGGCTCTGTGATGAGAACTTGATGTTCTATGTGATATAGTCCTTATGGAAAAAGTGGTGTGTGGCAGCTTGGGCCCCTGGGAAACCAACTCTAAAGTGGAGATTGTCATAGAAGAGGTTCATTAGGAAGTTCTCCTGGAGTTAACACCCATGGTGAGAAGGGAAGGGGGCAGGACTGGATTGAGGGAGAATTCAAGTCTAACACAATCTCCATAGACGCCAAAACAGACCCTGTGGGGAGTTTTCAAGATGGGATGGCCCTTCAGAGACTATGGGGTGTGAGGACCAGCTCTTAATACCACTTTGCTTATCAGACATTGGATGCTGACTACCCCGAGAAGAAGCTTGTTCTTGCCAATGAGGCAGCTCGCCATAGAAAGGGAGCTTTACTTTGTTTTATATGAACAAATTATAGCATTTGGTAATAGATTTCTTGGCTTCCCTGATGGCTAAAGTTTGGGGGTTTTTTTTAGTAATTTTATATGGAAAATTTCAAACATAAGCAAACAGAGAGAACCAGGTCATAAAACCCTCCATATAAACTACTATAAAGGTCCTACTGTATAGAATATTCAGTATCTTGTAATAAACCATAATGGGAAAGAATATGAAAAAAGATATATGTATAACTGAATCACTTTGCTGTACACCAGAAACAGCATTGTAAACCAACTATATTAAAAAAAATAAATTACAGGAACAAAACAAAACCTCTGCGCTAATCACTCAGCTTCAACAATTACCAATGTTTTGCCAATCTTATTTCATTTCCTCTCCTCACCCCAGCCAGTCTTTTCAGCCAAACCCAGACATTATGTCATTTTACCCATAAATACATCAACATGCATTTTTAATAAGTATTTGAAAAAAAAATCATGTGCAACTGTTCCACTTAATAAAGTTAATAATTCCTCAGTATCATCTAATCTGATTGCTTAGCTGTTTGGTTTTTTTTTTTTCAGATCAGAATCCAAACAAAGGCTATACATTACATTTAATGATGGTGCCTTTAATCATTTACATAATAATCTTTTCTCCATTTAAAAAAAATGACATTGATTTGCTAAAGAAACCAGGTCATTCATATGTCTTATAAAATCTTCCACCTCCTGGATTTGGCAGGTGGGTTCTTCATGGTCGTTTTCCCAAGTTTTTTATACCCTGTGTTTCCTGTGACCTGGTGGTTAGCCCCAAAGACTTGTCATATTCAAGTCCATTGGTTTTGGCCAGGACTCTTCACAGGTGGCACTACGTTTAGCGGTGCCAGGACTGGCCAATGAACTTAGGTGGAGGCAGTCTTACCCCTCCAGGATCCCACCTCATGGCTCCAGCATGGATGCTTATTGCCTGACTTGGGTTGCTAAGATGGTGGTTTTCTAATTCTGTTATCCCTCCTGCACTTATTACTGAGATTCTATAAATAGCTTTCTTTTATCAGTTTTCCTTTCACTAAAATACAGTTTGAACAGGAGAGAAAATTTTTTACATTGGCTCCTGTGAGCCTTTTTCCCCTTTGGTAAGTTTTTTAAATTTTTAAACAATGTTTGATTTACAAAATAGTTACAAGAGTAGGGCAAAGAACTCCCACAGTCCTTCCTGTAGATTCCCCAGTTGTTTGCATTTCACCACTTTTGCTTAATCATTTTCTCTTTCATATATACAACTTTTAAAAAATTTTATTGCAAGATATTTGCTTTACAATATTGTGTTGGTTTCGGTCATACATCAACATGAGTCAGCCACAGGTATTCATTTGTCCCCTCCATCTTGAACCTCCCATCTGCAAGCATGATGTTCCTTTACCTGCAAATACAACAGTGTATGGGGGGTTTCCCTGGGGGCTCAAATGGTAAAGAACCTGCCTGCCAGTGCAGGAGATGCAGAAGACATGAGTTCAATCCTTGGGTTGGGATGATCTCCTGGAGGAGGAATTGGCAACCCACTCCAGTATTCTTACCCAGAAAATCCCATAAACAGAGGAGCCTGGAGGGCTACAGTCCGTGGGGTCACAAAGAGTCAAGACAGAGTGAAGGAGCAGCCACACACGATAGTGTATATTTCCTAAGAACAAGGACATGCTCTGGAATAACTATGAACAATGGTCAATAACAGGAAATTAACATCAATACAATGCTATTCTTCAGTCAATGATCTTATTCAAGATTTGCCAGTCATCCCAAGTCTTTTATTTTAAAAAAAAAATTCTACTTGAGGATCCAATTCAGGGTTAAGCATTGCATTTAATTATCTTGTCTCTTTAGTCTCCCGTAATCTGGAATGGCTTCCAAGTCTCTTGATCTTTCTCAACCTTGACATTTTTGAAGAGCACAGGCTAATTAGTAGATTCTGTGATCTGCTAACACAATTAGTCTTTGACAGCTTCCTTGCTTTCTGGCAAAACAAGATGTCCCAAGTTCATCTGAACCTTAACTATTCCTTATCCTAATGACCATTTCTCTGAAGATCCCTGGTTTCTTTCCACGGGAACCAGGGCTTTGAGATGGGAATTGAATTCTGATGATCCTGCTGTTGATGGGGAATGAGTTGTGAGTGGGGGCAACAGGTGGGTGAGCAGCATCCACTGGAGCAGGGCTCCCCCACCCCTGTCACTGACCGTGCTCCATCTCCCTTGTCTGGGGGAACAGCAGTTTTAGACTGGCCTTTGTGGATCAGTTTTTGTGACAAGGAAAATCAGGGAGGAGCATATGGCCATTGCCCGCTGGAGTGGCTTGGGGTATGGTTGAGCCAGTATAATCCTGAGTACACTTATTTTTCATTTGACAGCCCGGAAGGTTTCTTTGTCTTTTCTTATCTAACACTATTAATTTATTGTAGTCAACTGGCGATGCAAACACAGACCTGGGGCATCCAAAGTCTGTCAAGGAAGGGTCAGAACACCTGTATAAACATTACCTCATTGAGCAAAACAGAACTCCAGCCATAAACACACACAGTGCCTCAAAGGAATCGCTTTGCCCCAGGTCAGTCAGCCCGCCTGTGCATCTCTAGAGACCATTGTTCTTGGTAGAGTCCTTCCCACTGTGGTTTAGAAGGGCTCCTCAATGGGGGATGGCTATTCTATCAGCCATCCTCTCTCTTGCTCTCATGAATTTTCGGAAAGAGCAAATGTCTTAAGGGATCTGCAGTCTTGGGTGCTGAGTTTCTAACACTCCCCTGTCCTAGGGACCTCAGCTCCCAGGGAAAAATGGAAAGTCTGAAGTCAAAGGGCAAGAAGAGGTTGCCTCCCCTTGGGAGGCTAAGGAGCCTGCACATTTGACTGCTAAGTTTTCCAAATGGAAGGGTAGCAGAAAATGCTCCAGTGCTGTCTCAGGACAGAATTGCAGGCATCAGAGAGGAGGGAGATAGCGGAGGAGAGGAACTGTGGTCCAGACAAGAATCTAAGTGCAGCCTTTTCATTGAACCTCAGCTCAGTTCTCTATTTTCTAAGCACCACTTCCCCACCATTCTAAGCCAGTTGCCTTTCCTGTCCCTTACAATGTCTTGGGCAGGTTCAGTCACTTTAGGCTGTTGAAACTCAAGTCAGCTGTTTCAAATTCCACTTGCATATCTGAGGCAGAGCTTCATCAGCTCCTCTCCCAGCCCAAGCTGGGGCACTGATCCTGGTGGCCGGGAGAACAGGGGAGACTGGGCGTGGGTGTGGTCTGGGTCCATGGCACCTCTCACTCCCTCTCTTTTCAAGGCCTAACTTCCCAGCTCCCCTGGTGTGGAGAACACAAAATGGAAATCCTTGGGTTTCGAATTAAGGGGGAACCAGGTGGCACAGCGGTAAAGAATCTGCCTGCTAATGCAGGAGACTCGGGTTCAACCCCTGGGTTGGGAAGATCCCCTGGAGAAGGAAATGGCAACCCACTCCAGTATTCTTGCCTGGAAAAGTTCCGTGGACAGAGGAGGCTGGTAGGCTACAGTCCATGGGGTCTGACACGACTTAGTGACTAAACAACAACATGGAGCATATGATTACCTTCTGGAATAAATATTGGTATGATTATTGTTGTCCGACAGTTGTAATCAGGCATTTAAAATACTATGTATGACAAAGCCAGTAGCTGATGCAACAATGAAAGGTGAGTCTGTTCCTTCTCTTAATTCACTCTTCCATGTGAAGAGTGATGCTTCTGCATGGAGCGGGTACAACCACAGAGATCATGGTCTTGCATCACTACCTTGCAACACAGGTAGTTCGTTTGGGGTAAATGGATTGTCCAACTGTGCCTTATAAACTGGAGGGTGCTTCTGATAATTTCTTCTGAGAACCTTTGAAAAATTAAAATTTACCGAATCTTTCTGTTTGCCTTCGGGTTAAAATTTTTTAAGGCTTACGGACCATACACAGCAGTCTGCTTGACAGCATCTGACTTGCAAACATAAAAATAGTTGAATTCTTCCTTATGTATCATTTTTGGTAAAGGATATAGTTATACTAGTGCATATTTGATTATCTGCTGCTGCTTAGTCCCTTCAGTCGTGTTGTTGTGGAATCCAGAGTCACAAAACACACCTTGGAGGACACTCAAGACAGTGGAGTACAGTTTATTATGCCAGCGGGTCCAAGGGGAATCAGTTTCCAACAAGGCCCCTGATGTTTCTGAGAGGCCCAGTTTTATACCTCCTACTACATAACTGGTTACATGTTAGCAACCTCTTTGTTGTATATGATTGAGTTTTACAACAAGTGGGCACTAGGAGAACAAACAATTAAGGTTAGAGGTGGGAAACAATGATTATGCATCAAGGGGGGATGTCTCCACGGTTAATCTAACGGGGCAGCCTGACCTCAACTACAATCTCCAGGGGCAGCCTGACCTCAACTACAATCTCCGTTTGCCATCTGTAGGGAGGGAAGTCTCCAGGAGACCTCGTCTTCACTAGCCACAGTTTCGTCACTCTTGGGCAGGGTTCAGGCCCCATTCACATCCTGTCTTTAAGATGAATGACAGGCTTCAATATGGAGTCTCTCTTGCTTTCCTCACACTGGCCCCAACAGTGTCTGACTCTGTGCGACCCTATGGACTGCAGCCCGCCAGGCTCCTCTGTTCCTGGGATTCTCTGGGCAAGAGTACTGGAGTGGGTTGCCATGCGCTTCTCCCGCACCAGGGGTTGAATCCGGTCTCCTGAATTGCAGGCAGATTCTTTACCGCTGAACCACCAGAGAAGCCCATTTAATTATCTAGCTTTTATCACTTAGATTGTTTTTAAGTTTCAAGCATCATGTGTTCATATGCATTTTAATTTGCTATCATAGCCAAAATTTGAATTTTTTTTATTAGCCTTTATGGGTAAAATTGATATCCCACACCAGAGTTTTAGTTATGATCTTGCAAAATTCAACACTTGTAATGGTGAAAATTCAAAATAGAGTAACAGCATAATTTGTTGAGTTGTGCAATCATTTATCAGTGTGCAATCATTAACCAATTATCAAACTTGGGCCCCCTGCATTGGCAGCGTGGAGTCTTAGCCACCAGACCACCAGGAAAGTCTCTATCAGTCTCTTTTAGTATAATCTTTAAAAGAGGAATTCTCAAGAAACTGTTCTTTTTTTTTTTTTTTTAAAGATTTTTGTATGTGTGTGTGGACCAGTTTTACAGTCTTTATTGAATTTGTTAACAACATTGTTTGTGTTCTGTGTTTTGGTATTTTGGCCATGAGGCATATGGGGTCTTAGCTCCCCAACCAGGGATCGAACACACATCCCCTGCATTGGAAGGCGAAGTCTTAACCACTAGACTGCTAGGGAGGTTTCCCATTGTCTTTTTAAAGGGTAATATTTCTAGATTCAGCATACAGGGAGAAAGAAAGTATTGTTAGAAAGAAGATCTGAATTCATAACAGAACTCCAGGAAATGCAACTTGGAAATGCTAATATACATACTGTCAGAGGCAACCCTTACACGAGTGTTAAGATCAGTCACTGGAGTCAGTGGGAAGCCAGGAAGGGTCGGTGGAGAGACCCAGACGACCAGGCTGGGGTGAGGAAGAAAGACACCAGTGCCAAGAGTTGGGGGAACAGAGAGCAGAGACTGAGTGTCACAGAAAAGGCTGAAGAATACAGAAAAACCGCAGAGGGTACCCTGGGGAGAACCGAAAGGAAAGACAAAATACTCGACATTGCCCAAAGGAGCAGAAGGCAATCGGAGAAAGCCAAGTATAGGTCCTGTGAACACACAGATCTCAGAGTTTCCTTAATGAGAATCTAAAGAATGAGATACTGAAGGGAAGAGTCTATTTACCCTTAAGGAGGACATCACTATCAATGCGGATCACAGGCTCACCGTGATTGAGAACCAGGGCCTGCTGCCGCCTTGTTTTTTGTTTGTTTGTTCACAATTTTGCTCAGTTATTTTGGCCGTGCTGGGTCTTTGTTGCTGCGAGTGAGCTTTCTCTTGTTGCAGAGAGCAGGGGCTACTCTCTAGTTCTGGTGCTCAGGCTTCTCATTGCAGTGGCTTCTCTTGTTGCAGAGCTCCAAGGCACGTGGGATCCTTCCAGATCAGGGATCGAAACTGTGTCTCCTGCATTGGCAGGTGGATTCTTTACCACGGAGCCAACAGAGAAGCCCCTGTTCTTGTTCTTTTTGCCATGCCATGCAGCCTGTGGGATCTCAGCCACCCAACCAGGGACTGAACTCCGACACGGAGTCTTAACCCCTGGAGCGCCAGGGAAGCCCCCTTGTAAATCATTCTTACCATATGATTTGGTCACCCATTGCCTTTATTGGTGGCAGTGGTGCAATTAGGTGATAAAAGTTTCCACTGAAAAGCCACTATAAACCCATGTTCCATGTATAATTAAATGTGCATTTCTGAGAGTCAAGGCCAGGACAAAGCTTAAAAATAAAACACAATAAATCTCCCTTTAGAGGCAGAGAAAAGATCCCATTAACTTCTTGTTTCTGAAAAGCCTGCTGGTCAGAGAAACGGTCAGTGCTCTAAAATAAACACCAACACTCCCACCAAATGGCCAAATACAAGCCAGAGCACATGACACACCCAAGTGGAGCCTGAATTCCAAGGAACAGGTGGTTCTCAACCAGCGAGAATGAGCTCCTAGCCTGGAAGCCAGAGCTGTCGATTTTACTTCTGTGTTGTGGAGTTGATGCTGCAAGCATGAAAGAAGCTGTATGTAATTAGTTTCTTCTTTTCAGACAGCTGTTTAAATGGTGTATTCTACCGACAAGTGGTTATATAAATGACGGCGCAGCACAAAGAACCCAAGTGGGAAACTGGATAAAACCCCTCTGATCTAGGTACCGTCCCTCTTCGCCTGCTTTTTTCAGGCTCTGGGCCCAGTTAAAACCTTGCCTGGTGGTCACTGACAGTACGAGTTACTGTCTGCTTTGGCTTGACTTTGCTGCACCAAGCAGCATTTTCTTGTTCTGCATGCTTTGAGCTTTTGATTTTTTTTTTTTTTTTACATCAAAAATACAGCTCCTTAGGGGATCTCTATGGTGGGCCAGTGTCTAAGGCTCCACGCTCCCAGTGCAGCAGGCTTGGGTTCGATCCCCGGGCTGGGAACTAAATCCCACCTGCTGCAACTAAAGATCCCACATGCCGCACTAGGCCCCAGCACAGCCAAATAAGAGAATTTTTTTTTTAATTAACTGCTCAGAATTTATTTCCCAAAGCTTTTTACTTCACTTCTACCTTTTACAAGAAGCTTGAGTTGTGTGAGAGAAGTTCTGGAGAAATACCAGAAACATGGAAGAAAGATGGATGTGTTCCCTAATGACCACATGACACTCATCGTACAGCAGTCCAAACAAGAAACAGAAGCACACGTGTTTATCACCACAAGTGCTGTGTTTAGCAGAACTTTCAGATTATCTGGCACAAACCATGAAGGAAATCAGCACCATCCACAACCTTCTGGAGCTCCTGTCATCCTCTCCTGGCCAAACCGGAGGGCCAAGTCTCCACTGAGCACCCCCACCCCACCTTTAGAACCCGCTCCAGCTCAACGACCCCCCGCTCCATGGCTTCTCTTCACACTTAGAATAAATTGCATGTTCTGCTTTTCTAGGATAAGGACAAAGACAAGGAAAGAATAAGAGGCTTGATTCCCCTGTTGAAAGTAAAGGAAGAGATACCCTCTCTCCCCCCTCTTTTCTTTTTATTTTTTTAAGATTTTTGTTTAATCTAAATCATTTTTAATGCCTTTTCCTGGTAGCTCAGCTGGTAAAGAATCCCACCTGCAATGCAGGAGACCCTGATTCAATTCCTGAGTCAGGAAGATCCCCTGGAGAAGGGATAGACTACCCACTCCAGTATTCTTGAGCTTCCCTGGTGGCTCAGACGGTAAAGAATCCCACCTGCAATGCAGGAGACCTGGGTTCAATCCCTGGGTTGGGAAGATCCCCTGGAGGAGGGCATGGCAACCCACTCCAGTATTCTTGTCTGCAGAATCACCATGGACAGAAGAGCCTGGAAGGTTACAGTCCATAGGGTCGCAAAGAGTCAGACATGACTGAGCAACTAAGCATAGCATAGCACTGAACTTGTTACAATGCTGCTTCTGGTGTTTATGTTCTGTTTTTTTGGCCGTGAGGCATGTGAGATGTGAGCTCCCTGGCTACGGATAGAACCCCTACTGCCTGCATTAGAAGGCGAAGTCTTAACCCTGGACCACCAGGGAAGTCCCTCCTCCCTTTTCTTAAAGCATTTGCTTTGGAAAACATGTACATTCTTTGTCTCTTTCAAATGTTATGTGGCTTCTTATAGCTAAATAATCTTCTCACCAGAACTGGGAAATCTCCTTTTTTATTTTTTGTTTTATTTTTATTCTTTTTACTTTTACAGTTTAATTTGCAAACAGAATTTTTATAACAAATTATTTTTAACTAAATCATATCTTGAAAACTGTTTATATAGAAAACCCAGGGAATAAAGTGAACTGTTCATTATGGAAGGCCTTAAATTACATTATTACAGTAGAAAATACGGGAGGTAGAAGAGAACTGAAAAGACTAATGCAACATCAGATTCAAACCTATAGCTCCTGTAGCTACTTAAAACATGGTTTTAGAAACTAAATCCAACATTTCCACTAACCATGGAAACAGTTAAAATAAAATTTGCCATGAAAGCCCTTATATCATGCTTGTGTATACAGGGAGGTAGGAAGATGTAAGAACCAGGACACGTGAGACGTGACATTTTATCTACAACTCCTGTCTGCTTTACCGAGGGTGTAGTTTCAAAATTCAGTCACCTTCTTCAGCTTCAGACTCAGATTCTTCTTCAGCATTTTTGAGCCAGTCTACAAACTTTTTCATTTGCTCAAGGAAGACACTCTTCCCCTTGGCGACGTGTGCATCTTTATACCACTTTAGAATGGGTTCTTCACGCAGAACTTCAGCTTTATAAAAAAGCACCACTATTTTCTGGAAGGCTTTCGTGAAATGAATGTTGTCATAGCAGCACTCCTTAATCTTCAGTAACAGAGTCAGCTCAGACTGACCCCGAGTTGTAAAGGGAGCAAGTAGAGGGCTATATCGCTTCAAGTGCTTGATGGCTTGCTCTGCTACAAACAAGCTCCTCTTTTTTGTTCCATTCCATGGTGCTCATTACGCTGGACCATACTATTCCAGTGACAATGGGTTCCAGGATGTTGTTTTTTTTTTCATTTCTTCCTTGACATACAAAATTATATCCTTAAATGGATCACCATGGGACATCTGTTCTTGACGTTCTTCCTGGAGTTCCTTACGAGCTCCTATGGTTCGCTGATTCCAAACATATTCTGAAAGCTCTTTCAAGCCTGCCTCAGTAAAATACTTTGTGAAGTGTTCAACGCTTTGTTTATTGGCAGGAAAAAGTTCCATCAGTCTGTTATCCATCCTCACTTTCCGAAGACTTGCAGCTACTGCATTGATATCTTTTTCATTGATCCATGATTTAAAGAGCTTTACAGCAAAAGCTGCTGAAACCCCTTCTTTAACCGAATTCTCATTGTAAAGGCTATTAAGAATGGATGCATTAAGTGTTCCGTGAGCCAGAAGAACCCCAGTCAACATAGCCACCTCGTTCCTTTCCGACTCTGAAAAACCCTTTAAGAACAGCAGCAGCTTTTTAACTCGGTAATCAAGTTTTGCTCCAGAAGCATCAAGAAACTTTACTACTGCTTCCAAATCAGTACCAGTTTCAGTTAAGCGAATAATGCAGTCTTGAAAGTGAGTAGGGTCAAACCACTCTTTTTCATCCCTTTTTCTGGTTTTAAAACGCTGGCCTGATAGCGCTGGCTTTTGCTGCTTTTGATTGTTCATAAAAGACACCCGACTTTAAGGCGAAGAGAAGAGAGCCAGCCAGAAAGCTCAGAGGTGGGCCGTGTCTCCTTTGTGACTGGCAGAAATCTCCTTTTTTAAACTGATTAATTAATTAATCTTATTTTGGGCTGCACTGGGTCCTCGTTGCCGTGTGAGGGCTTTTCTCTAGTTGCCGTGGGCAGGCTTCTTATTGTGGAGCACAGGCTCTAGGGCTGTGAGCTCAGTAGCTGCGGCCCACAGGCTTTGTTGCTCCGTGGCATGTGGGATCTCCCCAGACTAGGGATCGAACCCGTGTCCCCTGCATTGGTGGGTGGATTCTTAACCACTGGACCACCGGGGAAGTCTCTCGGAAATGTCACCCTCAAGGATGAATGCGAGCCACCCATCTCCCAGTTTCTCTGGGAGCTCAGAAGCCTGCATTGTATTTCTCTCTGGATAAACTCAATTCGTGAACACATCGATGGTCCAAGGGTTAAAACCCCATGCTCTCACTGCGGAGGGTACAGGTTCAGGGCCTCATTGGATAAGTTTCTCGTGCTGCATGGTGTGGGCAAAAAGAAGAGAGAGCCAACTCGTGAATACAGGTGGCCTCTGCAGCCACCAAGGGCAGTGAGGATGAGCGCTGTGACAAATCGTGCTGCCAAGCCCTCTTGATTGAGAAGCAGTCACTGTTTATCATGAGAACATGTTTTCGACGAGATGTATCTGCTCGGCTATAGGAAAGGGTGGGATGCCCTTCTGTCTCTGCCACTTCTTAGCAGATGGCCTCTGATACACAGCACATTCTGGTTTAATGCTTATTCAACAACAAAATTGTTTTCTTTCTCGCCTGCCTTTGTGGGGAGGTTTTCTGGGTCAGGAGGAGGTGATTTTGCTTTTTGCTCCCTCTTCCCTTCCTTCCCTTCATACTCAGCTCCCGCCACGGTCATGCTGGCTGACCTTTGTTCGCATCTTAAAAATCGCCGAACATTCTCCTGACTCAGGCCCTACATTTCTAGTTCTATTGGTTCAGCCCAGTTTTTGCCCATAGATTTCTCATGACTTGGCTTCCTTCCTTTACCTGGTCACTCCCCAGAGAACCTGTCCCTGATCACAGCTCTCACCTCTCCCCTTTTTCATTTTTCCTGATAGCACCAACCATCTCTGTTGTGGAAAGTTAATCTCTGTGAGGTCAGGACTTGATCTGTGTTGCTCATCACTGTACCTGCCACATCGAAGGTGCGTGACATTTATTTTTGTTGGGTGGCTAAGTAGAGCCTGACTCTTTACAACCCTATGGTCTGCAGCACGCCAGGCTCCTCTCTCCTCCACTATTTCCTGGAGTTTGCTCAGACTCAAGTCCATTGAGTCCATTGAGATAGATGGCTATCTTCTGCCACCCACTTCTCCTTTTGCCTTCAATCTTATCCAGCATCAAGGTCTTTTTGAATGAGTCAGCTCTTGGCATCAGGTGGCCAAAGTATTAGAGCTTTAGCTTCAGCATCAGTCCTTCCATTGATGGAAGGGGAAGTAATAATTAAAAATAAGTCTCCTGCAAATTCCCTGGTGATTGAGTGGTTAAGACTCTGTGCTTTCATTGCCAAGGGTCCAGGTCCAATTCCTGTTCAGGGAGATAAGATCCCACAAGCCTTGAGGTGTGGCCAAAAAAAAAAAGTCTTCTGCCAATGCTGAAAAAGTGTTAGTGTTAGCCGCTCAGTCGCGTCTGACTCTTTGCGACCCCATGGACTGTAGCCCACCAAGCTGCTCTGTCCGTGGGATTCTCCAGGCAAGAATACTGGAGTGGTTTGCCATTCCCTTCTCCAGGGGATCTTCCTGACTCAGGGATCGAACCCGGCTCTCCCGTATTGCAGGCAGATTCTTTACCATTTGAGCCACCATCCTGAAAACCTCTCCACAAAGGCACTTTCAACACAATTATTAACATTGCAAGTGGCCTGTCATGCAATTTGGCCATTAATTCTCAACCCTTCTTCTGTAGGTCCTGGTGGAAATCTGGGCTAGATGTGGCTAGGGTAGAATTTTCCTGCTAGAGTCTTATCCTTAGCCTTCCTGGTGCTGCCTTTTAGAGTCTGTGTCCCATCTCATTCTGTGGGTCTCACTGGCCATGATGGGAACAAGGCCTGGGGAACCTTGCTGTACTCGTGCTGGTTAGGCCTCCTCCTCTGTGGCTCCAGTGAACCCACATGTCTTCTGCCACACGGTCACATGCCAGCTTACAGTTCCTTAGCAGTCCAGTATTTAGTAATCATTCAACAAATGCAAATTAAATGAATTCACCAGCAAAAACTTTGATTTCGAGTCATGTTGTTTTTAAGAATTAAAAAAATAAATGTATTTATTTGGTTGTGCCAGGTGTTAGCTATAGCAAGGATCTTCATTGCAGCATGCCTGCGGGGTCTTTCATTTTTGGTAAATGGGATCTTTAGACGCAGCATGTGGGATCTAGTCCCCTGACCAGGGGATCAAACCCAGGCCCCACGCACTGGGAGCTTGGAGTCTTAGTCACTGGACTACCAGGGAAGTCCCCATGTCATGTAGCTTTTAGATACCCGATGACTCTGGGCTCCAGTGTCTATCAGACAGATATTCCTCCAAAAGGAGAAGCAATGGGATGGTAGATGACCTCCAAAGCCCTGGGGAATGGTAAGCTGTGATCTTAGAACATGAACGAGAGTTCTGTTGTTGATATTGGAGCCTTAAGAGAATAAGAAATACAGTAGTTGTGTCCAGAGCCTGGGAACCTGTCACCACACAAGTCTATTAGTGTCTGCCTGGCCTTTCTGGCAGCCCAGAGGGCTCACAATAGGCCGGTTGATCCAGTTCAGTGTCCAAGATAAGCACACTTGCTGAGTGTGACCATCCGGGAGGTAGAACATGCTGTATGAAAGAAAGGCCAGCAAGCCAACTTAATATTGAATCCCTGCCTAGGTCACCCTTAATCATTGACTCCTTCATTAAACAGCAAAGATTCATGAATGAAAGTTCCATTTTTTTTCCCATTAGCACCAAATCACATTATTTTTGCCTTGGTCTTCCTGTGAGAAAACTCTCAGAAATGGATATATCCATTACTAAGAAAAATACTATGGTTTTGGGAACCAGAAGCATTCTAGTTAGGAAAAAAAAGAAAGTTTAGCCAAAGGGGAGTATGGAATGGCATCACCTTCAGACGTGGACAAGAAGGGCCTCTTCCCTGGACCCCACCTGGTAGAAGGCCTCACCTCCCAAACATACATGTACAGACTTAGGTCAGCGAGCACCTAGGCCACTTGAGTCTGGTGCTCAGAACTGCCGTAGCACAACCCATTACCATCAACATATGGCTTGTTTTCCACTGTGCTGAGTCTTTGTCACTATACACAGTCTTCCTTTAGTTGCAATGAGCAGGGCTTCTCTCAGGTTGCAGAGCATGAGCTTCTCTTGTTGCAGAGCACGGCTCTAGGTCTGTGGACCCAGTAGTTCTGGCTTGAGGGCTCAGTTGCCCCACGGCACGTGAATCTTCCCTGAGCAGGACATGGGAAGTCAGGTTAAAAATTTTTTCTTTTTAATTTTTTAAGACAAAACAATTTTTTAGCGATGACGCCCCAGCAGAGCCAAAAATAAATAAGTAAATAAAGCAGTGTGTATCCCCCCAAAAGAAATCTAAGGGAAAAAAGAGTCTGAGCAGAGACAACAGAAGATGCACACTCTACACAAATCAGGAAACAGAATTAGTTAAGAATTAAACAAATAGGGACTTTTCTGGTGGTCCAGTGGCTAAGACTCGGCACTCCCAAATGCAAGGTTCATGGTCAAGGAACTAGATCTCGCATGCCGCAATGAAAATCGAAGATCATATGTGCTGCAGCTAAGACCCGGCACAGCCAAATAAATAAATTAATATTAAAAATAAAGCAAAATAAAATAAACACATAGTTGACATACAACTCAGTTGACATACTCCTATGTATCTATCCAAGGGAAGCAAAACCATATAACCACACAAAAACGTGTACATTGAATGTTCAGAGCTGCATTATTCATAACAGCCAAAAAGTGGGGGGAAAAACCCCCAAATGTCCATGAACTGGTGAATGGAAAAACAAAATGCAGTGTCTCTATACAATGGAATATTATTATTCAGGAATAAAAAGGAATGACACATTGACTCCTGCTACCATGTGGGTAAACCTTGAAAACATACTAAGTGATAGAGGACAGCCACAAAAGACCATATGATCTGATATGATCTCAGGCTTCCCTGGTGGCTCAGTGGTAAAGAATCTGCCTACAAGACGTGGATTTGATTCTGGGTTGGGAAGATCTCCTGGAAGAGGGCATGGCAAGCCACTCCAGTATACTTGCCTGGAGAATCCCAGGGAGAGGAGCCTGGCAGGCTACAGTCCATGGGGTCACCAAGAGTCAGACATAACTGAAGCAACTTAGCATGCACGCACATGATATGATCTCATTTACATGTAATGTCCAGAATGGGCAAATCTGCAAAGACTTAACAAAGATTAGCTGTTGCCTCCAGCTGGGAGGGGAAGGAAGAGAGTTAGGGGAGAGGTCACTATTCATGAGAATAAAGTTTCTTGCGGGCATGATGAAAATGCTTCGAAATTAGATTATGGTATGGTTGCACAACTCTTTACTAAAATCCATTGAATTGTGCATTTAAATGGGTGAGCTATATAGTATATAAGTTATATCTCAGGCTGTTAAAAAAAGAAAAAGTTAGGGGTGGGCCTGGCACAGAAAACAGAATTAGAGAAGACAGAACATATAGTGGGAACACTGAAGGCAGTTTTCCACCTTCTCCGACAAGGCGACTTCTAGAGAGTTGAACCTCTTTGCATTCAATCCAGCTTCCTCTAAATCATGAAGTATATCTTATAGCAGACGGCATCCAATGACTGACATTTTTCAAGACTTCCTATCCTGGGACTTCCCTGGTGGTTGAGTGGTTAAGACTGTGCTTCCACTACAGGGTTCGAACCCTAGTTGGGGAACAAAGATCCCACATGCCGCAGGGTGTGGCCAAAAAAAAGAAAAGAAAGAAAGAACTCCAGGACTCCCCTGGTGGTTCAGTCTCTATCTGCCTGCATCTATCTGCCTGCCAATGTAGGAGACACGGATTCAATCCTTGATCTGGGAAGATTCCACACACCACGGAGCAACTAAGCGGGGGCACCACAAGCATTGAGCCTGCACCCTAGAGCCCAGGAGCCACAACGATCGAGTCCATGTGCCGCAACTACCGAAGCCCGCGAGCCCTAGAGCCTACACGCTGCAACAAGAGCAGTCACCCCAGCGAGAGGCCTGAGCACCTCAACTGGAGAGAAGCCCTGCTCGCGGCAACTAAAGAAAGCCTGCACAGCAAGGAAGACCAGTGCAGCCACAAATAAATTAATAAATATCAAAAAATTTTTTTAAAAAAAGAATTCCAATCCTGGAGTGGTCCTCATGCACTCTTTTTTTTCTTGTTCTTCATTTTGATGTATTTTTAAAAATTAATTAATTTATTTTAATTGGAGGCTAATTACCTTACAATGGACTTCCCTGGTGGCTCAGATGGTAAAGCGTCTGCCTACACTGAGGGAGACCCGGGTTCAATCCCTAGGTTGGGAAGATCCCCTGGAGAAGGAAATGGCACCCCACTCCAGTACTCTTACCTGGAAAATCCCACAGGCAGAGGAGGCTGGTAGGCTACGGTCCATGGGGTCGCAAAGAGTCGGACACGACTGAGCGACTTCACTGCCTTACAATACTGTAGTGGTCTTTGCCATACACTGACATGAATCAGCCGCGGGTGTACACGTGTCCCCCATCCTGAACCCCTCTCCTACCTCCCTCCCATCCCGTCCCTCAGGGTTGTCCCAGTGCACTGGCTTTGAGATGCACACTCCCTCTTGAAAACAGGTGTGCTTCTGTGGAAAAACACATGCTCTCTAGAGGACGCCCCTCCAAGTTAGCTGACGTGAGTTTTCCATCATCTTTGAACAACTTTACAGTCTGTGAATTGTGGGCTGTTGATAACCATGCAAATTATACCCTGGCTGTGACTTTCCTCCTGCCTACGGAAAAACCCTTTTTGCCCCATTTAATTCATTTTCACAGGCCTTGCTCTGTATGAGTGTGTGCTTTTGCACTTCTGTTTTGAATCAGTTATTACATCTGCCTGGTTTTCTCCTGAGTGGAATAAAATCTGTAACATATTCTCATGTTTCGTATCCGTATGGGAGTCATGATTTTGCCTTTTGCTGAAAACGATCTTTTTTAATGTTTTTTTTTATTATAGAAAAAGTCACATAATATGGGCTTCCCTGATAGCTCAGTTGGTAAAGAATCTGCCTGCAATGCAGGAGGTACCTGGGTCAGAAAGATCTGCTGGAGGAGGGAAGGGCTACCCACTCCAGTATTCTGGCCTGGAGAATTCCATGGACTGTATATTACATGGGGTCACAAAGAGTTGGACACGACTGAGCAACTTTCACTTTCACATAATATAAAGCATAGTATTTTCAGCATATTTAACTGTATACTTTAGTGGCACTAAATATATTCACATTGTTGTGAAACTCCCACCATCTTCCATCTCCCAGATTTTTCACCTTCCTAAACTGAAACTCTGTCCCCACTAAACACTAACTCCCCACTTCCCCTTCTCCCTACCCACCACCCCTGGCCCTGACATCTACCAATGTACTTTCTGGCACTAAAGTTAAAGTGTTACTCTGTCCATGGAATTCTCCAGGCCAGAATACTGGAGTGGGTCGCCATTCTCTTTTCCAGGCCATCTTCTGGACCCAGGGATCAAACCCAGGTCTCCAGCATGGCAGGCAGATTCTCTACCTTCTGGGCCATCAAGGAAGCCCTTCTGGCACTATGAGTTTAACTATTCCAGGTACCTCGTATAAGTGGAATCAAATAGTATTTGTCTGCACCTAATGTATACTGGAGTGTATTTTTAAAGTTAATATATGTCCTACAGATTGTACCTTCTTTCTTCCCCCTGTGCTGTACCCACAGGTCCTCATTAGTTATCTATTTTATTTATAGTAGTATAGATATGTCAACCCCAATCTCCCAATTTATCCCACCCCCGCCTCCCCTTTTGGTGTCTATATATTTGTTCTCTATGTCTGTGCCTCTATTTCTGCTTTGAAAATAAGCTTTTTAAAAAATTTTATTTATATTTGGCTGTGCTGGGTCTTCATTGCTGCGCGGGCTTTTCTCTGGCCATGGCAAGCAGAGGCTGCTCTCTACTTGCAGTGGGCAGGCTTCTCATTGCAGCGGCTTCTCCCGTTGTGGGGCACTGGCTCAGGGCGCTTGGGCTTCAGCAGCTGTGACACATGGCTCAGTAGTTGCGGCTCCTGGGCTCCAGAGCACAGGCTTAATTGTTGTGGCACAGGGGCTTAGCTGCTCTGCAGCGTGGAGGGTCTTCCAATATCAGGGATCAAACCCGTGTCTCCTGCATTGGCAGGTGGATTATTTACCACTGAGCCACCAGGGAAACCCTGAAAAGAATCTTTTAACAAGTCATATCAGCATGTGAGGTCCCACACATCCTATGGGCTGGTGTATAAAGATTAATGTCAAAAACCTTTGCTTAAATAGGAGAGAAAAAGGAGACTCTGCTGAGCACAAACATCGTGATATTTGATAAACTTTTGGCAAGCCAGTTTCCATGAAAATTCATACTTCTCTGGATCTCCCATTGGGCCCAGGCACACACAGAGAAACACACTGGACTGCGAGTCTGAGAACCAGGAAGTGAGAACGCTGAATGAACCCGCCCCTACCAACTGGCTTCGAGAACTCTAAGTTCAACCCACCCTTAAGGTGGCGAGAGGGACAGGCTGTATATAGTAGCTCAGCTGGTGCCCAGGAGCTCAACTAGATCCCCACGCTCTGGGGAAGCCAGAAAGAATACTGAGAGCCAGCGCCTTCTACAAACCATGAGGTGAGGTGAAAGAGACCCTGAATTTAGGCAAATCCACTCTGTGGGTAAGAAAGCCCCTTCCCACTGTGCAGGGCATTTGCCTGGCATTGCAAACAAGCCCCAGGACGTCAGGGGACTGCCTGGGCCAAGTATGTGGGCGAACCCAGGGCCAAGTGTCAGGTAAGGCGAAGAGTTATGAGTGGACACTGGACTATAAAGAGCATGTTTATTAGGGAGTCGGTGTTTGAGCACTTACAGGTTAGGTGCACAGAGGCAGAGAGACAAGAGACAGGATCAGTCCTAGGAGAATTTTCTCTCCTTGCTTCCAGTCCATTCGCTGGAATAGTACAACGAGTCACGTGTCATGTTTGTACCTTTTTCATCCTCCCTGGGGAAAGCGATTCAAGCATCTGTTGGCACATCACCTGGGTCACAACCAAGACCTTTAGGTGAAGATTTGGACACTGTGCATCCGGGAGCGCACACTCTGATGGCTAAGCAGGGAACCGAGGCCCCAAGTTCTTCAAAGCCCTGTTGGTCCCAGCTCCACCTCTCCCACTTCGATTGCATGGTTCGACCTTACTGCCAGCAGTCATTTTAAAAACGGAAGATCCACAGTACTTTAGGAAGGGCGGCGTCTCTGAATTTTCTCAGTTTTCTACCACGGACCTTGATATTATTCCTCTGAGTTGTACCTTTTCCCCAAGTGTCCTGTGTTTTTGTGCTTTTCATGAAACTCAGAGATGCTGCTGTGCAGTGAGTAAGAATACAGTCTACGGGTCAGTTGGATCCAGCTCCCGCAAGCTAGTGGCTCACTCCTTGGTCTTGGGCAAGCTGCCCTGCACAGAGGCAGTTTCCTTGACCATAAGACCAGGTGGATAGTACAGTGTTCCGCCCCTGGGGTGGCTGCGAGGGTTGCATTCATGCATGCGAAGCACCCCACTGTGCATGAGAAGCAGTGAAGACTGAACAGAATGGCTGCACATCAGTGGTTCTCAAGGTGGCCACCCTTCGGAATCAGCTGGGGTAAAGAATACCCATGCGTGGAAATTAGCTCTCCGCGGAGATTCAGGCTTGACTCGTCGAGGGGTAGCCTGAGCATCAGGATGTTTTAAAGCTTCCCAGGTGATTCTAATGGGCACCCAAGATTGAGAGTCACCCTTCAAAATAACTCGGGAAACAGGATGTTCTGAGAGCTCCCGTCCAAGGCTGCACAGTCTCTCAGAGGTAGATGGCTGGGGGTGGCAAGCCTGAATGGGCGCCCTGGGTTTTTCTTGTAAAACTCACGTTGAGGATGGAGGCCGTGTGAGGCCCTTCCAGCCCAGCTACTTGTCCAGGGTCCCCCAGGGTTTGTGACCGGATGAAAGTGAGGTTCCTTGTAACGTGTGTATGTTTCTCATTAAAGTTCTACATTCAGAAATTGGCTTCAGAGACAGCAGGAAAAGAAGGTGAACTTGTTTGCACAGAAGGAGTTTCTCTTCCTTCAAGCCACGCCAGCCTCTAAACCTTCATAGGGCAGAGAAGGCGGCTCCCTTCCCTGGCACACTCCGAAAGACTCCACATTCACCAGTGTGGCTGGTTCTTAAGACAAAAGGGTGCACAGCCTGACGAGGAGATCTGAGCAGTTAAACTGTTTGCTGTCTACATCAGGACCCCAGGACATGCAGAAATTCCACCAACATGAGGCCTTGCCCAAGGAGACTCTGTCGTCTGGACCAAACTGTCCAGGGGCCATTGCTTTTGGCTGTGCTCATCTTCTTCCTCTTCACCTTGCCCTCCTTTATTAAGGAACCTAACACAAAGCCTGGCAGGTAAGAGTCGGCCCTTTCCAAGTTCCTTGTGATTTATTAGAAGAAACTGGAAAATGACAGCCCGGGGAGGAGGGGGGACATCCGAGACACCTTTGTGGTGACAGGCGGTGTCAGGGGTCACGAAGGGTGTCAGGAATCATGGCGAGGAAGCCGGAAGTGGTGACATGGGGGGACATGGAGGTGATATAACAGGAAAACAGGGGGCCGTGGGGCTTATACACAGAGGAGGTAGAGGCAGGAGTTGGAGAACTATTGGTTTGGTCTCCAGAAGGCATAGATGGAAAACTAGACTATTTTCCCCTCTAGGTCTGAGTAATAACCTCAGCTTTGGGGTTCATGACATGCCATTCTCTGTGTACTAAAGCAAATGATTTATCCCATGAATTCCATTCATTTCTTTATATAAATATATATATATATATTTCTTTCTTAAAAAAAAATAAAATGTTCATTTATCTGGCTGCACCCAGAGCACATGAGATGTTTAGTTGAGGCATGTGGGATCTAGTTGCCTGAAACTGAAAGTGTTGGTCGCTCAGTCGTGTCCAACTCTCTGTGACCTCATGGACTGTAGCCTGCCTGGCTCCTCTGTCCATGGAATTCTCCAGGCAAGGATGCTGGAATAGGCTGCTATTTCCTTCTCCAGGGTATCTTCCCAACCCAGGGATCAAACTCGGGTCTCCTGCACTTCAGTTAGATTCTTTACTGTCTGAGCCACTAGTTCCCTGACCAGGGATCAAACCTGGGCCCCCTGCATTGGGAGCTTGGAGTTTCAGCCATTTGACCACCAGGGAAGTCTCCCATTAATTTCTAAATCATTCAGTCTCTGAGGTGTTTGTCAGTAAAATGAGACATTGCTCACTTAAGGGGGCAGTGGAAATTCTGGGTCCCAAGTGAATCCTTCAAAAGGACACTAGACCATTTTTCTGAAAAACACATCTCCTTCAGGGAGAGACCCCTCCCTTTCCAGATTTGGTGTATTTTGAATGATTTTGTGTTACTACTCTTATCATTTGAAGATAAAATGTACCCTCATGAAGTTTTAAAAAATACATCAAGGCAAAGCAAGAATAAAGATCTCACAATGATATCCGATCACTACCCAGTCTCCATGGGTAACCACCCTTAACACTTTGGTGTAGAAATAATTACTATGTTATTGTAGCTAATGCTTCTATAGTACTCAGTATATGCCGGGAACTATTCTCGATGCTTTCTGTGTATTAACGTACTAATGCTTGTGTGAGTATTCTGAGACACAGAAAGTTTAGATGGATGATCCACATTCATTCGGCTGGTATTTGCAGGGCCAGCAATCAAACCCAGACATTGTGGTTCCATAATCTGTGCTCTTTAACTTGTGTTAGATAAACCCTTACAACAGATGGATAAGTAGGCAGATAGGCAGGTGATACTCAGCAGTAAAGAATTCACCTGCCAATGCAGGAGACATGGGTTCAACTCCTGGGTCAGGAAGATCCCCTAGAGAAGGAAATGGCAACCCACTCCAGTATTCTTGCCTGGGAAATCCCACAGTCAGAGGAGCTTGACAGGCTATAGTCCACTGGGTCTCAAAGAGCTAGGTACTACTTAGCAACTAAACAACAATAAACAACAAAGGTAGGTGATGGTAGGTAGATAGATAGGCAGGTGGATGGATGGATGGATGGACAGACAGACAGATAGATATCACACTATACACATTGGTTGACTTTTTTAATCAACTATATCATGGACCTCCTTCCATGTTGGCACACACAGGTCTATTCCCTTCCTTTTCATGGCTGCAAAGCTTCTATAGAATGGATATAGCTTAGCCAACCCCATCTATGGGCACTGGGGTTGCCACCCATTTTTCACATATCTTTGGGTATTTTCGTAGGTAGATTTCTAGAAGTGGAATTGCCAAGATAATGAATATGTTTACATTAAATGTCAATGGAAGGACTTCCCTGGTGGTCCGTTGGTTAAGACTTTGCCTTCCAATGTTGGGTGCTGCAGGTTCGATCCCTGCTCAGGGAACTAAGATCCCACATGCCTTGCAGCCGAAAACCAAAAATATAAAAAAGAGAGGCAATATCATAATAGATTCAATAAAGACTTTAGAATGGTCTACATAAAAAAATAACTTCAAAAAAGTCAATGGACACATCAAGTCATCCTCAGAAAAGGCTACATAAATAGGTATGAAAGTTAACTCTCTTTCCAACTTCTGCAGCAACACTGGATCTTGTGAATGGTTTTCAAGTTTACTCATCTGATAAGTAAAAGAGTGTTTCTCTTTTTAATTTGCTTTTCTCAGGCTACTGGTGAATCTGAAGATCCTCTAAAGTTTATAAATCATTTCATTATATGACTATACCACACATTATTTACTCATTCTCTTCTTGATGGACATTTGGGTAGTTTCCAGTTCTGGCTATTATGAATTATGAGTAAACCTGCTGTGAACATTGTTGTACAAACCTTTTTTGTGTACATAGTTTTATGTCTCTTGGGTCAATATCTAGAGGTGGAATTGCTGTGTTATAAGGAAAGTACATGTTTAACTTTATTTTTTATACTTTTATTTATTTGGCTGCACCAGGTCTTAGTTGAAGCTTGAGGGATCTTTTTAGTTGTGGCATATGAGATCTAGTTCCCTGACCAGGGATCGAACCCAGGCACTCTGCATTGAGAGTATGGACCACCTGGACCACCAGGGAAGTCCTTGTGTTTAGTTTTAGAAGAAAAGTTATTGAGTTATTTCCAAAACAGTTTTGAATTTTTCTGTTTCTCCCTTCGGGTCTCCCTGGTGGCTCAGTGGTAAAGAATCTGCCTGGCAAGTGGGAGATGCGGGTTCGATCCCTAGGTCAGGAAAATCCCCTAGAGATGGAAATGGCAACAATCCAATATTCTGGCCTGGGAAATCCCATGGACAGAGGACCATACAAGAGATAGCAAGGGGGTCGGACACGACTTAGTGACTAAACAACATTTCTCCCTTCAGTTTTGTCATTTCTTGTTTCATGTCTTTTGAAGCTCTCTTATTTGATGCACACGCATTTTGGATGGTCCTGACTTTTAAAGTGACTCTAAAGTTATTGTATCTGCCCATGATTTTAAGGGATAGGAAACAGGCCACATACTGAGATGTCTCGATAAACTATTTATATAATTACACCCCAAGACAGCAGAGACAGTGGATGCCATAACAATAGTGGTCCCCGGAGGAGAAGATTTTGTGTCTGTTGAAAGGTTCAAAGAGAAGATGGCATCTAGGAGACCCAGCAGGCTTGCGTGAGTGCCTGGGGAAAGATGTGTGGTGAGCAAAGGATGAACAAGGGCGCCAGCCTAAGTCCTAAATTAGTGTCCTCTCTGCTGACCCGAGAGAGAATCCACCTCAGGGAAGTGAGGGCTTTCTCTAGGGAGCAGAGAAAGGGCATTTAGGAAGGTGGGACCCAGCGCTGCTGCAAAAGGCTTTCAGCCAGGGAGGCGGCCTCACCTCGTGACAGCACTATTTTAAGACGATGAGTTGGCCAGAAGTGAACTGGACGGTTTAGGAGGAGGGAGTTGCCCCTTTGGGTTGACCAGCAGTGGCACCCAAGGGAGTTGGATGACTCCACAGGCAGATTATCCTGGTGTGAAGGGAGGGGCTGGGGCTGCCTTTAGCCATTAAAACTCAAGATAAGAAGGATCTGGACTAAGAGACAGTGGAACAGCAAGAAGGGGGAAATCAGGAGATATTCTGAAGGAGAGGAGAGAGAGAGAGGGAGAGGCGAAGTGATGGGCAGTTTGCAGTTTAGAGACTGGTCATGCCCTCCCTTCCCTGCAGAGCTGCCTGGGCAGAGGGCGGGAGCAAAATCAGAAAGGGAAGGGAGATGCACAGTGTAGAACACACACTGTAGATCCCCGTGGTTTATGAAGGTCATTATCGCATGGCTGAATGCTGATGCTGAAGCTGAAACTCCAATACTTTGGCCACCTGATGCAAAGAACTGACTCTCTGGAAAAGACCCTGATGCTGGGAAAGATTGAAGGCAGGAGGAGAAGGGACAACAGAGGATGAGATGGTCAGATGGCATCACCGACTCAATGGACATGAGTTTGCGTGAGCTCTGGGAGTTGATGATGGACAGGGAAGCCTGGCGTGCTACAGTCCATGGGGTCACAAAGAGATGGACACGACTGAGTAACTGAACTGAGCTGAACTCAACTGATTGAACTGATGTTTACACTTCATGACTTGCCATGATCATTTGAGAGTCGGAGATTTTCAGATCTTAATCTGTGCTCCAGGGGCCTTTCCATGTGTTCGTTTTTCTTCTTCTTCTTTTTAAAAGATATTTATTTGTTTTTAATTTTATTTATTTGGCTTCACTGGGTCTTTGGCACACCATTCAGGATCTAGTTCACTGAGCAGGGATGGAACCTAAGCCTCTTGCATTGGGAGCTCAAAGTCTTAGCCACACTGGACCACCCAGGAAGTCCCTCCACGTGTAATTTCTGATCTTTACAATTGTGGTTCAAGATTAGTATTTTTATTCTTTGACCAAAAAATGAAGATTACGAGGCTCAAAAGCGTTGAGGGGAATTCCATGGAACCAGGAAGTAGCAAAACGGATATTTGAATTTAGAAGATTTGAACTCCAAATTCCATGCTTCTCCACTACCTTCTATGTGTTGACTCTCAAGAGGTTTAAAGTCCAAGGGAGGACTTCCCTGGTGGTCCAGTGGTTAAGAATTTGCCTGCCAGTACAGGGGACATGGGTTTGATCCCTGGTCCAGGAAGATCCCACATGCCGTGGCGCAGCTAAGTCCATGCACCACAAATACTGAGCCCGTGTGCCTAGAGCCCATGGTTTGCAACAAGGGAAGCCTACACACTGTAACCAGAGGATTGCCCCCCTCACCACAACTACAGAAAACCTGGGCGTAGCAGTGAATATCCAGAGCAGCCAAAAATAAAGAAATACATGTTTTTTTTTTTTCTTTAATTCCAAAGAACACAAAGCAAAAGAACACCGTAAGCAATGAGGAAATAGCATAAGCAATGGTGCAGCAAGGAGCAAAGGATGATTTCAGGAATGGGAGACTAGCAGATGGGCCATTTAATAAGCACAGATAAGGTGTTCACTGTGTACCAGGCTCTGGTCTTGGAGTCAAGATCACTCATCCCATATCGAGCCAGAGAGTAGATACTATTATCATCTTCAACTCCTTTATAATGACAGAGCTTAGATCACTTGTCCAAGGTCACCCTGGTCACTGATGTTCAAACCCAGGCAGGCTGGCCCCAGTGTCCCTGCCCCGAGCATTGCACCACCTTCCACATCTCTCCATCACATCCATCCTGATGTCATAAATCCTAAATGTGTCTTTTTCTGCCAGACTATGAATTTCTTGTGGGTGAAAGTGAAGTTACTCAGTCGTGCCAGACTCTTTGCAACCCCATGGACTGTAGTCTACCAGGCTCCTCAGTCCATGGAGTTTTCCAGGCAAGAGTACTGGAGTAGGTTGCCATTTCCTTCTCCAGGGGATCTTCCCTACCCAGGGATCGAACCTGGGTCTCCTGCATTGCAGGCAGACGCTTTACCCTCTGAGCCACCAGGGAAGCCGTCTTATTTGTCTCCATTTCTCCAATAATTTGAACAGGTCCCAGACACTGTACAGATGTAACACAGTGTCAGTGCTTACTGATAAAAGAATGAATGTGACCTTAAATAACTCTGTTCTATAGCTATTAAGAATTTTAGGACATCCCTGGTGGTCCAGTGGTTCAGATTCCAGGCTCCCAATGCAGGGGTCCTGGATTCCATCTCTGGTCCAGGAACTAGATCCCACATACTGCAACTAAGATGGAAGATCCCACATGTCAAAACTAATAATATTATTATTTAATAATTTATTAAAACTATTAATAAATTTTCTATTTTTTAAAAAATAGGAAATTTTAGAGTAAGGGAGTAGCTTGATTAAAGGTATGTTTTACACAGGTTACTCTGTCAATAGATTGTAGGTTGGGTAGATGCCCAGGCACAGGGTGGTTTTTATTTGTTTGCTCGTTTTTATGCAGTGCTGCGTGGCTTACAGATTCTTAGTTCCCTGATCCGGATTGAATCCTGGTCCGGGCAGTGAAAGTGATGAGTCCTAACCACTGAACTGCCAGGGAACTCCCCAGGGCACAGAAGGTTTTAAGGAGATAGGTTAGAGGGCCAATTTAGTGGTTTAAGATAGAGTCCTTGGGGCCTGGGGCACGGAGGTTATGATGACAGCAGGACCAAAAATAAAAGACTGAGAATAAGTTAAATCAGCTGGATTTGGTGACAGATATGATGGTGGGGGCAGTGGTGGTAAGGATTTTAAGACAATTCTCATTTCAAACCTAGGTTATCGGTCTACCTCTCACGTCATTTTAAGACAAACCCAAGTGCACGAAACTGACACAAGTTTTGGTCCCAATCTCCAATTTGCTCTCTGATATGCAAAGACCATGTCTCTGTCTGCTTGGCTTCCCTAGTCTGAAATAAATATATCCTAGAAGACACTATGCCTTGTTTTGGCTTCAGAAATGATCATGAAGACTGAGCTGTGAATCAGACCTGTGGCTTCTGTTTTGTTTTTTTGGCTACTGTTGTGAATCTTTTATGTATTTAGTTGGCTGTGCTGGGTCTTAGTCGTGGCATGGGGGATCTAGTTCTCTGACCAGGTGTCGAACTCAGGCCCCCTGCATTGGGAATGCAGAGTCGTAGCTACTAGCCCACCAGGGAAGTCCCCTGGTTTCTGTTTTGTATTGTATTTTGCTTTGGTGTAAGAACCAAACTGTGTTTTCTAGAATCTTCTGGTTTCTGATTCTGGACCCCCTAGCCAGAATCAGAAAAACTTAACCTAAACCATTCTTACTCCTCTACCCCATTCCCAGGAGGGCATCAAGGGCTCCAGGATGTCTGATATGGTGCCAAGGCCCAGGAGAGGGCAGCTGATTCTTAGCAATCCGCCTGCCACAGGATATCCATCATCACTACCTCTTGGTGCTTCTGTGTCACCTGGCTTAGGTGTGAGAATGTTCTGTGATATGACTTCTATCTTCCCAGTTTCTAAGGCTACCAGGAAGTAGGCGCCCTCTAATCTTGGGCCCTACAGAGCCCTCCCTTCTCTCCTGATTCCTTTCATTCCTCCTCCCAGAGTAAATATTTCTAGGGAGGGGATGCTGGCATAGGAACTAGAAAGGTCCATCTCCAGGATATTTTATCTATTTCCCCAAATCGTCTCCCCATTTGAGGACTTAGGTACTTGGAGGGGAAAAGCCAGAAGGTCTTGCAGGGTATTATTTTCCAGCTCTTGTCTGCACATGTGTCCGAGGGGGCAGTGAACGTGGAGCTGACCATTAGCTGCTGGTGGTGGGTGGGAGGCAGGCACCAATGGGAAAGGGAGAAAACACAGGGAGGAAAACAACCAAATAACATTCCAGGATATTATACAACTACATTTGTGAGTATAATAGGCAAAGAAAAGGGATCTGGATGTTCATGCCCTCGAGGGTCAACAGTAGGTTCTTTGAGAAAGTATAATCACAAGTTGACATCCTTTTGTGCTGAAATTCATTTTCTGCTTTTTCATTGCTTTAGTAAAAGGAAAAATAATTCAGAAAACTTGTGAGGAGCCAAAGTTTAGGTATCACTGTGGACTGAAGTGTCCTTCTCAAACAGAACACGCCCTAGGCTATGTCCCCACTGTCTTCCACGTAATAACACATTATTGCATCAGCTTACATTCATGTCTGTTCCCCCTATTGGTTCGTGAGCCTCTTACGAGCAATGACTATAGCTTTTTTATCTCCCATTCCTAACAGATAGCTCTAAAAGCCTGGCTTATAATTACCACTCAATAAACATTGTATTGTGTTTTCAAATTCTCAACAGGATGTCTCATTTGATTCTACGTTTTCTCTTTAATTTTTTTTTTATTTTTACTGAGTAACATGCAGATGTTTTAATGAAATAGTATAAGGAGACTTATATCAAAGCACAGCCGTCCCCAGGACTTCCCTGGCAGTCCGCACACTTTCACTGCAGGGGGCATGTTCAACTCCTGATCAGGGAACTAAGATTCCTCACGTCATGGGTACAGCCGAAAAATAAATAAATGAAATAACCAGTAAATACAGTAATATAAGAGTCCCCATGTCTTCTCCCTGCTCCAGGATTCTGATTTCCAAGGTGATTACTTCAACCCCCTCTGATTTTCTTTTGGGTAATCTCCTGTTCTGTTTGTAACATGCCCATCTGCTATTTCTTGATCTCTCAGTTAAGCGGTTAAGGGCCATCAGGGAAATATTTATCCATGGCCTGGAAGCCTGTCGCCCCTTTAGACTTTCATCTCTGGATGCAAGAACCCAAACAGGGCCGGTGGGCGTCTCTAGCTGTCTCTGTGTGCCACCCAGTGTCAGCACCCGACCCAATGCCACAGGCCTATATCTGTATAACAACATTGCTGGAAATGGTCTTCCCCGGTGGCTCAGCGGGTAAAGAATCTGCCTGCCAATGCAGGAGACGGGTTTGATCCCTGGGTCGGCAAGATCCCCTAGAGGAGGAAATGACAATCCAATCCAGCATTCTTGCCTGGAGAATCCCATGGACAGAGAAGCCTAGCGGACGACAGTCCATGAGGTCGAAAGAGTCGAACACGACTTGGCAATTACGCACACACACACATTGTTCAAAATGCCATTTCTATACCGGCTTGTAAAATCCTTACAACCGTTTTATCAGGCAGGTTTTTTTTTTTTTTATTATTGTTTTTGCCATACATTGTCATGATATCACCATGGGTTTACATATGCTTCCCCTCCGGATCCCCCCTCCCTCCTCCCTCCCCCCCGGGAAATCTCGCTGCACCAGTCCTGAGCATCAATCCTGGGCTGGCGATTGATTAGACACATGACAATTAACATGCTTCAATGCCCTTCTCCCATATCATCCCACCCTTACCCTCATCCACAAAGTCCACGAGTCTATTCTATATATCTGCGTTCCTTTTGTTGTCTCCCATGTTGGGTTCTCGTTACTGTCTTTCTAAATTCCATATTATGTGTTAATATACTGTATTGTTGTTTTTGCTTCTGGCTTACTTCACTCTGGATAATGGGCTCCAGTTTCGTCCATCTGAGTAGAATTGCTTCAAATGAATTTTTTTTTTAATGCTGAGTAATATTCCATTGTGTATATGTACCACAGCTTTCTTATCCATTCATCAGTTGATGGGCATCTAGGTTGTTTCCATGTCTTAGCTATTGTAAACAATACAAACAACTCCTGCAGCTCCATTCTAGAAAAATAAACAACCCAATTAAAAAGTGGGCCAAAGAACTTAACAGACATTTCTCCAAAGAAGATATAAAAATGGCTAACAAACACATGAAAAGATGCTCAACATCACTCATTATCAGAGAAATGCAAATCAAAACCACAATGAGGTACCACTTTACACCAGTCAGAATGGCTGCCATCCAAAAGTCTACAAGCAATAAATGCTAGAGAGGATGTGGAGAAAAGGGAACCCTCTTACACTGTTGGTGGGAATGCAAACTAGTACAGCCACTATGGAAAACAGTGTGGAGGTTCCTTAAAAAGCTGCAAATAGACCTGCCATATGACCCGGCAATCCTACTGCTGGGCATATACACCGAGGAAACCAGAATTGAAAGAGCCACGTGTACCCCAATGTTTATCAGGCAGGTTTTAAGATTCTCACAATGGATCCGAAAACAGAGGCTCAGAGGGTTCTGTGACTTGCTTGAGATTACACAGCTGGCTAGCTAGAGGCGGGGCTGGACAGGAACTCAGGCTACTTTCCACCCACCTAGGCTCCATCGCCCATTCACCAAGCACCAAGAAGTCAGTGTTCTCTCCACCTCAAGTTCAACCCAAAAACACGTCCAGTGGAGCCCAAGAGGTTAAGTCAGGGGGAGGTGACAACCACACAGCGGATGGCTACCCTCCATGTCACCTTGCAGGAGACTGGCTCAACTTGCTTTGAGCTCCCTGTGTCACCAGGAAATAGAAATAACAAAACCCTGATCAAGTTACTGAATACTGCCAAGGTTGTTGGGTTCTGCAGATTCCAGGGAGCTCTTCTAGCCACAAGGGAGAACAGGAGGCAGGTTTGGGGCAGGCTGCCCACTCTCTCTATTCCTATATGCCTGGCCTCTCTCCCCTTTCCCTGTAGAAGTCTCTGGGGAGGGGGGCAGGGAGGAGAGGAATGTTATTTTTAACCCTAAGGTAAGTACTCCAAAATGCCATAATAAAAGTATCAACTGAACTTGGGATAATCTGTGAAACAAACTTTATTCTCAAGTGTGATTTTTCCCAGAGAGGAAGATCTAGGTACAAGATACAGGTGCTTAAAAAAAGGGACTTTGCTTTAGGAACTTCCCTGGTGGCCCGCTGGTTAAGAATCTGGATTCTAGTGCAGAGAATGCAAGTTCGATCCCTGGTCGGGGAACTAAGATCCCGTATGTCACACAGTAATTGAGCCTACATACCACAATTACTGAACTCTAGAGTCTGGGCACCCTAGCCAGAGAAGCCTGGCTGTCACAGCTAGAGAAAGCCCGCAGGCTGCAATGAAGAGGCCAGGCAGGCAAAATTTAAAAAAAAAAAAAAAAGAACTTTCTTTAAAACAGCCCTGGTTCTCAGCTGAGAGCTTCTAGCCACTGGGCTACACGGGTCATTTTGTATCTGTGATTCTTGATCTGTACTTTGAACCTTTTGCCATTTCTTTGCTTCCAGATCCTCCCTGGGTGATGTGTTGTTGTTTTGCTTCATTTATGGAATAGAGCTATGTGATCCCTGCTAGAGATATACTTATTTCATATTTATTGTTCAGTCACTAAGTCATGTTCGACTCTCCGTGACCCCATGGACTACAGCACACCAGGCTCCTCTGTCTGCCACTATCTCCCAGGAGTTTGCTTAAATTCATGTCCGTGAGTCAGTGATGCCATCCAACCATCTCATTCTCTGCTGCCCTCTTCTCCTTTTGCCTTCAATCTTTCCCCGGCATCAGGGTCTTTTCCAATGAGCTGGCTCTTCGCATCAGGTGGCCAAAGGATTGGAGCTTCAGCTTCAACATCAGTCCTTCCGATGAATATTCCGGGTTGATCTCCTTTAGGAGTGACTGCTTTGATCTCCTTGCAGTCCAAGAGACTCTCGTGAGTCTTCTCTGGCTCCACAGTTTGAAAGCATCAACTCTTTGGCACTCAGCCTTCTTTACAGTTTGGCTCTCACATCTGTACATGATTACTGGAGAAACAATAGCTTTCATTTATATATGCATAAATTTTTAGGTTGACCAAAAAGTTTCTTTGGGTTTTTCC
The DNA here is from genome assembly GCA_007570785.1 of Antilocapra americana. Classification (NCBI taxonomy): domain Eukaryota; kingdom Metazoa; phylum Chordata; class Mammalia; order Artiodactyla; family Antilocapridae; genus Antilocapra; species Antilocapra americana. Next base: position 1,578,328 of record ML664177.1, on the reverse strand, counting down.
ATACAGTATTACAGGAAATATATATATATTATTTATTTATATTTTTATTATATATATATATATATATATGTTTTGCTTTTTTTGGCTGTGGGATCTTAGTTCCCTGAACCAAGAATTGAGCCCACATCCCCTTTATTGAAACTGGAATCTTAACTACCGGGAAGTAGTTAATGACCTGGGAAGTCCCTATTTATTTTTTAAGAGCAAATTTTTATATATTTACCTCCAAAGTAGATCAGAATTATAGTATCAAATTGCTTTTTGCTTGAGTGAATTGGTTCGCCTATTCCTCTGAACTAGAGTCATTGAATAGAATCAGTGTTCCCCGCCACACTCGCACCAACCCAGCCTAGTGAACAGAGTACAAGTTCGGGAGCACATGGGGTCTGGACAAGACGGATGCAGGGCACTCAGCATGCAGAGGAAAGCAACTGGAGCATTCAGTAAATTCCATCCATGACCTTTAGAAAATGGCAATATAAACCCTCATATCCCCAGCAATCATACATGGGCATAATCCTCGGGAGTTGAAGTTTAATCACACGATTTAGCCACTACCTGGGTCATTGCTACCACTTTCTCAAGAATGTAAACACATCATCTCTCATGTCTACTGTGTTGGCAGGCAGGTTCTTTACCACTAGCACCACCTGGGATAGACAAATGATTCAAGTCTAAACTCCTCATACGCTGCAAATAATGATCTGGTCCTGCCTGCCTGTTTGGGAGCATCTCCTGCTGGACAAGCCCCGATCCTCACTCTTTTATATATGTGCATATATAATTTTGTTCATTCATTTTCAGCTGTGCTGGGTCTTTGTTGCTGCACAAGCGGCTCTGTAGTTATGGCGACCTGGAGCTACCTGTTGCAGTGCAGGGGCCTCTCATTGCCGTGGCTTCTCTTGCAGCATGGCTCTAGGGCTCCCAAGCTTCAGCAGTTTCGGATTCCCAGGCTCTATAGTTCTGGTGCACAGGCTTAGTTGCTCCGAGGCATGTGTGATCTTCCTGGACCAGGGTTGAACCCCGTGTCTCCTGCATTGGCAGGTGGGTTCTTTACCACTGAGCCACCAGGGAAGCCCCCCCACACCCCACCTTTTCTTTTTTAAAATATGTATTTATTTTTGCCGCGCCAGGTCCCAGTTGCAGCGTGTGGGATATAGTTCCCTGACCAGGGAGGGAACCCGGGCCCCCTACATTGGGAGAGTGGAGTCTTTGCCACTGGACTGCCAGGGAAGTCTCCCAACACCACAACTGCTCACGCTTCTGGGACTGAAATTTCCTCCTCCCCACTCCTAATCCTCTTCCGAGAGGCGCTCCTCTGGGAAGCCTTCCTAGCTTCCACGTGGGAAGCACGTCTTTTGTCCGTCACCTCTAACACACGCCTCACAGTTTGTGGGAACTTAGTTCTCCGATCAGGGATTGAACTTGGGCTGCGGCAGTAGCAGCGCTGAGTCCTAACCACTGGACCTTCAGGGGATGCTCAACAGTGTGCTTTTAAGCAGTGCTGGACTGATGATAGGATAAGAAGCACATCTTTAAGGCAGATCTTTCAAAATCAAGGTTGGCAACTATAGTCTTAACAGGCATGCATCTTTCCTGTCTCCTTGTGGACAAAGATATCTTTGTTACCTATGCTTTTTTTTTTAAGGTCCACTGAATCACAAGATATTAGGGGGCAGGACTAGGTTCACACAAACTCATTCTTAGACTCACAATTGGGAACATAGAGGATGCTGGAGCCACCAGGAGTGAGCCTGGGGAGCTGGGGGTGCAGCGTAGAGACGTGAGCGGTTCAGCTCTGCCCTTGGCTCCCCAGACCCGGTACCTCTACTCAGGTTTCTTTCCGAGTCCAGAGTGGTTTTCCAGGTGGCATTAGTGGTAAAGAACCCCCTTGCCAATGCAGGAGATGTAAGGGTTCAATCCCTGGGTGGGGAAGATCTCCTGAAGGAGGGCATGGCAACCCACTCCAGTTTTCTTGCTTGGAGAATCCTATGGGCAAAGGAGCCTGGTGGGCTGCAGTCCACAGGGTTGTGAAGAGTTGGATATGACTGAAGGGACTTAGCACGCATGCCCTGGTCAGAAGTAAGTGTCCAGATCCGTTACTGACAGGTGCCGCTTGGTGTTGGGAAGCAGCCAGCCCCTCACCTCTAGTTACCCTCCTCAAGTCCCTACAACCTTAGCCTTCATCCAAAGTCATCTCTTTCTCTAGGAATCAGCATCAACCGAACATTAAGGAAAGATCCCCAGAGTTACTGCAAAATGCTATATCTCAGGCACCCACCACGAGGAGGGCGACCACCCACATGGAGTCAGTACAGGGGACCAGCACTCGGGATACAGCCCCCAAGGCCACAACCCTCAAGGGGGACCAGCGCAGAGGAGCGCAGACCAGCAAGGCCCGTGCCGAGGATCCGGGCAGAGCGCCCACCCCCACCAGAAAGGCAGCACCGCAGACGCCGGCGAGCAAGGATGCCGGGGTGGACACGCTGCCCCTGACAGCTGGGGGTGGGGGGGTGGCCTCCGGCAGGACCGAGGCGCCATCACTGGACAATCAGAGCATGAGGACGACCAAAGCATCTGGGGGCCAGAAGGCGAGGCCGACAGGCCCCGGAGCGGTGCCCACAAAGCCACGGGGCAGCCCGGCAACTGCAGCTAAGACCCTCCTTCCAAAACACCAGGCAGGGGCGCAGACCCCAGGGGGAGGGGGACAGGTGGGAAAGGGAGCCAGAGGAGGCACCCCAGAGGCCACCCCATCCCAGGACAGAGCGCAGGCCACCCGGCCCTCGGCCGCTCTCCAGAGCCCCACCACCCAGAGAATCCCGAAGCTGAAGGCCGCCAACTTCAAGTCTGAGCCTCAGTGGGATTTTGAGGACAAATACAGTCTGGAGGTGGGCGGCCTGCAGACGGTGAGTGTCTCCTCTTCTCAGGGCCCTGAGGCCCGCCCCCTCCCTTCCCTGCCAGGCTCTGCTCCTAAGCTTTGCTCTCCCCAGCCCAGCCCCTTCCCCACACGGCTCATCCAGGTGAGGGTGTGATCAAAGGGCCTGCCCTGGGCCCCAGGAGGCCCCTCAGAAAGGATGAGAGAGTGTGACCTCAGCAGGGGGAGGGGCAGGACTGGGCCGGGACCAAGGGACAAGAATGTCCCGACCTGGTGCCCAGCCCTGTCCTCCCCACAGAGATAATTCCAAGACCCTCCCTCTCTTCCATCCCTAAGAGAAGCAGCCTGGGCCCCCACCACGGGAGGGGAGACACGGATGTTTGCACACATAACTACAGCCACGCACAGCACATGAAACCTGTAGCACCTCCCGCCCGTGGTGGGCCTGGGCAATCAATGACCAGGGGCACCAGAAGGCCCCGGGAATAGGATGGAAGATGTAGCGGAGGTGGGGCCTTCCCAGCTTTGAGGCCTGGTTTCTGCTCCCACGCCCACCTCTCCCCAGCCCCAGTGTTCCCTCCCTGCCAAGGCTTCCCCGGCCTCTCTCCCGACCTGACCCATTCTCCTGCTTGCAGACCTGCCCTGACTCGGTGAAGATGAAAGCCTCCAAGTCACCCTGGCTCCGGACTCTCTTTCTGCCCAACCTCACCCTCTTCCTGGACTCCGGATGCTTCAACCAGAGCGAGTGGGACCGCCTGGAGCACTTCGCTCCGCCCTTCGGCTTCATGGAGCTCAATTTCTCCTGTGAGTCCTCGTCCAAGGGGCCCGGGTGTGTGCTAGGCCACAGCAGAGGGCCATGCTTCTTTAAAAAATATTTTTTGGCCGTGCTGTGCGACATATGGAGTCTTAGTTCCCCGACCAGGGATCGAAGCCTCAGCACCTGCATTGGGAGCACAAAGTCTTAACCACTGGACCATGGGAAGTCCCAGAGGGCCATGCTTTTTTAAAACTGCATTTTAAATCTGTATTTACTTTTTGGCCATGCATTGTGGCATATGGGATCTCAGGGATTGAACCCAAGGCCTCTATACTGCAAGAGTAGGGTCTTAACCACTGGACCACCAGGGAAGTCCTAGAGGGCTATGCTTTTTTAAAACTGTGTTTTAAATCTGTATTTACTCTTTGGCCATGCGTTGCAGCATATGGGATCTCAGGGACTGAACCCAAGGCCTCTGCACTTGGAGCACAGGGTCTTAACCACTGACCCACCAGGGAAGTCCCAGAGGGCCATGTTGTTTTGCCTCTGGCCCACCTCTCTTCTGCGGGCAATCAGCCCCAGGAGAAAGGCTGGCCAGGTGGCCCCTTGGCCCTGGCTGGGCTCTGAGTGGAATCCCCCCGGCCCCCCACATTGCAGTGGTGCAGAAGGTCGTGATGCGCTTCCCCCGGGTGCCCCAGCAGCAGCTGCTCCTGGCCAGCCTCCCTGCCGGGAGCTCCCGGTGCATCAGCTGTGCTGTGGTGGGCAACGGGGGCATCCTGAACAACTCCCACGTGGGCCCAGAGATAGACAGCCACGACTATGTGTTCCGGTGAGCTGGCACCTGGCCCAACCCTCACTCCTCTCCTGCAGAGCAGGGCTCTTCCAGGAGATCTCAGAGGGTGATCCCTGCCTGTGTCTAGAAGTTCTTGGGGAGGGTCCTGGGCTCCCTAGTGCTGCCCCTCTATCCCTTCTTCCTTCCCCCGACCACCCCCACGCATCACCCGGCAGCCCTCATGTGCTCTGATTTTGTCTTTCTGGCTAGGCTGAGTGGCGCCGTCATTAAAGGCTATGAACACGATGTGGGTACTCGGACCTCCTTCTACGGCTTTACTGCCTTCTCTCTGACCCAGTCCCTCCTTATACTGGGCAGTCAGGGTTTCAGGCACGTGCCTCTGGGGCAGGTGAGCAAAGAGGGATGGGTCTGGCCGCCCACAGACTTTGGATATGGGAGGATGCAGGTGACATAGGGAGATAGCGAGCATCCCGAGTCTAGAGCCTATCATCGGTACAGTCTCCGGGCGTGGGAGGGGCAAGGGCAGGGAGGGCAGCCACTCCAGGCTGGAGGAGAGCAAGCATGCGGTCTGGGGTCAAAGTCAGGGCACCCCACTGAAGGCAAGACTCCTGGACCACATGCTGTCCTTGGTCCTCAGGATGTCCGCTACCTGCACTTCCTGGAAGGCACCCGGGACTATGAGTGGCTGGAAGCACTGCTTCTGAATCAGACCGTGGCTTCAAGGAACCTCTGGTTCAGGTACCCACCGCCCCCTCCCCTCGCCCACAGACAAGCTGTGGAGGGGGCAGCCGTGAAGGAAGGGCTGGACAGGTGGGGACAGTCTGAGCTCTCACCTGGAGATGGGGGATCAGTCATGCTCATGACCCTGCCTTGGCCCTCCCCCGGAGAGGGAAGAGAATGAAGGACCCATTCTTGCCCACAGGCGCAGACCCCAGGAGGCCTTCCAGGAAGCCTTGCAACTGGACAGGTACCTGTTGCCGCACCCCGACCTGCTCCGATACATGAAGAACAGGTGAGAGCTGGAAGCCCGTGGGAGGGGCCGGGCCCCTCTCAGCCCCTCGAGCCTCCTGACAGTTGGGGGGCTGGGCTGTCTCGCAGATTCCTGAGGTCTGAGACTCTGAACACTGCCCACTGGAGAATATACCGGCCCACCACGGGGGCCCTCCTGCTGCTCACTGCCCTCCAGCTCTGTGACCAGGTGAGGCCCTGCTCCCAGAGCCCGCAGATCTGGAGAAACAGCTCTGGGGTAGCCCTGGGCCTGCTCGGCAAGGGATGATGGCTGGGGGACGGGGAGGGGCCTGAGTGTGGACACACGTCTGAGTGCAAGCGTGCTTCCAGGGGTCCTGCACCCAGACCCCCAGGGATAGAACCAGGATACAGGGCCCCTGCCCCCAACACACAGAGGAGAAGCCCGAGAGACACACACGCAAGCCTTGTTTCTCCTCCACCTTCATGTAGGTGAGTGCCTACGGGTTCATCACCGAGGGCCACGAACGCTTCTCTGACCACTACTATGACAAGTCCTGGAAACGAACCATCTTTTACATCAACCATGACTTCAAGCTGGAGAGGACACTCTGGAAGCGGCTACATGATGAAGGTATTATCCGGCTGTACCAACGTCCTATAACTTCCAAACCGACCATCTGAAGGGAGCCTGGGGCTACCGAAGTCCTTCGGCTATTCTAAGGCTCAAGACACAGTGGGAGACCAGAGACTCGTCTGTCATCTTCCCAGCACCTGGACCAGGCTCTGAGCCCTTCCAGACTTCGGGGGTAGAGGTCTACTGATCTAGTGCAGAGGAGGGGACACTCTCAAGATGGCAAATGATGAACTGAGGTTTCGGAAACCTTGGAAAAGTTTCTGCAGAGTCTATTCCATGGAGGTAGGGACTCAATTTTTGAGACCAAGGGGACTTCTCTGGTGGCTCAGATGATAAAGAATCTGTCTGCAATGCAGGAGACCTGGGTTCGATCCCTCAGTAAGGAAGATCGCCTGGAGAAGGGCATGGCAACCCACTCTAGTATTCTTGCGTGGAGAATCCCATGCACAGAGGAGCCTGGGAGGCTACAGTCTATGGGGTTGCAAAGAGCTGGATATGACTTAGCGACTAACACATTTTCACTGTTCAAAAGCTACTTGGCACAGAAGGAGGAGTCGGAACTTATAAAGACTTGTAGATTTGGGATTGAGTTACAGATCTTCCACTTAGCAGCTGTGAAATCTTGAAGGCATGACTGCATTTCACTCTGGACCGTCTGGTGGCCCCTTCCAGGGGTTATCTGATTCTAATAGGAGGTCTGCAAACTTTCCTTATCTTTGAGCTACTTGACAACTCTCTGGGTTGTAGAAAACTGATAGTAATAAAAATGATTTCTGTCTGAATGAAAAATGAGGATAGTGATCAGTCTTGTTCCTATTATCAAATTAATTTTAGTATCCCAGATTGCTGATGTATGTGTCTGGACTTCGGGCTGTTTTTTGAACCAGTTTTTGCTAGTTCTTTCACAAATTAATGAGTTAAATAAAATCTCTGATATGTGTTCATTTTATATTTGTATAAGAATCACAATTTTATCCCTAAAAAAAAAGAAAAATCATCCTTGGGTCTTCTCTGGTGGTCCAGGGAATCTTCCCTGCAATGCAGGGGACACAGATTCCATCCCTGATCAGGAAACTAAGATCCCACACACCGTGGAACAACTAAGCCCATGTGCCACTAATTCTGAGCCCATGTGCCTCAAGCAGAGAGCCAGTGAGCCAGGAACTCCCACAGGCTGTGCAGCCCACTAGCCACAACTAGAGAGACGCCTACAAGCCGAAACAAAGAGCTGGAGCACTGCAGTAAGACCCAATGCAGCCAAAAAAATAATAATAATAATAATAAATATTTTTTAAAAAATCATCCTTTAACGTTTCCTTAGGCCATAGTTTTCTAATCTGTAAAATGACTTTTGTTGTTGTCCAGTTGCTAAGTTATGTCTGACTCTTTTTGATCCCATGAACTGCAGCACACCAGGCTTCCCTGTCCTTCCCTATCTCCCAGAGTTGGCTCATACTCACATCCACTGAGTCCGTGATGCTATCTAACCATCTCATCCACTGTCACCCCCTTCTCCTCTTGCCTTTGAGCTTTCCTAGCATCGGAGTCTTTTCCAATGAGTCGGTTCTTCACATCAGGTGGCCAAATTATTGGAGCATCAGCTTCAGCATCAGTCCTTCTAATGAATATCTAAGATTTTCCTTAGGATTGACTGGTTTGGGAGTGTCCATTTCACAAGAATTTTTTAAACCACTGATGCAACAAGGCACTTGTTTTCCTTCTCCTTTCATTTTTTATTAATCCTCCCATCAATCTGCATTTTCTAAAACTCCAGGAAGAGAATTTGGGCTAAGCTTCAGCTCACCTTACCTCTTTGAGCTCTGTCTCCAGGATTTGAACTCTGAAGCCTAGAAGAACTTGGGCGGGCAGCAGAGTGGGGGAGCGAGGGGGTGGGGAGCGGGGGTGGGGGGTGAGGGTATTGTGGGGGGATGTGGGCAGGTGTTGTGAAGAAAGCTCCCTTTTAGACTTAATTCTCAGGTTCCAAAGCTAATTAAAACCAGTGCTGCTGATGTGCTCAGTTGTGGCCGACTCTTTGCGACTCCGTGGACTGTAGCTCGCCAGGTTCCTCTGTCCATGGAATTTTCCAGGCAAGAATACTGGAGTGGGTTGCCATTTCGTTCTCCAGGGGATTAATACCAGTAGGTCCCAATTTGCTTTGCTCAAGAGTGCAGTATCAGCTCTGGGCGGCAGGTGGCGGTATCTCTACGCTCCCTTCTCAGTGGTACCCAGCTTTTATTAGGTTTTCCTAACTATTCCTGGGTGGATGGAGGAATCTGGTAGCCTATTTTCCATGGGGTTGCAAAGAGTTGGACACGACTTCACTTTCACTTTCAACTATTCCTGCCCCATGTGTCTATGGGGTCGCAAAGAGTTGGAGACCACTTAGAGGCTGAATAACAACACAAATTTGCATAAACGGTAGGATTAACTCACTCTGAGTGAATTAGAAAAGAGAAAGCAGAGGCATAAGAATTAGAAAAGAATCCATGTGTAGATGATATAGTAGTATATGACAGAATATATATACTATATAATATTGATATAGTAAAATACAGAGATAGAAAATTAATGGACAGAAACCAGTAGCCTTGATAAACATAAACAATAACCAGGGAGAGGAAATAGTGTAGAGAAAACCCCACTTACCATAGCAGCCAAGAAGATAACATACTCAGCAATAAGTTCAACAGGAAATGTCCAAAATTTATACAAAGGAAAAGACACAAAAGTAGGTTTGGACAAAATGGTCATTTCATCTTTTGTTCTTGGAAAGGATGACTCAACTTAATAACTGTGTCAGTTCTCCCCAAGTAAATTTATAAATTTAAGGCAATTCCATTAAAAATAACAAACCATTTTTTCTAGATTCTAAATACATATTAAAATATATATGGAAGAATAAACATGTAAGAATAGCTCGGAAAATCTGAAAAAGAAAAGCAATGAGGGAGGTCTAGCTCTGCCAAATATTAAGACATACTATAAAGTCTCTGTTATTAAAACAACGTGGGGACTTTCCTGGTGGTCCAGTGGCTGACTCTGCTTCCAATGCAGGGCACCCAGGTTCCATCCCTGGCCAGGGAACTAGATCCCACATACCACAACTAAATGTTCACATGCAGCATTTAAGACCCAGTGCAGCCAAACAAATAACTAAAAATATATAAATATAAAATAGTAAACAGCAACAACAACAAAAAACAATATCGTGATGCTATGTGTGAGTAGACAGACAACTAGCTGAATGGGATAGAAAGTCCAGAAATTTACCCAAGTGCATAAGAACATCACTGGGTCAAAACCAACTTTGTGACTAGTGGTCCTCAGATAATAGATTCCTATTTGGAAAGAGATCAGACTAGGTCTACAACTTGCCCCTCACACATGAATAAGCTCTAGATGGATCAGAGACCTACATGTAAAAAACGAAATGTTAAGAGTCCTAAGAGATATCAAGAGAAGATTTCATGCAAAGATGGGCACAATAAAGGACAGAAATGGTATGGACCTAACAAAAATAGAAAATATTAAGAAGAGGTGGCAGGAATACACAGAAGAACTATACAAAAAAGATCTTCATGACCCAGATAACCACAATGGTGTGATCACTCACCTAGAGCCAGACATCCTGGAATGCAAAGTCAAGTGGGCCTTAGGAAGCATCACTATGAACAAAGCTAGTGGAAGTGATGGAATTCCAGTTGAGCTATTTAAAAACCTAAAAGATGATGCTGTGAAAGTGCTGCACTCAATATGTCAGCAAATTTGGAAAACTCAGCAGTGGCCACAGACCTGGAAATGGTTAGTTTTCAGTCCAATCCCAAAGAAAGGCAATGCCAAAGAATGTTCAAACTACTGCACAATTGTACTCATCTCACTCACTAGCAAAATAATGCTCAAAATTCTCCAAAATTCTTCAACAGTACATGAACCATGAACTTCCAGATGTTCAAGCTGGATTTAGAAAAGGCAGAGGAACCAGAGATCAAATTGCCAACATCCAGTGGGTCATTGAAAAAGTACAAGCACCCCAGAAATACACCTACTTCTGCTTTATTGACTACGCCAAAGCCTTTGATTGTGTGGATCACAACAAACTGTGGAAAATTCTTAAAGAGATGGAAATATCAGACCACCTGACCTGCTTCCTGAGAAATCTGTATGCAGGTCAAGAAGCAACAGTTAGAACTGGACATGGAACAACAGATTGGTTCCAAAGCAGGAAAGGAGTATGTCAAGGCTATACATTGTCACTCTGCTTATTTAATTTATATGCAGAGTACATCATGAGAAATGCCAGGCTGGATGAAGCACAAGCTGGAATCAAGATTTCTGGGAGGAATATCAATAACCTCAGATATGCAGATGACACCACCCTTATGGCAGAAAATGAAGAGGAATAAAGCCTCTTGATGAAAGTGAAACAGGAAAGTGAAAAAGTTGGCTTAAAACTCAACATTCAGAAAACAAAGATCATGGCATCTGGTCCCATCACTTCATGGCAAATATTTGGGGAAACAATGGAAACAGTGACAGACTTTATTTTTTTGGGCTCCAAAATCACCGCAGATGGTGACTGCAGCCATGAAACGAAAAGATGCCTGCTCCTTGGAAGAAAAGTTATGACCAACCTAAATAGTGTATTAAAAAGTAGAGATGTCACTTTGCCAACAAAGGTCCATCTAGTCAAAGCTATGGTTTTTCCAGTAGTCACGTATGTATGTGAGAATTGGACTATAAAGAAGGTTGGGTGCCAATGATGCTTTTGAACTGTGATGTTGGAGAAGAATCTTGAGAGTCCCTTGGATTGTGAGGAGATCCAACCAGTCAATCCTAAAGGAAATCAGTCCTGAATATTCAGTGTAAGGACTGATGCTGAAGCTGAAACTCCAATACTTTGGCCACCTGATGTGAAGAACTGACTCATCTGAAAAGACCCTGATGCTGGGAAAGATTGAAGGTGGGAGGAAAAGGAGACAACAGAGGATGAGATGGTTGGATGGCATCACTATGGACATGAGTTTGAGTAAGCCCCAGAAGTTGGTGACGGACAGGAAAGCCTGGCATGCCGCGGTCCATGGCATTGCAAAGAGTCGGACACAACTGACAGACTTCACTCACTCACTTATCCTTGCATCTCTTCACATCTAGAGAAGCCCTAAATCCCTTCATGGTGACATCAGATCCTCATGACTAACGAAAACCTTTTGTAACGAGTGCTTCATGGCATTGAACTCCTCCTTCACCAAAACCTTATATATTGAATTTCCCCCACAGCTGCTTCGGACCAGTCTCTCAGAGCTTTCTGAGATGCTCTGAAAGGAGGCATCCTAGGCTGCGGTCCTCATTTTGCTCCAAACAAAACAACTCAGAACTCTCAAGTTGCACATCTTCTTTTAGTCGACAAGATCTAGAGCCTGTGCTCCTCAATGAGAGAAGTGAGTGCAATGAGAAGCCCGTGCCCCGTAACTAAAGGGCAGTGCCTGCTTGCTGCAGCCAGAGAAAGCCGATGCACAACCACAAAGACCCAGCACAACCGAAAGTAAATAATTGATAAATCTTTAAACTGGTACCTTGAAAAAAACCAATGTGACTACATAAATACAATAAAATTTTGTGTGGCCAAAAATCACCATGAAGCCAAAGACAAATAAGAAATGGGAAAAATATCTTGGTAAAAGGGTGAATGTCTCTGATATATTTTTTCCTAATCTCATAAAAATGGAAGGAAATAAGACCCAAAACTCAACAGAAAAATTGGCACAAAACATGAATAGCAACAACTTCCTCAAAAAAGATGTAAAAGTGGCCCTTAACCAGGTGAAAAAATGCCCAGCTTCACTCATCAGGGAGATCCACGTTGAAATGACTCTGAGATACCACTCTTCACTTTTCGGATTGGCAAAAATTAAAAAGCTTGACATTTTCTGGGCCAGGCTGTAGGAAAACAGGAACTTCTAAAATAGACCATGGAAATGCAAATTTCAACAGCCCTTGTGAAGGGGAATTTGGTTCTCTCAAACCAAACTATTGATACATATGTGTTTACCTCTTGATCTTTCCCACCAGAAAAACTCTTTATCTGTGAATTGACCTTGAAGATATACCTCCAACAGTACAAAAATAAATATACACAAGATTATTCACTGCAACATTGTTCGAAGTTGCAAAATATTGGAAACTGCTGAAATCCTTAAGCATAAGAAATGCAAACGTAAAGACTGGCACATCTATACCATGTATGGAGTACGATGCAGCTGAAATAAAATGAGGAAGATATACATGAACAGACAGGGAGTGGTTTCTAGGACATATTGTGAAGTGGTTTTTTTTGTTGTTGTTGTTGGTAGGTAAGACAAAAAATATATATACAATATTTATACGCTTTTTGTAGGAAAGACTAAACAAGAAAATATACATGTATCTGCTGTTTTTCAAAAAGAAACACAAAGAGAACATACCAAAATCTAGTGAGATTGGTTAAGTAAGGGGGAAGGGTGGCCGGGAGGAGTGTAGGGAGGGTGTCGGGAGGGAGGGTCTTTACTGAGCGGGTGTTTGGTTTTGCTTCTGTTTTTTTTCTATTTTTTGGCTATGTCACATGGCATGTGGGATCTTATCTCCCTGTCCAGGGATCGAACCAGTGCCCCGTGCAGTGGAAGTGCAGCGTCTTACCCACTGGACTGCTGGGGGAGTTCCCCTGAGTGTCCTTTTTGGTGTATTTTGCCTTTGTATTTTACATACTCAATATCCTTTATTTTTTTCTATTTAATCTCAAACTATCTCCCCCCAGACTCTTACAAATTAAAGGGAAAACTAGTAATTTTAGGGTGAAGAAACCTGGTAAACACTAGCTTCACCAAGCGATGACAGTTAATATCACTGGTGATGGAACAAACCGACATCCGAGAAAGATGCCATGTTGCTTTTGTGGTGTCCCCGCACTGCGCTGCTGTGCTAAGTCACTCAGTCGTGTCTGACTCTGTGTGACCTCGTGGACTGCAGCCCGCCAGGCCCCTCTGTCCATAGGATTCCCCAGGCAAGAATACTGGAGTGGGTTCCACGCTCTCCCCCAGGGGATCTTCCCTACCCAGGGATTGAACCCTCCTCTCTTACGTCTCCTGCATTGGCAGGCGGGTTCTTTACCACTAGCACCACCTGGGAAGCGCTATGGTGTCCCTACTAAAGTTATTATAACTTCAATCTAATCTCAAGGAAACACCAAAAGAATCCAATCTGAGGAACAGTCTATAAAATATTCTGTGAAACTCACATATTATCTTTAAAAAATTCTAGGGTCACAAAAGGCAAATGTACGCTGAGAATCTGCTCAAGATTAAAAGAAATCAAAAGGGGTGACAACTCGTTGCAATGCGTTACCTTGGAATGGACCCTGGACTAGATTTTAATTTTGTTTGCTATTTAAGACTATTGGGACAATTGAAAAAATACAAAGAAGGTCTATAGATTAAACAATGGTTTCATATCAATGCTAATTACCGGATTTTTAAAATAATTGTACTGGGTTATATAAGAGACATGGGCTTCCCTGGTGGTAGAGAATCTGCCTGCAGTGCAGGAGACTCTGGAAGATCCCCTGGAGACTCCCCACTCCAGGAGTCTTGCCTGGAAAATTCTATGGACAGAGGAGCCTGGCGGGCTACAGTCCATGGGGTCGCAAAGAGCCAGACATGACGGAGTGACTAACACTTCACTTACATAAGAGACTATCCCTGTGCTTGGAAAACATTGATTGAAATGTTTAGGACTGAAAGGGCATTACATCTGGGACGGGACTCAGAATGAGTCTCCCCAGAATGCACCTCCTTGGCAACCTATTTTTTTAAGCATACATCTATATATTTTATTTGGTTGCCCTGGGCTTCCCAGGTGGCACTAGTGGTAAAGAACCTGCCTGCCGATGCAAGAGACGTAAGGGGCGCAGGTTCAACCTTTGGGTCAGGAAGAGCCCCTGGGCGGCTGCAGAGGGACGTAGCAACCCACTCCAGTATTCTTGCCTGGAGAATTCCATGGACAAAGGAGCCTGGTGGGCTACAGTCCATGGGGTCACAGAGTTGGACGAGAGCGACTTAGCATGCATGCACGCACGCACGCACGCACCGGGTCTTAGCTGCAGCATGCAGAATCATGCAGTTGAGGCGTGCAAACTCTTAGCTGCAGCATGTAGGATCTAGTTGCCTGAACGGGGATGGAACCCAGGCCCCCTACATTGGGAGCGCAGAGTCTTGTCCACTGGACCACCAGAAAATTCCCGCAAACTCTTTTGAACTGAAGGCAATTAACACCTAGCAAGCTCAAGAAAAATATTTACCCCTGTCTTAATTACCTAAAAGATTTTAGATAGGGGACCTGGGCCAGAAAGAAAGATAACTGTTTATCTAGTCACCTGTCTGTGTGGCAGCGCAAACATCTGAACACTAAGCCTCTGCCTTCTCATCACCTTGTGACTTACCCTCCTCCCCTTGGAAGCCCCAGTCCCCCATCCCATCTCAACGGCTGATAGCATAACTGATACCATCTCGGGCAAGCAGCCTGACTGGGAGAATTCGGAGCACTTAGGGCCACCTTCCAGAACACCGTTCAAGGACAATATAAAAAGGAGGAGGAATAAGGCAGACGCCTCTTGAGAAAGATCATCACCAGAAAAAAAGATGGAAGTCTCTTTATTTGGCATTTCTAGTGCTACCATTGAGTAATCTCCTAATAGAGAAGATCTTCAGCAGAAGCAGAATGAGGCAAATTACAGATCACTGGGCGCGCCCAAAGTCTGGTCAGGGCCAGTGCAGCCGTGCCCAGGCTGTTGGCTGATGTCCATGTCCTTCTCTGGAGGATTGCCCTTGGCTGACAGGAGGCCTTTGCCCTGAAAACTCTTGGGACAGTCCACCCTGCCCCCAACTCCTGGAAGCCAGTGCTTCGCTGAAGGACTGTAAGCCTCCTCCCCCTTGCTTGTTGGTCTTCAGTCCCTAAGTCGTGTCCGACTCTTTGCAATGACGCGGACTGCAGCATGCCAGCCTCCCGTCTTTCACTGTCTCCTGGAGTTTGCTCAAACTCATGTCCATGGAGTCGGTGATGCCATCCAACCGTCTCATCCTCTGTCACCCCCTCTTCCTCCTGCCCTTGATCTTTCCCAGCATCAGGGCCTTTTCCAGTGAATCGGCTTTTCCCATCAGGTGGCCAGAGAACTGGAGTTTCAGCTTCAGCATCAGTCCTTCCAGTGAATATTCAGGACTGATTTCCTTTAGGATGGACTGGTTGGATCTCCTTGCAGTCCAAGGGACTCTCAAGAGTCTTCTCCAGCCCCACAGTTCTAAAGCATCGATTCTTTGGCTCTCAGCTTGCTTTATAGTCCAACTCCCACATCCATACATGACTACTGGAAAAATTATAGCTTTGACTAGACAGACCTTTGTCAGCAAAGTAATGTCTCTGCTTTTTAATATGCTGTCTAGGTTTGTCATAGCTTTCCTTTCAAGGAACAAGCATCTTTTAATTTCACGGCTGCAGTCACTGTTCGAAGTGATTTTGAATGAGTGATAGTCACTCAGTCGTGTCACCTCTTTGCCACCCGATGGGCTGTAGCCTGCCAGGCTCCTCTGTCCATGGGATTCTCCAGGCAAGAACACAGGAGTGGGTTGCCATTTCCTTCTCCAGGGGATCTGAACATGTTCTGTTCTCTGCTGCCCCCTGCTCTATCATGGGAGGCTGTCTGGAACAGAAGGCTGAGGCAGATAACCCCACAAGGGCAGTGACGTTAGGGGAAGCCTGAGATGCTATGGTGTGGAGGCTGTCCAAGAGTGCGGGGCAGGGTGGAGTTCTCTCTGCAAGGCCCACCTCTTGCCAGTCGGCCTCCTTCAGGCAGTCGATGACGGCTGCCCTCCCCCGTCCAGCAGGCACCACACGCATTCCGGGTAGCCCACGGAGGCGCCTCGTGCAGAGCCCTCTGGTAGCCTCGGTTGACAGCCTCAATGTCCAGGTCCCAGGCCTCGACCAGATAGGCAAGACGTCCCGGCGGCTGTGGAGTGTGCAGGAGGGTGTCCCGGGACAGCTCAGCGCAGCCCGCGCGCCCCACTGCACACAGCTCCTCCCGCAGCCCACACAGCTGCCATGGGTCCGTGGGCGCGGTCTTGGAAGTGACTTTGGAGCCCAAGAAAATCAAATCTGTTACTGCCTTCACTTTTCCCCCAGTTATTTGCCATAAAGTGAGGGGACCAGATACCAAGATCTTTAGTTTTTTGAATGTTGAGTTCTAAGCCAGCTTTTTCACTCTGCTCTTTCACCCTCATCAAGAGGCTCTTTAGTTCCTCCTCGCTTTCTGCCATTAGAGTGGCATCATCTTGCTTCAGTTCAGTTCAGCTCAGTTCAGTCACTCAGTTGTGTCTCTTTGCGACCCCATGGACCACAGCACACCAAGCCTCCCTGTCCAGCACCAACTCCCAGGCTTGCTCAAACTCATGTCCATCGAGTTGGTGATGCCATCCAACCATCTTGCTTAGGTTAGGACAAAGCTGTGACATGATCTGTGCTCAGACCCCAAAATCTAGACTTTACCTGAGGCCTCAAACTGACCGCCCCTGTTTCCTGAGGAACCATCTCCCGATAAACCACCTCAGGCTCAGGCTCTGGTTCTGAGAAGTCAACCTGTGACAGAGCCCTTTCCAGCTGATCTTTAACCCATATCTGTCTACCTCTGATCCACCCAGTGGCTTCTGGGTCAGCAGTTTTTGTTCCTGCTTTTCTTCTTCTTTTTTCTTTTATAAATTAAAATTATTTTTTTTGTTTCTTTCCCGATGTGGATCACTTTTAAAGCCTTTATTGAATTTGTTACAGTGTTGTTTCTGTTTTATGTTTTGGTTTTTTGGCCACAAGGCATATGGGATCTTAGTTCCCCAACCAGGCAGGGCTGGGACCCACACCACCTGCCTTGGAAGGCCAAGCCTTAACCACTGGACCTTCAGGGACGTCCCTCTGCTCTTCTTGCAGTGAGAAGCACTTAGGCTTTTCGAAGTTTGTGAAAATGAGAGGAAGTACCCGGATGCAAAAGTTGTTCCTGGGTCCAGGGAGTGTCACAGAGACGGAGAGGGATTATGATGCAGAAAGGATGTTGATGTTAGTGACGGTGGGTCTGGAGCTAGCAGAGGATGGGGGTGTCTTCTGTTCTCAGGGGCGACATACCTGCTGTCAGCTGGTGTCTAAAGGGACAGCGTTCGCAGAAGGATGAAGGACTTATGCACGTCCACAGAATTGTGCGCAGAGGGGCTGATACTGAAACATGGCATTCTCTGGATCACCATGTTCTGGGAAAGCACACAGAGCTGCAGTGTGCAGGCTGCCTGGGAGCCAGGAAACTGGGAGCCTTCCCTGATCCCCTTCACATGCACACACCAGCTTCTCGGAGATCTCAAAGCCCAGAGCACACCAGGTGATGCAGGACGTATCAGCCATCAGATGGTCACCATCAGTGGAACGTGAGGGCAGGAAAAGGCATCGCCCCACATGCCCTTTCATTCCCTGGAGGCACCACACTCCTTCCAAATGAAACACAAACTCGGGGCTGGTGCAGCGAGATTTCCCGGGGCAGGGAGGGAAGAGGGAGGGGGGTTCTGGAGGGGAAGCATATGTAAACCCATGGTGATATCATGACAATGTATGGCAAAAACAATTAAAAAAAAAAAAAAAGAAACACAAACTCTTGGGAGAGCCTACCCTATGTCATGGCTGGAGAATTCCTCTCCCCTCAGATGCAATACATTTATCCAGTATTGGTGGTGGTTTGGAAGGTGTCAGAAAAGTACAATGAGGGGCTTCCCTGGTGGTCCAGGGGGGTGAGAGTCTGCCTTGCAAATGCAGGAGGCAGGGGTTGGATCCCTGGACTGGGAGGATCTCATATGTCACGGGGCAGCTGAGTCCATGCACCACAACTACTGAGCCTGCTCTCTGGAGCCTGGGAGCTGCACCTGCTGAAGACCGAGCTCCTGAGCACATGCTCTGCAACAAGAGAAGCCAGCTCAGTGAGAAGCCTGCAGACCACAACTAGAGAGTGGGCCTGCTTGCTGTCCGCAACTGGAGAAAGCCCGCACTCAGCAACGAAGACCCAGCACAGCCAAAAATGAGCCGTTGTCTGTTATTGTTTTTAGTCACGAAGTCGTGTCTGACTCTTTCGCAACCCCATGGACCGTAACCTGCCAGGCTCCTCTGTCCACGGGATTTCTCAAGCAAGAATCCTGAAGTGGGTTGCCATTTCCTCCTCCAGGAGATCTCCCTGTCCAGTGGTCAAACTCACGTCTCCTGCATTGGCAGATGGATTCTTTACCACTGAGCCACCTGGGAAGCCCAAAGTTATTAATTCATTTTTAAAAATATGATCAGTATCTCAGAGTTAAGGACTAAAGAAATCAGAAAATCCACATCAGGAGATAAGACTGGAATCTGAAAAAGAGGGTTGGTGAGAAAAATGTCTGGGATGAGGGACCAGGTAGGTTTCTGATTTAGACACTCAGACAGTCAGAGCGGTGTCACTGATCACAGGGCTCGGCTTGGAGTAGAGACAGAGGCATGTCACCTCTTGCTGGGGACATTTATGGATTTGTAAACACACCCACACGGTTCCCAGGAACCTCTCTCTCCTGCCTCCTTGTCTTCCAGCCTCCAGTCTGGAAACTGGAAAGAGTCCAGTAGAAGGCTAATTCGTTTTCTTAGTAATCCATTCCTGCCACTGGAATTCCACTCCTGGGAATTCTGGAATTTCACCAGGATAAGCCCAGGGCTTATCTTCTCCTACCTGCGAATCTGAAGCAGATGAGGAAAATCTTTTTCATTCACCCATGTCTTCCTACCTTATCGAGCTCCCTTTTCTCCCTAAGATCCATCCTTCAAGTCTCTTGCTTGATTTATAAGTTACATATTTTTAGTTATTATTTCTTGCCCTGTGAACCAAGCATTTGGATTTCAACCAAAGACTACACTTTTTCTTTTTCAGATTCTCTTGTGAGGTTTTTTATTTAAAAACCCTGTAGCCCTGAAACTAACACATCTTTATGAATCAACTATACTTTAATTCTTTTTTTCCTTTCTGGCTGTGCTGGGTCTTTGTCGCTGCTCGGGCTTTTCTCTAGCTGGTGCGTGGGCTTCTCACTGCGGCGGCTTCTCTCGCTGTGGAGCGCAGGCTCCAGGCACACAGGATGCAGTCTTGCAGCACGTGGGCTCAGCCCCTGTGTCGCATGCGCTTAGTGGCTCCGAGGCATGTGGAAACTTCTTGCACCAGGGATCGAACCCATGTCCCCTGAATTGGCAAGCAGGTTTCTATCTACTGTACCACCAGGGAATTCCTCTACTGAGTTTTTCAATTTAAAAATCCCATATACCTGAAACTAACACAGCACTGTAAATCAACTATACTCCCATTTTTTAATTGTTAAAAAAAAAAACACTGCAAAAAAATTAAAAGTCAAGGTCTTTTTTTTTTTTTCTTTCCGTTTGTTTTGGCAGGAGGGAGGGGGGACATCAGTCCCGAACATTTTTGAATGTTCTAATAGGCTCTCCCTGAGAGGACTCATAACCATTTAAAGTTCCCTCCCACCCGCTCTTCCTTCCGTTTCAGTGGTGACAGCTGGGGTGTTCAGCCTTGACCTCTGGGTGTGCAATCCTCCTAAATCAGCCACCCTCTTCGGGCTGCTGAAAACTTAGCATTTCCTCAGCCACCCAGGCCAGGCGTGTGGGATCTGAGATGCGATAAGAAAGCTGTTGGCACATTTGCAGGCCAGGGTTAAAGAGCCCAGCGAGAGCCCTCTGGGGATGCCCCAGCAGGAAGTGCCACCGCTGCAGCTCTGCCCCAAAGCCTGGGCCTGCGAAAACCCCGCTCCCTGAGAAGCGGCCCTCCAGGCCTTCCGAATTCTGATGGCTTGGACAAATGATCACATATTTGCTCACGATTTTATGGCTCAACCATTGAGTCTGAGATCGGCTTCCTCCTATCATGGTCTGGAGTCACCCACGCAGCGGCACGCCTGGAGCTGGATGCTCCAAGGTGGCCTCACACTTCTGTCCAGACATTCATGCTGGTTCTCATGCTCCTCTGGGAGGCCTCTCATCCTCCAAGAGGTTAGCCCGACTCCTGGACACGGTGGCAGAGGGCTCCAAGAACACCCTGGAGAAGAAGCTACAAGGCCAGGGACTTCCCTGGTGGTCCAGTGGCTAAGACTCCGTGCTCCTAACGAAGGGGACCGGGGCTTGACCCCTGGTCAGGGAACTAAGATCCCACACGCCACAACTAACAGTCCTGCGTGGCACAACTGAGACCCAGCACGGCCAAATAAATCAATGAAAATAAATGGATATTTTAAATTTTAATTTGTTTTATTTTTGGTTGTGCCGGGTCTTCTTTGCGGCTCGTGGGCTTTTCTCTAGTTCTCCAGCGGCAAGCAGGGCTCCTCTTCACTGTGGTGTGCAAGCTTCCCTGGTGGTGGCTTCTCCTCTTGTGGAGCACAGGGTCTAGGTGCGTGGGTTCAGTAGCTGCAGCTCGAGCGCTCGGTAGCTGTGGCCCACGGCTCAGCTGCTCCACAGCGTGAGGAATCTTCCCGGACCAGGGATGGAACCTGTGTCCCCTGCATTGGCAGACAGACTCTTATCCACTGCGCCACCAGGAAAGTCCAATAAATAATTTAAAAAAAAAAAAAAAAGATGCTACAAGGCCAAATGAGGCTGATCGTCAGAAAGCACACAGTGTCATTTTGACCACATTCTTTGGACCAGAGAAAGTCCAAGGCCAGCCCGGAGTTAAGGGATGGGGAAACAGGCTTGACCTCCTGTTGGGAAGAGTATGTATACTCGAGGTGGTTGAAGATGGGAGGGCTTGTTGTAGCATCTCCGCCAGCAACGCACCTGGTGACACTAGGCTTTCATGTGTAGCCCTCCTATCGCACCATCCAAGGCCTGGCACTGTGGGCAGACATAGCATTTCACCCACAAGGGCCCTGTCTTTCTCCTGGTCCAGCATCTGTCCCTGACACATCACTTTTCAGTCTGCATCGGACTAAAGACATCTGTACAGGGCTTCCTCCATTTCTAGAACCGTGGCAAGCACATTTGATAAGTGTAGCAATTCTTTTTTTCTTTTAAGTATTTTCTTTTAATTTGAGGATAATCGTTTTACCATATTGTGTTGGTTTCTGCCATGCAGCAACAGGCATCAGCCAGAGGTACCTGCACAGCCCCTCCCTGTGGGCCCTCCCTCCCATTTTCCACCCCATTCCACCCCTCTAGGTTGTCACAGAGCAGCACATTTGAGCTCCCTGGGTCATACAGCAAATTTGCCCTGGTTATCTAATTTTACATATGGTTATGTGTATGTTTCAAAGCTTGATAAGTGTAGCAATTCTTATGAAGTTGTTACAGATGAGGAAACTGGGGTGAAGTGAGTTTGAAGGATTTGTCCCAGCTCACAGTCAGTCAACAGTAGAGCTGAGGGTTTTCCCTGGTGGCCCAGGGGTAAAGAATCCACCTGCCAGTGTTGGAGACACAGGTTCGATCCCTGGTCCTGGAAACTCCTACAGGCCGTGGGGTGACGAAGCCTGTGCCCACCACAACTATTGAGCCTCTGCTCTAGAGCCTGGGAGCTGCAACAAGGGAAGCCACTGCAATGACAGGCCTGCCGCCACAACCAGAGAGTCGTCCCACAACTAGAGAAAATCCCCTGCATTAATGAAGACCCAGCACGGCCAAAAATAAATAAGTAAAAAAAAAAAAAAAAAAAAGGCACTGAAATTGTGGATCTGCTGTCTTGAGCATCCCACGCTACTGCCTTCTGAGGTTCTGCCTTGGAGGTGTCTGGAGGTACCTTCTACCTTGACTTTCCTCTCTCCTTCGTTGTCTCATCCCAGGAGGTCAAGCCCAGGGCTTTGCGGCGGATGGTGGCTGGAGCACACATCCCTACCCGCTTCTCTCCCTGACTACAGCAGCCAGGGAGGCCAGCAGGCAGGGCTTGGCATGAACATCTGAACTCCAGAGTTCCCTGGGGAAGGAGGCAGGTGAGGACTTGAGCTGTTTAGGTGCAGTGGGCGACTGTCACCAGGGGCCGGCAGGGACAAGGCGCGCCTGCCTGGTCTTGTGCAGGCGAAGCTGTGCGGGAAAGTGCAGGCACGTGGGCTCCCCATGAGGACCGAGCCAGGGCGGATGGAGGGTGGGGCCGGTCTGTGCAGTTCTGGGCACCGGCTGGAGGCCACTGGTTAGCGCTGCCCTCACACACACCCCTGTGCACGTGTACGTGAGCACGCACACACACACGATTTCAATTACATCCTCCTGTCGAGCCCAGCGCTCAGTGCTCTCATTAGGTATGAAGTGAAATCCAAATAGGTGCTCATGTGACCAGGCAGCGGAGCCTGTATCCAAGCTCGATCTTGCCCCTGGAACCGTCCACTGGGGACAACACCCCTGTGTCGCTCTCACCAGCTATTTGCCAGAACTCCACTGGGCTTTGATCATGTGCAAGAGATCCGTGGTGTAAATTTCTGCATCACTGACAAGACATCTCCATTTATCCCTGCATTTCCCAATCAGCCCGGGGGAGGGTCCAGGTAGAGCGACAGGGAGCCGCAGCCCCTCCAGCTGTGCCAGCGGGAGAGGGCTGACTGTCCTTCCGCTCTCATGGTGGGAAGGAGATTCTTCTCTCTGTTTAC
The DNA here is from genome assembly GCA_007570785.1 of Antilocapra americana. Lineage (NCBI taxonomy): Eukaryota > Metazoa > Chordata > Mammalia > Artiodactyla > Antilocapridae > Antilocapra > Antilocapra americana. The sequence continues at coordinate 1,555,609 of ML664177.1, read as the reverse complement.
TTGGCAACTGCAAAATAATCATGTGTTTCTGTTCTAGATAGACATGGCAAATTTCCATTGCATATGAACTTGGTTGCTTTCCCACCCAGTATTGTTTAAATATTTATTTATCTGGCTGCACTGGGTCTTCCTGGTGGCATGCAGGGTCTTTAGTTTCGACACACTAACTCAGTGGCAGCGTGTGGGGTCTAGTTCCCTCACCAGTGATGGACCCTGCACCCCCTGCCCTGCGAGTGTGAAGTCTTGGCTGCTGGACCACCAGGGAAGCCCTTCCACTCGGTATGAGTCCAACAGACTTGGTGTGTGGGTGTGTGTTTTAAGACTTTTTTTTTAATTTATTTTTTGATCTAGGCCCGTGGCAGTGAAAACACCAAATTCTAACCACTGGACCACCAAGGAATTGCCAAGACTTTATTATTTTATTTACCCTGAGTTCAATCTCTAGGTTGAGAAGATCCCCTGGAGAAGGGAAAGGCTACCCACTCCAGTATTCTGGTCTGGAGAATTCCATGGACCATACAGTTCATGGGGTCGAAAAGAGTCGGACACAACTGAGCGACTTTCACTTTCACTTTATTATTTTATTTATTTATTTTTTGGCTGGGCTGTATGGCATGTGGGATCTTTGTTTCCCAACCAGGAATTAAACCCGTGTCCCTTGCATTGGAAGCTCAGAGTCTTAACCACTGGACAGCCAGGGAAGTCTCAAGGCTGTATTTTTCTTTCTTTCTTTCCTTTTATGGCAGTTTTAGGTTGACAGCAACAATGATAGAAAGGCACAGAGATTTTCCATAGACCTGCTGCCCCTACACATGCATAGCCCCCACCATTGTCAACGTTCCCCCACCAGAGCAGCTCATCGGTTACAGTTGATGAAATACATTTGTTTTTACGTTAAGAAGATTGGTTTCAGATTTGCTGATGTTTAGTGTAAAGGACACTTTCAACCCAGGCTGTGTTTTCTACAGAGGAACAGATTTCAACTGTGAACTCACAAAGGGCCAGTTCCTGCATATGAACCTGAGTACCTGCCACAGCAATGTTCAACCAGATATTAAAGGCTTCCCAGGTGGTGCAGTGGTAAAGAATCTTTCCAGTTCAGGAGACACAGGAGATATGGGTTCGATCCCTGAGTCAGGAAGATCCCCTGGAGGAGGAAATGGCAACCTTAGTCCAGCATCCTTGCCTGGAAAATCCCATGGACAGAGGAGCCTGACGGGTTAAGGTCCATGGGGTCGCAAAGAGTCGGATACAACTGAGCGCCCATGCAAGGGCTGGCTAGCGTTCAAAGAAAACCAAAGGAAAAAAAAAGAGTTCTTCCCACTCCTGCTGCTATGGGAATTGGACTTTATGTCTTCAATTCAGAAATATAAACTCTAAATTGAAGTCTACCTACAACCCAAGTGAGAATTTTTCAGGGCATTGCTTTGTGCTGAACATTAAACAGCAAGTAAACAAGTCTGAATACCACAAAGTTTACAGATAGTAAAGCAGCTTTAACACAATTTACATTTCTCCAGGAACTTGGCTGTACATTAAGGCTCTGAATTCCTCTCCATTATGAGTATAAATTATTAAATTCTTTATGGTATTTTGGTTAGCTTTTATGATATTTTGCTGCTGTTTTATGATATTTAGAGTATAAATAAGTGGGAGCATATTTTGTTCTGAGTTGTGTATAAATTTGGATAGACAGGAAAGAATAAACACAGGTCATAAGACAGAAAGGGAAAGGAAGTATATACAGTAAAACACAGACATCCATTCATACCACAATCACACACCATTTCAAGGATACCTCAGTCCATGGTATTAGCTGAGTCTATTGGTGAATATTAATTTGAGCCAGTATATGGCAAGTGTCCACAAAGCCAAGCAAAGGAAAACCACCAGAAAAAGAACAACTACTAAGAATCTGGGAGGTGAATGAACCAGAGCTCACATAACTCAAAAAGCCATGGCCAGCAGACCTGTGTTAGGAGAACTGTCAAAGGAAGCCCTGAAAGAAAAGGAAATTACACCCGGTGGGTACTCAGACCTACAAGAAGAAAGGACGAGCTCTGGAAATAATAAAACACCTATGTCATTTGCAGTGTTTTTTGCAAGATGATTGATTATTTAAAGAAAAGAAAATAGTGATGAACTGTAGGGTGTTAAATACGTGTAGAAGCAAAGTGTACGATAATATGGATATAAAGGATGGGAAGGGGCAATGAAAGTATACAGTTTCCACATTATATGTTAAATGGTATGCTGCCATTTGAAAGTAGATTATGATAAGCTAGAGATGAATATTATAAACCTTAGAACAACCATTTTCAAAATAACCCAAAGAAATACAGCCAATAAGCCAATAGAGGAGATAAAATATGAAAGAAAAAATAAAACAAAGAACAGACGAAACTAACAGAAAACATTCAGTGATCTTGTGGGTATAAGCCCAATCGTATCAATAATTTTATTACATGTAAATGTACTAAATACTCTAAAAGACAGAGGCTGACAAGCTGAATGAAAAAAAAAGCAAAACCAGTCATATATTATTTAAGAATGAAAAAAGTTAACCATGTAAACATTTATAATAAAAAAGCTGGAGTGGCTATATTAATACCAACAAGATAGACCTCAGGACAAGGACTATAATCAGACACAAATAGGAATATTTTATAATGATAAGATGGGCAATACATCAATAAACAGAACAATCCTAAAAGCACATACATCAATTAACAGAGCTACATGAAACAAGAACTGACAAAACTGAAAAAAGAAATAGATAAATTCAAACCTATTTTGGAAATGCCAGGCTCTTTCCTCTAAGGCTAAATATATACCTTCCTTATGATGTAGCAATTCCACCTCTAAATATTGACCCAAGAGAAATAAAAATATATACACAAAGGGGTTTGTACAACAATGTTCATAGCAGATTTATTCATAGTTCATAATAGCTAGAAATTGCAGACCTAAATGTCCATCAACAAGGGAATAGATAAATAATGTGTGGTATATGCAGACAGTGGAATAATAAATACGAGAAAAGAGAACAAGCTACTAGTGAACATAATCACAAAGAATACAGACTGCATGGTCACATTTTTATGAAGTTTGAGAAGAATTAAAGCTAGTTTTTATTGAAAGAAAACAATAGTGGTTGTGTCTAGAGGCCACAGCAGATTGACTGGAAAAGTAATGGAAATGCCTGTATTCTGATGGGGTGTTGGTTACAGAAGTATGCGCAGTTTCAGAACTGCATACTAAAACTATGTATTTCACTCCAGTTAAAAATAAACAAAATTATTTCAAATCTATGTATTTCTATATATATATATGTATGTATGTATGTATGTATGTAAGTTATTCCTCGATTTAAAATATGGGATGGCAAAAGTAATCAATATAATTCATACTAACAGAGGGAAAAGAGAGACCTAATAGGATTATCTCAATAATATATTTGAAAAATTTAAAATTCAACACCCATTTATGATTTTTAAAATTTTTAGCAAACTGGAAATGGAGGGGAATTTCCTTAATCTGATAAAGTAAAGCTACTAAAAAATAAAGTCAGTAACAAATATCATTCTGAGTGGCAAAATATTGAAAACTTTCCTCCTGAGACTAAGAAAAAGATATAGTTACTAGCTGTCATGACTACTATTCAATACTAAACTGGATATCTTAACCATATCAATAAGCAAGAAAAGCCACAAAATGCGTACAGATTAGAAAATCGTTATTGTCTAGCAACATGACTGTACACATAAAAAATCCAGAATAATCTAAAAACTACTAAAATTAATTAGTGAATTTAGTGACATCTCTAGATACAAAGTCACTTCCACAGACCTTTGTGTTTCTGTATGTCAGCAACAAACAAATAAGAAATAAAAATTTTAAAACAGCATAATTTACAATAACATCCCAATGCATAAAACTCCTAGGAAAAAATCCTAAGGGAAAATGTGCACGTCTATACTGAAAATTATGAAACATTACCGAGAAGTTAATGAACTCAAATAAATGGAACTACACACACAGAGATATACTCAAAAACACTATAGACAGGAAATTCCCGGTGGTCCAGAGGTTAGGACTACTGGCTTCCACTGCAGGGGGTATGGGTTGATCCCTGGTCAAGGAGCTAAAATTGGACAGGCACTTGGCAAGGCCAAATTTTGATTTATAGATAAATCAAAGTAGAATGCTAAAAATAACATACAGGAAGGCAGGAAAGGGTGGGGGATGTGGGGATTAGAGGCAGCAGGGAAGAACTGGGCTTCTCAGGCGATGCTAGTGGTAAGGAACCTGCCTGCTGACGCAGAAGATACAGGTTCTGTCCCCAGGTTGGAAGAGCCCCCAGAGAAGGAAATGGCCACCCACTCCAGCATCGTCGCCTGGGAAATCCCATGGTCACAGGAGCCCCTCGCGGGGCTACAGTCTGTGGTGGCACGAAAGAGTCAGCACGACTTAGCAACTACATAAAAAGTGTGGCCACAGCGGCTAAGACTCTGAGCTTAGCGGAAGTCTGGTTCAATCCCTGGTTGGGGAACTAGATCCCACATACTGCAACTAAAGAGTTCATGTGTCGCAAGTGACAAATTGTGTTCTGCAGCTAAAAGATGCCACAGGCAGTAAGAAGACCAAATATCCCACGTGCCACAACTAAGACCCTGCACAGTGAAATAAATAACTATTTTAAAAATATATATGCATGCATGTGTGCTAAGTCACGTTTGACTCTTCGTGACCCTACAGATTGTAGCCCTCCAGGCTCCACTGTCCATGGGATTCTCCAGGCAAGAAAACTGGAGCGGGTTGCTGTCCTCCTGCAAGGGATCTTCCTGACCCAGGGATCGAACCCACGTCTCTTATGCTCTTGCAGGTGGTTCTTGACCATTAGTGCCACTTGGGAATCTGTGTGGCTTCATTAATGTACCATATCTTCCACTGGTACCCCCCAGACTAAGACTCTATTTAACTCTCAGAGGAAAACAACCCTCTGGTCTTTTGCCAAGAATGAGGGGGAGCACGTGGTTGAAGAGTGTGTGGAAAGGAATTTTCTTAAATGTATTTGTATCAAGCCTCATTATAGTTCACCCCCCTTGTCCTATTTCTAGAGGTCCGAAATGCCAAAAATTCCTAACCCTTTTGAAGCTTCTATAGTGTAAATTAGTTTGGTTGTTGCCTCCCCACTAAAAGTTCACATGCAGCGATCTGGAGATGTTAAGTCAGTTACTTCTTATCCTTCTGATTTCAGTTTGCAGAACTGTGTTGCTATGATCTCCAATCCTCTCTCCCTCAACTTTGTGGGTTTATGCTTTCAAAACATCCCTTTATTATCATAGCGGTTTTTTAAGAGGAAATATAAATAAAGGCACGTGCTTAGCCTGTCATCCTTATCCAGAAGCCTATGAGAAATGTTTAGTCTGGCAGTTTTCATCTTACTGTTGTTCTTTTAAAAGTTTAAGAGAAGCCTTCCTGGTCATCTGGACACTGGTAAATACTGCCATATGGTTTCAGTGCCCCTTTTGTATTGATGATTATTTACCCATCTCCTGAAATGTCGTATTTTAACTAACTTCTACTACAATGTTTCTCAAACTAGAGGACAGGGCTTTTCTATATATATGTAGAAAAGTATCCTCACACTTTAAAAATTACTATCAGTGATATGGACCTGGGCTTTCCAGGTGACGCTAGTGGTAAAGAACCAGCCTGCCAACGCAGGAGACATAAGAGACGTGGGTTTGATCCCTGGGTCAGGAAGATCCCCTGGAGAAGGACATGGGAACCCACTCCAGTATTCTTGCCTGGGGAATCCCATGGCCAGAGGACCCTGGTGGACTACAGTCCAAAGGGTTGCAAAGAGTCAGACATGACTGAAGCAATTTAAGTAGACACACACACAATATGGAACCTCTGAAATCTTTTAAGGAGAGGAGAGGTATGTTTAGGGCTCCATCTAAGTCACATTGACAGCGAGCTGAGCAAAAGTTGAATTTGAGAGGACACAGTGGAAGGCAGACTGGTCAGTAGAAAACAATTGTAACCCCATATTGTCCACTTATAGTAGGGGCAGGGAGATGAGCACAGATTTGAAAAATATTTAGGGTCCATTTAGTAAATGGACAGTAAATGGAGGGACTTCCCTGGTAGTCCAGGAAATAAGACTCCCAGCTCCCAATGCAACAGACCTGGGTTCCATCCCTGATCAGGGAGCTAGACCCCACATAATGCAACCAAGAGTTCCCTGTTCCACTAAGAGTTTGTGAGCCACAACTGAAGACCCCACATGCCACAACTAAGACCTGGCACAGACAAATAAATAAATATAAATAAATAAATCTTTAAAAAGCAGCTTATTTTTTAAAACAAGGCTCTCCTACCTTAAAAACAAGATTCAATGGATTCAATTTGGATTCCAAACTAACAACAACAACAAAAAATATATAGTGAACTGTGTTAAGCATCATAGACAGGAAAATAGTAAATCACTGATTTATTTTGGAACAGTTAATTCATTATAATAAATACAATATTATGGCAGCACAATTGAGATTAATGATGAAATCACTTTAAAGTTTCATAATTTTAACATTTTTGTTTCCTAGTATTCCCAGGACCAATTATAATTGTGCAAAATGTTATCAACTGCACTGTCCTACAAACAGACAAATTATCTTTTGTCAAGACTAGTTTCTCATTTCTGACAAAATAACATTTGTTTTCTCAAGAAGCTGACATTTTTCAAGGGATTGAAAAAAAAATTCCCATTAATAGGTCTATAGAAAAAAATGTAAAAAAAGAAACATTTTACATCTTGAAAAGCATTAGGCACTAATTGTTTGAATCACAAATGCTAATCCATGTTCTGACTGACCCAGAGCCTCCCAGATGATATTCAAAATTTTGTCATCAACTGTATTTTCTTTTTGCAAGCTCAGTTTCTACTCAGCTTCAATTCAGTGCATAAATGTCTCTTCTTATAAATTCTTGAATTACAACTGAAACAATTTTCATCATGGCCTTTTTCATAAAATAAAAATTAATCATCTAAAAATGGTTTTGATTGAAATAACAAAAACTAGCTTCTGATACATAATTAGAACATCTGATAAATTTTGATTAGGAACTTGCTTGAAATTCATGCCTTTTCAGATACTGAAAAACAAATTGATTTTAGTTAAAAAATGTTTTTACAAAGATGCTTATAAAAGTTGTTTCAGAATGAAGAGCACTCGAAGTTTGATCTCTCAGTTCTGTAGAACATAATCTTAGGTGAAACATATGTATATATATTCTTCAAGATTTTAATTTGATTAAGTGACATATTTCTAAGATATTTAATGAAGTATACTTCACATGTAAGAAGAAAAAATTAACAAAAAATTAACATTTTATTATAGAAAATTTCAAACATATACAAAGTAGAAAGGATAATGTAGTGAACTCCTACCATGTAGTTCATATTAATAATTATTAATATAAGTACTAATACAACATAACATAAAAATTGTCAACTCTTAGCCAATCTTGTTTCATCTGTAGTCTTTACCCCTTTCTCACTTAGGGCCCACACTTAACTATTTTAAACAAATCTCATGCATTACTATTGTTTCATCTGCAGACATTTCAGTATGCATTACTAAGAGGTAAGAACTCTTTAAGAATAATAATAGTATTACACCTATAAGAGTTAAGAATTCCTTAGATTCACCAAATATCCAGTTTGTATTCAAATTTCCCTGATTCAAACAATAGAATTGTAGGATAACAAATCAACAGAAAAGCCAACGTCAACTTAAAAATCACTGCAGGGGATAAATTTCCAATATGACAGCCCAAGAAATTCCACAGACCCACTCTGCAGTGGAACTGGTGAAAAGCATAAAAAGATAACCATTGGGACTTCCCTGGTGGTCCAGTGGCTAAGACTCCACCCTCCCAGTGCAGGGGGCCCAGGTTCAATCCCTGGTCCAGAAACTAGATCCCACGTGTTCCAACTAAGACCTTCACATGCCGCAACTAAAGATCCTGCATGCCAACTAAGACCTGGAACATCCAAATAAATAAGTGAAAATATATTTTTTTAAGAGAAAACCATTTGAAGTATCTGGAAATGGTCCTAAAAATATTCAGCAAATACGATAACATCTATTGGAGAAAATCTACTAAAAGTTGGTAAGAGTCTTTGAGCCAGAATTGCTCTTTCTCTCTCCCTCCCTACTTACTCCCAGCCCAGTGGAGATAAAAACTCCACTCCAGGTTGGTACAGCCAAGTGCAAAGGGCTCACTCTCCCATCAGTTCCCTGTCAGAGGGCTCTTTCTAGGAGGATCAATGCATCAACATTTCTCATCCTGCCCTAGGTACCTGCTTAGGAGGCTAAGTCATGGACTGTCTTCTGCTCAGCCCTCCCATTCATGGAGCAGAGGCTCCACTCTGGGTGTAATATCACTGAAGATTCTGGGGCCTTGGCCATCCCTGCCCTGGCTCATAATGTGGTGGTTCCACACCAAGAGAGGCAAGCAGAGAAGACCCGAGGCTATGGCCTCTCTTCTGCCACTTGGTCAACTCTTACACAGGGGTATCACTCAGAGAGAAACACATCGTTGTCCTCACCCACAACTGGAGTCCAGGCTCAGAGAGTCTGCCCAGGGACAGAAGCAGGCTATAGAACAGACAGGTCTAATCTCTTCCCAAAGGAACTGACCTTATCTGCAGCAGAGTGAAGTTCAAGCCTAAGGATGCTCTCAAAACAGAAGGCTGGGACTTTCCTGGTGGCTAAGGCTCCGTATTCCCAATACAGGGGGCCCAGTTTCTATACCTGGTCAGGGAACCAGATCCCACATGCCCGAACTAAGGCCTGGTGTGGACAAATACAAATAATAAATAAGTAAATATATATATATATATATATATATATATATATATATACACATATATAAAACAGAAGACTGTGTTGAAAGGCAATTGGAAGGAGAGTGTAAATTCCATGAAGATCAGGCTAATGCGTAAGTCAGCTAGTTTGCAGGAGAGAATCAGGGAGAGAAACAGGAGACAATAACCTCAGGAGCTGTTCCTTCAAAGGAGCCCAAGTCTCCTTTGTTGAAAGCAACAGACCAACAACTGGCAACTAACGGATCCTGACAGCTGCGTGTGGTCAGGGGACCAAGTCACGGCTGACCCAGGGTGATGGTGGACAGACCCCAAACTGCATTTCCCTGTGCATCAGAAGTTAACACTTCAGAGACCACAAAGATCAGTGGGGAAGAAAAAAGTCTTCACAAGTGTGAGGAGGAGGAGGAGATGTGAACTGACCCATCCTAGCGGTGGGGCATGGTGGGTGAGAAGACCCTGCTTTAGCTGGCCAAGAGGGTGGAGGGTCCTTGGAGGAGAAACCCAGGGGTGGGGGAGGGGGACTTTCCCTGGCCAGGTTATCTGGGAGGGCTTAGGAGGCCCTGTCTCTGTGGATGGATGTCCAGCAGGGTGGCTGTGGGACAAGCAGGCATGGAGTACAACACATCTAGTATGTCCTAGCTGATGAGACAAGAGTGGACACCCATTTCTTGATCCCCAGACCTGATTTCACTGCTTAACTGTGACTTCTCTGAGAACAGGTTCATGGACTTTGTGGGTAGTGAGACATGAAGGGATAAAAGGAGGAAGAAAAGAAAATGGTAAAAGACCAAGTGAAATGTGATCAAAATAAAACACAAAAAAGAAAGAAACGTGACATCTCCCGAGGTCCTGTGACCTCGAGTGACTTCTCAGTTTCTTCATCTGCAAAGTGGGGAGAAGAGAGTGGGTGAGGAGGGAGGTTTCATGAAAATAAGCCAGCCAAGTCACTAAACAAACAAGGGAGTTAAAACAAGCCTGGGGGGAGTGACGGTGGGGGACTGGTACCCAGAGTTGCTACAACATTAATTAAAATGTCCAGTTTCCAACAAAAATAGATGAGATAAGCAAATAAGCAGGCATAAAAAACCAATAAGCAGAAACCTCAGTTAAATAGAGTCAAGAGACAGAAGAGGGAAGCTTTCATGCTCAGCGAGGGCAGCAGAGCCCAACAGGAAGAAGAAAGATACCTCTTACTTCCTGGCAAGGACTCAGCCAGTGAAAACGCTTGGAATCTTTGTTTACTGTGGCCCTCCCAGATCCCATTTCCTCTGTAAAAGCCATTTCCTTCCCTTGCCCTGCGGGACCTGCACATGGTCCTTAGTTATAGATCCAGAATTCCAATTCTCTGTTGAGCCCAATGTTTCTTTTTTTTGGCTGTGCCAAGTGGCTTGTGGGGATGTTAATTCCCTGAGCAGGGGTCAAACCTGGTCCCTCTGCAGTGTAAGCATGGAGTCCTAACCAGTGGACCACCAGGGGAGATAAATATATTTCTATATAGCTTGTATCTGGATACACCTTTCCTCCAGCTACAAAACACACACAAGAAAGAATCTGTGTGGGACTAAAAATAACTGCATGCAGATGTAGAGAATGGACTTGCAGACACAGCAGGAGAAGGACGAATTGAGAGAGTAGAAGTGACATACGTACCCTATCAAGTGTAAAATGTAAAGAGGGCTTCCCAGGTGGTTCAGTGATAAAGAATCCGCCTGCCAATGCAGGAGCGTAGGCGACAAGGGTTTGATCCCCATACGGGGAAGATTCGCTGGAGTAGGAAACGGCAACCCACTCCAGTATTCTCGCCTGGGAAATTTCACAGACAGAGGAGCCGGGCAGGCTACAGTCCATGCGGTTTCGAGTCAGACACAACTGAGCAACTAAGTACATGTGTGAAATAGATACCCAGTGATAAGTTTCTATCTAACACAGGAGCCCAGCCTGGTACTCTGTGATGACCTAGAGGGTTGAGACAGGGGAAGGGGAGGGAGGCTCAAAAGGGAAAGTGTATGTATAATTACGACTGATTCACATTGTTGTATGGCAGAAACCAGCACGACAGTGTAAAGCAACTTTCCTCCACTTAAAAAATAAATTAAAAAAACAAAAATAATTGCATATGTGCACAGTTGGGGCAAATTCTGGACCCAAATGATACAGAGAGACCAAAAAACCCAAGTGCCACTTTCAAAGACAGGATGCTGAGGACAAAAGCAGGATACTGTGCACACACCCTGCACACACCACCACCCAAGGGGTGGGCAAACCACCTAAGCCACCACCCCTCTGGCCCAACCCCTGGACACACCCCTACCCTCACCCCGTGTAAGGAACAAGCGTGTCTCTCCTCGATCAGGCAAGCAAGAGTTCCTTCTGGCCCTCAGTGAAGCCTTGCCTGAATTTCTTATCTGGCTTCTGATCACTTTCTACTGATTAAAGAGGCCAAGAACCCTGAGCAGTAACAGTTCCTTGCGCCATACAGCAGGTCAAATGAAACCAGTTTTGCTGTTGAAATAGCTGGCCGTCCGTTTGTTTCATTCAGGTCCACACATGACTGTTAAACGGGAAAAAGGCAGAGTCAGCAGAAACTACCTTGAGGGAGCGGCCAGATGTTGAATTTAACAAACACCTAAAAGAAGCCCTGAAGATGACACTCTTTTTTTTTTTCAGAATTCAAATTCAGAGGCAGATGCAGCAGAACTAGAACTGGAAAACGTCTACTCCATTGTTCCATTGGGAACGACGCAGGCCCTGGTGGCCTCCGTGGGACAGTTTAAGTGAGGAGGGAGGTAAAGCAACCAGATTCAGAGAGAAATGGTAACAGCGTGGATGTCCCAACAAGAATGAAAAGGAAGCAACCTAGATGCCCATCAACTGACGAATGGATAAGAAAGCTGTGGTACATATACACAATGGAATATTACTCAGCATTAAAAAAAAATTCATTTGAAGCAGTTCTACTCAGGTGGAAGGAACTGGAGCCTATTATCCAGAGTGAAGTAAGCCAGAAGGAAAAACAACAATACAGTATACTAACGCATATATATGGAATTTAGAAAGATGGCAACGAGAACCCAGCATGCGAGACAGCAAAAGGAATGCAGACGTATAGAACAGACTCGTGGACTCTGTGGATGAGGGCAGGGGTGGGATGATTTGGGAGAATGGCATTGAAACATGTTAAGTATCATATGTGAAATCAATCGCCAGCCCAGGATTGTTGCTCAGGGCTGGTGCACCGAGATTTCCCGAGGGGAGGAAGTCGGGAGGGAGGAGGGAGGGGGGTTCTGGAGGGGGAGCATATGTAAACCCATGGCGATATCATGTCATTGTATGGCAAAACCAATTAAAAAAAAGAAAAGAAAAGAAAAGGGTAGTTAAGAAGAGTGTCAGCTCAACAGAGGTTTTGTTTGACTTCGTTTTTGCTTTGCTTTTTAAGATGAGCTCTTTGGGATGTATTCATAGCCCAGGGGGGTTTCCTAGGTGGCGACAGCGGTAAAGAATCCACCTGCCAATGCAGGAGACACAAGAGATGAGGGTTCAATTCCTTGGTTGGGAAGATCCCCAGGAGTAGGAAATGGCAACCCATTCCAGTATTCCTGCCTGGAAAATCCCAGAGACAGAGCAGGCTAAAGCAGCCTGAGGGCTACAGTCCATGGGGTCACAGATAAGACACAACTGAGGGCTGAGCACACACGCATGGGCCAGGACAAGGACCCTGTAGATTGGGAAGGGACGGCTGCCAAAGGGCAACCCAAAGAGGTGGGAGCACACGGCAGAGAGGCTGGCTTTTACAGGAGAGCTTGGGCGGGTGCAGGGGAAGAGGCGCGGACATTAACACACTGGGAACCGCCACGCGGTGAATCACTTTTCTGCACACGTTAGCAGAGGCGCTACCTGCCTTTTGTCCTAGACTATCTTTCCAAGAATGTTGGTATATAGCAAACTGTCTTGGAAGATAAAGATAATGCCCCCATGTGGAGCAGAGGATAAATTTTCTTCCAGCCTAAGGTTTTTTTTTTCCCTCTCTTTAAAAAAAGTCTTTTGGCAGTACCCTGCAACATGTGAGATCTTCATTCCTTGAACTCGAGTCCCCTGCATCGGAAGACTGGAGTCTTAACCTCTGCACCACCAAGGAAGTCCCTCTAGTATAATTTTTAATGCCTGCCTCGAGGGCAACGGCAGGTTTGCTTACAGCCCATTGTAAAAGATTCTGGTTTCCCTTGTTCAAGGTTCCTCAGCTGTGCAGCAAGCCCACTGTATGTGCAGCAAGCCCGCTGTGTGGCCCCTTCTGGGTCCCTCTGCCTCACCTTTGTGGGGTCTGAGGAGCAAGGAGGCACCATCATGAAGTTCACATTGCTCATTGTGCCACCAGTAATCAAGTTATTCATCTCTGACCCCAGAGTCTCATGTCTTCTTCCAGCATCCATAAAACTTTAGCAAGCTGACCTGTTAGCCTGATCACAGGGTAAACCTCAGATCCTTCATGTTCTGGCCAGGAGGTGCCTTTGTAATTGGGGGCCTGGGAAATTGAAGTTCCCCTCTCAGAGGTATGGCAGGGAGAAAGGAGGCTTGAGGTGACATCCTGGAATCCCTGTTGGGCAGGATGGAAGCTGGAGCTAACCAAGGATGGAGAAATGGCTGATGTGGCAAGCCCAGCTGATGCCCAGTGGGTACCATTCTACTCTGGAATGAAACAGTCCCCGGCCAGCAGCTCCCAGCCAGGCCAGGGAGCGGGCAGCGTAGGGGAGGGGACACTGCACAGGCTGATTAGGTCAGAGTTCTGCTGGGCAGAAAGCCAGGAACACAGGAGAATCTGGGTTACGATGAGAGCAGCTCTCAGATTATGACCCCCAGGGGCCTGGCCGGAAAGGAAAGAAAGCTTCAGAGAGAGAACTGATGTGTCAAGAGACAGTGGAGGGGCAAGGGCATAGGAGGCTGCAGACAGGAAAGATAACCCCACGTGGTGGACAGGAAGCTCTGGTCTTAGTGGGGTATCACCTTTTTTTTTTTTAATTTATTTATTTTTATTGTTTTTGCCATACAATGTCATGATATCACCATGGGTTTACATATGCTCCCCCTCCAGAACCCCCCTCCCTCCTCTCTCCCCCCTGGGAAATCTCGCTGCACCAGCCCCGAGCATCAATCCTGGGCTGGCAATTGATTAGACATATGGTAATTAACTTGTTTCAATGACCTTCTCCCATATCATCCCACCCTTACCCTCATCCACAGAGTCCACGAGTCTATTCTATACATCTGCGTTCCTTTTGCTGTCTCGCAGGTTGGGTTCTCGTTACCGTCTTTCTAAATTCCATATATATGTGTTAATATACTGTATTGTTGTTTTTCCTTCTGGCTTACTTCACTCTGGATAATGGGCTCCAGTTTCGTCCATCTGAGTAGAATTGCTTCAAATGAATTTTTTTTTAATGCTGAGTAATATTCTATTGTGTATATGTACCACAGCTTTCTTATCCATTCGTCAGTTGATGGGCATCTAGGTTGCTTCCATGTCCTGGCTATTGTAAACAATGCAGCGATGAACATTGGGGTACACGTGGCTCTTTCAATTCTGGTTTCCTCGGTGTATATGCCCAGCAGTGGGATTGCTGGGTCATATGGCAGGACTATTTGCAGCTTTTTAAGGAACCTCCACACTGTTTTCCATAGTGGCCTTACTAGCTTGCATTCCCACCAACAGTGTAAGAGAGTTCCCTTTTCTCCACATCCTCTCCAGCATTTATTACTTGTAGATTTTTGGATTACAGCCATTCTGACTGGTGTAAAGTGGTACCTCATTGTGGTTTTGATTTGCATTTCTCTGATAATGAGTGATGTTGAACATCTTTTCATGTGTTTGTTAGCCAATTTTATGTCTTCTTTGGAGAAATGTCTGTTAAGTTCTTTGGCCCACTTTTTGATTGGGTTGTTTATTTTTCTAGAATGGAGCTGCAGGAGTTGCTTGTATATTTTTTGAGATTAATTGTTTGTCCGTTGCTTCATTGGCTATTATTTTCTCCCATTCTGAAGGCTGTCTTTTCACCTTGCTTATAGTTTCCTTTGTTGTGCAGAAGCTTTTAATTTTAATTAGGTCCCATTTGTTTATTCGTGTTTTTATTTCCAATATTCTGGGAGGTGGGTCATGGAGTATCCCGCTTTGGGTTATGACAGAGCGTGTTTTGCCTATGTTATCCTCTAGGAGTTTTACAGTTTCGGTCTTATGCTTAGATCTTTGATCCATTTTGAGTTTATCTTTGTGTATGGGGTATCACCTTTTAAAAACATATGTATATATTTATCCATTTGGCTCTGCAGGATCTTAGTGGCAGCATACAGAATCTTTTTAGTTGTGGCACTGGGGATCTTTAGTTGTGGTATATGGGATCTAGTTCCCTGACCAGGGATCAAACCTGGGCCCCCTACATTGGAAGCTCAGGGTCTTAGCCACTGGGAAGACCACCAGGGAAGTCTTGAGGTTCTTGACTTTTGGGCACTGGAGGTGGGCCCAAATCCTTAATACGGATGTGCTTGTGTGCATGTTAAGTCACTTCGGTGGTGTCTGACTCTTCACGCCCCTATGGACTGTAGCCTTCCAGGCTCCTCTGTCCATGGGATTCTCCTGGCAAAACTACTGGAGTGGGTTGTCATGCCCTCTTCCAGGGGATCTTCCCTACTGGGGGATCAAACCCCCATCTCCTGAGTTGCAGATGAATTCTTAACCGTCTGAGCCACAGGGGGCTGGGGGTAGGTTTGGGACTTAGGGACTTAGAGAGAGGCCTGGTGTTTTATCAACCCCTGAGGAAATGGGAGAAGGTGCCGATCAAGGGATAAGTAACAGAGACAGGGATTTCGGGGGTGGAAGACCATAAAGATGAAGAGGCTTGAAATCATCAAGTGACGTCTTGTCCAACAAGAGGGTGGGCAGGGGCGGCATTTTTTAAACAGTGTGAAGTGAGCCTGAAGGACACGCTCCTGCCCTAGAGCAGAGGCTCCAGCAAGTCTCCCCGGAAGCCTTGCAGTTAGACAGACGCCTGTTGCTTGTCCTTTACATGAGGACCGGGGCGGGGCTGGGGTGGGTGGCTGGCAGTGCCTGTCATCCTTGCATTTGCTGACAGTTCAGGATCTGGGGTCAGAGGAGGCGATGGCAGCCCACTCCGGTCCTCTTGCCTGGAGAATCCCAGGGACGGCGGAGCCTGGTGGGCTGCTGTCTATGGGGCCGCACAGAGTCGGACACGACTGAAGCGACTTAGTCGCAGCTGCAGCAGCAGGGTCTAGGGTATTTGACAGGTTTCTGGGGCCAGGATGATGCACACTGGAGAATACAGTGTCTCATCTACTGCTCACCCCTGGAAAGGCTCTGCTTCCAGGACACGGGTGCCCGGGGCTTCCCTGGGCCTTCCTGGTGACATCTAAGCCTCTGCTACACCTTTCAGGTGTCTCTGGGGTGATGAGATCTCCAGGTTGCCCCGGGTTGGTAACAGGGACGCAGTGTGACTGAGGGCTCTGGCCAGTCACCAAATGAGGGAGACAGACAGCCTCAGCTCTCCCGCAATTCCCATCCCGGGCAGGCCCCCTGCCTCACTCCCTCCAACTCCACCCGGGGTCTGAGCGGTCGGGGTTTAACTCTCCATGCTCCCCACTCCTTCCACAGGCTTTGGGTGCCAGGAAGCCGCGAGCGCCGGGGGGGGGGGGTCCCCGAAAGCGCAGTGCGCGACCCAGGCGGCAGGTCCCACGGAGCCCCCGGACCGCGCGCGCGCCCGTCCGCCCTTGACGGTACCGGGAAGCGCCCAGCCCAACACCGGCTCGCGGCGTCTCTGGACTGGGCCGTCCAACTCCGGAGGACACAGGCGACACTCTCGCCTCCGGGACCCGCCGCACAGCCCCCAAGGGTGCGGCGGCGTCCGGAGGCCGGGAGCCGGCAGAGGGAGAGAGGCGGGGCGGGGAGGCGCGGCGGGGCCGGGCGCGGCCGGACGGCAGCCTCCAGGAATCCAGCCCGGCCCACCCGGGTCTCTCCTCTCCGCCCGGGACGGCTGCCGACGGGACGCCCTCGGGCCGAGGCTGCATGGGGCACCCGCGTGGCCGGCTCTTTTGGCCGCTGCTCCTGCTCGCGGCTGTCTGCTCCGGGATCCTGGTCGCCCTGTACTCGGCGGTGGAGTTGCACCTGGGGCCCCGCACCGGAGCCAGGTAGGAGCTGCCGCGCTGGCCCTGTCCGGAGGGCGCAGGGACGCGCGGGGCGCCCAGCCCGGTGCCGGGCCGCCCTTTGGGGAGGCTTGCCGCGGAGACTTGGGCTGCGGCCCTTTGTACCCAGAGCCTCCACCCCGCCGTTAAACTCGTGCTGTCGGGGTCCCCACGGCTGCTGCCGGATCCAAGAGGAACTTGGCCCCTTGCGCTCCGGAGATCCACTCCCGACAGACTGCTGACTTCCCTCCGGCCTTGATTAGAAACCCTTTCATTTGTCCAGTTTGGCTGGGACATCGGAATCAGATAAAATCAGTCCCGGCTTTCCAAGAATAGTCCCTCGCTAACGTCACATTTCTCAGAGTCTACTTTGGGGGCAGGGACCCAAGTCTCCCAGGTCCTGCGTTGCGCGCGGCGCCTCAGCCCGGTGGCGGCAGGTCGCGCCTCTCCGGCTCGCTGTGGTCCCCGCCCTTCCTGCGCCTGGCTCACTTCTCTCTTCCCGCTCTGTTCCGTTGTTTATTTTGATAAGCCCAGTCTAAGTGCGGTCCGGTGAAGAGGTGGGCAGGGGCCCACCTTGGGCTCCATTCAAGTTTCCCTCCCTGAGCTGCTCCTGCTGCGCTCCGCTCCCTCTCGCTGACCCTGGGCACCTTCCTTTCCTTTGTGCTCCAGGAGGAGAAACCTGAGAGCCTGCCTTTGGCAGCTCACGGTTCCAGTTACTGAAGAAACCTTAAAAGGGATTTAGCTTTACTTCTGGAAGGTGGACCGAGCTGGGCATCTGGATTTGTGAGGCCCCATGGGTACCTACAGCCTGGTGCAGAGGCCTCTGAGCCCTGGCTTTCCCTTCCCAGTGCTTTTCCACCCACACAATCCTCACTAAAGAGAATGAAGTCAGAATTAGTGTCTGCTGTCAGGAATGGGGCTCTCCAGGTGGCTCAGTGGTAAGGAATCTGCCTGCCAAGCAGGAGACCCAGGTTCAATCTCTGCATCAGGAAGATCCCCTGGAGATGGAAATGGCAACCCACTCCAGTATCCTTGCCTGGGAAATCCCATGGATAGAGGAGCCTGGCGGGCTGTAGTCCATGAAGTCACAAAAGAGTCAGACACTCAGACAGGACTTAGCGACTAAAACACAAAACCAAAACCACTCAGGAAAGTCAAAGGGCACCCAGTGTTGCAAAACAATGTGAAACATGCTTGCCATTGATTATGCGTCCCCTCCCTTTAGAACCAAAGGTGCTCCAGCTGGCAATACCTGAGGTTAACTTCGCCTCCTTGGAGTCAGACATTGTATAGGAGAAGGACTGAAAAGGACTGAGGGTATTAAGAAAGGAGATCTGTATCAGTTTTCTGTAAAGATGTTTTGAAACACATTTATTTGAACATCCTTTGAAAGTAACTAATACCACTATAAACATGAAGTTGATTGAACATCCATTATACCTCAACAAAGCTTTTTAAAAAGATCTTTCCTGTTTTAAAAATCTAGTACGATCCATCCATATCCTTGATGTTTTGGTGATATTTGCATTTTAGCTAAACCCCAGCAGCCAGATCCAGACTCAGCCTTGTTAGGAGGTGGACAAGCAGGGGGGCAGGTGGGATGGAAATCTGAGCAGGGCGAGAAAGCTATGTGACCCCCTCACCTGAGGATCAAAAGCAGCCCTCCCAGGCTACAGTGGGGAGTCCAGGGGAAGCCGCTGTGCTGGGACCAGGCCTGCCACACCGGAGATGGGAGATGAGCTCTCTAACTCTTTGCAGGTTAGAGAGTGGAATTTGTCCAATCAGTAGTTCCTGGGGCTTGGGATTTCTAGACTTGTTTTAGAGTGAGTTGCCATTTCCTCCTCCAGGGGAATCTTCCTGACCAAACCCATTGTCTCCTGCTTTGCAGGTGGATTCTTTACCTTTGAGCCATTGGAGAAGCCTTACTCCCAAGGTGGTGTCTAAAGCCTTTGGATTTGGGGGGGGGGGGGTGTCGGAGGAGTCTCTTGAGCAGAAGGGGTGCTCTGGGGAGGAGCTGGCCTTCCTGAGACCCGGGCTTCCAGGGCTCCCTCCTATCTCTAAACCCCCCATTCAGCAGTTCCTCTGTCAGGTTCCAAGCCTGGCTGCATGTTAGAATCACTGGGCAGGAAGGGATGACAGTGGGGGAAGGGGGGTGAATCACCAGAGACCCAGAACCATCCAATCAGAATTCTGGTCTTTTTCAAAAGTTCCCCTGAAGGCCACCTGGGCTGAGCACCAAGGTCCCTGTTCCTCCTCTGAGAGGAGCTACAGGGTTTTGTGGCTGGCCAGTCTGGGTTGAGTGGAGGAAAGGATCGCCCTGCTTTTTCTGGCCTGCTCTTCCAAAGTCTTTCACAACCCTGAAGGCAGATGGGCCCAGGCACCCTTGTGGCTCAAACGGTCTTGCATCTAGAAGCAAGTCACTGGAAGCCTTTGTTTCCTTGGAAACTGCTGATCTCAGATCCTCCCCCACCTGCTCCCTCGGGGTTGTAGGGGAGGCAGGAGGAGTCTGGGGGTAGCCTGACCCTCTTGAATGGATAGGGGCTCCTGTTCCTTCCTGTTTCCCCTCTGCCCTGGTGGCTCAGTGGTAAAGAATGTTACTGCTAATGCAGGAGCTGCAGGTTTGATTCCCGGGTCAGGAAGATCCCTGGAGGAGGAAATGGCAACCCACACCAGTATTCTTGCCTGGAGAATCCCATGGACAGAGGAGCCTGACATGCTACATACAGTCCATAGGGTCGCAAAGAGTCAGACACAACTAAGCGCGCGCGCACACACACACACACACACACACACACACAGGTGCAGGGACCACCTAGCACCTCGAAGGTGGGGGTGGGGCGGTAACCTAGACCCTTACCTCCCTCCAGAAGGGTCAGTATCGTGGAGGCTGTCACAGGGTCCCTTCCCTTTGCCCTTTCGGTAACAATAGCTAATATTTAGAAGACACTCCTTATATAGGATAACACAGACTCTGTTTGAAGGCTCCCAACCAGAATGCAGGCAGGGCTTTAGTGGGGCCCCTGCCACAGCACTAGGCAGCAAAACCAATACCAGGTTCTCTTGCTTGCTCCCTGGGGGTGGGGGGAGGGCGCGGTGAGCTGGTGACTTCTACGGGGTGACAGTAGGGATGGGTCCCGGGGGTCGGGCCAGAGAGGTGGCTGAGGTGGCCTGCCCACCCCATTAGTGGTGCCATGGGCGGGGCACATGTGCATACCTGCTTCTGCTCGGATTTTGGTCTCTCTCTATCTCTCTGTTCATAATTTGCCCCAACTGCCGCATGTGCTCGGCTACGTTTAGTCCCTTGTAGTTTACTTTGCATTTTGTTGCTCGAGGAGAGGTTTGTCCAAGTGCAAGCACTGCAGCAAAGGGTCCCAGGCCCCCAGCCTGTCTCAATCTGACCATCTTCGTACCTGCGTGATCATCTCTGCTGAACAGAGACAGACACTGAGCTTCTGCGAAGTTCAGTGGCTTCCGGAGATCCTGGAACCCAAACCCACAGCACTGGGCTTAAGCCCCATCCCTTTCGCCGGGGGCTGGGATCTAACGCCTGTTTCTGGGGCCTCAACAGGGAGACTGCTCAGCTGGTCACAAGCCCAGGGAGCTGGCAGTCTTTCCTTTTTTTATGTTTTCATCTCTTAACCACTGTTCCCATACATTCCACATTTCAGCCACTTGCCAAGGGGCTAGGCAGAACATAATATGGTGATAATATTTTGTGCCCAAAGAGAAAGAGATGAGCAAGAATCAGAGCATAGGGGAAAAAATAAACAATCAGACCCTAATGGATGGTCAGCCTCCAGAGTCACCAGTCGAGCACTCTCCGCAGGCAGGTCAGACCCCGGCTTTACTTCCACGTTCTCCCCCAGGAACACCACGTCATCGTCTCGAGCTTTCTTTGGACCCAAGGCATCAAATTCTAGGACCAGAAAGGTACAGTGGCGGGATACCCTGTGGCAGGGTAGGAGGGGAAAGAAAAATGGGAATGAGAACATTCTTGTGAACCTGCTGGGCGGGAGCCCTCTGGAAACCCCCCTCCGTCCTCTCCCCCCACCCCTCATGCCCCCCTCCCCACCAGAGAATGGAACACAGAACTGAGGGGCCAGCCAGTCAGTGCTCTTCCGACCTGACCACTGAGGCCCTGCACTGTGACAGCAGAGAAACGTGACTCCATCATTACTCCTTGGGGTACAGCCAGCAGAAAAGTTCTTGGAAATCATGATTTATCTTTAAAAGTTCTCTTTTACATTCTACTCCTCAAAGTGTATTTTTACTGTAAAACTCACATTTAAACTGTTTGTCTGCATTCATACTGTTGCTTCAGTTGTGTCCAACTCTTTGGGACCCAATGGACTGTAGCCCTCTCTCCATGGGATTCTCCAGGCAAGAATACTAGAGTGGGTTGCCATGCCCTCCTCCAGGGCATCTTCCCTGACCTTGGGATCTAACCCACATCTCTTATGTCTTCTGCATTGGCAAGAGGGTTCTTTACCACCTGGGAAGCCCTTTAAACTGTTTACCATGAAATAAACACCAAGCCCAGGGGACTTGCCGGGCCCTGCTCTGTAACAGAGCATGCTGACCGGGGCCTGACAGACCATCTCAAGCATCTTACCTGCATTCTCCCACTTACACCTGTTGGCAAGGTTGGGAGGCAGCTTTTACAGTAAAACAAGGCACAGAGATGCCAGGTACCCCTGAGGTTACCCGTGGAGAAGAGGTGGCACAGGGATTCAAGCCTCTCATTGGACCCCCGGGCTGGCTCTGAACTCCCGAGTAAGGTGCCCTCACTCTCTCTGCAGGTTGCAGTCGAGCGGGATGATGACTGTGTAGCTCTGGCCTGATCCCGGTTTAAGAGTTGTTTTTCATGCCCAAGACACTGGAACTTGTTAACTGAGGTCTCATGGGGGCAGGATCTCACCATATGCAAGACGGAGTGATTGCAGAGCTGTCAGCAGCAGAGCAAGCTGCCAAGGGCAGGAGACCCCAGGAACAGAGGTCAGGTGGACACTTGGCCGGCTGGCTGAAGAAAGGCCTCGAGAGTCTTAAAGCACTTGGCCAGGTCATCTTTACTTTTCCTAAAGTCCTTTTCACCTTGAGCTACTTGATGCTAATTGACATATTTCCTCACCTGGTTTAAAAACAAAATGATTTGAGCTTTTGTCTTTTCGATATATATGACATGGGCGGGGAAAAAAAAGAATAAAATGAAGAAGTAGGTAAAGGAAAAATAAAGGTAAGAAAGTTAGACAATGTCAGATAAGTGCATGAAAAATATGCCAGAGAGTGTCAGAGATGGGCTCTGAGCTTCCCTGTGACAACAACAAAGAAGGAAAGCTTGCCACGCGGTCCATGAGATAAAAGCAAGCCAGCTGCCCAAGCAAAGTGCAGCCTTTCTGGATACAGAGCCCTGAAGATTTTTCTCTTGGAGCTTTGTAAAGGAGGCCCTGGAAAACATCCCTACGATGAACTGGAGAGTAGTGAAACTGATGCAGCCAGTTCAGCTAAATGCTTGCTTTTAATGCATGGATTTGCTCCATAAAGATTGCTATGGGAGTAAAACAAGTTGAGCAAATTTCACGTGTGTTTATCATTGATTTTGTCAGCCAGAACACTGGTCAATGCAGAAAACCATGCTCCAGCGAAGGGAATCATGTGGGAATACACAAAAGGCATGCACGTCACACTTCAGACAGCCACTGCTTCGTCACGTGTGTTATAACCGGCTTCCCACCACTTCGTGACAACTCCCAAACTGCCACCCTTCCGAAGCCCATATCCCCAAGCAAATGTCAGGTCTTTTCCAAAGTGAAGTGCCATATTTTGAGAAGTATTTATATATTCCTTGGACTTCCCTGGTGACTCAGATGGTAAAGAATCTGATGGCAATGCAGGAGACCTGGGTTTGATCCCTGGGTCGGGAAGCTCCCTTGGTGAAGGGAATGGCTACCCACTCCAGTGTTCTTGCCAGGAGAATCCCATGGACAGTGGAACCTGGAGGGCTGTAGTCCATGGGGTTGCAAAGAGTCAGACACGACTGAGCGACTAACATTTTCATTTTTCTAGATGTTTCTTAACCAGTGAGTGTGTGTAAAACTGCTTCTATCTTCATTTTATACATCACTGAAACAAGAAAAATGGAGCCTCTCACTGTTCTAGAGGCCAGAAGCCTGAAGTCAGGTGTCAGCAGGGACAGCCGCCCTCTGAAGTCTCTAGGGAAGAATCTCTCCTGGCCTCTTCCAGCTTCTGGGGGCTCCAGGTGTTCCCCAGCCTGGAGCTGCATCACTCACTCTCTGCCTCCATCCCCCACCATCAGCATGTGCCTTCTTTGTATGGTTTTATTTTTGGGTTTCTTTGGCCGTGCGGTGTCTTCGCTGCTGTGTGGGCCTTACTCTAGTGGTGGTGAGCGGGGCTACTCCATAGCTGCGGTGCTATGCTTCTCATTGCGGTGGCTTCTTCTGAGGCAGAGCACAGGCTCTAGGGCGCACGCGCTTCAGCTGTTGCGGCCCGGGGGCTCCGTAGTTGTGGCTGCCGGGCTCCAGGGCACAGGCTCACTAGTGGCACACAGGCTTCATCGCTCTGCAGCATGTGGGATCTTCCCGGATCAGGGATCGAATCCATGTCTCCTGCACTGGCAGATGGATTCTTTACCCCCTGAGCCACCATGGGAAGCCTAGCACATGCCTTCTTATAAGGATACCAGTCATTGAATTTAGGGCCCACCTTAGTAAGTTATAGGTTATACTCCATTTATGTGTGTGTGCTCAGTCACTTCAGTCGTGTCTGGCTCTTTGTGACCCTCTGGACTGCAGCCAACCAGGCTCCTCTGTTCCTGGGATTCTCCAGGCTGGAGTGGGTTGCCTAGCCCTCCTCCAGGGGATCTTCCCAATGCAAAGATCGAGCCCGCTTCTCCTTCACCTTTTTGCATTGCAGGTGGATTCTTTACCGCTGAGCCACCTTTTGGTATAACCTCACCTTACTAATTACATCTGCAAAGACCCTCTTTCCAAATAAGGTCACGTTCTGAGGTTTGAGACAGACATGAGTTAGGAAGAGGGGGAGCTATTCAACTCAAGATAGGCACCGGCTGGTCAAAGATACCACAAATCTTCGCAGCAGCCCTTTCCACATGAATCCTACTGCAGCACAGATGGCCAGGGCTAGGGTTTGGACCCAGGCTGATGGATTCCAAGGCCTGGAGTAGACCTCCTCCAACACAGGACAGGCAGGTCTTACCCGTTTGTGGGAAAGTGCCCTCAAGTTCCCCCAAGTGTGAGGTGAAGTAGTCGGCCAGAGCCTTCAGGCCCCAGAGACATGGCATCCAGGGAAAAGGGCTGGGCAGGGTAAACACAGAAAGCTCTCTGACCCCCACTGGGCCGCTGCACTACAGACCAGCTTGGCTGGCATATCTAAGGGGTGGCCCAAGTCTGGAGGGAGAAGGGCAGCGCTTCCCTCCCAGCCCTCCCTGGAAGGCTCCCACCCACCCACCCCACTTTCCAGAAACAGCCCTCAGGGACTTCCCTGGGGGTCCTTGGGCTTCCCTGGTGGGTTTGATCCCTGGTTCGGGGGGGAGATCCCACCCAGGAGAAGGAAGTGGCAATCCACTCCAGTATTCTTGCCTGGAGAATCCCATGGACCGAGGAGCCTGGTGGGCTACAGTCCATGGGGTCACAAACAGTCAGTCGGACACAACTGAGCGACTGACACTGGGGGTCCAGTGGTTAAGAATCCGCCTCGCAGTGCAGGACACGTGGGTTCCATCCTTGGTTGGAGAAGTAGGATCCCACACACCTCAGAGCAGCTAGGCCCACAGCGACTGGAGAACTCGCATGCCACACCTAGAGAGGCCTGACCGCGAAGATCCTACGTGATGCAACTAAGACCCAACGTGGCCAAATAATTAAAAAAAGAAACAGCCCTCTTATCTTGTCACCCTCAGAACCTGCTCTGTCGACACCCACTTTCTCTCGCCGTCCAGCAGCACCCTCGCTTCCGGGGCCTGTTTAACCTCTCCACTCCAGTGCTGCTGGCGGGGGACCTCTTCACCCAGCAGCTCTGGGACAGCCTGAGCCAGCGCAGAGCCCCCTACGGCTGGCAGAGGCTCTCCCACCAAGGTAACTTTGAGCCCTCTGGCCTCAACTAGTCTATTCCTCCTGCTTTTGGGCCACGGTGCCCCTCTCTCCTCACTTCCTCCCAGGCAGGCTTCAAGGCTCAACACCCTGCCTCTACAAGCACCGCAGGGTCAAGGAGAGGGGCCTGGCTACCGCCCCACCCCTCCCCCGCCACAATCGGCTCTTGCCCTCCTGGGGCCTCCCTGGCATGAAAGGTGGCCAGTGTCCAAAAGTGGCCGAGGGTGGCAGTTGTGAGCCCTCAAATAGCCCACTGATGGCTGCTGCTGGGAGGGACCACCCAGAGCCCCCTCCCCTTTAAGTCGGCCCCTCCACCCCGTCCCTGCAGGCCCCAACTTATTTCCTTTTGGAATAAGCAGATTCTTGGGAGGACTGGTTATCTGAGTTCTCAAGATGACTGGGGCCACAGCCAACCCTCCTGCCCCACCACCCTCTTTGCAGGCGTCCTCCACCCTCTGTGCCTCTCGAGAGAGGGCTGGTGTCAGGCCTCAGGCAGGTGCGGGGTGTCAGGAAGAGTCTTGGGAAGACCCCAGTGCCCCTCACAGTGCCCCACCTTGTCCCACAGCCATTGCCTCCACCCTCAGCCTCCTAAACGACTCAGAGAGCACCAGGCTGTTCACTGTCCCCAGGGAGCTGCTTCCTGCCTGCATCCGGTGTGCCGTGGTGGGTAACGGAGGTATTCTGAATGGCTCCCGCCAGGGTCAGAACATTGATGCCCATGACTATGTGTTCAGGTATGTGGGCCAGGGGCCAGGGAGGAAGCAGGAGAGGAGCTGGGTGGAGAGCTGGTCCTGAGCCAGCCCCCGGGGGGAGCATCATAGGTGAGGGCGTGGGCTAATGGAGCAGCAGCGGCCTCAGGCAGCTCAGCAGTTGTGATGGGCGGACAGGCCTGGACAAGGGCGTTAGGCAGACAGACCCTGAGGACGCACGAGGCTGTGGTCAACCCAGGGGACCTGGGAGGAAGGAGCTGCCAGAGCTGGCTTTGCCCATTTCACAGGGCGTCCCTTCAGGTGCCCGGTTGTCAGGATGGGGCTGGCAACTGGGCACTGGGGCTGCCGTGGGTAGAGGGAGTGGCAGAAACCTAGGGATGGAAGTCAACATGCAGTATCGTGTAGCCACAAGCAGACTGATGAGCCTCTGTTTGGACCAGACTCAATGGTGCGGTGATCAAAGGCTTCGAGAATGACGTGGGCACCAAGATCTCCTTCTACGGTTTCACTGTGAACACAATGAAGAACTCTCTCATCTCCTACTCGAATGTGGGCTTCATCTCTGTGCCGCAGGGACAGGTGAGGCCCCGATGGGCACCATGGTCCCTGAGAGTTGGTGCCGTTGTTTCCTGTCCACGCCCCCATCCCACCATGGGGAGGGCCACGGGGCTCACCAGTCCCAGCCCAGTGGATAGACAGGTTGTGTGCCAGGATCTACTGGCCTGTGTGATGGGGCGCCCATCACAGGGCTCAGGACCGGGACAGCTCTGGAGTGGAGCGTGAATGACTAATATTTCCTGAAGGCTTATGGAGTGCCAGGCACTTTAGAGAGGCCACATCAGCCCCCTCTTACTGGTGAGGGCACTAAGGCTCAGGGCCCCTTCGTTTAGCAGAGGGGCAATGGAGCCAGATTCAAACCCAAACTCCCCCGACCCAGAGCTGAGCAGCACACAGCCAGCCAGAGGGTATTTACTGAGAGTCTCCTCCATTCCCACCCCACACTCACCACAGCAGCCCCTGAGAACTGGAACTTGAGTCTGCCTGCCTCTTCCAGGTTCTTTCAACCACACCCAACTGCTCTAACACCATGCTTCCCCTTCCAGAGGCCTTCCCTAATAGCTCAGTTGGTATAGAATCCATTTGTGATGCAGGAGACCCCAGTTCTATTCCCGGGTCAAGAAGATCCACTGGAGAAAGGAAAGGCTACCCACTCCAGTATTCTGACCTGGAGAACTCAGAATTCCATGGACCATATAGTCTTTGGGGTCGCAAAGAGACGGACACGACTGAGCAACTTCCACTTTCTTTCCCCTTCTAGAGCAGGCTGGCTACCATATGCAGCGGGGAGGTCCCAGGATAAGGGTGCTGATAAGGGTGTTGTGGTGCTTGATAGGGCTGATATGAGTTTCCAGCAGCTACCTCCTCTGCCCAGGAAAGTCAGGGGTGTCCTAGCCACAGCATCCATGCCCCAAGGCCTCTTTTAATTCATGATGAAACAAGATAGCACAGTTTCATTTCTGGTGTAGCCACAGAACCTGTATGCATGCGTGCTAAGTTGCTTCAGTTGTGTTCAACTCTGTGCGACGCTATGGACTGTAGCTCTCCAGGCTCCTCTGTCTACGGGATTCTCCAGGCAAAAATACTGGAGTGGGTTGCAATGCCCTCCTCCAGGGGATCTTCCTGACCCAGGGATCACACTCACATCTCTTGGCAGGTGAACTCTTTACCATTAGTGCCACCTGGCAAGAACCTGTATGAGTTCTCCATAACTGCAAGACAAATGACCCCCAAACCTCATAGCTGTAAACAACAAATGCTGCTTATCTTGCAGTTTTCATGGGTCAGGAATTTGGGAGCAGCTCAGTAGTGATTTTGTCCACTTCTTTTTTTTTAGCCTCCTCTGGCAGCATGAAAGTGTTAGTCGCTCAGTCGTGTGGTCCAACTCTTTGTGACCCCATGGAGTGTATCCTGCCAGGCTCCTCTGTCCTTGGAATTCTCCAGGCAAGAATACTGCAGAGGGTAGCCTTTCCCTTCTCCAAGGGATCTTCCTGACCCCAGAGTCCAACCTGGGTCTCCCTCATTGCAGGCCGATTCTTTACTGTCTGAGCCATCAGGGAAGCTCTTCCCAGATAACTCAGCAGGTAAAGAATCCACTTGCAATTCAGGAGACATGGGAGATGCAGGTTCAATCCTTGGGTTGGGAAGATCCCCTGGAAAAGAAAATGGCAACCCACTCCAGTCTTCTTGCCTGGGAGATCCCATGGCCAGAGGAGCCTGGAGGGCTACAGTCGAATGGGGTTGCAAAGAGTTGGACACGACTGAGCAACTAAGCATACACACACCAGTAGCATGTGGGACACCCTAGTTTTCTGACGAGAGATTGAACCTACACCCCTGTGTTGGAAGGTGGAGTTTTAACCAGTGGACCAGGGAAGTCCCTCATCAGAGAGGTCTTGGCTCAGGGTCTCCCACTAGTCACAGTCAGGCTTGACAGGGGCCGTGGTCATCAGAAGGCCCGCCTGGGGCCAGGGTGAAGATGGCTCCCTCATAGCCCTCACCATGCAGGTCCCTCTGCAGGCTAATACACTGCCTCCCCAATGGGGTAGCTAACTCGACCCAGAGCGAGTGATCCCAGGGAGCAAGGACGCACCGGTGTCTTTTATGACCCCCTCTCCAAGGGGGTTACACACGCTACCTTACTCCCACTTTTTCTTATCCATTAGAAAAATTCTTAGTCCCTCAGTCCAGCCCACACTCAAGGGAATGGCAGTTAAGCATGGCTCCTTGAAGGGAAGAGTATCAGCGGGTTTGAGCGCTGAAGCCCTCAGTGGAACCTGAAAGGACAGGGCACCTGAAAGTGGAAATTACAGACTCGCAAGAGAAATGCTCCTGCCAGGGCAGGGGGCCGGACTGAGTGGAGGGAGTAGGAAGTCCGGTGATCTTGTCCCCATTGGGGCTGCTTCTCTATTGCCCCAACAGGACCTGCGCTATATCTTCATCCCCTCAGACATCCGTGACTATGTGATGCTGAGATCCGCCATCCTGGGTGTGCCTGTCCCCGAAGGCACCGATAAAGGAGACAGGTGAGCAGCCAAGCAGGGGAAAAGGGCATGGTATTGGTCTGGGGTCCACTGTCAGATGGGAAAGGTGGCTGAAGGCAGCCAGAAAGGCCCCAAGAATCCACCAGAGCATTAGCAGAATAAGCTCTTCTTTTTTTCCTTCCCTCGGGAAAGCCCAGGCAACACTGCTGGTCCCGAGACCCTCCTGACCAGGTGGGCTTCGGGTTCAAGGGGCTCTTTTCAGAATGAGGCTGGCAGACCTGGCCCCTCAGTTTCAGCTGTGGTCCCCATAACCTGCCCAGCCACCCAGCTGGTCTGTCCTCAGCTGGCCCTGCTGTCCCATTGAGCACATTGTGTTTAGAGACTAAGAGTGGGGGCCAGGACCCATGCCACTCCTTGGCGGGCACCCTCCCAAGACTGCCCATGAAATGGGAACGCGGGCGATGTGGGCCCAGTGTCCTGCGAAGTGGGAACAAAGGGCCCTCTGTTTGTCCTCCCCCACCTTCCTGGGCAGCAGGCCCTTGTCCAGCTCTTTTGAACCATGTCTGGGCCTCATCTGAAACCTTCTCCCCCGGGGTGCTGAAGACAATTTCTTGTCCGAGTCAGTTCCTCACAAATCTGCACCACCCCTTTCTGTGGCCACAAGGGCTGGCCCTCCTGTCTCGGTGGCCCCAGGAAGTCTCACCCACCCTCAAAGAGCACCTTCTGAGGCGTCCTTAGGGGTTAAGCCCTCCGGGTCCAGGCCGGCTCCACCAGCCCCGCCCTGTGCCCCGCCCCCACCTGGTGATGACCCAATAATCGCCGGGCAGCTGCTCCTGGGGGTGGGCTTTGTGACCCAGACGGAACTGTCTCCTGAGGGTGGGCTTTGCGACCCAGACGGGACTGGCTCCTGGGGGTTGGGGGGGGCTAGCTCAAAGACATCGGGCGGACATTAAGTCTCCCCAACACCAATGAGCTCCCCCTCCCATTCCCCTAATCCGTCCCCTGCCCAGTCCCCCTCCCAATCCAGATCCAACCACACCAACCAGCAGCCCTACGCCAGCTCTGGCGGCTCAGCTCCTTCCCCGTCCCCCACCCGGGGGTCTTCCCGTGCCCCCTCTCACCCTGCCACCCCAATTGCCTCACAGCCCTCTTCCCGGGCCTCCTCCCTGACCCCCAGCCCTCATGTCCAGCCTCGGGGGTCTTCCCAAAACGCCACTCCACCCGCCTCCAAATCTCCCTCTCAATCTGGCTTGAAATCCCTTTCCCGAAACTCTTCCCAAACTCCCCCCGTGCCTGGGGCCAAGTCTCCGGCCCACAGCCCCGCGCCCTCGGCCTCCTACATCGGGCTCGGGCCCATCCGGGGCATCCCGTCCTACATCGCACCCTACGTGCCCCGCTTCATGAAAGAGGCCCCCTTCTTCCAGCCTCCTACTTCGCTCCTTCCGCAGAACCAGTGCTTCCCCTGCTCCTTCCCCTGCCCGGCCCGGGACCGCCTGCGCAAGCCCCCCGACTCCCTGTACTTCCCTCTCCTCCCGCCCCCTCCCCACCTCCCCCGGGTCAACAGCTCCTACCCGGCTCCCCCCGCCCTGTTCACGCCCCCCTCCTCCCTCTCCTATTCCCCGCCCACCGAGGTCCTGGTGGGCGGGAAGCCGCACGTGGTCCCCACGGTGCTGCCCGCCACCTTCTACACCCCCTTCTCCCGCTACTACTCCCAGCCCCGCCCCTACCGCTCCATCCACCGCCACCGCCCAGGCGCCTTTCCCCTCTCCTCGCTCCACCACCCGTCCTACGACGGCTCGGGCCGCTCTGTTCACTTCTATCGTGGGTCCTAGGCCTCAGACCTATTTTGGACCGGACTCCTCTGCCAGCAAATTCAAGCTACTCCATCCAGACTTCATCAGCTACCTGACAGAGAGGTAGGTGCGGGCAGGGGTGGTGCTGGGAGCAACTCCCTGCCCCTCATTCACCCCACACCCACCCGGCAGCACTGGCTTTATCCCTGAAGATGAAACCCATAGCTGAGGACCACCCCGCCTCCCACCCCCAGCACTGATACTGCTTCATTTACTTGTTTAGTCCCTCAGTCCTGTCCCACTCTGCAACCCTGTGGACGGTAGCCGGCCAGGCTTCTCTGTCCATGGCATCTCCTAGAAAGAATACTGGAGTTGGTTACCATTTCCTCTTCCAGGGGATCTTCTGGACCCAGATTGAACCCGAGTCTTCCTTTATTGGCAGGTGGATTCTTTACCACTGAGCCACCAGGTTAAATATATTGATGGAGGTGATGTTCTATCAGTCAGGGTAGACAAGAAATAGACAGGAAACTCTTACCATAAATGTTCACCAACACTAAGGCCCATGAGTGTGGAGCTGTATGGGGCCTAGTGGAAGCCAGCATTCAGGCCCAAACACAGGACGACCCTGAGAGGCGCCAGGGGAACCTCTGCCTGCAGATCTCCACCCCCCCACCCATCAATGGTTCTCAGCAGGAGGCTGGTCCACTGTCCTGTCTGGAGAGTTTTGGTTGCCATTAGGCAACCTGCGTACCCCTAGTGGGCAGAGGCCAGGGATGCCGCTGAACCACCTGCGACGCACAACTGTCCGGCCCGAAGTGATGAGGGTGCTGCAGCTGGGAAACCTACTGCATGCGGCCCCAGGCTAGCACCCAAGACCCAGAGCAGGCCAGGGGCGGCAGGAGGGTCTGGAGACAAACTGAAGACCACTCAATGGAGAAACAACAGGCTGAAAGGCTAGGCGATTTGCCTAGCAAGGCCTAGACGAGAACCCAGGGCTGAGGTCAAGGCTCATGGTCACCATACTGTGGCCTCACTTTTGGACCATCTGGGTGTCTGGAAGTGTGTGTGTGTGCATGCACACGTGTGCCATCTCACTAGCCGCCCAGTCACAGGACCTTCATGTACTCTGTCCTCATGTGTGGCTCCTGCTCAGCCAGTCTGGAGGTAGAAATTTAGGTGTCAGGTTAAGTAACTACACCAACTATGCCCTGGTGTGGTGCAGGAGGGTGCTGCATAGAGGAAAAGCAAGTTAGGCTGGATTCAGGCTTCTAGAGAATGGTGGCCTCTCCGGAGTGCGGGCTCTAGGCACACAGGCTTAGCTGCTCCTCAGTATGTGGGATCTTCCTGGACCAGGGAATGAACCCACGTTCCCTGCATTGGCAGGCAGATTCTTAGTCACTGGACCACCAAGGAAGTCCTCTGAAGTCTTTGAGTTTTGATGCTTCTTTTTGCTTCCAGGTTTTTGAAATCAAAGTTGATCAACACAAAATTTGGAGACCTATATATGCCTAGTACTGGGGCCCTCATGTTGCTGACAGCTCTGCATACCTGTGACCAGGTAAGAGGTCTTCTCTTTCTGGAGCCCACAACAGCAGAGTTGGTGTGAATGAAACCATACTCCATCCATGAGACCCTCTATATGAGGCCTGCTAGCCCAGACCTGGGACTCTGGGCCTCCATCCTGCAGAGGAAGGCTCCCCAGCTGCAGGAGCCATCTAGTCTAGGGAATGGGGTGAAGGAAGTGCTCTTGGTCCCTTAGCGGACAGCCTTCGGGGCCAGTCTTGCCTCCCTCCCCTGGGCTTGTCCTTTCATCCTCTGCCCTGGGGCAGCCGCTGCACATGGAGTTTAAGGGACAGACAACCCAACTGCTCTTGTGAAAGAAAAATCTCAACCAAAGTGGATAGGGACATCTGTTTTGGGAGGACACTCTCAAACTGAGGTGGGCAGCCTTCCACATGTGGAGTCTCTGACATCATACCATGAACCAATTCTTGCTGGGGTGGTACCCACATGAGCGGCAGAGACAGAGGCTGAGGAGTTTTCAGGGAAAGGCAGTGGTGACCCAGGCACAAGAGCTGGAGGCCAAGCACCACTGGCCTCTGGCCCCCTTTTCCATGTTTCAAACAGGACTCTCCTATCTGCAGTCACCATTAGAACAGGAAACGGGAGGTAAGGCGCTTTCTGCCTCCACCTTGAACGTAATGATCACGGCTTTGGTGTCACAGACTGGCATTCAAAACCCAGCCCAGCTACTTACTAGCTTCTGACTGGGGACACACGTTTGGTTCTTTCTGAGCCCATTTCTCCATTTGTAAAATGGGGACAGTATCTACAATTATTTAGAGTTGGGTGAGAAAATGTGCAGAAAGAGCACGGTGCGGGTATGAAAATGTGGGTGAGAATGCTTGTTTACCCTCACCTTCACACGAGGCAGCTATGCCTGTCTCTAAGTTTCTGTCACTTTATACACTGGGCTTAGTCACTCAGTCGTGTCCAACTCTTCACAACCCCATGGACTGTAGCCCCCAGGAACCTGTCCAAGGGAATTCTCCAGGAAACACTGGAGTGGGTTGCCAAGCCCTCCAGGGGCTGCCCTGCAGGCACCAGGGGAGGTCCTTTACACACAGCAGCTCAAATACTAACTCAAATGCTGTCCTTGTCCAGGTTAGCGCCTATGGCTTCATCACAAGCAACTACCAGAAATTTTCTGACCACTATTTCGATCGAATGAAGAAGCCACTGATATTCTATGCGAACCATGACCTGTCCCTGGAAGCCACCCTTTGGAGGGACCTGCACAAGGCTGGCATCCTTTGGTTGTACCAGCGGTGACCCAAAAGCATCCAAGACCTTTGTTTTTGCAGAGCTGTGGCCCTGGGCCCCTCAACTTTAGGTACCTAAAGCCACCTTCTTGTGTGTTCTGTCCCTGACACCCTCCCACCCCCTTCCCCATCGAGTGGACATGTGAATGTCACTGAAGACTGCTCTTTGCGGGACGCCTTGCCTGGTCCTTAGCTCATCCAGGGAGATTCCTCTGGGCCCAGGCAGACAACCCAACCTTGGTGGAGGAAAAAGACTGCTCTGCTGGGCTCATCTTTAAAGCTGAAGAGAACACTCCCAAGATGAGACTGACCAGCGTGAACATGCAGGCATCCATCAGAGCTGAGCATGTACAAGCCAGCAGTGGCACCGACTGACTAGGTTGGTGGAGTAGCTCAGGGCCTCTCAATTAACGAAGGTCAAGCAGCAGTAGAAACAAATGCACTTTTCAGCCCAAATCCTCCCACTAGCATGTCCAGCCTCAGACTCCAAAGCAGTTCAGCTCAAGGACATGTTCGAACAGCTTTTCTGAGAAAGGGAACTGACTTACTTCTGCCCCCGATAAAGTGGGAGCACAAAAGGCAGAAAGTCATCGGAAACTAATTGCATAAATGATGGATAACCATTGTATCTGTGTTTGTATTGGGGAAAGTAGTGTATCATGCAGGATGTTTAGCATGGAGAGTCTGAACCACCGCAAAGTTGTGGCCTCTGATTAAAGGCCCACTGAAAATGTATTACTACCTTATCACCAAAAGGACATTACTGGGTAACAAACCCTCATCCCTGAACACTGACCATCAAAGTTTCAATAATTTGACTGGATACAGGCAGCTTTCTTTTAGATTATACAGGCTTCAAAGTGTAAATCAACTGAATGACCACTACACAGCTCCGCACACAAACCCTGGGTTTGAAGCTACACCCCGTAAGGCAGTGGAACAGGTTGGGGAGGTCTCCCCAGGGCTGGCTGGCAAGAGCTTCCCACCCAGAACCTGGCCTCTGGCCCCTGGTTCTCAAGGGTCATTCCTCTCCGTACAACACCGCTGCTTTAGAAACTTAAGATGGGTGATTAAGAGAAAGGACATTTAGGGCAGCTACTTGAGAAAGCATGGCTTCCTGATGCCTGGGCCCCTTTTCCCCCGTATTTTTTCCCTATTCCCATCACATCTGTAGTTAGCAAAACCAGTCAACTGTACAAGATCAATTTAGTGAGAAACTTTGAACTTTCATTTATAAAAGGATGTGCTGATTCACAGAAGCAATCATCGCTCTTACAACGGGTCTCAATCTGGAACCCACAAAAGTCAACTTTTGAATGTTTTAATTTGCTTTAAAGTTAAACCAAAGACACACTATAGAAATCCACTGCAGAAATGTTTTAGGCTGAACACCTGTTTCCCCTTAGTCTTCAATAGAGCATGCACGAGTTGCATTTTACAATCACTGCAGCGCACCCACTGCACCAAAATCACCGAAACTGTGTGGTATTGCAAATGTTCTTAGTTATACCTTAATTTAGAAGAAAAAAGGGCAATCCTGAAGGAACTCATTCTAAGCAATCATTTTGCCTGTGTGTGTGCAGAACGCACAACCAGATTGATTCAGTGCAGGCTAGCGGGTCCCAAATGCCTCTTTCCAGGAGACGGTGATCTGAGGGAAGAGAATCTGGCAAGGGTCCAGTAAAGAGCACCCACCAAGGGCTGGGGGCATTTCTCTTCAGACGCCCTCTAAGTCCAACATACAGGTTCAGGGAATCCTCTGGTGGTCCAATGGTTAGGACTCGGCGCTCTCACTGCCAAGGGCCAGGGTTCACGTGCGGCAGAGCTTAAAAAACAAAACACAAACCCCTCCAGGTTCACTTGGGTCCTGCAGAACAGCCAAGTCCACTCAGCAGCAGACTGTAACCCAGCAGGTAGACCTTCCCACTTGCCAACACATC
This sequence comes from Antilocapra americana, assembly GCA_007570785.1. Lineage (NCBI taxonomy): Eukaryota > Metazoa > Chordata > Mammalia > Artiodactyla > Antilocapridae > Antilocapra > Antilocapra americana. Next base: position 1,520,091 of record ML664177.1, on the reverse strand, counting down.
TTTTCACTATGTTTTGCTTTAGGCTGTAGGCTTGGACCAGTTTTCTAGTTCTTTAAACCCCACCCCAAATGCAGCTTCCTTGGTGACCAAACAAATATGCAACCTTACATACAAAGAGCTGCACACACCCCCCAACTTCAGCAGAAAAGAAAGGCAATCTGTGCCCACTTGAAGTGTGGCATTTCAATGGGAACAAAGCCCAGTGCCATTCCGCTACTCTCGTGCTCACAAGCCCGCCACGCCATTCAGACAAGAGCCGGGCTAACCCCAGCAGAGTGAACAAGGCATCTGGAAACCGTGCTAATGCCACGGTACCCCTTCTTTCCTGAAGGTCAGGGTACAGCACAAAGGTGAGAGGGAGATCAGACAGTCCTGAAGGGCACTCACTGCCACAGCCGGCACACATCCTCCAGTGCCGTCTGTCCCAAAGAGTGCGTTCATTTTCTTGAAATGTATGACAAACACTCTTTCATTCCGCAGTAAGAGCATGAGCCAAATCCGGGCCACTTGCCCATTTCTGCCACCTCTTATAGCCTGTGCCCTCACAGCCGAAGGGCGACAGGGCAGCCCACCACTGGTTTTCAAGTGGCAGAGGGATGGGGCACCAGGACTGGGGTCTCGGCAGGATACGTAAGCACAACTCCCTTTGGAGTGCATTCCATCTGATCTCTTATAAAGCCTGAATTGCTTTTAAGAGCCCAGGGCCAGCCCCTTAAGCCTCAGAACAGATTGTTTTCCCTCAGCTGAGATGTTCAGACAGGGATAACTAACCATCACAGGCTTGTGGGGATTCTCTGGGACACGTCAGATAGAAACAGAAAGCTTACATTACAAACAACGGGAGAGGAACGGTTTCACTTGCTTTAGGTAAAGCAGGTCAGTTCTGTTTCACCCGCTGCAGGCACCTAGCAAAGAAAACAGACCTATGTCAAAGTCTCCTTGCCACTCAGCACAACCCAAGGGCCACGGGAAACAAAAGGAACACCCACCCAGGCCTGTTCCAAAGGTTTTCTGTTACACACTCGAGAACTCCCACGTCGGGTCCGGGGCGGCCGCCGTGGCACTGCAGCCAGTGTCTTTGCCTGGAGTATCCTTTTCAGCCCCGAACTGAGGCTGTACCTGGCGAGGGGAAGTTGCAAAGGAAAAACCTATTCAAGGAGGTCTACACAAATCTCTCTCAGATAGCTCACTGTTAACTCGGGGATTAAACAAACCAAATAAACCAGGCCTCAATTTTCTCCAAAGCAAACTTGGGAAACTGAGTCTCAGATATCCAGATTCCACACTCAAGACCGTTTTTTGGCCTTCAGACAGGGATAACTTCACATCATCATGGACTCAGCTCCCCACCCAGCTGCCAGTCCACAGCGCTGACATCCACAGCACAAGCTAACTGCTTTCCTTACCAAACTCTGCTTTACTTCCGTTCTGGGAACTCCTTCAATCTTATCTGCTTTATTAGAATGTGCTTTCCCTCAAGGGCAAAAACTTTACATCTAGTGCCTAGCTGTACCCCGCGTCCCAGACCTGACACAGTGACCGTTCCTGTCCTTTTAAAGCCAGGGTCTCCCTGCGCATAGTGTCTAGTAGTAGCCATTTTCATTTCAGCCATTTCAGCATCTTTGCGCTGTCAGTAAAAATGCCTTAAACAGTGTGGATTATTCCTTTCAGCCAGACCACTGAAGGCCAGCTGCACAAAGGCTGCCTGATGCCAGGAAGAATCAACACCCACCAAGGTCGCTTCTCCTTTGCTCACCTCTGTGTGCAAAATGATACTGCAGAGTGACCATGTAGCTTTCAGTTCTTTAAGATAGGGATTATAGATCTGCCCTGAGAGCTACTTAAAAATAGCCAGTACTATAACCTTGCTGTAATAAAAATCCCTGAGCTAAAAATAGATCAGATCATCTCACTGTTCCTCCACATCTGCTCTTAAATGGCCACACGTGATTCCTGGGCCACGCTCTAGAGCCATCTCATCCATCTTAGCATGGCTGGAGGCGGGGTCCAGGAACATTCCATAGGTGCAGAGCCAGCTCTGAAAAGCACTACTCCTGTCTTCTAGAAATTAAGAAACAAGGTTCTGGTGTGGTTACCTGGTGACAGGCTGAGACTGGAGTCTCGGTCTAACATTGGGTTTCAACTTCAACTCTACATTTTGGGTGGGGAGTTCTTTGTCAGGGTGATGGGGGGCCTGTTGTGTGCACTATAGGATAATTAGGGGCATCGCCTGGATCCCAGCAACACCCTCCACCCCTAGTTGAGAACCACTAGTCTAACTCAATGAACAGTTGTTCAACTATACCTCAATAAAGCTTAATAATGTCCCCCTTCCAAAACCACTTATAGCTGTATTTTTATGGCTCTTAAAAAAAAATTATAATCTAGCTGTGTAACTTTGGGCAAGTGAACTCATTAATTCAGTTCAGTTACTTGGGAGCAACATAGGGAAAACATCTACTTCATACACTGTTGTTAACAACCACTGCAAGGGTGCTTGGCAACAGGTCTAGGAAAGAGTTCATACTACTTCTTTTACCTGGGCACTAAAAGGAAAACCTATTCAAGAAGGTCTACACGAGTATCTCTCAGATAGCTGTTAATGTGTGGGAAGACCCACACATTTCTGAAATCTAACCAGCCAACACTTAAAGGAACCATAATCTATGCAATTATGTGAAAGTTAAAACCCTTACCATTTATAGAAATCTCATCACAAGGATCCTTTCATCTCTGGATGATGGTTTTCATGTGACTTTTTTTCAAAGCCCATGGCCTACATCTTTAATCTAAAAGAGAGATACGGGTAACACATTAACAGGAACAAACTTATATTCCCAAAAACAATATTTAAAACGGTGAGCCTCAGCAAGTTAGAATTCCTCACCACAGAAGTCTTTTCAGACAGGGATAACTTTAAATCATCCTCAGCTCAACCAGGAAAGAACATTTCTAAACCTCAATGAACTTGAAAGCTCAAGTTCCAAGTCTCCCTTTTACGCGTGAATGCAGTAGCATCCACTTTTGTTTCAAACAGCGACACCTAGTGGCCCCAATTACGCTGGCACAGAGACCATCCTCATTTCTGGATTCTGGGTAGGACCCCCAACCAGGTCCTGAGTCAGCCGGGATTCAGAGCTGCGGTGTGTGGCAGGCCTTAACACCATCTCGGCTTTCTCATTTCTGTTGCTCCCCCCAGTATCCTGCTTACATGCATTCTTACCTATTTCAGACATCCATTCGTTCCTTCTAAGCTTCCACCTGCAGGTCTGCTTCTCACCGTGTCTGCAGATGCCGAAGAAAGGCCTGAGGGAAATAAAAACATAAGCATGTTAAGGGTCGCTATAAAACTGCAGCCTTTCAAACAAAGTCTACCACGCCACTGATTATTAGCTGTAGAATTAAATGAAAATTGATTGGGGCTGTCCTCAAGGCACTCCAGCAGGAAGCCAAATATTAAGACGTTAATACCCTGGATGTTAATTGCGAGCTTGCCCGGTGGGAGGACCTGGGGACCAGTAGGGCCGCTGGGCCTGCAAATTCAGCGCTTGGGGGGCTGTGAGGCCTGGGGACTGCGCAGGCTGAAAGTAAGAACCGCTCTCCCCCAGGAGGGACGCTCCAATGCCAAAGGTGGGCTTCGGCTCTCTCTCCCCTCAGTAACAAAAAGTGGCCCCCAGTTTGGAAAGCGTTTTCTCACCGAGTATCTCAGTTAATCCTCCCAACCACCTATGGGGGTGGGGGTTGGGAAACCAGGCCTAGCGTCACTAATTCGCTCTCGAGCAGCGGGAGGCCAACTATGCTAGCGCCGTATCAAGGAATAAGCTGTTTACCCACCTCCGCAGCCTTCCCTCGGCCAAAGGCCCGAGGTTGCTGGCCTTGCTGGAACCACAGCGAGGAAGCCATGACTTCCAGCCAGGCAGCCCACGTCGGAAGAGGGGGCGGGCTTCCGCCTGCGCGCAAGTCTTCACGGAAGTCTCGCCCGAACTCTCGCGCTATTGAGAAAGGGCTGCTGGGAAATGTAGTGCGAGCCACGGCCGCTGCGGGGCGCTCTGGAGCCCGGGTAAGATGGTGGTCGCCGCTGGGGACAGGAGCGAGCTCAGGCCGGGAGGCTTGCTCTGAAGACCGACGATCGTTTCGCTCACAGAGTCGCTATCTGTTGAATGAACACGCTGTCCCTGCCCGAGACTGGCTGAGTGGTGGAGGCCGCAGAAAGTTCGAGGGCGCTTCGAGGGGAACGACTGAGGGGACTGGGGCCCCGCCGCACTTGGTCATTAATAGCTCGACGGAGTTTATTAGAGTCGTGGAGGGGGCGGTTGCGTTAGTGAAGGAAAAGGAGATTCCGAGGGAATTCGTTGCTCGACGTCCCGCTCCGTTGCTCCCGGTTGGGGCGCGGGCGGCAGAGGGCGCCCGAGAGCGCCGGGCCGGGCCGGGCTCTAAATTCCCCTGAACCCGAGGGGCGCCCCGCCAAAATAATTATACTTCACGAAAAGAACGGAGAAGTGGAACGCCGTCTGCTGCTCCCGAGGGCTGTTTTTCAGGCAGTCACCCCGGCGTTAGTTTTGAAATTGTAAAAGGTCAAAACAACAACTAGAGTCAGAGCCAGAATCTATACCTATTTGGAAATTAAATGTGCGGACTTCCCTGGCAATCCAATGATTGACTCTGGGCTTTCAGTGCAGGAAACACCGGTTCGACCCTCAGTCAGGAACTAAGATCTCACGTGCTGCATGTCCGGCGACCAATAGTATTAATAATACTACAGCTGCAAGACCGCGAAGCCTTTTCTACATAACCCTTTCCCACTTCTCGTCAGCCCTTTTTAGTAATGATCTCAGTGGCATTTAAATCGGGATTAAATTGTTCTGTGTGTAGTAATATGTTTCGGGGACTTATTTTCAAATTACCACATTTGTTCATGTTTGCCTTCCTTAATTTGATTGTAAGCTCTTCAAGGCAGAAGTCTAATTTGTTTTTTCTTTTTAAATTCTTCACAGACCTAGTTGGTATTCCACTGCCTCTGTTCACAGTAAGTACTCCACAAATACAATCGTTAACTCAGCAATAGCTCCAATTATGTGAAATTGGCCCCTAAGTTTCTCTGTTTTACCCTTGAAGACAAATTATTTTGTACAATACCAAAAGAAAGAATGAGGTCTCTCCCTACAGACTAAATTTATTTCAGACTCTAAGTGTGGAATTTGCCAAAAGCTGCTTGTGTGTAGGCAGGTGATCTGCTGGCAAAACAATAATGATAGCTAATGCTTCATAGCACTTACTGTAAGACATTCACTCCTTGAGTACTTTATTCTCACCACTGCACCGTGAAGTGCATTATCACTACTCCCGTTTTTACAGATGGGGAAAGAGGAACATGGAAATGTTATGTAACCTGCCCCAGTTCACACACTAGTAATTGGTGGAATCGGGGTTTGATCCTAGTCTGTAGAGTCTGTACTTTTACAATGAAGTTATACTGCACTGTGAGTATATATATAAACTGATCTTATATAGAAGGGTTTGGGGTTGTGGGGGAGGGAAAGGAAAACAGATTTTGTGTGTTTCCATGGGCGGTTATGGATGAAACTGGGAAGTGGGGTGTGGATGATGGGCACCTGTTGTACTGTTTCCAGCCATTTTCTGGCAGGAAGAGTGAGGATGAGAGGCTGCGGGAGCTGATCTGTGAAAGACTGAGAGCTCTGGGCTCTGGCGGGGCTGTCTTGAAAAGTAGAAGTGTTAGTCACTCAGTTGTATTGACTCTTTGCAACCCCATGGACTGTAGCCTGCCAGGCTCCTCTGTCCATGGGATTTCCCAAGCAAGAATACTGGAGTGGGTTGCCATTACCTTCTCCAGGGGATCTTCCCAACCCAGGGATTGAATCCAGGTCTCCTACATTGCAGGAAGGGGGCTGACGTGGGTCCCAGACTAATTGTCATCCAGTGTGCAGTGAGGGCTGTTCATCCCAGCTCAGAGAAGGGTCACTGTGCCAGAGGACACAGTGGAGCTTTCTCACCTGACAGGGCGCTTGGTAGAACAGCGGCAGGCTCACGCACGGCAGATAGGGGTGTCACGGGCTGCTGGGCTGTGGCCAAGTGACTGGAGCAAAATGCAGTGAGGCCCCGTGCCTGAGCACATGTCTGGTGCACTGCATAGGCCATCCGGAAATAACTGGGAAATACTTAAAAAATGCGCTAGCATTCCTCAGCAGATGGGCAAGGGCTCAGAGCTCTTGAGAGGGAAATGCTAATGTTGTTGTTGTTGTGACTTCATTTGCTGGTGAGGTCTAGGACATTTGAATTTTACATTATTCAAGGCCAGTGTAGACCTATATTTGTTACATGGAGAGAGTCACACAGTCTGGAGATAAGTGACAGAAGTAGATCAGAAGCTTTACAGGGCAGGAGTCCCCAGGGCTGTGCAGGGACCTTGGCTCTGATTGCAGAGGGGAAATCTGGTCAGCTGACCTACTGCGCTCAGGCAGTCAGCTCACTGAGTTCCATTCACTGATAGGATTTCAGTTCAGTTCAGTCTCTCAGTTGTGTCTGACTCTTTGCGATCCCGTGGACTGCAGCACGCCAAGCTTCCCTGTCCATCACCAACTCCCAGAGTTTATTCAAACTCATGTCCATCGAGTTGGTGATGCCATCCAATCCTCTCATCCTCTGTTGTCCCCTTCTCCTCCCACCTTCAATCTTTCCCAGCATCAGGGTCTTTTCAAATGAGCCAACTCTTCATCAGGTGGCCAAAGCATTGGAGTTTCAGTTTCACCATCAGTCCTTCCAATGAATAGTCAGGACTGATTTCCTTTAGGATTGACTGCTTGAATCTCCTTGCAGTCCAAGGAACTCTCAAGAGTCTTCTTCAACACCATAGTTGAAAAGCATCATTGGCATTCAACCTTCTTTATAGTCCAATTCTCACACACATACGTGACTACTGGAAAAACCACACCTTTGACTAGATGGACCTTTGTTGGCAAAGTAATGTCTCTGCTTTTTAATATGCTGTCTAGGTTGGTCATAACTTTTCTTCCAAGGAGCAAGCGTCTCTTTAATTTCATGGCTGCAGCCACCATCTGCAGTGATTTTGGAGCCCAAAAAAAGTCTGTCATTATTTCCATTGTTTCCCCAAGTATTTGCCATGAAGTGATGGGACCAGATGCCATGATCTTAGTTTTCTGAATGTTGAGTTTTAAGTCAGCTTTTTCACTCTCCTCTTTCACCTTCGTCAAGAGGCTCTTCAGTTCTTCTTCACTTTCTGCCATAAGGGTGGTGTCATCTGCCTATCTGAGGTTATTGATATTTCTCCGGGCAATCTTGATTTCAGCTTGTACTTCATCCATCCCAGCATTTCTCATGATGTACTCTGCATATAAGTTAAATAAGCAGGGTGACAATGTACAGCATACTCCTTTCCCGATTTGGATGTACTCCTTTCCTGATTTGGAACCAGTCTGTTGTTCCATGTCCAGTTCTAATTGTTGCTTCTTGACCTGCATACAGATTCCTCAGGAGGCAGGTCAGGTGGTCTGGTATTCCCGCCTCTTTAAGAATTTTCCACAGTTTGTTGTGATCCATACAATCAAAGACTTTGGTGTAGTCAATAAAGCAGAAGTAGATGTTTTTCTGGAACTCTCTTGCTTTTTTAATTATCCAGCAGATGTTTGCAATTTGATCTCTGGTTCCTCTGCCTTTTCTAAATCCAGCTTGAACATCTGGAAGTTCATGGTTCATGTACTGTTGAAGCCTGGCTTGGAGAATTTTGAGCATTACATTGCTAGCATGTGAGATGAGTGCAGTTGTGTGGTAGTTTGAGCATTTTTGGGCATTGGAATGAAAACTGTCCTTTTCCAGTCCTGTGGCCACTGCTGAGTTTTCCAAATATAAGACTTGGTATTATTTGAAAACTGTGTCTTCCCAGGTGGCTCAATGGTAAAGAATCCACTTTCCAATCTGCCTCCAGAAGACCTTGGAGATATGGGTTCAATCCCTGGGTGGAGAAGAGTCCCCTGGCGAAGGAAATAGCAACCCAATCCAGTATTTTTGCCTGGGAATTCCCATGGACAGAAGAACCTGGTGGGCTACAGTCCATGGGGTTGCAAAGAGTGGGACACAACTGAGCATATACATTTGAAACCCACATTAATAGAAAAGTGTCTTTAAATATTGAGGTTAATGTCTTAACTGGAAAGTTAAGTGTTTAATTTTATGAATAAGAACACGAAGGAGGAGCAGTATTTCCGAAGCAGTTGGCTGCCTACATGGGGAGCAGTTGCACCGGTGATCTTCCTGGAAATCCATCCGTGTGGCAGGCACCCTTGGCCCCACCGCTGTCCTTCCTCCATGTCACGAGCGCCGCAGAACTGCTGGGAGGCAAGCCCCGGGCCTGCCTGAGGAGTGAATCTTGAATAGTCTGCACCAGGCCCATAAGAAATTTCTTTCCTTCGCCAGGAATTGATTTAGAAAATGGTCTGCAGTGCAGTTCTGCCACATTTGGGAAAGTTTTCTAGTTTTGAAAAACAATAGCCTTCTTCTGGTTTTGGGACCCAGTGAAGTGATGCCTGAGACCACGGAAGCCATCTTGTGTCCGGAAAGGCTGCTTCCTAGGAAGAGCAGAAGGTCGGCAGTCATGGACAGGACAAGCTTGAGTCCTCGAAGATGCTTTTGAGCTGCTGGAGAAGCCAGTCCCAATGTCCCCAGCCTTCAGACCTTTAGTTTGATTCAGAGACACATATTTTTACATGTCAATATTTCTGAATGTGGGAGGCATCCTGTGAGCACTGGCATCTTAGTTTGCGTGAAATACAGAGTGGGAGGTTTTAAAAAAGAAACCTCCTCATTGTTTAAGCCATCTTAAGCTGGGTGTTCCATTAGAATGATATGACTCTAAATGATAGGATTGACATATCCCAAATATTCTCTCTCTCTTGTTGATGAGTATTCTCAGGAAGAAAATGGGTCATGGCAAAATAAAGAAGATGAACTGACATGATCAAATTACCATCCTGAAAAAAATAATAGCTGGTGTATAGTGTTGACTCCATGCTAGGCACTGTTTTAAGTGCCTTTTTAAAAAGAAACCACTTTACATACTGGACCTCTGTAGTGGTCCACTGGTTAAGGATCGACCTGCCAGTGTAGTAGACAAAGGTTTGATCCCGTGTCTAGGACGTCTCCACATGCCGCGGGGCAGCTAAGCCCGTGCGCCACATCAACGAGTAGCCCCCTGCTTGCCACACCTAGAAAAAGCCTGTATCCAGCAGTGAAGACCTAGCATAAGCAAAGATAAATAAATAGAAGCATATACATATTTTTAAAAACCTCTTTAATTGAGATCTGAGTGACATACAAAAATCTGCCCAAATTTAATGTATAAAACTTGATGACCCTAAGCACCTTCAGTTTGCTGTCTGATTTGACTCTCAAAACAGCCCTGTCATTATCCTTCCGTTTTTCAACTCAAGTGTAGAAAAATGAAAATCGTTAGTGTGTGAAGGCACTGAGAATTCAGTTGAGCCTCCAAACCTATGGTCTTAACCATTGTGCTGGGTTTCCTGGAAAGATACACTGTAACAGTGGATCATGTTTTGCTAACTCCAGTGATTTTAATTCATCCAGCCAGAAAGCACATTCTCAAAGAATAGAGGAAATTTTCCACTTCAGTTTCTCAGGACTGTGAAAGACAGCCACAAATCCCGCTCAGCAGAAATCTGGGACCACTGCACAGAGCTTTTAACTTTCTAGAGGATAAGAAACAGGACAACATGTACCCTATTTATTGGGAATGGATGACCTTGGGTTGCAGTAGAGTCCTTCCTGTGGTGACCAGTAGCACACATTTCATTTGCCTGCTCTGCAGATCTGTTGCCTCTCATAAAATTATTGGTTAATAGGCTTTTAAAAAATAAGTGAATTTGAAGGATACGTAATATGCCATTGACCTTTCCTCCTGTTTTCTGGACATGACTCCCCTTCCCAGAAACCCCCTTCTCATAACTGCTGTAGCACCTGCTTTCATGCTGTTTGTTTCCTTTGCCTGGACATTTCCTTCCCTTTGTCCTTCCCTTTGTATGTAGCAAATCCCGACTCATGCTTCACATCTCCTCTGGGAAGTCTTACCTGAGATGCTCAGACAGTCCCCTAGCTCCTTCCAACGTTCCCACAGCTGGCTGATATAGCTCATGCTCTGCAACCAGGCGGACCTGGAGTCGGGTCCCAGCTCTGCTGATTCGAGCTAAGTAAGCCCTGGCAGATGACTTCACCTCTCCCTGAGGCTCCTTATCTGTAGCAGGAGGAGGTGGAGGCTCTCACAAACCCAGTAAGACCGTTTTAGGACTGTGCATGCAAAGCACCTAGCATGCACAGGGGAGCACACAGTAAGTGGAACTCTTATTATGTGAACATACTTCTTTTAATACCCAGTATTTTATGATAATTTGTTTTCATGTCTGGCTTTTCCACTAGACCGTAAGTGCGACAAGAGTCAAAGCTTTATTCTTTTTTTTTTTTTTAACTCTTTAGGTCATCTTTATTGAGGCATAATTTACGTACAGTAAAATGCATCCATTTAACAATGTACAGTGCAATAGTCCAGTACATGTACACACCTATGCAACCACGACCCCATCATGGTTTAGAACATTGTCATCCCCCAGAGATCCCCTCCACACCCTTTTACAGTCAGTCTCCATCCAGCCCTGGCCCCAGACAACCACTGATTTGCTTTGTGTCCCTACGGCTTAGTTTTGCCCATTCTAGGATTTCATATAAACGGAATCCTACGGCAGGTAGGACTGGCTTCCCTCAATCACCCATGCTGTGGCTTACGACAGTCGTTGCTTTTCTTCTTAATTACTGAATATTATTCTGTCAGATGAATATACCACAATATTTTTATCTATACACATGTTGATGGACATTTGGGCTGTTGGAACTATGATTAATGAAGCAGCAATGAACATTTTTATACAGATCTGTTTGTGGACGTAAGTTTCCATTCCTCTTGGATAACTGCAAGGGAAACTGCCAAACTGGTGTCCCCAGTGGTTTGCGATGCTTACATTCCCCAGGCAGCGTATTTCAGAGTCTCGCTAGTTCCACACCCTCACCAGGCCTGTTATGGTCGGTCTTAATGCTGGCCATTCTTGTGGGTGTGTTGTAGCATCTCCCTGTTGACTATGATGTTGAGCATCTTTGTATATTGGCCCTATGTGTACTTCTTTGTGACAAGTCTATTAAAACCCTCCCTTTTTTATTGGCCTATCATGTTACTGAGTTGTGAAAGTTCTTTATATATTCTGGACATAAGTCCTTTCTCAGATATTTGCTTGGGAGATATTTTCTCCTATTTCCAGTTTTGATTTATTCCAGTTTATCCGTTTTGTTTTTATGACTAGTGCTTTCTGTTTTCTGTCGTCAAGATTTTCCTTTCTGTTGAATCACCTTTGTCCTTTCTTCAGATCCCATCGATCTGTGTGTATGTCCTTTGGAACTGCCTCCTCCGCCTACCCCCCCACCACACTGTCTTGAACTCTGATCATGCCTCCTCACCCTAGAGAGACCACCGTGGTCTGCAAGTTCTGCCCCCCTGCCCCCACGCCCCAGGCAGGGAACTGTCTGAAGCAGATGCCCAGGAAGTCGTGAGGTCACTATCCTGTGTGCTGCCTGTTGTCAAGTGTCTGTTTCTTATATTTTGCTCAGTTTTCTAGTTATTTGTGGCAGGAAGTCTTAATTCATTTCGGCATCCACAGTGCTTGGCACACAGACACTCCATAAATGTCTATTGAGTGAGCGAGTCCTTGTTAGCACCTCCAGACACAGTCCATCAGAGTCTCTTTTGATTGGAGAAGCTCTGGGGCCCCCAGAGGTCATCTGATCCATCCCCGTCATCTTAGTAGACAGTTCGTTTCCTGAGGACGATCATTAGTCCTTTACGTTGCCAGTGCCAGCCTACCTGAGTTCAGCACATGCCTGTGAAGTGGGGAGACGGAGGTCCAGAGGAGGGATGGTCACGTGGGCAGGCAGTGTCTGGGCTGGCAGAACTGGGCCTCCCAGGCCGAGGTCTCAGTCTTGTTCTAACTGCCAGGGCAGGCACTGTCTTTTTCTTTGCTGTCTCACTCCCAATACCTAATACAAGATTTGTATGTGTGGGCTCCCAATATATGCTTATCAAATAAGTGAATATATTAATAGTCTCCTTTAATGCTTAATTCAGCGGGCTTCTGCATGTGACATTAAATGGACATGTGTGTGTTCACTGAAGGATGGGACTGGCCCTTCCCACCCAGGCGCACAGGTCATGGTCATCGGTTACTTGTTTTAATTTTCTGTCCACCCTCTAGGCTTAGTCCCCACTAGGGGGCATGTGCACCCCACAGAGAGGGTCTGTAGTCCTTAAGTCAGGGACTCCCTCCTAAGCCACCTGCCCGAAGCCCTCCCCCTCCTCCAGCTCCCCCTCCTACCAGGCTGCTGGCTGTGTCCTCTTCTCTCTGCCCTGGTTGAAGGGGGCAGCAGATTGGCAGTGGCTCTGAGTGCTGGCCTCCCTGTCTGTCACCCCTGCTGGTGGCCACTGCTTCCTCCCTGAGAGGATGACAGATCCTGCAGAGCCCGCTCTCCTCTCTCCTGTCAGCTGGCAGGCAAGGACTGGCTATTTCAGGACCTAGTGTCTACCCTTGAACCATGGGTTCCAGAAGAGAGAGCACACAGATAACCCTGGCAACGCCCTCCCCACCCACCTGCCAGGCACCGCCCAGGTGGGGCCACTACTGGTTCCTTGTGCCTGGAGGCCAGGTCACCCTTGCTTTCCTTATGGCCTCCGCTCGAGACTCAGGCCCTTCCTGCCCTGCCAGCTCATGAGCTCCAGCATCACGTTGCCCGGGCACAGGTCCTGGCTTTGCCACCAGCTGTGAGTGACCTTGTGTGAGTTCTGTGAACCTCACTTTCCTTATTGGGTCAATGAGGTTAAGAGCAGTTCCTGCCTCATAAATGAGACAGTGCTTATAAATAAAGCTCTTGGCACAGCGCCTGGCACAGAGTGTTTGAGACCTGTTAGGCATTATTAATAATAATAGTAGAATCATTATCATTATCATCAGAGTAAACCTCGGCATCAGCCACTTGGCTCTTCTCCTTCTATTGAGGCTCTATCACAAGGTCTTGGGCTTCTCTCCAGCAGTGGGGCACCTGCAGAGGGGGCCCCGGGAGCTGCAGGGCCAGCTGGGCCCCCTGCTGTTGTGTTGTGCCTGCCTCAGATGGGGCCGTGTCCCGCCAGTCTGGGACTGGGCCTCTGCTCTCTGCCTCTGCCCAGGACTGTCCTGTCTGTAGACACACAGTCACACGTTTGGGATGGGCTGGTACTCTCCCGGGTCACATCTGCACCCCAGAGTCATGCCAGACACAGCTGCTGTGGCTGCCTCCCTTGCTCCCCTGCCCCACCCCTGCCACCTCATCAGCTCTCTGGTCATGTCCCAGGCTCCCAGGCTCCAGGAGAGACTGGCAGCGGCCCTGAGCCTCAGCCCCAGAAGTCACAGATGACAGTACCTCCCTGCTCCCGGCTGCTGCCCTCAGCTGCCCTGCAGCTCTGAGCAGCCTTTTCCCTGTCACTCAGGCTCCCACTGGCAGGGAGATTAGCATTCAGACAGAGGGTGGAAGAACATCAGGGCAACCGCCGCCTGTCATCTCTGGAGCTAAGAAGCGGAGCCTCAGCGGGGCAGGTGTCCAGGCCAGGACCGTCCCCAGCCCCCAGAGGTTGGGATGGGGTTCTAGGTTCCCAGAAGTGACAGCAGGCTCTTGTACCGTCTCACTGGGTGAGACGGTCTTACTCGGTGGCCCCCACCCAGCAGTGCCACCCTCTGCTGTCCTCTCGTTTGTTTCAGAGTTGCCCAGTGCCTGGTGTATGGAAAGACAGGCCAGGAGGGGCCTTGGGAAAGAAGGGAGGGACTCTAGCTGTTAGATTTACCTACTGATTATTCTGTAATTGTTCAATAACTGACAGTTTACAAACACAATCCCACTAGCTCACATATATTGAACACTGAGTAACGTGGTAAGCACGCTACACACATTATCTAATTGAACATCGATCCTGTGAGACAGGATACTAACACTATCCTCTCCGTGTTATAGGTGAGGGAACAGGCACAGAGACGTCCGGTAACGCACCCAAGGCCACAGAGGTACGCAGTGGCGGTGGAGTCAAGACCTCAGCCTGGTGCTCTGACCTGGGCTCCTCGCTCTCAAGTCCTTCATCGTTATTTCCTAACAGCCCACAGCCTGGACTAGGACGGACCCAGCTCTCTCTCCGGAGTTGCCCTTAATCCCCTCCCTCTTGTTACAGCGGATCTACCAAGCCCCTGAACTTTTCTGCTGTCATTTCCAAGCAGCAGCTCTTTCTAAGGAAATGAGAGGGAGAGACTCAGCCTCTTGGGAACACTGGGTCCACCCCCCGCATGGGCTTCAACCCAGCTGCTGGGACGGGAGACAGTGGGCCGAGGAAGGGGCGCCTCGGCCCCAGGCAGCCTCCTATAGAAGAGTTCTCAGCCAAGGGTGGCAACTCTGCAACAGGAGCTGCCAGTGTGCAGACCGTGCAGAGCCCAGGGGTGGGAGAGCCCTGAGAATAAGAGGCAAGCGTGGGCTGGGCGTGTGGGGAAGGTGTAAACACAATCTGCTCCCACCAAAGCGAGCCTGCTCCCTGGGGGGAGAGCCCCTCCCGCCCGGCCCACATGGCACCCCGGCTGCCAGGGCCTGGGCAGCCTCCAAGCCCGGCAGACACCTCCCCCCATCTCCAGCAGCCCCTTCCTCTCTCTTTCCCTCCCTTCTTCCGGCTAATGGTCCCCAGGGGCGCCTTCACCTCCTAGGCAGGCTCTGAGAACAGGGCTGCAAAGGGGTGTCACTCTGTGGATGTGTGTCTGGGCGGTGAGCCAGCCCCGGTGCGGCGAGCCGACCTTGCTGTAACAGTGCCTCAGCCCAGTGGAAGGAGACAGGCAGAGAGCGGCAGCCAGGATGAAGTGACAGGAATATGGCAAAGAGATTAGAGAATGAATGCAAAGATAGGATCAGGGAACACAGGCCAGGTCCTGGGAACAGTGCCCTCTGGCCCTCAGCCTCTGAGCCCTGTCACCAGGACAGTGATGCCTCCCGGAGAAAGACAGGCTGATGGGAGCTGAGACAGGTGGTCACGAACTTGGGGCCCATGTCAGGCGGGCAGGGGGGCTCTGACTCAGCTCCAAAATGGAGCTCCTTCCCCTGGTGCGACCCTTCCCCTGCCTCCGCCCTGCCCTACTTTTTGAGGCTCCCACGGAACCGCCAGGCTCCCTGCAGCAGGCTGCGCCTCCTCCCGTCCCTCGAGAGTGGGTTCCCCGAGTCTGCTGCATCTCAGCCTTCCCTGCTGTCTACAGAGCTCCTCCAGCTCCTCTTTCACGAAAGTCAGGGGGGGTGGGGGCCGGCCAGGCAGAGGCCTCGCTCCTGGGGGTGGGGGGCAGCAGTGGGGGCTGGAGGGGGAGGAGAGACGCACGTGGGAGGATGGAGGGGGGCTTGGGAAGATGAATGGCCGCGAGGCAGTGGGCAGGAGCTGCCTGCTGGGTCTGCGCCTGGATCTTAGGGAGCAGAAGCGGAAATCTGCTTTTATCTCCGCTCAGGATCGGGCAGGATCGTAAAGAGAGAAATGGCAGAGCAGCTGGGGGCAAAGGAGGCCACTGCCGCTGCTACTGAGCAGTCAGCAGACTGACAAAAACAAGTGTCACGCTTCTCCCTTCCCACACGCTACTGCCCGCTTGAACACGGGCTCGCGTGCACACGCACACGCACACACACGCACACACACGCACGCACGCTGCGAGGACAAGCTGTGGGTTGCTTCCATCCAGCTGTAGTCGGACACCTCAAAGACCCAGCCGGCCCTTCCTAGTGATCGTTTCAGCAGAGCTGCCAGCAGGAAGAGCTCTGGGGACCAGGGAGAGGCAAATGTCACAGGACGTGAGTGCCACTGCCCCCAAGTGACACCACACAGCCCTGGACGAGCTGAGCTACCAGCGATGGGTGGCCAGGCCAGCAAAACTGCTTCTTCCCCTGAGCAGCTGCAGATTCCAGGTGGTTTCAGGAGGCTTGCACCTCCTCCCCCCTTATGAGCCTGGGGTCCCCCACTTCCTGGCTGGGTAGCGCTGAGTAAATCAGCAAACCTCTCTATGAGTTTCCTCGTTTCTAAACTGTGGGTGATCACATGACCAGCCTCCATTATTGTGAGGGTTCAGCAGAGGACCACAGGCAGCCCCTCCTTGGTGAATGTGAGCCCCTGCTGTCCCTCACTTCTGGAGTCTCCTCCTTACTGTTCCCTCCTGTTGCCCCAGGTGGCAAGAGTTGCCCCAGAGTTAAACAGGGCTGGGGAACCCCACTGAGTCCCTCTCTCTGGGCAGCCTGTCCCAGAGCTCAAGCTCCTCTGTCCCTTCCACCTGCCCGACCAGGCCCACTTCTCCAGGAGCCCCACGGCCAGGGCCTGGGGCAGTGCAGACCAGAGGTCCGGGTTGAGAGGGGAGTCTACCTTCTTGACAACTGCTTTCCCCAGTCCTCCCTCCTGCAGCTGCTGCTTCCAGCATGTCGTCCTTCCCGGGTGAGGGACACTAGGACTTGAGCTGAAAGGGAAAACCCAGCCAATGGGCTGGCTCTCCCATCCCAGAGCGGGGGCTTATATTTCAGAGTGGACGGCCCAGAGTGCCGCCTCTCCCTGAGAAGTCCTCTAGACAGCCCTCAGGCCCCTAGCAGGACCACCACCTCATCCTCAGGCCTAGAAAATGCTGTTGAGATGACCTCTCGTTCTCTTAAAACTAACCCTTACGGTGTGACCTGGAATACAATAGGTTCCAGGCAGGAGCCACCAGAAGGAGTCCACCCTCCTACCCTCAACCTCCGTGGTGACCACAGAGCCTGCTCCGCCCCCGCGCAGCCAGGCCTTGTGGACTCTGTGTCCTTCCCGCCTTGTCCCCAGCCCTGCCCTCTGCCCTCAAGGCTGCAGACCCTGCCCTACCTGCTGTGGCCAGCTGATCCCAGGCCCTGGGGCTGAGCTCCGCCTCAAGAAACCAGGGCTTACTTCAGAGGCTCTTTCTCCCTAAACAGGAAAGAACATGGAGTCAGAGGACTGGAGGGGATGACCCACCCGTTTCCAGTCTTCCCTTTCTCCCAGCCCTGCACCTAGCAATTCACCCTACCATAGAGGAGCAGGAGCCACCCCCCGCTCCCCCAGAAGCCAGTTGGAATTAACGACTGAAATTGGAGAGCAGAAATTTCCCATCTTCCACGTCCCCCCCCCCCACTGCCCGCCCCCAGGCCAACCCTCCATGGAGCCACCGTCAGCAGGAGGGGTAGATGGGAGGCCAGTTTCTCCAGTTAGCTGAGTCCCAAGGAGTTAACAGGCCACTGCTTCCTTCTGGCAAGGTCACAGCAGACAGGCCCGGCCAGATGGTCCCAGATTTGGCCTTTTCTCTCCTGACAGGAGGTCCAGGGGCATTTCATGTGGAGGAGATGGATTGTCTGAAGTCAGAGACCTGCCAGTCCCACGTCAACCACAAACTGGGCGGACCACCTCGAGCAAGTCATTTCCATCTCCCTGTCCCTCAGTTTCCTGCAACGTTGACAAGAGCCAGAAGCACTTGAAGTGGCAGACCTCTGGGGCCAGGGACTCTTCCGAGTGAGTTAATGTATGAGAGCCCCCCAGGGAAGAATAAAGCACCAATAACAGCAAGAGAGAACCTGGTGTTAACTGAGCAGTTACTCTGTGCCCAGTGTGTTATGATGGTTATAATGGTTATCTCACTCAAACCTCACAGAAACCTTGTAACCACTCTGTTATTGATCTCAAGTGAAAGTGAAGTCGCTCAGCTGTGTCCAACTCTTTGCGACTCCATGGACTGTAGCCTACCACGCTCCTCCATCCATGGGATTTTCCAGGCAAGAGTACTGGAGTGAGTTGCCATGCCCTTCTCCAGAGGATCTTCCTGACCCAGGGATCGAACCTGGATCTCCCACATTGTAGGCAGATGTCTTACCATCTGAGCCACCAGGGAAGACTGTAACTGATCTCAGTTTACATATAAATAAAAAGATTCATCCACAGGCTCTCAGTAAGAGGGGAGGTGGGATTTAAACTCAGGCTGCCTCACTCCAGGCTTTCCTGGTGGCTCAGTGGTAAAGAATCCACCTACCAATGCAGGAGACATGGGTTCGATCCCTGGGTTGGGAAGATCAGCTGGCAGAGGAAATGGCAACCCACTCCGGTTGCACAAGAAATCCCATGGACAGAAAAACCTGGTGAGCTACAGTCCATGGGGTTGCACGGTGTCAGAGACGACTGAGCAGCTGAGCACCCTTGCCTGCCCTCCTCTAGACCCAAACCCAACAGTGAGGACCAGGGGACCTTCCTGGAGCACCAGTGGTTAAGACATCACCTTCCAGGCTGGATCCCCAGTTGGGCTTCCTGGGGACCCAGGGGAGGTAGGGGAGACGGAGTGGGAGGTGGACAGGGAGGCAGGGAACGTGGTTCTGACATTCGAAACCTAGGGAAATCCAGACTGAGAAGTCAGGGCAGAGACACCGAGGAAGACCCACGTTCTATTGCCCATCTGGACCTAGCTAAGGGCCAACACCACGGGCACGCCCCCACACCCTGGACGAGACATAGGGCACCCAGACAAGCGAGCATTCGCATGTCATCTGAGCCCTGTGGGGAGACAGCCTCCTCCCCGGATCCCCACAGCCCAAGGGCATCACACTCTGTCTTTCACGGGGAGTAAGAGAACCAGCGCCAGGGTCTCAGAAGAAGCTGTTACAGGAGAGAACGACCCTCTTTAGCTAGGCCCCCACACCAGGGCCCGCAGGCACAGACCGACATTTCCCACGGTGTGTCCCTAACAAATATCGTCGATTTTTCAGTGTATTGTTGGGCATAGAGCCCCTCTCATCAAAGGACACTAGTCACCCGGGGAAGGAAAAGGCCAGAGGTTCCCCCCAACCCAAACTTCACCCCTTCTAAAGGCCACATGGCTATAGAAGAGGGAAGAGTTAACTTTCCGGCCACTGGAGACAGTGTCCTGCCCGCAGGGGCTGCCCAGCCAATGGCACCGGGCGCCGGTGACGTCATGCGCCTCCTGCGCCTTCTATTGGGGGCCGGACAGCGAATCCTGCTGGAGGTTCAGACAGTGGCGCTGCCGAGGCTGGGCGGGGGCACCGGAGAGGCGGGGGAAGGGAAGGCCAGCCAAGCATCTCGGAGCTGCTGCCGCCTCCTCCCTCTCTCCACTCCCCCTGCGCCTCCCAACAGGGGGGGCCCGGGGACCACCCCACACTCGGACACGCAAGACAAAGCAGTTTGGGTCCAGAGGGGGAGGCTGGGACTCCTATACCCAGCTGCAGAAAACATTCAGCCTACCCAGTAGGCACACAGGGAACAGGCTAGCTGGAGTGAGGGGCCAGCCTGGGGTGCATACTCACACACACACACACACACACACACACA